>CM077508.1:20501001-21701001 GCA_039654745.1 Houttuynia cordata
AAGACTAAAAAATCCTGTGTTAAGAGAGTATATCTTTAGATCCTTGTTAGGTTCCTGCTCAAAGAGAGACATTCCATAAGTACTGATAGAGCCAGTATTCTAGACATGACAGAGGGTTCCAAGGAGAGAACCTCTAGGATATTATGGCAAGAAACCACATAGAAGTGGTGATATATGAGAGTGAGAGTTGTAGCTCCATACGCTTGTGATAGTTGAAGTCTCTGTGAATGATGTTTTTCTTATACACTCTCAATGTTTGGATCATTGATTAATTATATTCTCTCCATATATTCTAGATGTTTTGGAGTCTTAGTGATTGATGATAATTTCTGGTAATGCAATTCCTTATATTGGATATCGATATTGCTGATTAGTCAGTTGTTGTTGAAATCTTATGCATTGTTATATATTGTATCTTTTGTGTTTGTGTGGGTTTTGCATCCTACTGGGTATTTCTTCAGAATACTCGTGCATCCTGTGATGCAGGCTTGGATAAAGATTAGATTTGGAGAACGTTGCAGTAGAAGGAAAAGCTCAAGGATTGCAGTCAGAAAGTTATGAAGTTTATGTTGCTTTTGAAATAAATAGCTGTGACATTAATGGCCTGTGTGCCAAGAAGTTTTAGTGATTTTGTTAAGAAATTTTAATAACTTTTATTTTGGGATTATTTGAGATTAAGAATTTTTATTTCATATGATTTAATGATGTTGATTCATATGACTGAGTGGTTTCAATTACACACCCTTTTGAGATGTTGTAGTTAACTAGTGAATGGGTATTCAGTTGCGTTCCCGAAATTCTGCTTCAAGAATTTCTCGCTTTAAGGTCGACTTCCGCACTCCGTCGAGGCTTGAAATTTTGGGGTGTGACAAAAGGTGGTGGAAATATTATTGGTTGTGCTAGGGAAGGAGGCCTGACTACCTTACCGACTATAGAAACGCCGCCTACTGCTACAACTTTGCTGGCAATCACTTCGATTCCGCCGAATCCACCTACTGAGCTGCTATTCTAGCGCCATCATGTAGCCGGGCATTTGCCGGGAGGAGGAGAAGGGCCAGGACATGATGGATGGAGATGATTCAGCAGTGGATAATTCAGTAGCGGGAGATAATCTCGCCAGAGTGGTGGGAGGTGGTGAAGGAGATCTTGGAGACCGTGGGTGGCGAGGCTATGGTTGGCATCACCCGAGATCGAGGCTAGCTTGTTGCGGATGCATAAATTATCCTACACCAGGTAAGTGTGGTTGGCGACGAAGACCGAGGCACAGAGGATTAACATATGCTCTGCCCACTTGGTCTCCTTGCTACCATCCCCTTTGCTGCCTCTGCCACTAGGGGCACACGTTAGCAGTGCCAGTGCTGGTGAGGAGCATGATGAAGGTATCAGAGAGGGAGACAGAGTACGCGCTGGGGGCACTGGCGGTGTTGTGCTCGATGTCCGAGGTGGTGCAGCGGGAGGCGGTGGGTTGTAGCAGAATGAGGTCCCGGATGTGGGACTCGATGAAACCAACATCTTCGAAAATACCCAGCACAGGGTTTGGATTTTGAGGAGAGTCAATGTCAGAGATGGGCTTGGATGTGGCAACCGCTTCTTGCTCTGACAGCCCAATAGACCGAATGGGGTAGTCAAACATGAAAGAAGATGGAGCTAATGTTGAGGATAAGTGAGAAGGGAGGAGGTGGTGAGTGTGCCAGAGAGTGGTGGAAAGGCTACATTTTTCTCAGCAAGGACTAGTGGAGTCCACTTTAGCATGAGTTAGACAAGGTTTACAGGGTAGATAAATTATGAGAAAAATATACATGCATAGTGCTTTGGAATGGTAAAGGGCTAGAGGGGGAGGAGGGTGGAGGGAGAGGTCGGGAGGTGACAACGATTTCTTGCATTGGGGAGGAAGAATGTGTCAAGGGAGTTTGGAGTGAGGATAACTAAGGGTTGATTCTATGGTTAAGTTCGGACTTGCAAGTGGCCCTTCGATCATGATTAGAAGGTCGTCGCTCACTAGGTTGGAAATATGAGATCGCTCTCATATAGCTTATATGAGACCAGTTCATGTCGTAGCCATTGGATCTTGATCTGACGGCAACAAGGGTGACTGATGGTTCACACTCACATACTGTAACATCCGGAAAATTAGTAAGTATTTTAAAACCGAAATTTGACCCTCTTAACTATTGATTTGGTCGTGTCGTCCTTGTGCAAATTAAATATGGTGAGAAGAGCTTTCCAACGCCACCTATTATGCGCGATTTGGAGTTTGGAGTAAAAAGATATGAGAATTTGAATTTTGTTTGCACGTGACTGCGATCGATCGCCATAAGAGCCGATCGATCGGCAAGCTGAACCGATCGACGCCTTATCAAATGATCGATCGTAGTTACTGTGATTTGTGAATGTTGTGTTTCGTGCAAAGTGATCGATCGGCAAAAATAGCGATCGATCGGCTGTAGCGTGGTAGTGTAAAACAGTGCATACGACGATCGATCGCCGGTTGCGGTTTTACGATTTCTAGCGTGTTTTTGGGGTGGATTTGCTTGGGAAAGATACCAAATCCCATGGGACTTGATTTGCACGTCTCCAATAGGATTTTGAGGCCTTCCCATTGGTTGAAAGTGTTCATGATTTGGAAGATTGGTTTGAGAATAGATTCTCCCCCAACTCTATATAAACATTAGAGAATTGACTTGTGCTAACCCTAGAACGTCCAGAGACTTTTCCCTTCCCCTTCCCACGTTCACTCATCTCCTTGGAGGCTTGTTCTTGTGGGAGTTTGCGAGAGCTTGGAGCGGGAGCTTTGGAAGAAGTGGAAGAGATGAGAGGCGCGTAGAAAGGCGAAATCTTTGGAGGATTAAATAGGATGGTTTTTCCCCTCTTCTCTCTTTTGATTATATATGCTTTTGACAAGTGTTTTGATTCAACACCTTAGTTATTGTTTGGATTCTTGCGAGATGAATGAGTTGTGTCTTTAATTCTATGCGTAGTGTATCACAAATTATATGTGCATTCATGTGTCACTTCTAGATGGGAATTCACATCTAAAGTCTAATGCTTTATTAATCTTCCAGAGACTAGGAGTTTTGATATTATTTGGTTGATGATGATTCACGTTGAGTTTGTGCCTTTAAGGTGTGTCTTACATTAATTGTCTTGTCTGGGGTGTATTAATATTTACAAACTATGTTATATATATAAGAATATAAGAAAGGAGTGAACTTTAGTAATTCCAGATAATTCTAGGTTCTGTAATTGGTCTAGGAGGGGAGTATATGGTCTGTTATTGATGTATTATTATTTATAATGTATTATTAAGTAAGATAATCAAGTTTAATTAAGATTCTTAATCTCGGCCAGAACTATTTTTGTGCTGACAGTCGGTAGTAAATAATTCATAACTAATTCAAATAAAATCAGTGAGATTGGAAATTAGACTCAAGAAGGTATTATCAGTAAAAATTTTAGAGTTTAAGTCTTACTGTACAGAGCACAGTAGCCGTTGGAACAGGACTGTTATGCAGGAGACAGTGAGCAGAATTTGAGAGAAAATACTAAGTATACAAATAACATCATATAAGGTGATATGATAACGATTAATATGTTAATAACAGTAATTGGACTATATACTTATGGAATATCATAGTAAGAAGTGGGTTAGATATAATTCAATTATGAGGGATAATCCTTTGAACAAGTGATTCATAACTATAAATTTTAAAAGCGTTGATGTCGGTTTGATATTCTACTTGGAATTCAAATCATCTAAGATTCTTTGACTTCTTATCTCTGATATTTGTATTATAAACTCTAATGCGAATGAAGAATTCCTATCTAGGGCTGAGCATGAAAGGTATGTATTGATTGTATGTTACTCCAATGAGTGAGTTATGTGTTGACCAAAGACTTTGATGCTTCTATCCATACTCCTTGAGTGAGTTTATCATGGTAAGAGATACCTTATGATCTTAGAGTGTTGTAACCTCTATTCCTTTGTAGATGTCAAGCCCTATCAATATAATGCATGGTAATACAAATATAATTGAACCTTTGATTTGAAGTCCACAAATCAGAAGTAATACTAGTTGTAGAAGAAAAGTTTTGGAAAATATTCATCAATGCAACTTTCTCTTTATGTTCTTTTGGCAATCCATTTTAATTGTGTTCCTAGAAACCATTTTAAACTGAGGCTGCATAACTTGACAAAAATGAATAAAATCCTTATGCATGATAATATTAAAAGGGTATTCATGCACTATAATTGCTCTTCCAAGAGCTTCCCTACAAACTTGTTGATCGAATTTAAAAGTATAGACTTTACCAAAAACAATAGTAAGGAGCGGTTATTTAGGATCCATGTTTGGTCTTCTTGGACAAGATCAAAGTGCTTTGCAAGATGAGTTGTGCCATCAGTTTCCAATCCCACAAAAGTATTCTTGCACCCTGACTCTTTTTCCATTTTCATCAAAGGTTTTCTGGAAATGATCCCAAATAAATGATCGACCCCTATTACGCTTTTTTATAGTTTGCTCATTAGATGCTCCTAATTCTGAATGGGGAGGAGAAGGGGGAGTTGTAGAGCTAGGGGTTTAGGGCACAATAGGTGTGATGGTGGGAGTTGAAGAGGCTTTTTGTGTAGAAGAATTGACTCGTGTTAAAAAAATGAGGGGTGTAGAAGAGGTGCAGGGATTGGAAGAAGTAGCCTGTGCAACTAGTGTTAATGTGGGACGGACAAAGATTCACTACTATGGTGAGACGTATCTACTACACTAAATTTGACCAACAGACGGATAAGAAATCAAGTACTCAGTAACAAAGAGAAAACAAGTATTATAGGCAATTAGTAAGTAAATAACAAAATCACAAATCCAAGCAGATGACAAATCTAAATATCATCATCATCATCATCATCATCATACGCCTTATCCCGGCTATTTGGGGTCGGCGACATGGATTATATACCGCATTTGACTCTTATCAGAATCAAAATGGTACAAAATCCATACAAAGAAACATAGTGGCAAGTTTTTACGCTGGATGCCCTTCCTGATGCAACCCTCCGAAGAGGGCACAATGCTAAGGAGATTCAACATCATCATATTCATCATACACCTTTCCAAATATGTGGATTGGCTTCATGACATGATGGTTGCATATGAAATATTAATATAGCCATCTTCCATCACAAAGCTGGTAACAATGAAAACCAGTCTGCTTTTGCATGGGAACCAGTCTGTCATAAATCTAAATATATGACAACAAATGACAAAGTCAAACAAATGACAAATCTAAACACACTACAAATAACAAATGACAATGGATAACAAAGAGAAGACAAATATTATAGGCAATTAGTAAGTAAATAACAGAATCACAGATTGCTAACATATGAAAAATCCAAACAGATGACAAATCCAAACAAATGACAGCTGATGACAAATCCAAACAGATGACAATAGACGATATAGTAGAGATGTTATTGTCACCGCCAGAGGAAATGACGGTCAGGGGAGAGGCTCAAAGCGGTGGTCATCGAGGGAGAGGCTCAGAGCTCGTCGAGGGAGAGCTCTGCTCAGAGCGGCGATCGAGGGAGAGGCTCATAGCAGCGGTCAAAAGAGAGGCTCAGAGAGGTGGTCAGGGGATAGAGCGGTGGGGGGAGAGAGCGATCGGGGGAAAGAGCGATCAGGGGAGAAGCTCACTGTAGGCTCGGAGAGGCTTAGAGCGGCGGTCAGAGGAGAGAGAGACGGTTAGGGGAAATTTTAGGTTTAGATTTTTTTTATATATACGGGGACCCGACTTTTGGGCTTTTGGGTAGGGTGAGGCCTTCGGGCTTTTTTTAGCTAGGCCCATAAACACTGAGCTTTTCAGGCCCGAGCCCTACCTGTGGCCTAAAATTCCACGCCCTTACCTGCTCTTTTGCAGGTTGGGTTGGGTCGGGCCATCGGGCTAGCCACAAAATTGACAACCCTACATGGATCAAACATGGATCCTATGGAGAGAGTCCTAATCCTCTAGGTTAGTCCAAGGTTAGAATTTTTTTAATAATTCCTCCATTCAATTAAAGTAACTCCATTTCAAAAAAAGAAAAAAGGTGATACTTAAAATAGCCCCTTTTCACTCCATCCAATAACCACCAATTTATACCATCCACAAATTATTGTGAGAAGGATAAACATTGAATGAGGTTTTTCAAAATGGATCTCTAATATGGGACAAAGTAAGTGATTATTAAGGCTAGTGATAGAGGACAACGTGCGAAGGAGGAGGAGCGAAGGGGATAGAAGGATGAAAAAGATAACTTTATTTAAAATCACCACTAAAGGTTACCGTCGGAATTGACATTGGACCGCAAACCATGACATCGACACCACGATTGTTCAGCATCATCACCGAACGAAGAATTTCTCCATCTGCAGAGAAGTATGTAGTTATTTTTTTTCTCAAATCATTCTCCCCCTTTTCATTGATATTAAAGCCTTTAAATAGGCTTATAGAGAATCCTAATTAGAAATAACATTTTAAATAAGATAAGTGTTAAATTAGAATTAAATCTCAACGAAAATCTTAAATCCTAAAACAAATAAAATCTTTATATGGTAGAAATTTCTAATATAAGTAAAATTCTAAAAAATTTAAATCTAATAATAAATTTTATGTGGGACTCTGCATCAGCTAGGGCTTTGGATTTTTATTTGATGTCATTTTTTGTCTCTCTGTTCTCTGTTTTGAGAGTCCTCAATGAAATAGTTAATCTCACTCCCCTAATATAACAACGAGAAGTAAACTTTCCCAAAATTTCACCTTTCGGTTTCTTTTGCATCAAATCTGCATATCTTTCCAAGTAGAACCATCTAAACTGCATCCATCTTAAATAGCCTTTTACATTGCCTAGTATATACACTTTTTTACAGCATATCTGTCAAAATTGTAGAAGTATCAAGAATCAAATATGCTCTTGTTAAAAAAAGAAAATAATCTAATATGTTCATGAATGCCAAGAATCCAAGAAGTATCAAGAATCTGACAAAATAATATCAAAACACTCTAATATACCACAAAACAGAACTTCTAAAAACAGAGTTGCAACTTACCCGGTTTCCATCTCTGGAAGCAGAAGCGTGGTATTCTCCAATGGCGTTGGCTCCGGTTGAGAAATCGGTTGTATCTCTACAGCTTCACAATCTTGACCACCCTGAAACCACTCCAAAGATTCAAAAGAATCATTCAATAATATAAAAAAATGCAACAAAATCCAAAAAGACATTTGTGGGTATTGTCATGCAGTGTTCCAAGAACTTACTGAATTTGTGGGTTTCCGACGTCGTCTTCCATGGCCCGAGCTGAAGCAAGAAAGTGAACAACCCATTTGCAAGCTGGGCTGTGATGGCTGGGAATGGAAGCGTTTGCTCCTCTGTTGCTTTTCCATGGTGTGAGCTTGCAGACAAAAAGGCTGCTGCTACTGGGGCACGATCGTCTTCCCATGCCAGAAAAAACAAAGAGGAGGAATGGCGGGAAAGTTCGTATGCGCTAAAGAAGAAAGAAAAATGATAATATGCGCCATGATTTGCGCTTTGGCTCCGTGAGTCATTGGATCGAAAGCCGATGGTGTGTGTTAAATCCGCTGGCCGACTGTATAAACGTGCTCTGCAGGCACGAAATGTGCTGCTTGCGGGACCTTGCGCGTCGATGCGCAAGGCCAGGTGCATTTAAATAAATGGAACTAGAAAAGAAATGGCTAATTGAAATGCTGTTCTTATTGTTTTAGGCAAGAATTTTTGTACTCTAGCTTAGTTCAAGGGAAATATTTTTGATGTGTATCTGACGCATGGAAGTGTGTGTGCTCAGCAAATCACAAGCCATCAATGTATGTGAATCCGGGGGGCGAGCTTTTGATTCAAACCTGCCAGTCCCATGTTTTTGAATGAAGGGTGATTTCAGTCCGCTGGCGTGGATTGCACACATTGCTAAATGCGTCAGGCGCGTACTAATTGGTCTCTAGTTTAGATAATTAATGTGAGTAATTATGCCCTATATTCTATGCTTTGAAAACAAAATAACTACATATGTAGCCTGGTTGTCCTGCCCCTTCTAGTCAAGTTCTAACTACTCAAATACAGTCAACAAAATATATCCTGTGTGTTTTCTGAGAGTAATATAAGATTTTTAACATCTACAAGACTGTAAAAATATACTCCCTCGTTCCTTAAACAAGACTGTAATTTTGCGAAATTATATATCTATTTAATGCTGATCCCTCCGTCCTAAAATAACTGATACATCCTAAAAAGTGGGTAGTAAGTTATTTTAGTACGGAGGGAGTATTAATATCACTCTAATCCTAAAAACACAATAAGATGTTGTGTTAAACTATTAATATCCGGTGGAATTTCTAATTACTATAAATCTATTGGTGTTCCTAACATTTTAAAAGAGTAATTAACTTAATTGATATTATTACTCCCTCCAGTCACTTTTAATCAAGATAATTAGCCACATATGTATACCAAAATTAGATGATATCGTTCTTTAATTATTGTCTAGAGACAACGACGATGGCCATCCGACAGTGACCCTATGTCGAAGTCAAGGTTTAGAGGCTTCCGCGATGAAAGGCACTTGCTTGCTTGGAAAGGCTAGGCTTTTTTTGTGGACACCACATCTCCAATGACCAATTATGTAACTATCTCAACTAAAAGTGACAGGAGGGAGTATTAGTTTTCCAACATGAAATCTCCAGGAGGTTTACTTGGATTCTTATTATTGATGATTAACTAGAAGACTAACAAAGGGTATTTATGGGAACTCACTTGAAATTATTTGTTCCACCCTTTTTACTTTTAATCATGATAAGTATTAGTATTAGATCATTTCTTTTTGGCAAAAACTACCTTGAAGCCCTACCTGTTTATATTAACAAAGACCTTTTACATTATGTTAAAAATAGTGTAACTATTCAGATGTTTTCAAACAATTAATGGTTTAGATGAAATCTCCAGGAGGTTTACTTGGACTAGAATTAGTATTTTCTAATTAACTAGAAAACTAACAAAGGTTAATTTTGGGAACTCACTTATTATTTGTTCCACCCCTTTTTCTTTTTTGGAAAAAAACACCTAGAAGCCCTACCTGTTTATTAACAAAGACCTTTAAATATCGTGAAATTCTACAGATGATTTCAAACAGTTATGTTGCAAAGAAATAAGATCAATACCTTAATGCAGCAGAGAAAATAAAGAAAAAAAGAACCAAAAGGAAAACAAAACTTTAATTCGGATTCATTAGTGGCTAGTTTTTTTCCTTAGTTCCCTCTTTTTGAAAATATCTATAGGATTATATCAAGTACAAAAGCCTGATAGTACAACAAAAGACAAAGAAAAACGTTCGCACAAAGATCCCCACTTCCCCACAAACAAAAAAGAAAATGAACCATGACAGGAATGCAAAGCAAACCCCAATTGCCAATGGGAGGATCCACACATTGCTTTTCAGCCCTTTTAACACATATTCCTCTCCATTCAACTGCTTCATACCCCCGGAGGAAAAGGAAACTTTTCGGCTCATGATTTTTGACATCTTTTTCTTCTTAGCCCACTTCTTCAAATGGCCAATCCTTCCATCACTTGCTTCCCCCAGAGGCTTGCAAATACTTGGTAAGCTTTTTGTTTCTATTTTTTTCACTCCTTGCAATACATTTAAATTCTCGTCCACTACAAATTTCATCTTCAGATGCCGAAAGTTCCACCTGATGTCACCAAGAGTTTCAAGCCAATTCACTCCCAATACCACATCTATTCCAGTACTACACTTGACTGGACGAACCACACACTCAATCTGATAACTATATCCTTGCATGTGTATTACCACATCTTTGCACTTCTCATTGCACTCCAAAATTTCGCCATTACCAAAATGCAGCCGATACCTAGCGCTTGAGTCGACTGTGCACCCAGCCATGCGGGCCATGTTCGGTGTGATTAGGTTTCGGGTGCAGCCAGAATCTATCAGTATGAGAGCTTCTTGATGATTAACCCTACCTTTTATCTCCATTACTGGTGGTGGTGGCAAGGAAGCTTTCCTAGACTCATGTATTGAAACCTTCCACCTTTTGTTAGTCTTATGCAAACCTTCCTCACAAATTGGCATGTTTCTATCAGCCCGATTCAATCCACGTAACACATGTTCATCGGCATGTAGCAGGAACTTCATCTTCAATCGCTGAAAGTTCCACGTGATGTCTCCAAGGGACTCAAGCCATTCCATTCCTAAGATCACATATGTTCTAATACTGCTTTTCTGTGGATGAACCAGGAAGTCAATTCGATAACTATACCCTTGCATGTGTAGAAGCACGCTTGGGCACTTGCCAGTGCAGAATGTTGTGTCACCATTATCACAAAGCATGGTGTGCCCTGCGTTTGAATGCACGTTAGTACACCCGGCCATCCGGGCCATGTCCGCCGAGATCAGGTTGTACGTGCTCCCAGAGTCTATGAGGATGAGAGCTTCTTGATGGTTAACCCTGCCTTTGATCACCATGCATAATGGTGATGGCAAGAAAACTGGTCTGCGTCCATGACTTGGTGACTTGTGATCTTTGCAATTCTCAAAACGTCCACCAGCAGCCATACTCACAGTATATTAGACTCACTACTCATGCTATATTAGACTCATGGCCTTCTTAAAGATCCTACTCAGAATTACCTTTCCCAGATTCCTATTTGGAAAAGGTTTCGTAGAGTCGTGCCCACATCATATGTTGGAGTATGTCCTCAGTTGTCGAAGGTTGGTAGCCGTCTGATCATTGTAGGACCCATATGATCCGACGGCTCAAACATGGTTCTACAAATAGGGAAACCTTTTGTCATAACGTACAAGTACTGAAACTTGTTAATACGAGAACGACTAAGGCTTACAATTAACTGGGTCAATGTAAGGTTATAAGATTAAGGGAAAGATAATATGGGACACAGCTCATGCACCTCCTTGTGGCCCCGTGACACTACAAACCATAGGCTTTTGATCCAATGCCGCACAACAAATAAGGGGTGAGGCAATGCTCTAGTGGTTTCATAGTTTAGGGAAGGTGGACCCCATGCTAATCTCCTCTTTTTAAATTTGTTCTTATGGTAATAGAAATACCCAAGTATTATCCATACTTGAAGACGTGAAAGCCCAACTGCTATACGTATATCCATACTTTTTTTTTGCTGAGATACCCAACTGCTATATGTATATCCATACTTTTTTTTGCTGAGATACCCACCTGCTATACGTATATCCATACTCGAAGACGTGAAAACCCATGATACCTTGTTTAGTCCTAGAAAGGCCCTGCCACTTACCCTAAAACCATCCTCAAATAGGAACCCTCCACCAACCTCTATTAAAACATCATTAATATTGGTCTGCAACCTACAACATCTCTCCCTTCTCTTCTCTTTTCCTTCCACAGAGAAAATCCTCTTGTTTCTACTCATCTTCCAGTGCTGGTAAGTGGTTTTCAATTTATCCAAAAAATCTTCCTGATTTTTAGAGTATGCAATGCTCTAGTGCTTTCATATTTTACTTTAATGATTTTTATATAGAATTTCATGGAAAAAGGCAATAGATGGTCAGAGGTTTCACAGGATGTTTTGCAAATAATCAAGATGTTTTATGTTATTGCGTAGGTTGTGTTTGGCATTATTTCTTCAATTAGCATCTTAATGCACAACATTAACGAGGGAATTCAAAAGTATTAAGAGTTTTTCCTCATAACTAGTAGGACCAGCTGAAGCTAATTTTTTCTAATATGTCATTCATGCTTTTAGTGTACCTTTAGAGATTGGAGTAAAAGACAAGAACTTAATTCAAAGATTAAGCATATTACCATTCAAAACAAAAATATGTTTTGGAACTAACAAACTAACAAGGCAAAAAAAATTGAACTTCTAAAGGCAAGAACAGTAATTCTTTCAGTAATAATCTGTCCCTTATTTTTCAAATCATTAAATTTTGTTGATTTCTGCTGGATAGTTGTCAGGATTAACGAATTATATTTGAATCTAATCACCTTTTTATCAGCATATATTTGTAATTTGGGGCTTACTCATTGCAGAGAAAACAATAAAATGAATAATGTTCAACTTGCTCAAAGAGAACACCAGGACAAGTGGATCAAGAAAAATCACTGCATATTCATAATGCAGATTCATCTCCAGCGCCACATAATGGAAGAGATGTCGAAAACCCGTCAACTTGTGCTCCCCGATGAAGCATGCAAGAAGCTAAAATCCGCCATAGGCATGTTGAGGGGTTACTATTGTGGAAGGAGTGGACTGATTTGCAATGCTTATGACACAAGGAGAATGGTTAATGACATCACAGTTAGATTTGAGAACAAGAATTGCTTGCTAGAGGTCATGTGGGGTGGTCTATTTCGTGTCAACAACATCAAAGAAAATGCTGTCATTAGCATTTGGGCATCTGAGGGATCTTTCCATTGGAACCCGCTATTTTTCTTTCGATTAGACGGATATGCCAACGATGGTGACTCTCTTCCTGCTCTTCCTGATTGGAAGGATGATTATCCAATGAGTTTGGGACGTTCAATATGGAAACTGATTAAGGAACTCTGCTGAGAGGATTGGTTTTGCTGCATATGGTTTTTCAATTATATTAGACATATGGGGAGTGAATTTACCAAATTTTCCATGCCTTGCAGAAAAATCTCCTTGTTTGACTGCATCACTGGGAGTACTAGAGTGATGTTAATATGAATGGAATTGGAGTAGAAGATATGTCCTGGTCTTGATAGTAATTAATTTCTTGTTAGACAGGCTTCTTATTATCATAGGAACAATAAATTCCTGTGATTATAAGATATATACACAAATTATTCCATGTAGTTATTTACCTTGATTACAATATAATCGCTGATCACATATGTTGATTTGCTTTCATGTTCAGAATAGTCTTTCGCAGTTGTCTAGTTGTGGAAAGGGATGCTTATAAGTTATAAGGACATAATCAAATTAGGACTCTTCTTTGACACACTTACTTATGTCGAAGCTAATCTCTCTAATTGGCTGCTATAATTTTTCTTTTGACAATTTTTTTTATACACTTTCCTTTGACACTTAATTTGCTTCTATTGGAATCAAGTGGGTTTATTCATTTATTTTTTATAAAAAGGCTCCCTCCGTCCAATGAAGCTCGTCTACATTACAAAATGAGCGATGTTTATTGGATTCTAAGGTCTATATAGAAAAACAAAGTTTCTCTTCCTCTTCCAATGTTATTGGTCTTGAGCTAGAGATCCGAACCCAGCCATGTAACCTTGGACCCCTCTTGTCAGACGAGCTTTATTGGTCAGAGGCTAACTATATGAGATCCTCCTCATGTAGCTTGCATGAGCCAAGCCATCTCCATCCGTAAGATCAAGATATGAAAGCAGGTGTCAAATCACTGGGTAGATAAGTGCGAATCATCATTGCTGTCAGATCTGACAGCTCAAGATTACTCGGGCTCATGCAAGCTATATGAGAACGATGTCATTTAAACTTTTCCCATATATATAAAGAAAAATTTAAACGAGATTGCTCTTATTTGGCTTATATGAGGCCAATTCAAGTCGTAAATGTTGGAACTTGATCTGACGGTTACAAGGGTGAGTATGGTCATAGTCACCTACCCATTGATTTGATATCCACTGTCGAACTGGAATCCAAAAACCCAAAAGACTGTTCTCATGCCCCTTATATGAGAAAGATCTCATGTAAATCGGTCTTTCTCTCTCTCTCTCTCTCTCTCTCTCTATATATATATATATAGGGAAGAGTTGATATGAGATCACTCCCATCTGACTTATATGAGGCCAGTGCAAGTCGTAGCTGTTGGATCTTGGTATGATGGCTACCTGGCTACAAGGGTAAGTGATGGTTTACAAGCACCCACCCATTGATTGGATATCCACTATCGGATCGGAATCCGAAGACCAAAAAGGTTGTTCACATGCCATTTATATGAGAATGATCTCATATATATATATATATATATATATATATATATAGAGAGAGAGAGAGAGAGAGAGAGAGAGAGAGAGAGATCAATCGGTTTAATGAGATCGTTCTCATATAAGGAGCAATAGGCTAATCTTTTGGGTGGTTGGATTCCGATCTGATGGTGGGTATCAAATCAGTGGGTAGGTGAATGTGAACTATCACTCATTCTTATAGCCATAGATCACTCACTCTTGTAGCCGTCAGATCAATATCCAATGGCTACGATATAAATTGGCCTTATAAGCTATATAAGAGTGATCTCATTTAAACTTTTCCCTATATAGGTAAAAGTTCAAATAAGATCGCTCTTATTTAGCTTATATGAGGCCAATTCAATTCATAATCGTTGGATGTCAGCTTTCCAACGCCACTGACCGTGCGCAATTCGGAGTTCGGAGCAAAAAGTTATAACCATTTGAAAATTATGAACAGTAACTACGATTGATCGCCATTTTATACATGATCGATCGCAAGAGCCGGAAAACAGTGTAACTGAAGGAAGCGATCGATCGGCTCTTAAAACGATCGATCGTATCTACTGGAGTTTTTTGGATGTGCGCAATACAATAACAACAATCGATCGAGAAGAAAAATGATCGATTGGAAGGTGAGATAAAACGATCGACCGGCGCAACAACGCAAAAAATAACGAAGGAAAATGATCGATTGGGAAGCGATCGATCGGCAATATGGAGCGATCGATCGGTTATTGTAGCAAAACCTAAATCAAACTTATTTTGACTCGGATTTAGAAGGGGACTTCGGAGTTTTTCTTCAAACATATATATAGGCCTTAAGGGAGAACGTTTTGAAGGATCTAGAGCTATATTGGAGGCTAGATCAAAGGAGAGAGGAAGAAGAAGAAGATGAAGAACATGATGATGGATTCTCTTCCAATGCGAGGCTAGACTCCATTCTAAGGCGTAGATGAAGCCCAATAAACTGGTTGTATGGTTTCTTTTCTCTCATATTATATTTACTCTAGTTGGTGTATGACTCCTTATTATGCAATTAAAGTTAATTCATTGAAGTTTGTTCTTTGTACTCGAGAGAGACAAGAGTAAATTAATTGGATTTCAATCTGAAAGAGCACTTGCGTGTCCGAGAGGAACGTGAGTAATCCGAAGTGTTATATACTAATAAAGTTTCATTGGTTTATACTCGAGAGAGATAGATCACAATTCCATGTTTTAATTAATTTATGTGTTACGTCCGAGAGGAGAGCACTATAATTTGAATTGACAAGTGTATGTCCGAGAGGAATATGCTAGCCAATTAGGAATTCATTTCAAAGAGAGAGAGAGACGATATGCTTGTTTATTATGGTGGAATCGAAGCCTTGGCCTCTTCCATATTGATTTAATCTCAGCTTAATTTAGTTAAAGTTCACTGCTTTCCTTAGAGTAACTAAAAACTGCAAATTTTCTCTTGAATTTGGTAAAGTATTCATCCATCCCTAAGGTTCGCCAACCCTTAATACTCGCTGTAGTACACAATTGCCTTGTGCACTTACAAGGGTTTAATTTTAAACGATCATTGACTCTATTGTTAAGTTCGGACTTGCATTTGATCATGATTAGAAGGTTGTCGCTCACTAGGTTGGAGATATGAGATCGCTCTCATATAGCTTATATGAGGCCAGCTCATGTCGTAGCCATTAGATCTTCTGGCTACAAGGGTGATTAGATACCCATCGTTGAATCGGAATCCAACTACCTAAAAGATTGGCCTCGTGCTTCTTATATGAGAACAATATATATATATATATATAGGTAGGTGAGTTCTTTGGAGTTGTTTGTAGCCGGCAGATCAAGATCCAATGGTTAAGACTTAAACTGGCCTCATATAAGCCAAATGAGAGCAATCTCATTTAATCTTTTCCCATATATATATATATATATATATATATATATATATATATATATATAGTGAGCCAGATGAGCCACATTAATCCTGACCACTCGGTTTTGATCTCGTGACTCACAGTTTGGTGGAGTAACCAATCAATTTTAAATCCAATATTTCCTATATTGCCCCTTCTTGAACCCGACACTACTTTTTTCCTTTCCCTTATGATGGGGTAGAACCTGGTAAAGCTGATAAGCAACCTGTGCTTCTCCCTCTTCATCTTCCTCGTCCTCATCTTCACCGTCATCACCTACCAGCCCCCCGACCCTTGGTTCTAATCCTCCACTACCATCGTCACCATCGTCTTCTCCACCTTCCGCCCCGACGACTCCCTCCTCAATACCGGTGAGGACCTCGTCCCCTCCCTCTCCCACCATCGCCTCACCCACATTCCCGCTCCTCCTCCCCCCGCCGCTCAATGAATCCTTCTCCACCATTTTGACTACTTCTAATTGCGAGGAGGACTTGTCGGCGCGGCTGCTCAACTGCTCCATCGATCCCCGCATGCTCATGGCCATTAAGGATTTCAACCTCCGGATCTTCAAGTCCATCGTCTTCCTCGACTACCAGACTCCCGTGGTGGGTTTTTGCCCCAACGAGTGCGACGTCGCTTGGCACTTCTGCAACAAAAAGGAGAAGTCTTGGCGAAAATACCCCAATTTTTACTGGTTCTCTCTCGACCTTGCTAGTGATTGTTCCCTCTTTGTCACCGATGCCGGTCGCCCTCCCCTCCAGAATCGGCCAACTGCTAGTGTCGCCGTGACAACGCTGTCGGTGGCTGTGGATGAGTTGATCAATGACACGATTCTGGCCATTGGAGGTGAATTTTAGGAACGGGAAGTATTTGTACTACTCTCAGGGCAGGGATTACTGCAAATCCATGAACCAGTATTCGTGGAGCTTCCTTTGCGGCCTGGGTGAGGCGCATTAGCTTAATTAGACATTCGTAATGGATCTCAGCGTCTGCTTGTCGGCGAGCTACAAGCCAAGCAACAAGGATGAAGAGGGTAAGGATTTCAGGTACCATTTTGATTTTGAGCACCTCAAAGAGGCAGCCTCAGTGGTGGAAGAGGCCCAATTCCTGCGCAAATGGAAGGTCGCGGAGCGGCTGGGGAAGAAGAAGTGAATTCTCATTTGCAAGGTTCCCACCTACAAGGTCACCCCAATGCAGCTGAGGAGGGATAAGAGCATCATCCTTTGGCGGCAATTTGGCGCGCTGGAGCCGGAGAATTACTGGTACAAGGTCTGCGAGGGTGCTGAAGGGAAAGGAAAAAAATAATGTCGGGTTGAGGAAGGGGAAATACTGGATTTAAAAGTGATTGACTGCTCCATCACCAGACTGTGAGTCACAAGATCAAAATCGAGTGACCAGGATTGACACGGCTCATTCAGCTCACCAAAACCTACGACTCACTATATCATCCCTATATATATAGAGGAAATGGGACGGAAAATCAAGGAGAGGAAGGGAGAGGAAATGGGAAGGAAAATCAGGGAGAGGAAGTCACATGACTTCCTTGTGGAGCCACGGTTTAATAAAAATGACATTTTTTGTAAATGTACACAATATTTTGGAACAAAGGGAGTATAATATAAGGTCTCCTAGTCTCTATTAGACTAATGTTCATATAAAACTGGGAAAATAGTGTAGGTTTCTAAATGTACACTGCAAATTTTTCCAAAAAGAAAAAACACAAACACATCAATTAAAGACCGGTCTGCTTTTGGTGGTGGACAAAAAAGATGGAACCGTAATGGTTCAAGTGAAGATCTACCGCGAGAAGCCCTCCCTGTCACTAGATCCAAAACTAGTTCCCTAAAATCATAATGTACACACATGCAATCTCATGCAAGCTTTCAAATCTTGCCACATGTAACTTGCAATCACCCCAAAAGAGCATCAAGCGGTACCTCAATCCGGACTATAAATGCGACACACACAAACAGCCCAAAAATCTGGTGATTCAAGTGCATAAGGTGATTATTGATCATATCATATCATAAAAAGGAGCAAACGGTGAGAAATGGAAAATAAGCAGCAATGGAGGAGGAAGGAGAAGGATGATCACAAGGTGGAATTGCCCTTGGAGAGCAGTCCTTATGTCAAACATGATAACATCGAGGACTACAAGATGGCTGGCTATGGCGCCGCGGGACATGAGCAGCCGGTGGATCGTTGTGGTGGCGGTGGCACGGAGGGTCCTACACTTTCCGGCAGTGGCATGTCGGAACACAAGGCCAAGGCGGTCAACCTGGCTCCTCCTCATGCCTAAGTAAAACATGTAATGCCCAGATTAATACGACTGGAGATTTTATTTGACTTGATTTTTGTTAATAAGAGAGAATGAAAGGGTTGGAGTGGAACTAGTCATGATTTATCAATACACTATGATATTTGTGTACGTTTTGTGTCTGATTTACATATTTGAGAATCAAGAAACACGCCTCTTGTGGCACATTTGTAGAATTACATACTAATTTTTGCTAAGCTTGATCCTCTAGCAATCAATTTTCGTACTAACTGGGTTCCTTAATTCTCCTGTAAGATGGCAATCAATTTGTTGAATTACATCTTAACTTTTAATTCAGTTTCCTAGCTTCCTTTAGCGATATGTTGGAGTAGTAGCAATTAATTTAGTTAATTCATTTTGAAAAATCTTATGGTGATAATATTAATAAATAATAGCACATTCCTACGAGTTACCAAAAAATATAAATTTGAATTAAATTGGAACTAATAACTAATTCCAACATGGAAGCAATGAAAAAACTCATATACGCAAAAAATCTCAAATATCCTTGATCATGAGACATATAATTATCACTATAAATAAGAACCATGATTCCAACAGTATTTCTGGGCGGATGAAGTACTATTTAATGGATGGCTCTTTGCATGGTTAGCTTAATACTTACCAGTTTACCACCAAATGGGCCAGTTCTTGCTGGATATTATCATATGATAAGAGGAAAACTCCCATGAGGAAATAATAAAATTTAATAGCTTAATTCATGTAGTTCAAGATCTTTTCATATGAATTTTGTCCGTCATATTTGCTAATTAGCCTAGACACTGCTTTCTATTTCACCTATCAAGAAAGACAAAAGAAGTTAACCTCATACAAGCACCGAAGTCTTGACAAAGGGAGTTAACCTCGTAGTTGATCTGGGTGTCAGCTTATTTAATCTCATAACCTCTTTGCTTCTACATGGATGTTATCTTACAGGCGACTTCTTTGGAGGTGAGAGTGAGAATTCATCTCATACAAGCATTACCTCGTACTCTTCCTCTCAGAGCACTAAGAAGTATATTTTAAGGACATTGTCGCATAATCGAACCAGTAATGGTCATGTGATGCACTACTTCAATAAAAATAAAGTCAAAACCAAACTTCCTAAACACAATTAAATATTCATCTTTGATTTATTAAAGGTTTTTGTGCTCATCATATATTCTTCCCCATGAAAGAGTCAATTTAGTTGTTTTCCTCCTTGGAGGTTAGTTTTTATTTTCTTTTGTGTTCGCGTGGTTTTCTATTAATGTTATCATTCTCTTGCTATATTTTGTTTGCCTTTTCTAAGTTGTATTAAATTTCTTAATTACCTAAAAAAAGAAGACATATATGGTTTTGGCATGTTAAAATCTTTTTTTTCACTTAATCTCAATTTAATCTAAAGTAGTCGAAATCTTGTTGCACACCTGTCCCCTTGATTTGGGCAGGTCAAGACTAGTACACCCCAATTCTAATGTCTCTGTCATTCGGATTGCTGATATATCGGTATCGGGCCCCACCCGATACATTTTTTCAAGTTTTTTCAAATATCGCCGATATATCGGTTTTGGACCAATATATCGGTTTTGAAAAAAAAATTCAAAAAAAAATCGAAAAAAAAAACTTTCCTGTTTGTTTCCCATCATAATATACAATTTTATGCATATTTTGAAATCTATACTTTGTCTAAATTAGTATAACTCATTTTAGAAGTTATATTGTAAAAATATACGATAAAAACTAATTTTTAACCGCCGATATTTTTTTACACAATATCTCTGATATATCTCTGATATTTTGTCTCTTTGGCCAACCGACATTTTACCTCTATCCGATATGACATTCCATGGTCTCCGTGCTTCTTGTTTTAGAGAAATTATCAGGTACAACTGGCAACCAATATCACATTTTGTGCCACTTTTACTGGACACATTGATTTTCAAGATTGATGGTGCATATATTATGCATGTGCGCCTTGGCTCTTTAATACTAATTTACTAAAGCACATGTTTTTAACATATGCGCCGTCGATATCAAGATTGATGGCAAAGATCGATGGCTCCCTGGTGCCATTAGAGTATTATGCCGGTTGTACCCAATAATATGTCCTTGTTTTGATGATATTCTAACAGCTCCCTAGGCATTGCTGGCAGGCTAGGAGGGTTCAGAGTTTACTAGTACAAAATTTATTGCTCAAGGAAATCATCACATTATACACAAAAGAATTTATGCCGTAAGAAATTATGTGTAAAAACCAGTTTGGTACTTTTTCACCACCCAATAGCCACCCAGCGCCATGTCACCAGTGTAGACAACCAGCGTATGTCTACACCGGCATAGAAATATCATTTCCTTGTAAGATCAAGTAATGCAAAACAAGTCCATGGGACCAAAAGCATAATAACCTTGTGAAAGATTTGCTTCGCAATAATAACCTTTTCCCGAGGTGAATTCTCAAATATCTTCTACTTTCTCTCTTGCCATAAAGACCAATATAAAAGCATTAAATAAGTAACCTTTTTTTGCAACAGTTAAATAAGTAACTCGAAACTTGAAAGCATCCCGTATGAGGATTTCTTTTCAGACATTCAATTAGTGAAGTAAGTCATAATCATAATCATAATCAAGTAGCGCTTTTTCCCAACTATTTGGGGTCGGCGACACGGATCTTACTCCTCCATTCCAGCCTATTTTGGGCTATCTCTTTTGCAAGAGATAGTAAAGTCAAATCCTTTCTTATTAACTCCATCCAAGTTCTCTTAGGTCTCCCTCTCCCTCTTTTAACATCGTTTACATGTATCCCTTCTAATCTTTTCACAGGGGCATCTAAAGGTCTTCTTTGCATATGCTCATACCAACGCAACCTACATTCCCTCAGCTTCTCCCCTAAAGGTGCTACTCCTAGGCTCTCACGAATATATTCATTTCTAATCCTATCTCTCCTAGTTATCCCACTCATCCACCTTAACATTCTCATTTCGGCTACATTCAACTTATCTATATGACTCCTCTTTGGTGCCCAGCACTCCGCTCCATAGAGTATTGCAGGCCTAATGGCCGTCTTATAGAACTTGACTTTAAGTCTTTTTGGAACCCGCCTATCACACAACACTCCCGAGGCTGCTCTCCACTTTACCCATCCCGCATTTATCCTATGCACCACATCACTATCAATATCCCCTTCTTTATTAATATCCCCTTCTTTATAGCCCAATTAGTCAAGCAAGTCCCCTCTCAAAATCATTAACAGCTATTAGGAGAGAATCAACTTTAGCTAATGAGTTGGGCAGCTCCTTTGTAGATAATACAAGCTTTTTATGCCCCTTTTTCGTGAAGTTGACCTTACAAGTTCAGTTCACTGCGTACTAGTCAATCTTGCATTGTGGCATTGAAATGAAAAAATAAATTTCACATATTGGCATTTAGTCAAAGAAAGAGAAAAAATGATTAAACATGACAAAGACTAAACAGGCTTTTCATTTACAAAGCTAGCAAATGCGCAATCAATCAACCACAAAAGCAAAAAGTGAAAAGTAAACACACAACAATGTTACAGAGCTCAGTGGAAACTCCACTATACAAAAAGAAGACTTCAATCCCAATCTTATCAAGTCAGCCAATACAATGGAAACACCAATCTTAGCAAATGCACCAGACATCAGAGAGTACTAGCAGGAAGCAACTCCAAGTCTACCCAACAGTCACTTCCATGCCCCACAGGTTTCTACCATGCACAGCATGCCTCCATGATGTCTCTATGTCCAAATCCATGCATAAGAAGCTGTCCAACTCTAAAAGCCATGCCTCGTACATCCATCTATAGAATCCCACGAGCCGACAGCTAGCTATTCTATACTAGTTCCATCTCAATCTTCACAAGTCCTACCTACTTTATTTTATCACAGTCTTACAAATAAATTGTACAAAAGATATTGCATGAGACCAGCAGATCTTCTTTTCCACATCTTAACCAGAAACATAAGCCTTCTCTTGATTTTTGGTTCCTTACTAGAGAGTGGATGAAGTAGAGGTTGGTCATGGGGAGGGGGAAGATACCGATAAGGAGGATAGAGAATACAAATAACAGGCAGATGACCTTCTCCAAGAGGAAGGCTGGACTCTTGAAGAAGGCCAAGGAGATAAATATCCTCTGTGATTCCAAAGTCGCTGTTCTTATCTTCTCAAGTGCTGGCCGCATAGAGGATTTCTGCAGCCCCAATGACAAGTAACTTATTTTAAATCTCTCTCTCTCTCTCCACTGTCTTCTTTTCTAATCTCTCTATGATTTAGTTGATCTGACTAATTCTATTTGCTGAATAATATTTTGTAAAAAAAAAAAAGGTTGGACCAGGTTTTGCATCATTACCAGCAGCATTCAGGGAACAAGCTGTGGGAAGCTAAGCATGAGGTACTTTCTTTTAATTCATTACACTTTGTTTTTTCTTTCACTCTTTTTTTTTTTCGGTTTTCTGGATATAATATATAAGGATCTTCATGCTAAGATATAGGTGGTATTATGCCGGTTTTTCCTATCTTTCAATTTTCTTAATGGGTATTCTGAGAATAAATGGCATGTTGCAGTCCCTGAGCCAGGAAGTTGAAAGGATCAAGAAAGAGAATAATGCAATGGATATCAGACTTAGGTACAATACGAATATTAGATTTCTATTAACATGACTATTTTGATTGATCATAAATATATTTGCCAGTTGCTTGTTGGCAAGTTATGCTCCTTCTGTCCCATAATGAGTATTCAAAATTAACTAACTTTAGTGCATGTAAGGCACATGATGTAGGACGAAGGGAGAATTTTTAGTAAAAAAAACTATTCCTACGTCTAACTATGTGCATAGATCGATGATGAGATGATATGTGCAGGCACATGGAAGGTGAGGATTTAAGCTCTTTGACATGCCTAGAGCTGATTGAATTAGAATCAATGCTCGAGGATGGCCTGTCCAGCATTCGCAAACAGCAGGTAAGATCTTATATTTGTGAATGATATTCTGGTCAAATTTGGCACACATAATACTTGTTCTTGTAAAAATATTCCTTGTTTCAATGTTTGCCACAGTTTGTGTGCCGAGATATTCATGAGAAGAAGGTAACCATTTGTACTTCAGATTTTCCCTTTATGTTGCATTATCCCTTTTTAATTTGTTCTTTGCAGCATGGAAGCTACTGTACAATATATCATTCAGACATGTTAATGGTCAATTAAACATATTCTCAAGAGATTATATTGAGCTGACTCCCAAATGCTATGCCTTGTCTTACAGGGGGACATCTTGGAGGAGGAAAAAAGGAACCTCACTTATGTCTTGGTATGAATTGGGACCAAGTTTATAAGTTTTCTGGTGAAATGAGATTAATTTTTTTAATACATAGTTTCCAGTGAAATGCATATTGTTGTTTTCTTAGGGATGATAGAGAGCCCAGCTGTATCGGCTTTAGCAGTTGGTTCGAGCAGCCAACCAGATCATTATAGCGCATGGCTGAGCTGAGCTTGGTCTAATTAGTTCTTTTATGTCCTAGTCCTATCTTGTCTCATGCATTTCTTATGACATATTGAATTTGATGTGATAAAAGTTTCAACGTTTTGGAGATACACACATGGATGTTCATCTAGCATGTAGTGAAAATGAAGTAAATATTAGGTGACTTATGTATCTAACAGTTCAATATGTCATACTAATATATGACATATTGCATTTGATGTGATAGAAGCTTCAATGTTTAGGAGATACACTCATGGATGTTACCACATCTAACATGTAGTGAAAATGAAGTAAATATTAAGTGACTTATGTACCTAACAGTTTAATGTCATACTAATATATGCTTAGAGAACATAAAAGATCCTAGCCTGCTGTTTATCTGAAGCATGCCAAGTTGATCCAAGTATGTTGTTGATCTTAAGCTCAATTTGAGAAGCCGATTCCTAAGCGCCAGTTCAATGAGCAAATATCACAAAATGACTCAGCTAGTAGATACCTTTTTCAATGGAAACTATTAAGTGTACACCGATTCTATACACCAAACCAATACACTTGGGTTCTTATTGGACAATTAAAAGGGCCTCACACTTTTGTATGGATTTAAACCACTATCATTTTGCTTTGTCATGATAGCTAACTTATAGTTACTTACCTTTGGTTTTTTAATTTTTCATTATATTTGCCGTTTGCTTATGAAGAAGTCACTAGATTTCAGGATCACCAAAGGTTCATTTCTTAACGCTAAAGTCCAGTTTGACATCGAGTAACTACCGATGATCATGAGTAGGACCGGATGCGCAGGCCCATGCGCAAATCCGTGCCTCTTCATTGTTGTGCTCCTTGGGCAACCATCCTGAGCACATCCAGTATGTGTCCGCGCCGCATGTGTGCGTTACAAGTAGTAACATTTTGCTTCTCAAAAGAAAAACTGAAAAAAGCTTTAGAAGAAGATAATTAAACTTTCTTATGCAAAAATTATATGATGTTGAGAAGCTTAAACCAGTAAATTAAGTTGGAGCTGAGAACTATGGTTTTACTAGCATGTTAAAAGTTAAAACCATAGATAGGACTTGTCTTTTTCTTGATTTGTCCATCTGACTTCCTCTGATTTGTCTTTCTTTTCATTTTATTCAGCAAATGAAAATGGGGAGAAGAGTGAGGGAACCCGAGAATGATGGCATGGAGAGGTATTCACCATTTGCGTTTCGAGTGCAACCAATCCAGCCTAACCTAAGGAGGCAAAAATAAGCAAAATGTATGGGGAAAGATAACTTGGAACATCGTTATTATATGATGAATTTTACATTACATGGAGTTGGTATTAAGAGACACTATTGTACGGTGCAATATTAGTTATGCTAATGTAAAGAAAATATATTGTGATGAGTGGTAAGCCTTAACCACCACTTGACCTAGTGGTAAGAGACACTAGTTAGACTAGATGTGATTGACATCTGACTAGGCTCAAGAGTCATATGCAACGGATAAATTAGGATAAAATCACACGTAAGTGGCCAACAAAGTGGGGGTTCAAACTCAGAACCTCAATGGAGTATTTTACAAAGCTTGTTATGATAACCTCCATACATATGTGAACAAAATAAAAGCCCTTTTTTTCGAAATTATACAATGGTAGACAAGTGTAGACATTTGACATCAATGGTCTTCCATAAGAACGTAGACTTGGCTCATTATAGTAACCTTTATATACATGTGAACAAGAGAAATGCCCCTTTTTTCGAAATCATATAATGTGAGACCAGTGTTGACAGTTGACCGCAACTGTCTTCCATACGGACACATATTAACGCAGAACAGAAGACAAATAGTTCCATTATGAGAAAATAGTTGAGGAACCTTAGGGTACTAACCTTAACAAGTGCCCATTGCCCACCATCTCTTACAGAGAATAACAACATGAACTCTATGCAATGCATATACAGGAGAAAACTTGTTTTTAACTACTATAAAAGTAAATCAAGGATACACGATTAAAAATATTTTAGAATTAGAAAAAATACCACAGAAAACAACCTACTCGTTACATGGACCTCCCCAAAACACAAACTTTGACATCTTCTGAACTCCACCCTCACCAATTTCGTATAGCCGCATTATTTCAATGCAATCAGATGAAAATTGGGCTCTAAAAAGTGGTTTGGATGTAGAAAATAATAATTTAATACATAGTTCAATATCATAAGTGCCCACCATCTCTTACAGTCATGCAATTCACGTATTGGAGCAAGTATTTTTTACTAAGTTACTTATGTATTCTCTAAAAATTACTCTCCACAAATATAAAATTCAATAAAAGTGAAAGTTATTGAAAACATTCCATAATTAAGAAAAATAACATATAGAACAAACCGATTTCAATTCTTCATCAATGGGAGTGGGGGGTCTCCCATGCCAGCATCATATCGAATATGAACCTACTCAATGATCCATCCCCAATCTTCTCCTCCAACTGACCATATATCTTTCCCAATGCCTTTGAGCTGCAGAACTCCACCAGCTTTCTTGAATAGTCACTCACTTCATCTTTCAACACTGACTCAAACTCTTCCACCAATGCATCCACAGTAAGTACCAACCTCTCTACACAATTCCACATTCACTCTACCTTTTGCTAAATAATAATGATATTCGGATGACCCTTTTGGAGATCATAACTTTCATTCATCAAATCTAAGAAAATCAAGAATCTGACCAAGAACCTAATAGTACACATGTTACAAGTTACACCAATGGTGTGACCATGTTTATGGAGAGAGACGTACTGTGCACATTTTTGTAGGAGATCATTAGCAATGGAAGAGAGATGCTTCTTCGTCTTGATCAAGGTAACAGAGTTTCTTGTTTCCTGGCATGTGTGTATGAACTTTGAAGGGTCGTCCATCCATGGCTGAGCTCTCTCTTGTGTGATGGTGCAACGGTCTTCCAAGCATGCAGTTTGATGGGCCTGCACGTAGCAAGGAGTGGACACTCGTGTTTTCCTGGCGTGGAAAGACACTGAAGCCCACTCGCTGAACACCCGAGTTGAACAGGGTTTTTGTTAAACCAGACCGGATGGAAGTGAACCAAACCCAGATTTAGTCTCGCAAGTATGCGCCTAACGCATATGGGCCACACGATTTCGATTACTCGGCTCACATAATACAGGGGCAGACGGGTTTAATCACCTGAACCTTTGAATTTTGATCCCACAGTCTACAATGTGCGGTACATAATCTAAAGTGAACTCTTTTCTATTTATTTATAGAATTAAAGTGAACTCATTTAACAAAAGGAAATTCCAACCAAAATCAAGCAACTAGTATTATTTAGAATGAATGACGAGTTCACCACCCCACGGTCTAGACAACCACCCCCTATACAGAGACGGTGGATGCCTACCATCTAAACATACACAGACGGTGGAGTGGTTAACTATTCATCTGTTATGTCACATCACAAGTATGATCTAACCCCTCTAATCGTCATCTGTTGGATGCTTACCAGCCCCGGCTGAACTGAGGAGGCCCTTAAATCAGCAACAGATCATATTACGTGGTTATTTGGGAGGCCATTTGATGATCGTAGGAAAGAAAAAGTTTTTATTTTCATTTTCATTTGATGATCGTAGCATGGGTTTTGAGAATTCAAAAGAGAGACATGAATGATAGAAGGGTAATTATGGTCATTCGTCATAAGATTCCCGTTTAAAAACCCATTTGAGAGAACATTCACCTCGAGAATAAAAATGACTATTATTATATATCATTCGTCATGTAAATGTAAATGACTATGTAAATATGCCCCCCAAATGCTTTTTAATAGGAAATGGCCTCCCAAACAGCCCCTACAAATGATGTGAATTAATTCCCAAATTGTAATACATTGCACGCTGACACTCTGAATGGAGGAGCATACTAACAAACACAACTTCAACCGGCCTCTTAGAGCATAGTGTTCAGCTACCAAGGCACGTCAAAGGCTCACCCATCATATGCACCGGGCCAACGGAGTGGAAATCTCAATTTCGTGAGGCATCGGCATGGCCTTCCCTCCAAAATCTTGTTGGTTAACTACTGATGTGGAGTTCCGATAAATAGTAGATACATAGATGGGCAGTTTGTAACCGGTTTTTGTGCCTACCACCATGGTTTTGGAACACATGCACCTTTGAATTATGAACAACAAATTAAGAGTTCTGTTATACGTTGCTGCCTAATCAGGTGGCTCGACATGTTGTTAAATGTAGAACCCACGGGTCAGGATTTATCCGATTGGTCACTACTTGTGAGGCCGACCTAAAACATTTCGAGCGCTTGTCTTGGGAGGGCACAATATTCCTCCCATGCTCCTCGGCATTAGTTGGGGTTTTCACCTTCTAATACAAATCAACATTTACATTTTTTTCGTTTAAAAGAACATTACATCTATATAGGAGAAGGCAAGGGCATTGCTCCATTGTCTTCACATCTGCGTAAACATATATACAACCATATTTGTGGAACCTATGAAATAAACAACTACAAATAAATGAAACGAAGTAATTAATTCAGTATAAATTTATTTTAGCAGCTTTCACAAGGTTTAATTTGGTGTATTATGTCATGTATTTTATAGTACTTTAGATTTTTTACTTACTCTCTCTTTCGCACTTCGATAATCGTATTTTTTTTTCAAAATAAGCTAAAATCAGACCATTCTTTAAAATCAAATACCATACAAGCTAATTGCTTCTCAAAGTTGTATGTAGTTTTTAATTAAATTCTGTCTTTAGTCAATCTCCATCAATCACCATCACCAACCTTCTTTCTTAGGTATTGTTTGGCAACCGCCTTTGCTTTTTCAAAAAGTAGCTTTTTAACAAAATCATTTTTGTTAACGAAAAGCTAAATCGTGATCCATATGTCTTTCGCATCGATAATCGTATTTTTTTAAAAAATTAGCTAAAATCAGACCATTCTTTAAAATCAAATACCATACAAGCTAATTGCTGCTCAAAGTTGTATGTAGTTTTTAATCAAATTATGTCTTTAACCAATCTCCATCAATCACTATAACCAACCTTCTTTCTTAGATACCGTTTGGCAACTGCTTTTGCTTTTTCAAAAAGTGACTTTTTAACAAAATCGTTTTTGTTAATGAAAAGCTAAATCGTGATCCGTATGTCTTTCGCACTTCGATAATCGTATTTTTTTTCAAAATGAGCTACAATCAGACCATTCTTTAAAATCAGATACCATACAAGCTAATTTCTGCTCAAAGTTGTATGTAGTTTTTAATCAAATTCTGTCGGTAACCAATCTCCACCATCACCAACCTTCTTTCTTAGGTACCGTTTGGCAACCACTTTTGCTTTTTCAAAAAGTGATTTTTAACAAAATCATTTTTGTTAACGAGAAGCTATATCGTGATCCGTATTTTCTTTTCAAAATGAGCTAAAATATACCATTTTTTAAAAGCAAATACCATACAAGCTAATTGCTGCTCAAAGTTGTATGTAGTTGTTAATCAAATTCTGTTTTTAACCAATCTCCATCAATCATCATCACCAACCTTCTTTCTTAGGTACTATTTGGCAACCACTTTTGCTTTTTCAAAAAGCGACTTTTTAACAAAATCATTTTTGTTAACAAAAAGCTAAATCGTGATCCGTATGTCTTTCGCATTTCCATAATAGTATTTTTTTTTTTCAAAATGAGCTAAAATCAAACCATTCTTTAAAATCAAATATCGTACAAGCTAATTCCTGCTCAAAGTTGTATGTAGTTTTTAATCAAATTCTGTCTTTAACCAATCTCCATCAATCACCATCACCAACCTTCCTTCTTGGGTACCGTTTGGCAACAGCTTTTGCTTTTTTAAAAAATGGCTTTTTAATAAAATCGTTTTTGTTAACGAAAAGCTAAATCATGATCCGTATTTTTTTTCAAAATGAGCTAAAAACAGACCATTCTTTAAAATCAAATACCATACAAGCTAATTGCTGCTCAAAGTTGCAAGTAGTTTTTAATCAAATTCTGTCTTTAACCAATCACCATCACCAACCTTCTTTCTTAGGTACCGTTTGGCAACTGCTTTTGCTTTTTCCAAAAGCAATTTTTTAACAAAATCGTTTTTGTTAACAAAAGCTAAATCATGATCTGTATGACAACGCCCACTCCGAAAGCACTTTTGTTTAAAGCTTGTTTGGATTGGGCAGATTTTAGAAAAAAAATAAATGGTTCTTGTGATGCTTTTACCCTTAATGAGATAAAGAAGAATTAAATCTTGACATCAATATGAAATCCAAAGGCACAGATTTTAGTCATTCATCAACCGTCTATTAAGAAATCTAGAACTCAAATTCTGTAAGCTAGAATCTTGACCTTAATATTTATAATTTTTGGAGAATGCCTATGAAATTGTTTATTATATCATTTTTTTGTATAAGCAAATTGTTAAGGACTAAACTATTAGACATGCCTTAAAAAGGTGGCTAAAGGCGGAAATCATGGAGTCGGAGATGACATCGGGAGAGGTATGGATTTAGAGTTACACAGCGGCGATCCCGGTAGCTGTCCAATTTGAGACGACGATGGCAGAGAGAAGGGGACAAGCTCAGCGGCAGAGGGATGGGGAACTCATGTTCGGGAACGAAAAACCTAAAATGAGGGAAACCTTATTTCAAGATATGAGGAAAGCAATTACAAAATTTAGAAGGGCAAATACAATTAATTTCACCCCCTCAGTGATATTTCTCACACACAAAAGCCATTTTTTTAGAAAATCTCATCAGGAAGAGATTTTATAAAAAGTAGTATAACACCAATTTTCAAGTAAAAGTCGCTTTTGTCGGCTTAAAATCGTTTTTTCCAAAAAGTTGCCTTCCATACAGGATTTTCCTAAAAAGCGGCTTTTGCGCCTTAAAATCTGCCTCCCAAATGCACCTTGACTTGGATCGTGAAAAATCTAAAACATCCACAGTGAAAAATCCACTTTCACTATTCATTTGTGGATATTTTGGATTTTTCACGATCCAAATGGCCCATCTACAAGCCGTCCACAGTGCAATAAAGATGAGCAGAAATCCCATTGGCCATCACTAGTTGAGGACCATGGTGACACCAATGCATAAAAGAGTACACTGTACAGCCACCAAGAACTCTCACCATCCTAGCCAGCTCCAACTCACTATTCATTATTCCGGACACACACTGAAGCCATCCATAGAAAGCACCTCCTCACCATGCCTCTATACACTCGTATCCCCTGGACACTGACCAGGCTCCAGGGCCATTAGGTCCATAGCACATAGTATCATATCTACAATATATCCGGGAGTCCAAAATGCTACATAGTTAATAATATGGTCTAGCATGGTCACCTGGTAGTTATATAGTATGTTAGGCTTCCTTTATGTACCATGTTAGGACATTATTTTGATGACACTCTGCATGTACGAATCCATGCGTAAGAAGCTGACCAAACCAAAAAGCTATGGCCTCATACACCCCATCTTTACATCAATCAGACTGGATGGAAGTGAATCAAACCGGGATTTATACTTCAATCTCTCAAGTGCACGGGGCATCTGGGCGACACGATTTTGACTTCTAGGTTCACATAATACAGGGCAGACGGGATTTTTGCTTGCGGAACTACAAGCTATTCCTTTTGTCTTTGGCAAAGGGAATTAGAAGCTAATTGCTGCTGAAGTTTGCAAGTTAGTTTTAATAAAATTCTGTCTTTTATCAATCTCCATTTTCCATCTATCACCGTTTGGTACCTTCTTTCTTAAGCTACAAGCCGTTCACAGTCCAATGAAGAGCCTAGCCATCCCAATGGCCACCACTAGTTGAGGACCATAATGACACAAATATATCTAACAGTACAATTTGCAACCAACAAGGCAACAACTCCTCTCATCATCCACGAGTTTCTAACCAGCTCCTACTCACTATTCATAATTCAGGACAGACACTAAAGGCACGACGCAAAAGCACCTACTTACCATGCCTCTATAACACTCATACCCCCTCTAGCCTGACCAGCCCTCCATGACTATAGCAATAACTATCCTATCATAGAACATAGAGTCCAAAATAGCACCTAGTTACATAACATGGTCACCAGTTGGCTATATACCATGTTAGGCTGACTCTATGTACCATTCTAGGAAAAGATTTTCCTAATACTCTGAATGTACAAATCCATGCATAGGAAGCTGGCCAAGCTAGAAAGGTATTGCCTCATACAACCATCTATAGAACAGTACCTACTCCACTAGCCCTAGCTACACTTCTTTCATCTACATCCTCTTCTCTCTCTTTGATTTCTATGTTGTAACTCCAAAACCCATTTGGTAGAATAGCCTGAGGGAGATCAAATGGGGAGGGGAAAGATCCAGATAAAGAGGATAGAGAATGTGAATAACAGGCAGGTGACCTACTCCAAGAGGAAGAGGGGGATCATTAAGAAGGCCTCAAGAGATAAAGTGTTCTTTGTGATGCTCATGTCTCCCTTGTGATCTTCTCCACTTCTGGCAATATGGGGGTTTTTTGCAGCTCCCAAACCAAGTAATTAGACATGTTTTATAGACTAATCTATCTTTGTGATTGTTCTTTTTCTATTGTTTGATTGGATCTGATTGGTTTCTTTTTTGTTCGAAAATGGTAACTTGAATGTGAAATTAAAAGGGTGGACCAGATTTTGTCTCGTTATCAACAAAATACGGGGAATCAACTGTGGGATGCTAAGCACGAGGTTGTGTATGAATCCTTATTTATCTTTGATCTTTTTCATGTATGTGTCTCTCTGTTTCTTTCTCTTGTATTCTATGCAATTGAAGTGGCTATCTCCTGGTTCTTTGAGATCATTGTCCTTGGATTATGGTCTACTTTCTTCTTAAAATTTTTGCAAATCTTATAAAAGTTTCTTGTCCACTCATTAACTTTTTAGTATTTACTTGCTCTTTTGACTATTATATATTCATGATTGAATAGTCTACTAAATGAAGTGTCAATTGAGGTGCTTGCAGTATCTAAAACAAGAAGTGGAAAGGATCAAAAAGGAAAATGATAGGTTGCGCATCAAGCTCAGGTCTGGTAGTCTGGCTTCCCTGTATTATAATCTTGTCATTGAATTTGCTACTGTTACCCATTATGTTTATAAATTGCATGCTTTGTTTTGTTTGAATGGTCCTGCCAATTTGAAGTGCTGTTTATATAGAAAGAAAGTGGCAAGTATAGCATTATGAGCTTGCATGTAAGAATGTACCACAAAATGATCTTTTGTTAATGTTTTCGAAAAGAGGGCTATCATGAATATGAATATTGTATTTGATCAGGTTTAAATTTTTCCAATAATAGTGCTGTATCTCATTATATTAAATATTGTATCCATCCAAAGAAGTGGAAAAAATTGAAAAATTAAAAGTGCTACAATTGTAATTGTTAAAGCCATATATGTCTCAGGTCTGGATCCTGTGACAAGCTAGATATACTTCATAGTAAATAACAGATTTTATGGTAATTATATTCATCATCATCATCATACGCCTTATCCCAGCTATCTGGGGTAGGCGCATATGGACTATATACCGCGTTTGACTCTGATCGGAATTAAAGTGGTACAAAATCCATACAAAGAAACATAGTGACAAGTTTTCTATGCTGGATGCCCTTCGTGACGCAACCCTCTGAAGAGGGGACGATGATGAGAAGATTCAACATCATATTCATCATACCCATTTCAATATATATGGAGTGGCTTGATGACATGATGGTTGCACATGAAATATTTATATAGCCATCTTCCATCACAAAGTTGGTAAAAATGAAAACCAGTCTGCTTTTACATGGGATGCATTGGCACACTATAAGAATTATGTTGCGAAAAGAAAAAAAGAAGAAGATTCTATGGCATTATGAATGAACGTGGACAAGCTGCAACGTATAATATACTTCTCAAAAACCATAAGATGTACTCCTCATCAGCTGAGCTTCGTGATCTAATGAGGGAATGAACATACAATCAAAATCGTGTGACAATAAAGATGGTTTGTCGCGACTAAATTTTTATTAGAAATATACATTCAATGAATAAAGATTTCCATTTCCTAACACCTAGAGCCTCTTGGAAACTTGTGTTATCTTACATGGTATCAAAAGCTTCAGGCTATGGAAGGTCTTAGGTTCTAATCTTGCTGAGAGCGTTTATACCCCAGTTATGTTCCACATGGCATACTTGGTGGACTCTTGCATGTGAGGGGGAGGTTATAATATATATTAAATGAATAAATATTTTCGTTTCCTAACAGCTCGAGCTTTTGGGAAACTTGGTTATCTTACAATTGTTCCCACATTGTGCTCTGTTGACAAGTTCTGTCTGTATAGGCATCTGAAGGGTGAAGACATAACATCATTGCATCACCAAGAGCTGACTGAAATAGAATACACACTTGAGGATGGCCTTGCCAACATCCGCAAGAAGCAGGCAAGCTCTTATCTCAGTTTCTTTCTTCGAATTGTTGAAATTCAAATGGTATCTCCTAAACAACTGGTTGTCTCATGATTGTGCATAGATGGACTGCTGGAACATTCACGAGAAGCGAGTAAGCATAGAATCTGAGCTTCTCCTTTTGTTTAAACAACTTGCCTTCATTCTGATACAAATCAAAGAGAGGAGCTTTATATAACCATGTTCTTTTCAAGACATAACAAATGCAGTCATTAAATTGTCTTTTTTGGCTCAACAGATAAGGGCCATGGAGGAGGACAACCAGAGCCTGGCTTGGAGCTTGGTATGTCCCAGAACATGGCTTTTGAAAAAAAATTTCAAAAGCAAAAAATTTGGTTCAGCACTCTTCAATCATTCCAATTTTTTAAATAGAAGTATGGAGTATTTATTTTCTCATTTTGGTAACAGATTCGGGATGTTTTTGGTAACAATCTCATATCTTGATGTAGCAATAGGCATTTACATGTTAGCTATAACCACAAATTGTGGTATATTCGAGAATTGAAGATCTCTTCATATTAGAAATAAAGAGCAGAATTAAAAGTTGCATTCTTAGTAGAAAGTCTTTACATTAATACGTAGTTGTGTTACACATGAATTATTTAAGCTCATTGAATACTCATGAACTCAATCATCACGCTTCCAAGAACTAAAAGCTGTATCAATGCTGGCTTGATCAATTGTTGATAGCCAGTTTGAACACTTGTTGATGCCTTTTCTCTGTTTCCATACTATTTTTATGTACAACTTTGTTTCCATATTGCCTGTATTTATAGTGTCTCCTTGCGCATTGATACTTTGAATGTGCTTTGACAGCACCAAAAAGGAGTGGAGGATGACACAAAAGGCATCGTGAGAGAGTATCTGCCGAGAAATTCTTCCTTAACCTTCCGTGTGCAGCCACTGCAGCCAAATTTACAGCAAATGAAATAAACTGCAATCGTTATGTTTGTGAAATAAACTGCAATCGTTATGTTTGTGCTAGGAGACACTTCTCTTTCAGTATATTGTGGTCGTTCCATTATGATATATAATTACTGTAGAAGATATAACATTAGCAAACTACTGCCTCACTAAGGTTATATATGGCTAGATAGGATTTTCAATAAATTTTATACGATGTTATTCCATCATTGGAGTGAATTATGGCATATAAGAATCCCAAACATACACTTATTCTCTCTATTTTTGGTTGAGTCCTTGACCCCAAATGAGTGTCTATAATAATGGATTTTAGGAGCACGAAAAAAAAAGTTTTTGCACGAGTTTTAGACCTCCTATTTTTCACAAATGGTATTGGTCAATTCTTCATGCTCACAAAATTTGGTGCTCCTTAATGACGTGATGAGCTATTCATTAATTCACTGTACTCATTGATAAAAGCTACGATTAACGTGAAATACAAAGACTAGTTTTTTCAGATGTGAAGGTTTCTTAGCCCCTTCGGGTCAGTCCCTAATTAAGATTGATATTTACAAAAAACAATGGTAAAAATTTCAGGGTTTCCTCTGGCATAATTGAAGCACATATGTATATTGTCCTTCACAGATAACAGCAGTAGTTTCTTTTAGAATTTGAACTTCTTTTGGACTATATGGTATTCATATGCTATGGTTAGAGCAGCAAAAATCAAATTAAAGGCCTCAAACTTGGTTTGAAAGAGAAGGTAACTACTAGGAAGAATGGGCAAACTTTCTCATAGACGGAATGGGAGACTAGGGGACTGTTTGGATACGGAATCCTCAGCAGCTTCAGGCTCGAGTCAACGTGAATCTATTTATTTTTTCGTGTTTGGATGCTATGATTCAATGGAATGAAAAATTCCGAAAGGAGGATTCATGCCCAATTTTGCTTGAATCACTGACGAGATTCGGCTTGTTCACACAAATTCCGATTCCGAAATTTGATATCCAAACGGAAGGTGTGTTTTTTTGGTAATTCCGTCGGAATATATTCTGGGTGATACTTTTCAGCTCCTTAAAATTTCTCGGTAACACCCACTTTCATAAGAAGAGTTGGAAGCAAAATCCTGTTTTTTAGCATACTCAGTAGTAACACCCCAACGTTATATTTTGACAGTAAATGGTGACCGACAAAAATATCACTATTTGACAGTGACATTCCATCAACAAAAATGACAACTGTTCCATTGAGTTCAATCTGGCAATGGGGGCCACCATTATATACTTGACAGTAGGGTCCTATAGTCATAATTCTCAATATCTGGCAGTATAGTCATATCGACAAAATTGTGAATGAGAATAGTGTGGTACTACTCAATAAACTGTAAAAAAAAACTATGGGTTCTGCTAAGCAGGTGGTACTACCAAGAAAAACTGGGCTGCTGAAAAGTATCGCTGCAATCTAATTTTGAATTTTGTTGCATTCCGTATCCAAACAGCCCCTAGAAGCCCTTGTGATGGCTAATTAGAAGTGGGCTTGAACTTTATGTACAACCATAGAAATCCATCTACCATTGTATGACGGTATGGAAAACTTCTTCCCATAATTAGAACCCTCATTTTGATGATGGGTAGCATTGTGGGACAAATTAAAATGGAAAAGATAAAAGGAAATCACATATGAATGTAGATAGAGTATCTCTTTTAGCTGTGGTCTAATATCCTATTTCATACTTCAACCACTCATATTTCTCTTATTTCTTATTCATTTTTGTTCATTTATTTTTTTTCCTTTCTCTTCTCATAATGATAACTTAATTATGTTGAGACACTATCTATTGGGGATGAATAATTTATCGTGTAATTTTTCAATGAGTCATGTTTTCGAACATAACTTGTTGTATTGGCAATCTAAACGTGTATTGTCTCCCGACTTACCGGTCCATTTAGCTCACTCAAGTTATTATAACTTCTAATATTAATCATAAAACTTATCAATCACGTACAATTGGAATAAATTGCTTCATAGCAAGAAAGCCCATCTTGCGTATCAACTTACACTACAGAAAAATAGAACCATTTTTGCTAAAGCAATGCACTAGTTTCACATACATTCTCCTCTAATAACAACTATAACACTCACATTGATCCTGATTTCATCACCAAAACCAAAAAGATAAACTGTAAAATGGTGCTGCTAATTGAACTTTAAAAAATTGTACAAGAGGAAAGATCCATATCAAACTGAAATTTCACCATGGTGCTGCTAATTCAACCAAATTATAAAAAGTACAAGACTAAAGATGCATATTAAACTGAATTTTCACCTTGGCCATCGTCGATTCCTGGGATTCTCCATTTCTGTCCGGCTTGGTGGGAAGAGAGAAGTGGGATGGTTTAGTTATTTGAAATATGCGCCAAGCTGCTTATACTATGAGAAAAGGCAATGTTGAAGTCTCCCATTTAGATCGGATGGCTCAGCTATTTGAAATATGCGCCAGGCTGCATGCTATAAGAAAAGGTAATGTTGAAGTCTCCCGTTTAGGTGAGCCCTTTGTGTGCGCTCATAGCATGTTACTCGTCGGATAGAAATCTGACGGCACATGTTACTCAGCTGCAGGCAGATTGGAAGACCAGCTTGCCTTCCTTGGTAATAGGCACCATCGGATCAAGAGGGTACGATACTCCTGTGCGCATTTTTTACCAAGGTAAAACCTGTGCGCTTACAATCGGCCGTATCTAGCATTTTTTTTCTTTTTGGTAAGTATGCCCAATATAGGGCATGGTATTGGTCTTCTTTCAGAGGAATATTGTTGCACCGGACATCCTTTGTAGGATTTTTCTTGTCCGACGTGCCTTGTAGATATTTTGGTAAGAGTACCCGGAAAGTGTATAGCTTAGGGGCCGTTTGGATCGTGAAAAATCAGAAACATCCACTCCCAAAAATCCACCTGTTAGTGGATTATTCCAAAAATCCATGTTTCTGATTTTTCACGATCCAAATGGCCCCTTAGTGGTTGTCATGCTCCACTTGAATGGAGCAGAGTTCCTGGGCATGAATCTCAACCCGGGCATATTTGGAAAAGGGTATACCCATATGGGGCATATATAGTTTGGGAGTGAGTGTGTGTGGTCTATGTGGTGTGAACCCCATGGGACGGTTGTAGCTAAAACAAAAAGAAGAAGAAAGAGTTTATATGAACCAAGGTGATGTGGGCCATGGGATTGAGATCCAATGGTGCACAGGGTGGGTGGTGATTCAAACCTGCTTGCACTGTATTGACGCCCACCAGATTGAATCTGATGGCTTGCGCAGCCCAGAGCGCATGGCACAGGTCATCCCGGGCTCATATAAACACAAATCTTTTTTAAAACCTTTTGCTTTGAGCATGCACTGAAGCGCACTCCGGTCCGTTGTGGACGTGGTAAAAATCCCCCATGGCATGGGTTATAGGGCATTGGATTGGCCTTTTGGAGAAATTATTGATGCGGCCCGACGTGCCTTGGAGACATTTCGGTAAAAGCTCACACTCGTTGGCGTGAGCCGTGAATGAGATCCGATGGAGCACAGCGCGTGAGCTGATTCAAACCTGCTTGCCCTGTATTAATGCCCGCCAGATTGAAATCCAACGGGCTGCATTGCCCAAGCGCACAACTTATGTGAGTGTCGACTCATATAAACAACATTTATATTAATAACTTTTAGCTCTGAGCATGCACAACGCTCACTCCGTTGGGCAGTGCATGCACCAGTGCTGGTGAGCCAGATCCGACAGCACACATTAATAAAGGGGCAGGCGAGTGATACTGGCGCATGCAGTCGGATTGCTGCTTCATGATCTAGGCACAGAATAATACATATAAGATACTCCAATGTCCATTTCTGGTGAGCAGGGAGTATGACTTAGGGCCCGTTTGTTTACTCTTATTCAGTTATGAACAGAATAAGTGGCCGGAATGCTCAGCTTTTTTGGGCTTTTCAGCCCATTTGTTTGGGTTGCTGAATCTGGTCCTGAATTCAGCCCATGTATATAGAAAATGCCTGAAAATTCAGATGAAAAAAGTCATCTGAATTTTCTGAAAATATCCATCCCTTTGGTCCTCTTTTGCATGCTCACCAACATGTTGTGCCTTGCTGAAGAACCCGACATTCAGCTCCCCAATATCCTCTGTCCTCAGGCTGAGGACTTCGTCCAGAAAGGCACCATCCAGGATGCTGACCAAGCAGGCGTAGAAGCCCCGGGTGACTTCCGAATCGCTGTCGGCAGCGAACCTCATCCGGCCATCTGGGTCCATCTCGGTGGAGAGCCAGACTTGGGCAGTGCAGCCCATGACTCTGTTGGACTGGATGTGGCCCGAGTTTGGGAGGTAGGGGAGGAGGGCTGCATAGTCCAGCAGCCTCTTGACACGGTCGAGAGGGTCTGACAGGGCGTGGAACTCGGAGACGAGGCGGTCCAGCTTGGAGCGAGACTGATCGGAGATGCTAACGGGAGGCGGCGCCTTGACGGCAGAGCAAGCTCCCGGGCCCCGGAAAGAATCCGGCTTGGAGGGAAAAGGCAAGCTGGGGATTGGAATGTGACAACGTCTCAATGGCTTCAAGCTGGAAGAGGATGGCGATCTAGTGTAGGGCTTGAAAGTTGAGGAGGATGCCGGGCCGGATACCAGGTCCAAGTTTACAATTCTGGGCGGGAAGCAAGACGAAGATGAAGCTCTTGCCGCCAACGTCGCAAACTCCATTATGAGTCGTAATAACTACAACACCAAAACAAAAACAAAAGCTTCTCCGCTGTTTCGCTATCGACTCTCGACAGGGATGTCAGATAGAGGATTGAGATCATTCAGATTCTGAATTTTAGATTTAAGATTTCAGATATCAAAATTTCAGATCAATGGCTTTTTTAAATTTTCAGAAGGCTTTTCAGATTCAGGTTCAGATTAAACAAACGGACCCTTACTCATTTTTTTCTCAAAAAAAGGTGAATATCTCTAGACCAATGTCCATTTTCATCAGTATATATTACACTATCCGAATATATGAAAGATGATCAGCGACATAATTAGCTGATGTACCTGCAGTAGCATTTGCTTCTATATTAAACATGAGTGTAATTTGATCAAATTATTGCTGAAAGAAGCTGGAAAGGATGAAGAATGATCAATTGTTAGGATAGTGAACCATAATAGTCCTTTATAGAGTTTGGCGCAAAAGTCTTACTATGTGCAAATTATCTTATACTACATCCCATATTAAGGCTCTGTACACAAAATGGTCAATAAATCATGTTCTGAATTAATTAGCACACTGCTAATGACTGATGAGGAGGCTGCAGGCTGTTTACATGTGATTGAGACTATCCTGTCAACCAAAACTTTATACATTTAAGGAAAGAATAACTATTCTCTGTAGTCCATGAGTAATTGTCGATAGCTCACCACAAGAAGGTACAGAGATAACATGCTTCCTAGGAAGCATGGATCCGCGGCTGTATGCGTGTCCTGTTGTATCCAAAATAAGGTATATCATTCTATGTCACGAATAAATTAATATGAAAAGGATAATTATTTTTGAAGCAAAAGTCCCGGGTTCGAGTCCAGCCAAACACATAATTGCTTTTTGTATGGCATTTTTGCTTGCTAGAAATTATAAACAAAAAATAATTTTTCAATCATAAGTTTGTAGTTAAAATCTTTACTAGGTTTAAAGGAAAAAATGTGGTGCTATAATACCAAAAATACATTTAAAATTTATATAAATAATTTTTATTAGTCGTGTCGTAGCCTACTTTTTGGAAAAATGACATATCTCCGTGTCCTTATCATGTCGTATCGTATTGCCGTATTCGTATCCATGCTTCCTAGCCTACTTCTAACTTACTTCATGTGTGCTTTCTTTACAAGAGTACAACTGTATACAGTACTCAGTGACACAGACAATTACTTGTCAAAAACTCTAGCAACCTGACTTTCAGTTAATTTTAGAATTCAGCTGAGCAAAGAATCCAACAAGACAGTTACTGAATATTAGAACAAGCAAGGTTTCGATCAATAACATCGATACAAGCAACACAGAAGCCAACCACCTCACAAATGAGGCTAGAGGATTCTCCACAAACAGAAAAATAGCAAGTGAAGTTGTAATGCCTCTATAAGCAGTCAGACAAGTGTTAGTATATAATCGGAGACGGGGCAAAAATATATAGAAGGGAACTACCACATTAGAAGATGTGAGTCAATGAAAGACATGGACAAGTTATTGTATTTACATTCTTAAGATTCTCAATCAGCATTATAAAGTTTACTTCTTTATCTAGAATATGTGCACCTGTTTTTTTACAAGTAAAAACAAATCTCGGGTATGTTGACTAGTAGAATATTCTTTCATAATATTAAAGAAAAACAATGTTGCAGTTAATGTACAACGTAAAGCATTTGGGCACTTGGGTATGTTGACTAGTGGGTGCATACCCCAATTGACTAGTCGGTGCATACCCCAATTGACTAGTCAGGGCTTTTTACATATTACCTGGCGCCAGGTTTAGTTTTATCATATCACCTGAAAAAAGATAGTTCATTTCATATGACTTGAAAGCTACCCAAAATACCCTTGTCTTGTATACATGGCAAAAGGGGTTTTTGCAATTTTTTGAGAAGGCGTTCCGGAGAAGAAGGAAAAGGCGGTTCGGAGAAGAAGGTGTTTCGGAGAAGTTCCGTGGAGCAGCTCCGGCCATAACGTCGCCGGCGCCGGTGCCGTCCAAACCAGAAAAAGTTATCTTGCTGCCAAAGCACGAAAAAAGAGCGGGAAAGCAGTGGATACGCAAACACAACTGCCAAAGAGTAATCGTGCATTCAAAAATGGTACGTCAACTTGAAATTCAACGTTTGATATAATGTAAATTTGATCGAGAGATGAAAGTTGAAAATTTGCAGAGTTTTCTACTTTTTCCTACTGTCGTGTATTCCCTAACACGACAATAACAATAGTCGTATATTTTACAACACGACTATTACACGACTATTTTCAATCACAGTTTATTTATTCATTTCGTTATTGTAATGCCAGGTAAGGATGGATTTGATACCTTTGTGCTTACACTACGATGGAATGTTCACAAATTCTGATGGGTATGTGGGCGGGAAACTGAAGCTCATGTCTATTGATACACAAGTAAAGTACATGGGACTGTTGCAACAAGTGGAAGAAAGATTACCACTGAAGTCTCCATCCGGTACATTGTCTTTGTCATATCTTGTTCATTCTGGAACCCGATACGTCTTTGAAGACGATGAAGACGTGAAGACAATATTCGTCCTTCACAACAAGAGGCGATGCACAGATGGACCACTCGATCTATACGTAGAGTGGACTTCTGCTGGAAATAACAACATGGAGAATTCCATTGCCAATAAGCAAATGGTTTCCAGTGCGGATAAGGACGGGGAGAATTCAATGCCTCCAAATGGGAGGCTGGCCAGTAAGACACCACAGGAGAGGCCGTCCAGCCCGGGGAATAAGTCACCTGCACCAGCAGTTGAAGGAGGAAAAGATGAAAATTGTTCACTTAAAGCTGTGAAGTAAGGGGTGAAATTAACGAGTGGACATATCTTAAAGTCATATTGCATACGACACGACTGGAATTGAAGTCGTGTTGTCGACAACACGACTAAATAATCAGGTCGTTTAGACGTTTTTGTACAATATGCATGCCATTCTTACTATATTGTTCTCGCAGATTGGGAGATGGTAATAAAAATATAAAGGATGAATTTTCGAATGAAGTTGATAAGTAGTTTCAAATCAATGGGTTCAATGGTGAAGGTGAAGAAGAAGATGAGGATCAAGACGAGGATGGAGAGAAAGATGAAAATGAAGACGAAGATTACTTTAGGTCGATCACAAATTCATGTATAACAAAGATTACTCTACTGCAATGTATGCATGTAGTCGAATATTTCTTTGAATGCAAGTGTCGTGTTGCATAAGTGTCGTGTTGTATAAGCGGCCTCCCGTCGTTAAAAGATGCCGATCATTCTTTGTTTCCTCACGTACATGACCGAAAAAAAATTAGACTCCATCATAGTCAGCGCAGAGTCGACATAAGAGGAATATAATTGTCGACTACAATATTATATGACTAATAATACAGTCGTGTCTTATGCGACACGACTATATAGATAGTCGTATATGATACAAGACGACTATATAGATAGTCGTATATGATACAACACGACTATATCAGATGTCGTGTTGCATAAGAGTCGACAATAAGCGGCTTTCCAATACACTGTAGACATGAAAAAAATGAATTTGAATTTATTGAAAGCATACTGTATGTACATGGAAGAAGATTTAGAAAACCACAAAAAAGAGTCGACTGTAATAGTTTACATGTACAAAAAAAGCTCGAAAAAGAATATTAGTCTTCATCCGACATCCTAAAAATCCCCGCAATTGTGACAGCCTGATTTTGTTTTTCGATTGAATCGTCCTCAAACTCGCTGTCGATAACCCGACAAATCATAGTTGCAGCAATTATTGGGCGCCACTTTCGTGTAATTGTTGACTGATCAAACTCAGGTGGGTTGATATTGGACGCCAAGTGTGCCATGTACATCATGATGAAGATGTCATAGTCTTTTGAGTTCTCTTGGCAGGGCGCTTTGGCGATCTGAGTCATCTTCCAGTCGATGCAATGGATGAGTCCCAGTGTGTGTGCCATGACAATGTTCATAAAGTTCGTGAATTTCTCAGCTGCGACCCTGTGATGTGGATACAACTGGGGTTTGCCGGATAGGGGGTTGTAGAAATGCCATACACCAACTGGGAAGTGTACATAGACGAGGCAGAAATAGGAGCCAGTGCGGATTGGGAAAAAGGCGTAGAACATATTCCTGTTCAATCCCTTGAGCATCCTCCCAAGTTTTTTTTTATCAATTTTCTATTATTGCCCCCTTCTATGTATTCCTGCAAAATCGCAATAGAATCAGAAAATCACGAACTGGAAACATGAAATTAGCGCTCGTGATGCAGGAAAAACTTACGTTGTTGAATATTTCTTTGAATGCGTGACATCCAAAAAAACTGAACGGATACTTCAGCCGTTCTCTGTCATTACGCTCCCGTAATAGACCAAAAAATTCATCTATAACCTGTATAAACCAACAACATATTCAGAAATTGGCAATATTCAAACAATAATCGACTTTAGGAATAGTCGTGTCTTCGACATACACGACTATGCGTAAAGTCGAGTATTTTATATACGATTTATGAATAGTCGAGTATGTTATATACGACTTTAGGAATAGTCGAGTATTTTATATACGACTTTAGGAATAGTCAAGTATGTATACTTACATTGGTGTTAGTTTCTGTTGTTTGCAGGAGGGATACGTAGTCATCATCACATAGCGTTGGGATTGGATAAGCCTTCCTCGGATTGGCTATCCATCCTGATATTTCTACTCTATCCCGCTCTAACAACACCCCTATGTCGAAGCATAACTCCAAATTACCATAGTTTTCTGGGAGTTCAACTTTATGCTTAGCTTTTTGTGGGGTTTGGAGGACATCAATGTCAAGAGGCTGGGATGACGTTAAGCCAGTTGCCTCCTTCCCCTCCTCCTCCTTCACCTCCTCCGTTGTCTCATCCTCCTCCTTCTTCTCCTCCTCCTCCTTTGCAAATTCATCCTCGTCCTTCTTCTCCGCCTCCTCCTTTGCCCATTCATCCTCCTTGGCCGTTTGGATATCCGACTGCTGTAGGGAAGAGATCACCTCATCGATGATAGAGGTTGTTTGTGGGTCGGATAAGGTATCTTCAGAGTCGGCGTTCGGATCTTCTGCCAAATTCTTCCTCGCCTTCTCCTCCGCCATTCTCCATATATGGTCATCTTCCCTAAGCCTCTGCAATTCCCTCGCAGAGACAGTCCTCATTCTCCTCCTTACCACTACACTAGGAGGGAATCTGTCCCGGCCGTACGTCGGATGGGACTCCTCTTCTGCACGCTCCATGTGTTCGTCAAATTTTGGTTGGAGCTTCTTCAAAAACAACTTCGCGGCGGATCTCTTTGTAGCCCATTGAATCTTCTCTTCTACATCCGCCTGCTTTATGGGAGCTAAAATGACATTTTCAATATTCGTGCTAGTAGCAGCAAGAAATATAACACAGTCGTGTAGAATTCAACACAAAACAAGGAATAGTCGTGTAGAATGCATCACAAAAAATTAGCTAGTCGTGTTGAATGCAAGACAAAAAATTAGCTAGTCGTGTTGAATGCGACACGAAAATTACCTAGTCGTATTGCATGCAACACGAAGAATTAGCTAGTCATGTTGAATGCAACACGAAAATTGGCTAGTCGTGTTACTTGCAACACGAAAAATTAAATAATTGTGTTACAACTTACCTTTACCCCAGTTCAATGAATCGCCGGCTGACTTGTGCGCCAGCTCCTTTCTGCGCATGGCCATCGGAGTTTGCTTCACGTGGTCCTTGTCATCGGGCCGCTTCTTTGCCTCCTTGTGATGGACAGATGACTTCGTTATCCTCTCCTTCTTCTGTGATTCCTTCGTCTCCTTCTTCGGCTCTTCACTCTTCTCCTCCTTGGGATGCTCAAAGTTGTGACCCTCTAACAGCGTTTACGCTGTGGCGGCAGATGCCTTGATACAGTGAAGAACCTCTCACAGAGGTCCGACACTCCTTCCCATCTCCTCATACGACGACAGAGCGATCTCAATTAGTGACTGTATGCCCTGAAGCGAACCCTCCAATCGCCCCAGGGCAGTAGACTGAGTAGCCGTCCTCGAGGAAGAGCGGGTAGGTTGTTTAGGATTCCTCTTTATTTCCAGCCTCTCCGTCTTATGTCGTCGCGGAGGAGGGGCCACTGGGGGAGGCGAAGGAATGAGAGATGCCTCTTTGGCCATGGGAACGATGACATCGACGACGTCTTCCCATACGTCGAGATTATCGAATAGGCCCTTCCAGTAGTCGGTCATACGGTGCTTCTTCTGTGCACCCATCTTCACCTCTGTAATTAGGGCCCCACTTCCAGGCTACCTTTTCGCTCTCAGACTGGTAGGGCCGAACGCAGCATGGAAGATTGTCATGTGCTCAAAAAACTAAATTTGCATAGTAATCAGATGAAAACATTAGTAAAAGTCGTGGATACAGTCAAGTCGTGTACTATTATAGTCGACTATAATAGTACACAACAAGAAATTTAGTCATGTCGTATGCAACACAACTACATAATTAGACATGTTGTGTAGTAGACGACTATATATCAAGTCATATTGTATAATACATGACTATAAATAAAGTCGTGTTGCATAATAAACGACATTAATAAAAGACGTGTTGCATAATACACGACACTTAGAGCCTTTCGAAGACTGTAAAAATATACAAATACTACATACCTGAAGGACATATGAGGCACCATTTAGGTATCCACCTCCCAGCCCTTTACTTCTCCCACCCACTAGTCTGCTGGTGTGGGTTATACCAGAAACCAACATCGTATGAATAGTCTCAGCCCAATTGTATGAGCTCATTCTTGGGAGGTCTTCAATGTAAGGGTAGAAAGAGGGATGCACCACTCTCGTGCTATGTGGAAACAACACCGTGGAGATGAGGAGGCAGATGATCATCCTTGCCATGTCCTCCTCTGGCATCTTCATTTCGCCTTTGCTAAGCTTCTCAATGATTTCTTCAATATGTGGAATATCCGGTTTCCTGACGGTGAAGTACTTTATAAAAAATTCACATTCCGTTCGCCGTGGCACAGAGGGAAGGACCTCAACTCTTTCGCCCTTAGCGGGCAATCCAGTGATAAGAGCAACTTCTTGATCTGTGAAATGTAGCGTTCTCCCCTTGATATTGAAGACCTTCGCCTCCTCATCCCAATACCTATCCAAATAGTCGATGAGGTTCCGAGAAACAACTACGTCCTCACCTTCAAAGATGACAGAGAACCTAGCTTCTCTTATCAGTTGGCAACATCTTTGGTGACGCCGTAGGAGGGCCGCACACTTTCGCCCCCGGTTGACAAAATGTCCGAACCGCCAGTCGCGGATTGCATGTTTTCTTGCCTGATCAGTCCATCAGAGCCTTCCTCTTCCTGCCCCTCTGTCTTCGCTCCCGAGGTGCAACGAAGTATTCCTGGTCTTCCTCCTCTTCCGATGGTATTTCCTCCATATACTCATCTTCTTTTGTATCCATCCGCAATGAGATAGGTAGAGTGGTCAGTAGAACAGTCGTGTTGGAAACACAGGAAATCATAATAGTCGTGTTGTATATAATACGACTTTGTGCTTCATCTTAAAAATTAGAAATATTAAATTCTGAGCTTCTGGAACTAAAATAAGTAAGGATTTTTCTAACTTACTGTGGTTTAGTGGTTTGTATGTGTGTATTTCCTTGTACGCGCCTTTCAAACGCTTCCTTGCCGCAAACCAAACCTCAATCGTACACTCCGCCGGTTACTCGAAGGCGCGGGGAGCCGCAGGGGAAACTCAACTTGTTTGTCCCCAAAATCCCAGGAGTTTTACGCGACAAATCGCCGCCCAAACCGCACTCTCCGTCAGTCGTGTCGTCAAAATCCAACAGGGGGCGCCGGAGAAATCGAGTAGGGGGGACGTTAAATCGGATATTCAAAAACCTTGGTGCAGCTGGAAATCGTCGGAGGACTCGCCGATAGAGTCGCCTCTGGAAATCGCCGGAAACCTTCTTTTTTTTCGTGTCGTATCCAACATGCACTATTTGCCCAGTAATAATACGAAAAATATACAAGAGGGGCATTTTTGGTACTCCAAGTCTAGATTCCAGGGGATATGAGATAACATGGGAAAAACCAGGTCATATGGAAAAACCAAACTTGGCGCCTGGTAATATGTAAAAAGCTCCTAGTCGGTGCATACCCCAATTGACTATCTGAAATTCACAGTGCTCTCATAAGTGAACGTTGCCTTTCTCACAAATGGTAAAAAATCAAATAACTATCAACAGATGAACTCCAAGAATCAACTTAATCAGACACTCATAGTGCTCTCATAAGGCTTCTTGCTTTGATTCAACTTAATGATCTGCACAAGAAAAAACAGCCAATTAAGATGAGGTGCAGTTGAAGTGGTTTAATCAGACACTAGATTGAGGCCATTTAATTTGCATTTAGGTGTCCTAATGACATGTGCTCTTTACGTAACTTTCACGACAATCATTGCCATGTGTACAGAATATAACATAAAGTATGATCAGGCCCGCTGTAATAACCACTGGAAAACTAGTCTACTGGGATCTATGCATCACATGGAAAGAGTGTGTGTGTAGGGGGCTGAAGAAGTAGAGACCTGAGATGCTTTCAGTTCCAATTCCTCCCACTCTGAGGATGGATGAGTTCCTTCAACAATTCCTGCTCCAGCATATGTTATTATGCCTAGGCCCTTGTCCAATAACAGTAGACAGAGCAATTTCAGCTTTAAGCTAATTTTGGCATTGGTGGAACTCAACAATTGCGAGAACAAAAATTTAAAATGCCCTTGGTGGAACTCAACAAATGCGAGAACAAAAATTAGAAGAATGAGCTTTGCCTATTACCTTCTGAATGAGGGCTGATCTGATACCTAAAGCAAATTCAGACTCCCTTCCACCAAACCAACCAACAGGCCCAGCATACATTCCTCGGTCAAACATTTCTGGTATTATTCATTATCAACATACGGGTAAAACTGCCTCCCAGCAGACAAATAATCCAAGAGGAAAAAAACAAGATTATATGGCCATAGTTTTATGTTTGTCAAAATTTCATGGCTGAAACTACAGGATTTCTGCATTTCAAAGTTATTTTAACACTTCAAGAGATTGGATGCATTATGAGAGGCATTTACACAACCAATTTAGGTATATTGTTGGAATAGGAAATGCATTTACGTATGACATTATTTATACCGCACCACAGATAGGTTAATGCCTTGCATCCAGAAGATAATTTATTTTTGTTTCCCCTTAAACTTTGTGTTAAGCATGAAAAATACACATTTTTATATGCCTTTTTACCTATTTGTTAGTCATAATTTCTAGTTAAAATAAGGATTAAAGTGAATTTAGTCATTTGTTTAGTAATTAGGAATTAAACAAATAAGGCTCTCTAAATTGCTCAATTTAACACTGTTCCGTAATTTTATAATTATTTGGTACGTCTAATTTTGGATATGTTTTATTTTGTATAGGTTCGCATGCTCGTACTGCAGAACAGCCAAAATTGACGCCAATAGACGGGTTTTGAAATGCCGAAGCGACCCAAGAACTGAGATCACATGCAGAAAACGATCTGAACCGTTGATGATACACTTAAGAGGAGACGGGCGCGTGGAATCAAAGGATGGGTGTTCAGATTTGATCCGACGAATGAAATTGGTACAGCGGGTTTAATTTGATTGAAAAAAAAAAGAAACTGAAATGAACCGGTTCGGTCCGAAGAAAGGAAATAAAGAAAACATAAAAAGACAACCCGATCCGCTGGCTCGGGTGTCTAACAACAAAGCAGAGCTCAAGCTCTGCTCGAGAGGCCGACAGAGGCATAGAGGCGGCTGGGTTCCAGTGGAGCTCGACGACGGCCTGAGCAGAAGGGCGATGGCCAAGGCGAGGCGGCGAACTAGCAGAAAGGTGAAGAAGCAGTTCGACGGCGATGATTGCTCATGGCGGCCATAGGTAGAGCTCGAAGGAGGAGGAAACATGGCGGGGCAATCGACGATCCACGACTGGAGGAGCTGAGGAGGAACTCGACGGCGAGGCTGATGGGTCGAATCGAGAAAGAGGATTCCGGCGACCGGGAAGCCAAAAAAGAAAAGTTTTGATTTTGGAAAACTCGAGCAGGAAGCCGAATCGGGAAAGTTAGAGGCGTCAAGGAAGCTTCAGTTTCAATTCGCTTCAGCTATGGTAAGATGCCATTTTCAGTTCAATAGAAGATGTCAAAGAGGTCGGATTTCTGCTCAGAGGGGAAAGATTGAATTTTTGGGCATTTTGGATTTGTTTCGTGGCTTAAAGATGGGATTTTTATGCTGAAATTGGACGCGAATTGGAGTTGCAACTTTCTGGATTTAAGAAGAACTGATGGTTTCAGTTTGGAAGATTGCTGATTTTGGGAAGAAAATGGACTGGTTGCAGTATGTATAAAAGGAGAGCACCGGCAGAAGAAGAACAGAGCAGAACACGGGCCGAGAGAGAGAAGACGACCGGGAGTTCAAATTTTCTGTGTTTTTTTTCATTTTTATTTCGAGAGTAATTTCCAGCAAAAGATCTTTGTATTCCTCTGTTTTCATTCAATTTGTTCTACTGTTGTGGAGCTGTGAACAGTAATTCGAGAAGAAGAACAGTAACCCGACAGTACTTTCTGGCTTGTTTTCTATTATTCAAAAAAAATTCCTGTAAGTTCATTTTACTTATATCGAAATGAATTCTATTATGTTTGCAGTTAAATTCCTTAGTATGAGTAGCTAAATCCCTGTCTAGGGCTGAGATGAAGCCATGATTAGTTGTAGGAATGGTATTCATGTGATGCAATTGCTTTGTCTAAATTAATGCGTTTTAACGATTGTTATTCTCAAATTAATTGCATTGGGTTATATGTTTAACATGCTATTTGGATATTACTTGTGATTTATCAAATGATGGATACATGTAATGATTTGAATCTCATCTGTTGATATGCAAGAGAATACGAAATTCTATTTAAATCTATATGCTTTAATGCTGAAATTTTCCGTAGGAGAATAGATTGAATTCCAATTCTCTACGAGATAATCGTGAAAACAATTGCTGATTTAAAAAAAAATATTCCTATGATTGTCATGTGCTGATTCTTATGCCCTAGTGTTTTAAATTCTTGATTAAAGTTTTAATTTTTATTTGTCGATTAGTTTCTTTTTCATAGATTATTTAATTGCCTTTAGATTAATTTCTTAGTTAAAGCTGTTTAATTGCATTGAGTCTTCGATTAGTCGTAGTTGTAGTGAATCAAATCAATTTAATTCTTCAACAAGGGTAATAATCTGATCTTCGAATTAGAATTCCAAAAACACAAGTCCCTGTGGGTTCGACCTCGTAAGAATTGTGCGACTATACTCCAAACACGATTCGTATACTTGCGAGTAAAATTAAGAGATTAATTAAAACAACAACACTTTGCATTCTGCATGTTGTTATGACAAATACTCGTTCAAGATTTAGATCATTTCAATTATTTACGTATACTTTTCTTTTTTCTATTTTTTACTTCTGTTTCTTGTACCATATGTACTTTGATTGCTAAATCTACAGCTACTCAACCTGTATTTTTATCAACTTCTAAATACCATACAGTAGTTCTTTTTTATTAAATGACATATGGTGAGAGAATGTATAGTGTCATATAGGTGAGAAGACATTTCGTCAAATCTCTTCCAAATAAGTACAATATCACACACAAAATTTAAAATTTTAACGTCCAATATACTTCTAAACGTCAAAATATATTGCTGTATCTGAATTAATAAGTCGAATTTGCAAACTAACATCAGTAAAAGTTTGAACTGGTTTACCCAGGACAGGCATATAACTTCAGTACATTACACCAAAACAACTGGAAATGCTGGGATCCTTGTGACATCATCTAGTACAATCCGTACCAACCAGTTATCAAATATCAGGCTGTAAAATGTGCATAAAAAGTACTTTTTTGTCAACTTACTTTTCTCATATACTGCACATATTAGACGATCCAATCCTCCATTTAATTATTATTCACATTCAATTATGTTTTATGTAAATTTTTACCATGCTTTCATATCACCGTATAAAATTGTATATCGATAGTTTACTGAATCCAGTGAACTAAGTGAAACCGTGGCTCAGTTCCTCGGCTCGTGAGGTGGGCAAACTGCACACTCTGATCTCATAACACCAGACAATGCCAATGGTCATGTGGAATGGAACATTTCTTATGCACAACAGATGTCTAGAAAAGGTAAACAATGGTAGGATAATTTATTTCATGATTCCTTTCAACTAAAAGAACGTAACTAAATACAATTCAGCTTGTCGATTGTGTAGCATAGCAGTTGATATATTGCCAAAAAACATAGTAGTTGATACTCTATTACCTTTTTCACTCACCATTTTCTCCAATAAATAATCATGCCTCTTCTGTAGGTTGCCAAAAAACATAGCAGTTGATATATTGCCAAACAGCTGGACTCGGATGAAGAGATGGTAAGATTTCAAACTGCAAAGCGAATGCAAAGAAAATTCATTGTAAGTAGGCGATTCTCATTTGCCATCACATCAATACCATTTGAATGTTATTCAAATACCCATGTGAATCATCTATTTATCATACACACTTCTGTTTATGTATTAAATGAATGATTGAGGAGGTATTATAGCCAATAGAAAGAGAAGAAGTCAGTTGGACACCAACACGCCAAGTCTGTCTTTAGTCTTTACTCATTATCTTCTCTCGTCAACCTTCCTAATAAATGAGAATAAAGATGTTGACCTCTCGGAATTTCCGAATAACTTTTTCCTGATTTATATAGACCTTGCTGCATATAACCTGTAGAAAAAGATTTTTTTCTTTTCTTAAAACTAATGCACATTGGCACAGCAGCATCAAGGTCTCAAACTGTTTTGAGCAGGAAATATGACCGTGAAGTAGATGCTAGAGTTGGTAAAAGTAAAACATATCAATAGAGTACCATGTGAATTGCCCATTAGGACTGGCATCAATGGTAAAACAAGAAAGAACAACACTTGTCTGCTAACTCAACTTGCCTAAAATAGGTGATTACACGAAGCCTTGCTATCGTGTAATCGATGACACGATAGACCAGGGGCTATTGTGTAATCAAATACACGATAGTTATTTTAGCGGGACAAACTTCAACGATACATATCTCTCTCATTTTTATCCGTTTTCACTCATTTTTTCATTCTTTCTTATTTTTAATGCTCGTTCTTATAATGATGATATCATAAAGATGTTGAAATACTGCATGCTATTTATTATAGATTTTATTGTATTTTTTTGATATTATATCAAAATCATTAAGATATCATGATTATAAAAAAAAAATTTAAGGAAGAATAAAAAAATGAGCAAAAATAGATTAGAAATGAAGGAGATATAATTCATTGAAGTGTAGAACTTAAAACCGTGGACGTACATAAAGGTTTATGGTTAGGGTTCAGAGGGCAAAATTAGAAGATCAAGTGCCAAAACCGTGGACGCACATAAAGGTTTATAGTTGGCAAACCTAGATAACTTTCATGCTCCCGAATCTCCACCACCCGAAAAAGACTCTCCACGTTATCCTTCATCTCTTGTTTGATCCTCTCACTAGAAAAACAGATTGGTTTCCTGCCAATTAACCACCTGGCCGGAGGCTGGAACACTCAGTTTGATTTGCCCTGCAAACAAAACACAGTCATCATCATAAAAAGGTGGGAGTCGCGAGGTCCTCCCACCGCCGCTGTAGCTCCCGCAATCCTCCCATCCACCTCCACTTTCTGTATCAATGCTAAAAGGCCTTCTGCACAAATCACAAATAGGTAAGGAGAGAGAGGATCTCCCTGCCTCATACCTCTCTTGGGCTTAAAGAACTCGGACGGCCTTCCATTAACAAGGACAGCATACTGCACCCAAGTAAAGTACATCAACTGGTGGGAGGAGGGTGATCTACACATAAAATATGCATTTTATTAGTTCATAAATTTATATTTATATTAGTGTTTGATTAGATTTAGTGATACTTTAATGTAGTTTTTCATTTTTGTAATAAAATAAGTGTAAGATGCAGAAATATAGTAAAAAGTGACTCTAATAGTTGAATCTTCATAACTTCGTGTAAATATCTCTGATTGGAAAATTCAAGCTTCGTGTTAAATTTCAAGAAGTCATCTTTCCAACTCCACCGACCGCGCGTAATTCGGAGTTTGGAGAAAAAAGTTATGACCATTGGAAAATTGTGTTGCAGAGTGAACCGATAAACTGATCCATCAGCAATCAAAGCGATCGATCATAGTTGCAGGATTTTTTTGATATGCGCGAGAATGGAAAAGTGATCGATCGTAAATTGATCGCCGTACATGCAAAATTAAAATTTGACCTATTTCGACTTAGAATTAGAAGGGTTGTGCGTGTTTTCTTTCCAACCTTATAAATAGGCCTTAAAGGGAACGTGTTGGGCATTAGAGAATAGATCCTGCAGGCTAGAGAAGAGCAATTGCCTTGTGCACTTGCAAAGGTTTTATATTTAAACAATCATTTGACCAAGAACACGAGTTACCATATCATGTCAATTTGTGCGTAATAATAATTGAGAGTAGTAATTGCATATTTAATGGTGGGTTAGTTGCCTTGGTATTTCTCTATGTTGGTTCAAATCAGTTAGAAGTAGTTAAAGTTCATTGCTTTTTTAGATTAAATAAAAAACTGCAGCTTCCTCTTGAATTTGGTAAAGTATTTAACTGTCTGTAAGGTTCAACAACCCTTTAATACTCACCATAGTACAATTGCCTTGTACACTTGCAAGGGTTCTTATATTTATACGATCAAGTTCTTGGCGCCGTTGTCGGAGACGGAAACAAATAGTTTACTAAATTCTTAGCTTAGTTAGAGTAGTGTAGTTTTAGAGTAGTTAAGTTTTAATCTAGTTTAAATTTCAGTAGCTTAATTGTGCTTTTCTTTTTGTGCAGGACTAAGAGAAGATGCGGAATTCACACCAACATTGGAATGACCACCACTTCCCATAGTTTGCATTCTCTTATCCTTCCGTGTTTAGTTAATCGAGTGCTGGGTGTTTTTTCCTTTCTTCTCTTTGATTGCATGTTGTGCTAGTTATGGCTATTAGGACTGCTAGTTGTCGATATCTAGGACTACTGATTGCTAGTTGTGGATATCTAGGGTTGATTTTCTGATTTGTGGATGTGTGATAGTGTGGTTCGGATGTTGATTATTGCTTGATGAAGAAATGTCTTCACCTTTCTATGGATTTAGCCATGAGAACCCATATATTTGCTTCAATGATTATTATTCCGCACACACACCTAATTCCCCTCCTTATGAAGTGCCATTCCACCTATATCCTTCATATTCTGATACTTACAACCGGGGGTGGGATAATCACTCCAACTTTGGGAGTAGCATATCTTCTGTACAATCCACCACTCCTTTTATGTCGGAACCATGTGCCCTCTATTTAAGTCCTATTCATATCCCGATGGAGTACCCTTTGGCCCATGAGTACCCAGATTTTATATGCAAGTATGCGAATGAGGCCCAAGATCTTCATAGGTGGGAGGACCATCCTAGTTCCCCTTGGACACAATTTAATCAGGCCCCAACTACCTTACCAACCAGCCTCAGATCCATTTGGCCAATCCAATAGGAGACCTTCCTTAGAAGACCAGTTGAGCCAAATGTTAGCCACCCAATCTACCATCCTCACGACCTTAACTGAGCTGAAAACTGCACACAAGGAAACGAGAGAAGAGTTACGGACCCTTTGGAGTGCAGAGGAAGTTAAAAATAAGGTTAGGCGTAGTTTAGGAAATGAACAAGAAAGTGTGGAGAGTAAAGAAGAAGTTAGTGAATCGTTAGAACAAATTTTTAAACCTTCAATCTTTGAGGAGTCACTGTCTATGGCAATATTAATAGAACGTTCTGTTCCTGAAGCACCACTCGTACAATGTCTAGACCAACCCTACCCTTTGATTGTTGAAAGTGACTTAGAGTGTTCTATCGATCGCCCATTCGTTCCACTATTTGAGACACCTCTCCAACGTGTATTATTAGAAGAGGCCCCTAAGGCTCAATTGATTGATTTGGGGGAGGAGGAGCCCTTTATTTTAAAATTCTCTCATGACTTTTTCCTATTGCTAATGCAGGGACCGCTCTTTCCAACACTTCCTTACCCACCACTCCATCCCTTCATTCCACAATGTGCTCCGTACTTAGGTAAAAAGGATAGAAGTGTGTGGGGCAATCATTTAATCGATCCAGGTTGATGACTTGAGGATCTGAGTCTTGCATAAAGACTGTGGCTCTCTCTGGCTAAAGACGTTAAACTTAACACTTGGTGGGAGGCAACTTACGTATTCAGGTGTATTCACTCATTTTCTTCCTTTCCTTGTTTTGATTATCATTGTAGTTTTATATTCTTCACATTGCGGACAATGTTCATACTAGGTTTGGGGGAGAGAATATTGCTTGAGCAAAAAATGAAAAAAATTAGAAAATAAAAAAAACCATAAAAATTTGATTAGTTTTTGGTTGTTTTGTTAGTACTTTTATAGGTTTTGATAGTTTATCCCGTGATAATCCATGCTTCAATTCTTAAGTGATTAATTTGCATTGGAAGTGTGAATAAGTGTACTGAAGGATAGATACACTTAACTGAGAATATCTTTATGTTAGAGTCCTCTTGGATCAGGTGCTTGAGCTAATAAAACTCACTCACACACACTAGTACATAAAGTAATACCATATACAGATTTGTTGAATACTAATTTTCAGTGGGATGTCTTTAGTCAGAGTCATTGGATGATATGTGGTTGTCTGTTGAGCTTAAAAGATCATGATAGACCATTTACTTGGCAATGGCAATGGCTTGGAACCAAAAACATGTTGAGAGTATAATACAACCTGGACAGAATAAGATGTGATGGAAAAAATGAATGCTGAAAATGAAAATATGAAAAAATGAGGAAAAAAAAAGAAAGGGGTTGCTTGACTATTATAGGATTAACTTAGGCTGATGCTTGGGGCCGAAACGGTCTAACTTAGACTCCTTCTTCTTTGCTCCTCTTTAGCCTCTAGGATCTATTCTCTAATGGCCAATACGTTCCATTTAAGGTACATTTATAAGGTTGGAAAGAAAACATGCACAACCCTTCCAATTCTGAGTCGAAATAGGTCAAATTTTAGTTTTTCGTATACGACGATTGATCACACTGTTCATCGATCAATCGCTTTTGCAGTCTCGCGCATATCAAAAAAATCCTGCAACTACGATCAATTGCTTTGTTTGCCGATTGATCGGTCTCTCAGTTCACTCTGCAGCATAATTTTCCAATGATCATAACTTTTCACTCCAAACTCTAAATTATGCACGATCGGTGGCGTTAGAAAGATGACCTCTTGAAATTAAACTTGAAGTTTGAATCAGTCTAATCAGAGATATGCACACGAAGTTATAAAGATTCAACTATTAAAGTCACTTTTCACCACATTTCTGCATCTTACGCGTATTTTCCTACAAAAGCCAAAAACTACATTAAAGTATCACTAAATCTAATCAAGCACTAACATAAATATAAGTTTATGAGCTAATAAAATACATATTTCATGTGTAGATCAGAGGGCGATAAGATCAAGAGGTGCGGATTGGAGGAAGGTTGGCCGGAAGAACAAGAATATAAAACAAGTCTTAACCAACATTATGGGACCAGCAAGCACAAGTTGAGGGGAACCAGGAATCTTAGGTATAGTTGTAATTTTTTCTTTTATTGAGCCCCTTCTTTCTCTCTTCTGATTGATGTGGTAAAGAGTAATGTGATAGGGGAATTTATTAAATAATACTTAAAAATATTTACTAATCGGGAACATCATCAAAGATAATTTTCGATCCGGTTATCTGACCAGCCGCACAGGCGCATGCGCTACTTTTTTTTATAAACACTGACCCGAAAGGCGTCGGTTCATCTAAAGTGAGAGGCGTCAGTTGAGCAATTTCTCCTACATACTTCCTCCATCCTCCTTTATGTAAGTAGAGTCGTCGCTTAAACCGACACCTTCTCTTACAACTTTACAAAAATGAAAAATGTAATGGGAAATACAAATTTTTAACACCTGATAAGACAATAACAAGTTCAACTAAAGAATCTCAAATGATCAGTAAACTTACACATAAATAAATTAATGCATCTATTACAAGGTTAAAATATAATATAATATAAATCCTCACAAAAATACAAATGTTCAATCAACTCTCCTTCCTGTATTCCTACCCCATCCTCATGCTCGAGCTGGAATCTTCTTAGGCTCGGCATCAGGTATAGCATCTGAAGACGAAGGTGCATGACATAAAGCACTAAGTGCATGCTGTTGCCTAGTATATACTTTCGAAGAAAGAGGCCTCTCAACTTGATCGAGCGGGGCATCTGGAACAATAGGTGGTGGGGTAAAAGCCGCCGTGTTGGCTGATGATGTCACAACGTCGGGCGAAGCTGATAAAGGTTGAGAAGCCTCGAAAGGATAATCACCCTGTAGTCCTGGAATCTCTGTCATAACTAGCTGAAGCAATGTCAAACTCGCAAGAGCATGTGCAGGGATATCGTGTATCATCTGACATGCTGCTAGCAAGCTCCTGTCGGATCAGTCCACCAAAGCTCCATGAGACTGAGCGAATATCTCTCTCGCACAAGTAAGCTAAAAAGACAAAAAAATTTTATCTACAAGCACAAACAATGGTTAATTAAAACAAATATGAAGTAAGAGATACTAACCAATGCCCGCTCAGTGTCGCCTCTCGGCTGATATATAACATCTCTGCCTCATGCACGGGTGGCAAGATAAGTCTCCCAGTGATCCTCAAGTATCACTTCAGGTAGGCATTATCAGCATCTCGCTCCATTGTAGCAAGCTCCCCGTGAACGAGAGTGGTCATTCAGTCGTCCCATCTAGTAATATAAGCCGCATGATGTGACCTCCAATCAAAACTCCCTCGGCCTCGACGTGAAGATCATTCAATGAACTCCACAATAGAAGGGGGAAAACCCTGCTATAATCCAAATTGCAACATCACCTGATCCGGAACATGCATCTCGACGATGTCAAAACAATAAGTGGCATCCTAGATAGCCACACATGTGCTCCATCCGTACACACTCGAGGTAAATGCGCTAAAACCTCATCATGATATGGCTGCCATGTTACCTTCATAACATATGAAGACAATACTTTACTTTTTATGAAATATGCATTCTTTATATTCGTAACATGTGCAAATATAAACGACCATTACCTAACCGGATCATTGGTCTAATTTAGATCTATAATGACGAAGTACACTACGAAGATTCACAATTTTTTTCTTCTTAGCAGTCAACCAAACATAAAAAAGAAAAAAAAAATTTAACCAATAGAAGATCATCAAATGACTTAAATATATAAAACATACATAACTCATAACAGAGAAAAACCATATAATGGAGTGCTTTGAATGTTTGGATGCCCAACATGCAATCTCTCCCACGACCATAGCTGTTTGACACATACACACCCAACATGAATCAAATATTGTACTTGTGGTAAATAAAGTAGCTAAAGATTATTGATGGTTTATCTGGATGAGGGTGACACATACGAAAATCCCTAATGTGGTGGGTTGGCAAACTTTTCCCAACTCTCTGTGCAGGTAGGCAAGGGTGACATTGTCCCATGTATACTCTCCCGCGGTGCACAAATCCTCTAATAATATGACATACATGAGGTGCACATGGCTGCTGCTGCTATCGGGAAATATAGTGCAACCAAGCATATAGAGTAAATATGCTCGTGCATGTTGCATCCCAAGTTTCATTGCTTCATGAGCATGAGATGTGTGCCTTAAATATTCAAAACAAAACTAACATCATGAATAAACAATTCAATTAATCATAAGTTCAATAGTTAAACTATATTTTTAAAATAAACTTACGTCCAACTAGGCGAAAGTTAAGGTTCGTTGCACGCTACTGATATAGACAAATCATCTTCTTTATTATCTTCCACATGCTTTCCCTTCAACTTTTCACTCGACCTATTTTTGCAAGAACTCCTACTTCCGCCTTCGCCATCATTTGCAAACCTAGGCATGCGCCCCTCTTTTTCTACAAATAGCTAGAATTTATACACACGAGGCGCAAGATAGAGTATTTGTTGCATAAAGTTGTCATCATCAATTGGTAGTATGGTAGTCATTGTTCCAAAAAGAGGCATCTTGCACTGGATACGAAAGTCTCGGGAAAGTTTTTTTTATCATCATCTCGGTAAAGTTTTTAGCTTTATAAAACGCAATTTTCAACCTATCTTTGCACAATCAATTTCTTCACTCATAACTAAATGTCTTTTAAGCTAACTGAATTGTGTGCGTAATTCAATTCCTATTTCCACTTGATATCAATCACTAGAATCTCAACCTTGAATTACACTAATATTTGCAACTGCTCTGATGTTCAAGTCATGCCATTCCGAAATCTGACTAGCTCGTTTCATCATTGATTCTTAATTAATTTCTAAAATCAAATACTCAGAAATATGACATAGTTTTGCACCAAAACAAGCGAAATACACATTTTGACTCATCACGAGGAAGAGACATGAAGATCGAATTTGGCTTCTTGATAGAGACGAAAGATGCCAACTTGTAAGAAAAAACATTAGCTTGACTGTATACATGCTTAAAAGTAATATAATTTTAAAAATATTGTTGTTTCTCTTATCCTATATGCTTAATTGCCAAAAATGTCATGGCCCGTATATTTTTAAAAACCATTTTTAAAACACAACAAGAGTAAGACGCAGAAATGATGTGAAAATAGACTTCAATGGTTAAATCATCATAACTTCTTGTGAAAATCTTTGATTGGACTGATTCAAACTTCATGTTAAAGTTCAAGAATTCAGCTTTCTAACGCCACCAATTACGCGCAATTCGAAGTTCGGAGCAGAAAGTTATAGTCATTGCAAATTCATGAATAGTAACTACGATCGATCGGTCATTCAACGCGATCGATCGCCTGAGCCGCAAAGCAATGTTATTGAAGGAAACGATCGATCAGAACTAAAAACGATCGATCGTATCTACTGGAGTTTTCGTTTTATGCAAGACAGTAAAGTGATCGATCTGCAATGCGGAGCGATCGATCGCCGTGTGCGGTAAATTGAAATAAGCTCTTTTTCAACCTGGATTTGAAAGGGGACTTCGTAGTTTCTCTTCAAACATATAAATAGGCCTTAAGGGAGAACGTTTTGGGCTATCTTGGAGATCACCTTTGAGCTAAAATATTTGGTCCCATCCCATTTTATTGACCACTTGAATCTCTAGTTCCTCGTAAGTACTTGGCTCGTTAATAAATAATCCTACGATTTCACCACCTTCGTATTCACCTCTATCAATTCTGCCACTATGCCTTAGGAGAAACAAAACAATTTCTCCAGCCATCTTTACTCACAAAACCTTTAACAAACACTAAGAAAATACTACTCAAATATGACATAATTCATTTCATACAATGCTAAAGCTAAATCAATATGTATTTGTAACTTCGCTTCATATATTAAACATTGAAGAATAGAACTACAAAGACTTGAAGGTTTGCTCAATTCCGCTTGTAGAAAGGAGTTCAATCAAGCAAGGTAAGTTGAACACGCATACACACCACTTAATTCCATGTTTAAATGTGTGTATTAAGTGAAAGTGTTTAAATTAAAAATGTTTCATTCCGGATGTATTTAGTTAGAGTCCAAGATTGGTTTGACTTATACAAGGACTGTAAGTCTTAAATTTGGAAACAATCTCAACGTTCAAATGATTTGGAATCTAAGATCTGGAAATAGTCTCCGCGCTCAAACGTGTTACAACACCGGAATAGTTTCTTGAAATAGTAAAGACGTTCTAAAAAAGTTCCTTTTCAAATTCAATTACAAGACCTAAACCGACCTTGATCACTTAGAATAGAGCACTTGGGGTGTTTGGTCTGTACATATCTTCTCAGAGAGCCTTCAGAGAAAACCCTAGTTTTTATCTTAAGTAGAAAATCTTCACATGTGGGAATATTGAATGAAAAAGTTAGATCTTTACATGTGAAACTACCACACACATATGCACACACAAATTCAGAGAAATTGAAAAGATTGTGTTGGGTGCATAATGGTAGAGTGGAGAGCCAAGAGTTCGAGGAGAAGAATGGTTGAATAGAGAACAATCAAGAGTTTGAGGAATACTTGTGAATAGCCACACGTGGAGAAGTCGGTCAAAAAAGTTTGAACAACTCGAATGGTAACTTTGCATATTGTCTCAAAGTCTTACCCTATAATGCATTGATTAATTGGCCTTGTGGTCATGTGTTTTTTTCCTCGTTTGGTTTCCACAAAAATTGCTTGCACCTTGATTATTTACTTTACTAGGAATTTTAGATTAATTGTGTAAGTCATATATAAATTAATCAGCTGGGTACAATCACTCCAGTTCTATCAATAAATACTTTAACCGGTGGTCACATAAAGGTCTTGTGCCCTAAAGCTTTAATTATGATGGGTGGGAACATCCAAGAACACCCTGGAAAATTGTTATGAGCAAGCAATATTTGCAAAATGATCTGCCACTCCATTAGCTTCTCTAAACACATGAGTGACTAAAATATGGTAGTTCATGATTTCACGATATAATGGTCGCATATATACCTATTGATTCTGTTATGAGTCTCCCAAGGACGCAACAAGGTGTGGATTCTATTTTTGTACTTGTTGACAGGTTCTCAAATATGATACATTTTATACCGTGCAATTAGACAACCGATATTTGAATTGTTTGTCTATCCCCATGCCTTCTCCCATGGCCGCAATTAAAAGTTAACAGGTTTACAGGGAAGAGTCCATTTGAGTTTGTTTACCGTCGTGTTCCTAGACATCGGTTCAAATACCTAAGCCTCCAGGTGACAGTGTCGCTGCGACTAATGTGATTGAATAGATGTAATTTGGAATCATAGAGCAATAAAATTACAAATCTTCTGACAATTCAAGTATTAATCAACTTCGAAAAATAAGCTGCATATTACCTTACAATTTTAATGTCTTTTTCCAAACTGAAATCTGGCCAAGCGTCTTTAGCACAGTCAATGCACGGAGTGATGAACCTCTTAACCCTTCTTGCTGCAACATAGATCCTCCAAAAGAAGTAAGAAGGTGAATCAACACCAAAGAAAGAAAACACAAGACATGCAATGACAGCATTGAGGACAGATACAACCACCAACGACCAATTATAATTCATCATCAAGCCTAGAGCCCATAAGAAGGCTGCACACATTGATACGAAAGACAAGGAGGTCATCTTGAGTGCCCAGGGGACCATAGCCCTCAGGCCTATAGTATCTGTCCAATTAGCGAATATGATTAGGAGTGCAGCCACCATAGAGCTGCACATTGCAAGAGCATCAAGCAAGAGGAAGATTCGGAACAAGGTCTTCTTTCTAAAATGAGCTAAGCCTTGCTCACTACCTGATTGCTCATACCCACCAGGCAGTGTGAAGATGGCTGCAAAGGACACAGTTGCAATGAGGGCTGCTACAACTAGAAGTGTGTTTGCAGTCTCTAACCACTGCTTTGCAGTTTCTTTTGAGATATCAGCGAGTTTAGCATACCGGTCTTCCTTATATCCATAATACTTTGAAGCTTTCATAAGTGCCAACCAAATTGCTGCCTGCATTTATACAAAAGATGCAAAAATTATTCTATCATATTTAATGCACACCTATATAATGACTAAACAAATTACTTGGAAACTTAGTACATACTTGAAAATTAACATGATGCACTGCCCCAAAAGTACTTAAAAATAAAAAATTTATGATTTTTTACATTTTCAGTGTCCTATTTTTTCAATTGGTCTTTGAATGTGTTAAGTGTTAGTATTACTTATCTGCAAAGATCAATAGTAGTTTTAAAGCAAGGGTATTTTTCTGTTGTGTATTTTTCGTACACAACATGAAAGATATATATATATATATATATATATATGCACATGCATACAGATAAATCACTTAATTACCAACTTTCATGTATGATCAGTTAAACATGAATAAGAAGGCATTGCAGCTGCAATGAAAAAGAGACATTGCGATTTACTTTGCTTAAAATCATTAGACAAAACATTGACAATTAATGTAGCAAATAGATGGTACAAATTAAAGTGCGTACCTTTTGAGAGAAAGGGATGCCCCACTCAACCTTTTTTGCAATGATATCAAATGGAGTCATATGCGCGTTATTGAAGACCCTTGTCGATATCCTTTTGTCCTCTAGAAGTAAGAAAACAATCCAAATATGGTCATAATTCACAGCCAAATGCAGTGGTGAGTTCCCGTCCATGTCTAAGGCATTTACGAGCTGAGAAAACTCAGGTGTCCTCAAAATGTACTCAACCAGGTCAAGTTGTTTATATATAACAGCAACGTGAAGAACATTTTCCCTTCTGTCATTAATTAAAAACCATGAGTCTGGACAAACACGAATGATTTCCTTGAATACCCTGAGATTGCCAAAAAAGGCAGCCCTATGAAGGGGGGAGTTGCCCCAATTGTTTGTTTGGTAGACCGCCAAAGGATTCAACTCCAGTAGCTTTAAGACCAAACTTAACATGCCTCTTTCTGCAGCAATATGAAGAGGATTTTCTCCCGCGACATTGATGGACTTTGCATACTCTGGAAATGCTTGGAGAAGCGTCTCTGCCACTTCTGAAATTGATTGTGCAAATTAAAATGTGAAATGCCAGCCTTTAATAAGGTGACATTGAAAATTATGCTCAGGCTCATACATTCTATTTGAATTTTGTGGTTAAGTTTGGCGTAACTAGAAAAAATTGGGATAGATTTGAGGTCTCTTCATGTAGTGGCCTATGTGTCACATATCATTCAACGTTCATTATATTGCATCCTGTCATAACTCAAGATGAATATGGAGTCCTTTATTAGATGGGAAAATATTATAATTTGTTCAGGAGGGAATATTAAGTCTCACATGAGAAAAAAACAAAAGGTTAAACATTCTATCTCTTAGGCAGGGAGGTGGCTAATAACACGATGATGCTTCCCCAAATAGAGGGCATCATAAATAAAGCTGCCAGATCTTGTTGCGGGAATGTTTATTAGCTAAAGGACTTTAAGAATAGCTCTGTAAATTTACTTAAAATAGGATCACATAAAGTACATTTGCTGAGCTGATTCCATACCACTCTAGCAAAGTACATACATAACCTGCACGTTTAGTTGAGAAGATCTTCAAACAAGAGGGACCCCATCCTTGAGCAAGAGTTGGACAAATACTGTTTACAATACCAAGGAGCTTCTCCTCCGGGAGGCCACAATGAAGAGAGAGTTTCCATTGTTCACTCTCCAAGCAGGACAACACCTTAGACACCTAAAGAATGTAATTGCCACCAAATCTACCTATAAGAGTGAAAGGCCTTCCCCCAAAAGAATGTAGCGTAACCAACTCAATGTACTGGAGGTGTTCAATAAGAGGACATGTGGTTGACAAAATACTTCCTAGGCACTCAAATTAGGAACACTGGCTGCACAGTGCCATAACAAAGGAACACTTAATGTAGAATTATGGAAGTTATCGATAATGAAGCCTTGTTAGTGATGAGGATCCATACCAATTTAAACAGGAGTGCTCTGTTTGTGCAGCTTTTCACCTCCAGCAAAGAATAGATACTTTCTGCCAATTCCTTGTAGAGTTCAGGAAAGACTAAAATCACTACAAAACCTTGCAGTATCTTATAGCTATACGTTTTCCATAGTCTTAGCATATTCTATTTCTGTTAGTCATGGTCTGATCTTGTAAAGCTGTACTCTTTGTTAGCCCGTTTCTCTTTTAATGCAATTTTTCAATTATCTATAAAGAATCTATAAGTAGCCAACTAGAAACTCAGCCTTGGCATACTTTTTTAGTTTTCGTATTAGTGCATTCACATAAACTTAAAAAATGAACACCAAAACATACCTTGATGCCCCTCCATAATTGCTCCATGCAAAGGGTTCCTACCATGAAGGCCCCCGTGGAAGGATTCATTTCTCTGCACATGAACGGTCAGAATATGCTTAACGATTTGCAGGTACCCTTTCCAAGAGGCCATGTACAGTGGAGCTTGGCCATCATTGGCAGGTATACACAGCATATTAGGGTATGCTTGTGTTAGCTCTTTCGCCACACTAAGATGGCCATTCCAGATTGCCCAGTGCAAAGCAGTCTGTCCCGATAAATCCCTTGCCTCTGACATCTCGTCTCCCTTTGTCTTTCCAGCTTCACTGGAGCTTACCTTCTTTGCAAGCTCAATCAGGACTCGAACAACTTCCGTATGGCCATACATTGCAGCAACGTGCAGTGGAGTTCTTCTCAGGACATCCGTCTTAGTGAAAAGATATGAACTCTGATCATGACTGCAGATCTCTTCAACCATGTCCCGGTGGCCATCTTTGGCTGCAACGTAAAGAATTGACTGCCTCCCTGGTGCCATCTCCTCGAAGAGACCAACATTGTAGCTTATCAGGCGTTTAAATGCTTCAACGCTATTAGATGTTATTGCCATATAGAGCTCTCGATCCATGTTCTTCCATTGTGCCATGTTAATAGGACTCGCAACCAATTTACAGCAGCTCAAAACTCGGTATGGATCTCTCACCTCTATTTTGCACTTGACATTCTTCTATTTTCTTTGGAGCAGACAAAGTTGGTGCATTCTATCAAAGGGGCTCTTGCAATAATTGCAATATCTTCAGGTTTGGGTGTAGCTTGCACCCACCCAAGACAACAATAATTTCTAAAGGAAAGAACCATTAATAAAAAACTGCCGGCGTCATTAAAGAATGCGGGTGGAAAGAGAACAACGTGCCTGTTAATCGTACCGACGACTAGGCAACTTTTCCACACATTTTAATCCAAAGTTATCAACGAGCTCTCAGTATAGGTACAAGATTAATTTGGAAGGTCATGAATCAGAGCCTCGTAGGTGGAACCTCTTGAGGATTAGATTATAAATATGCATCCAGATTAATTTGGATGAGTTCCCATGTGAGCCCAACCACCTTAGAGGGAGGGTTTTCCAAACAATTAGGAAAAACAATGCCTACCAAATATACAATGCAATTTTTTTGTTTTCTGTACCGACGACCCTAGATATGTTTATTTGAACTTATACTTGTTAGTCTTTTTTAAAAGGTCATAGGACTTGACAATCATTCTCGTTTTCAAGACAAACCACATAGGACTATTGATTAGTGAAAATGCTCATTCTCGTTTTCAAGCAACCCAAGTTGTCAAACAGATATGCTGGGAATCTTATGTGATTGGTTGGAAGGAGAAAGAATCGGAGGAAAGTGTATTTTAGAACATTTACTTACTTGCTAAGTATATGGTGATTGGTTGGAGTAACGAAGATGGGAGGTTGATGCATCCGGGATGAAACAATTGGAGAATTTGTCGTTTCAGAATGTGGCAGACCATAAAGCTGGATGAAGGTTTTTTGGTCCATTGCCCATTCAGGTGGGACCTATAAGCTGACTGCTGAGATTTTAAAGAACAAAAGCGAAAGTCTGTGTGGGTTATCTCAAGGAGGCATCGGTTTCATAAAATAAAAATAAGGAGGCTTTGGTTGAGAAATTATCCGGTGCAACAACTTAACCATGCCAGCTTTATTCGATGGTTGTAGGGAGCCGTCCATCTCTAAAATCAATGTTATACGCATTTTATGTGTGCATGTGTGCGCTTTAATTATTTGACACATGTAAAGCGTGCCCATGGTTGATCCCTAAAATTGACGATCCCTTAGGCTTCCTGGTGTTGTGGGAGGTGGTTGTTAAAGTCATGTGATTATGATAGGGGTAGAAGGTCATGCAGTGACAGATGGGTAAGTCCATACTGCATATATTGTGCTGTTCACAACCTTTGCCCAAAAGGAGATTTCAAATTTGGCTAACTGTATTTGGCATTGGATAGAATAGATGCAGATTTTAGTTTTTTGCCCTCTTGTATTAATGGATGCATGTTTATTTTTATTTACTGCAACTATTTCATCTTGGATCACTTATCCTAAATATGGTGTGCCACGGTAAGATTTGTTTTTGTCTTGGCTCTTCACCCAGGGGTTGTAGATATATAAGTCAGCATCTTAGGTCGGGTTGTCTTATGTATAACAAAATCAGACCCTACCCGTGATAGGACATGAGCTACTTAAATCTGACCCTACTCGAGATAGGACTTGAGATTCTTAAATCCAACCTTACTCCAAATAGAACTCGCAATACCCGAGAACCCAAGATAGGAATCAAGAATTTAATAAAATATTTAATATAATTACAAATTTTTTTAATAAAATAAATAATATAATTATAATAATAATAAAAGAACAAATATAAAGTTATTTTAATTTGTATATATTGGAAAATCAGGGGTTTAAATAGTATATCTCGGCTAGGGTGGTTATTGGTTATTTTAAAACCAAACCCGACCTTACCCAAGATAGAAGAAACGAGTTTTTAAATCTTGGAACCGATCTTACCCGAGATAGGACCCGACCTGACCCAGGTCAATGTCGGATCGGTTCTATCCGGGTTGGGTGGGGTCGGGTTTTTTGGTGCAGCCCTAGTTGTTGAAGAATTATTTTATATTATTTTATACTCTATACTCTTTCAAGGGCTATGCCAATAAAGTTTTTTTAATTACCAAAAAAAAGTATACCAGCCATCACACCTGCACGTGCATAACATGTGCTCTCCTTAGAAAAAAAATACTTTATAGCAAAAAATTATTTTTTTTGTTGAGGCGCGCGCACAGTGCATAAATGTGTACCGTCAGTCATTTAGAAAAAAGTGCTTTCTAGAAAAAAAGCATTTCTTTGTTGCCTTGATACATGTGTACCATCGATCATGATGATGATCAACGGCTCTTATATGGTGGTGGATTTCGAGGCGGATAAAAATAGGTATCTCTTTAGAAATATTTCAAAGTCCTAGGATATCCCACACATGACACAACAGGCCGACCTGTATGTGATTTCTGTGCAAGCGTCATGTGAGCCCAACCACCTTAGAGGAGGGAGTTTAGGAAAAACAATGACTAACAAATATACAATGCAATTATTTTGTTTGCTGTAGCGACGACACTAGATATGTTTATTTGAACTTATACTAGGAAGTCTTTTTTAAATGGTCATAGGAGTTGACAACCATTCTCGTTTTCAAGACAAACCCCATTAGGACTATTGATCAGTGAAAATGCTCAACTCCATCCGATATTAAGCGTTCCATTTTTTTTTAAAGAATTTGTCCCAAAATAGCTATTAATATGGGAAGCAAAAAAAGCTATTTCTATGGGACAATGTTAGTACAAAAGAATCAATTATTTTTAATCAAACCAGCTAAAATGAGTACTCTACAATAGATTCATAAGTTCTAGATTATAGAAACAAAAATATATGGTTTACACTGCATTTGCGTATTTTGGAAATCCCTTCAATAGGGGTAGTTATGTGATTGGCTGGAAGGAGAGGAAAGTGGGATTTAGAACATTTACTTGCTAAGTATATGGTGATTGGTTGGAATAACGAAGATGGGAATCAGCTGAGTTGGAAGAAAATGTTGGTGCATAAGGGATGAAATAATTGGAGAATTTGTCGTTCAGATTGTGGCAGGCCATAAAGGTTCATGCATACTAGATGGCGATTGTTTGGAATAATGAAGAAGGCAGTTGGCAGATTTAAATGCAACAGAAAAGAAAAGGTTCTTTGGTCCATTGACCATTCAGGTGGGGTCTACATGCTGACTGCTGAGACTTTTGAAAGAAAAGAAGCGAAGTCCGTGTGTTATCTCAAGAAGGCATTGGTTGAGAAATGATCCGGTGAAACAGCCTGACCATGCCAGTCGCAGGGAGCCATCCATCTCTAAAATCGATGGTACATGCTCTTTATGTGTGTATGTGCGCTCATCAGCTGTTTCGCACACGTAAAACATGCCCGTAGTTGATCCCTAAGATCGATAACCCTTTGGCATCCTGGAGTTATGGGAGGTGGTTGTCAAAGGTCATATGATTATGATGGGGTAGAAGATAATGCAGTGACAGAAGGCTAAGTCCATGTGCCCAAAGGTATGGGATTTCCTGTTTAGTGTTACTATATGTCCCCTACCCTTATCATGAAACAATTAAATTATATTTCTATAAGCTTTAGTAAACTTTTGTGCAGTTTGCAACCTTTGCCCTAAAAGGAGGTTTCAAATTTTGCTAACTGTATTTGGCATTGGCTAGAATGGATCCAAATTTTAGTTTTTTGCCCTATTGTATTAATGGATGCATGTTTATTTTCATTTACTGGAGCTATTTCATCTTGGATCACTTATCCTAATGAACACTTTCCGTCGTTGTCGGGTGACAACTATTCGGATTGGAAGGAAAATATACTTATGATTTTGGGGTGTATCGACATGGATTTGGCAATCCGTGTGGAGGAGCCATTTGCTCCCCCACGGATAAAAGTACGCCAGCTGCGGTAGCATTGTATGAAGTGGGAGAGATCTAATCGCTTGTATATGATGCTCATCTAGGCGCACATAAGCAAAAGCATTAGTGGATCAATCCCACAATGCACTAAGGTTACAAATATCTTGAAAGCTATTGAAGATCAATATGAGAGTTCTGACAAAGCCTTGGCTAGCACTTTAATGTCCAAATGGTCATCCATGAGGTTTACTAGTGAGAAGGGTGTGCAAGAGCACATTATGCATATGAGAGAGATCGTTAATAAATTGAATGACATGAAAATTAAGATCAATGATACCTTCCTTGTTCAATTCATACTGCACTTCCTCGTTGAACAGTATGGGCGTTTTAAGATATCCGATAACACACGTGATACTCAATGGTGAGTCTATGACGTTCTGACTATGTGTGTTCAAGAGGAAGGCAGACTTACGCAGGAGAAACTAGAAAGCGCCAATCTAGTATCTCATAAAGGACCAAAGAAGGGCTCAAGGAAGCCAAATGATTTTCCTGCAAGAAGACTTGTCACGTAAAGAAGGATTGCCCTAAATACCTGAAGTGGCTTGCGAAGTAAAAAAGTACTCTCATTTCTTGTGTGTGTTATAAATCTAATTATTTTACTTTTTATATTAGTGCTAACACATGGTAAATTGATTATGGTTCTAAAAATCCTTGTTTTCAAGTCTAAGGAAACTAATTGACGGAGAGCATGACATCTATTCAGGAAAGAAGATATGCAAAGGTGTGGGGACATATGGACTGTTCTTTATTTAGGATACACTTTAGATGTCAGAAGACATTTCGTCAAATCTCTTCCAAATAAGTACAATATCACACACAAAATTTAAAATTTTAACGTCCAATATACTTCTAAACGTCAAAATATATTGCTGTATCTGAATTAATAAGTCGAATTTGCAAACTAACATCAGTAAAAGTTTGAACTGGTTTACCCAGGATAGGCATATAACTTCAGTACATTACACCAAAACAACTGGAAATGCTGGGATCCTTATGAAATCATCTAGTACTATCCGTACCAACCAGTTATCAAATATCAGGCTGGAAAATTTGCATAAAAGTACTTTTTTGTCAACTTACTTTTCTCATATAATTATCTTATTGCACACTCTGATTATATTAGATGATCCAATCCTCCATTTAATTATTATTCACATTCAATTATGTTTTATGTAAATTTTTACCATGCTTTCATATCACCGTATAAAATTGTATATCGATAGTTACTAAATCCAGTGAACAAAGTGAAACCGTGGCTCAGTTCCTCGGCTCGCGAGGTGGACAAACTACACACTCTGATCTCATAACACCAGACAATGCCAATGGTCGTGTGGAATGGAACATTTCTTATGCACAACAGATGTCTAGAAAAGGTAAACAATGGTAGGATAATTTATTTCATGATTCCTTTCAACTAAAAGAACATAACTAAACACAATTCAGCTTGTCGATTGTGTAGCATAGCAGTTGATATATTGCCAAAAAACATAGCAGTTGATACTCTATTACCTTTTTCACTCACCATTGTCTCCAATAAATAATCGTGCCTCTTCTGTAGGTAAGCCACAAGCAGCTGGACTCGGATGAAGAGATGATAAGATTTCAAACTGCAAAGCGAATGCAAAGAAAATTAATTGTAAGCAGGTGATTCTCATTTGCCATCATATCAATACCATTTGAATGTTATTCAAATACCCATGTGACTCAGCTATTTATCATACACACTTCTGTTTATGTATTAAATGAATGATGGAGGAGGCATTATAGCCAATAGAAAGAGAAGAAGTCAGTTGGACACCAACACGCCAAGTCTGTCTTTACCTCATTATCTTCTCTCGTAAACCTTCCTAATAATTGAGAATAAAGATGTTGAACTCTTGGAAGTTTCCGAATACCTTTTTCCCGATTTATATAGACCTTGCTGCATATAACCTGTAGAAAAAGATTTTTTTCCTTTCTTAAAACTAATGCACATTGGCACAGCAGCATCAAAGTCTCAAACTGTTTTGAGCAGGAAATATGAACGTGAAGTAGATGCTAGAGTTGGTAAAAGTAAAAATATCAATAGAGTACCATGTGAATTGCCCATTAGGACTGGCATCAATGGTAAAACAAGAAAGAACAACACTTGTCTGCTAACTCAACTTGCCTAAGATAGGTGATTACATGGAGCAGTCCTATCGTCTAATTGAATACATGATAGCCCCGGCTTATCGTGTCATCGATTACACGATAGCAGGGCTATTGTGTAATCAAATACACGATAGTTATTTTAGCGGGACAAACTTTAATGATGCATATCTCTCTAATTTTTTATCCATTTTTGCCCTTTTTTTTATTCTCCTTTATTTTTAGTGCTCGTTCTTGTAATGATGATATCATAAAGATAAGAACAACATACTGCACCGAAGGACCTCTCTCGGGCTTAAAGAACTAGGACGCTCTTCCATTAATAAGGATAGCATACTGCACCGAAGTAAAGCACGTCAACTGGCGGATTGGAGGAAGGTGGGCGGGAAGAGCAAGAAGATGAAAAGAGTCTTAACCAACATGACGGGACCAGCAAGCACAAGTTGAGGGGGACCAATAATCTTAGGTAAAGTTGTAAGTTTTTCTTTTATTGAACCCTTTCTTCCTCTCTTTTGATTGACGTGGTAAAGAGTAATGTGATAGGGGAATTTATTAATAATACTTAAAAAAAATAACCACCGATCGGGAACATCATCAAAGATAATTTCCAATCCGGTTAGCGATTTTTTTTTATAAACGCTGACCCGAAAGGCGTCGGTTCATCTAAAGTGAGAGGGTCGGTTGAGCAATTTCTCCTACATACTTCCACCATCCTCCTTTATTTAAGTAGAGGCGTCGGTAAAACCGACGCCTTCTTTCACAACTTTACAAAAATGAAAAACGTAATGGGAAATACTAATTTTTAACACCTGATAACACAATAACAAGTTCAACTAAATAATCTCAAATGATCAATAAACTTACACATAAATAAATTAATGCATCTATTACAAGGTTAAAATATAATATAATACAAATCCTCATAAAAATACAACTGTTCAATCAATTATCCTTCCTCTATTCCTACCCCATCCTCGTGCTCGAGCTGGAATCCGATCAGGCTCAGCATCAGGTATAGCATTTGAAGACAAAGGTGCCTGACGTAGAGCACGAAGTGCATGCTGTCGCCTGATCGTTTAAATATAAAACCCTTGCAAGTGCACAAGGCAATTGTACTACGGCGAGTATTAAAGGGTTGTCGAACCTCAGGGACGGTGAATACTTTACCAAATTCAAGAGAAGAAAAAGATGTAGTTTAATTAATTCAAAAGAAAGCAATGGACTTTATCTAATCTAACTGAGATTTAATCAATATGGAGAAATATCAAGGCAGAGAATCCACCACTAGACATGCAATTACTATTCTCAATTATTATTAAACATAAGTTAACATGATATGGTAATTCATGTTCTTGATCGGACACAACGAATTACTAATGAATTCACTAACGTTCTTGATCGGACACGAAAGTTCATCCACTATTGTGTAATCAATCCTATCCTTGATCGGGCATAGAATCAATCACAACTCTATTATAATGCAATTAATCTGATCCTTGATCGGGCATAAAATCAATCACAATATCTAATTTCATTCATAATCAATCAAGTCTATGATCAAGCACTCAAAAGAAACTCATGAAATTGCATTAAGCATGAATCATAATCAACTTTATAGAATTAAACTATCAAGAGTAGCAATACACATCTAGGGCTTCATCAAGCCTTGACAAGGAATTTAGTTACACATAGAAAGAGAGAAAAGAAAAGCCTGTTTATGTAGATCAATCGTCATGAATCCTTCTTCTTCTTTGCTCCAAACGACTCATTCTCTTGCTCCTCTCTAGCCTCCAATAAAGCTCTCTAGTCTACCTTCTAATGCCCAAAACGTTCTCTCATAAGGCCTATTTATAAGAGTGAAGAGAAACCACGAAGTCCCCTTCCAAATCTAAGTCGAAATAGGTCTTATTTCGGTTTTCTGCATACGGCGATCGATCGCTCCATATTGACTATCGTTCGCTGGACGAACGATCGCTTTTCCTTCGTTATTTTACCCCGATCGATCGCTTTGGCGATCGACGCCGTATGATACCGATCGATCGTAGTTACTGTCTTGCATGATTAAAAAATTCCAGTAGATACGATCGATCGTTTTGAGGTCCGGTCGATCATTTCCTTCAATACACTGCTTTTACGGCTCTGACGATCGATCGCATTGATAGCCGATCGATCGTAGTTACTGTTCATGAACTTCAAATGGCTATAACTTTGTGCTCCGAACTCCGAATTGCGCGTGGTTGGTGGCGTTGGAAAGCTGACTTCTTGAAATTTAATGAGTCTTGGATCAGTCCAATCCGAACTTTGTACACGAAGTTATGATGATTTAACCATTCGAGTTACTTTTTACCTCATTTCTGTATATTACTCTTATTTCCTACAAAAACCAAAAACTATATTAAAGTAGTAGTTATTCTAATCAAACACTAGCATAATCATAAGTTTTAGGAGATAATAAAATGCATATTTCATGAGTAGATCACACCCCCAAACCTATATTTTACTAATCCCTAGCAAAGCAAAACAAAATAAAATTAAATAAACTAATGCATAAAAGTAAACACCACTTTCGTAGGGAACACGATTGCATTGAGCGTATGCAAGAAGCCGTTAAACCTCTAGGTGTCCCTAGTAGGACGAGTGTTGTCTCGTGAGGGTTTGCAGCCATGCTACCCACAAACATGTATTTATTAATCTAATTAACCTAAGTGCAAAAACAAAACAAAAATTAAAACATTGCAAAACACAACCTATTATCCCGACAAATGCGAACTACAATGCTTATGAGAATTAACCACACGTACTTGGTTCATAATCAACAAGAATATAGAAGCCCTCAAGTAAGTGGGTTTATTCCACACTTTCATCTTGGAAAATACTGCTCAAATATTATATAGTATGATAACATAAATAGTAGAAGTGTAGAACATTGTAGCAATACATTCTAAATTTCTGTTTTATACAGATCCAGTGTTACCCATTAACCAAAGAACATCAGAATCTGCATAGTCATCGTAATCTTTAGGTTCATGATAGCACAAATCTGCGCGCCTCCTTCGGGTCCAACATTCTAGATTTGAGAGGATAATACACCATAGACTTTTTTTTTTCTCTCTTTTTTTTCCGCTAGGACTGTGTAAGGCCTGACTTCAAGATGCTTAGGTTTAGCAATGACTCAGGCCAATGACTCCCAGCCAGTTTGGCTTAGGGCATTAGGTTTTAAGAGACCGCTTCGAGCCCGAGCATCAGCCTAAGTTAATCCTATAAAGTCAAGCAGCCCCTTTTTTTTCATTTTGTTTTCATTTTTTTGCATTTTTATTTTCAGCATATATATTTTCAAGCACATCTTTTTTTTGTCCAGGCTGTATTATACTCTCAACCTATTTCCGATTCCAATCCCTTGCCATAGCCAAGTAAATGGTCTATAATGATCTTTTAAGCTCAACAGACAACTACACATCATCCAATGACTATGACTAAAGACATCCCACTGTAGATTAGCATTCAACAAATCTCTAGATGGTATTACTTTATGTACTAATGTGTGTGAGTGAGTTTTTTTAGTTTAAGCACTTGTTCCAAGAGGACTGTAACAGAAAGGTATGCTCAATTAAGTGTATCTATCCTCCAGTATACTTACTCACACTTCCAATGCAAATTAATCACTTAAGAATTGTAATATGCATTATTACGGGATAAACTATCAAATCCTAACAAAAATACTAACAAACAACTAAAAACTAATCAAATTTTAACTTTTTTTTTAAAAGAAATTTTTTTTAGTATTTTTTTATACAAGTAATATTCCCTCTCCCAAACCTATTATGAACATTGTCCTCAATGTGAACAAAAATATAAAATGACAATGATCATATATCAAAGAAAATCAGATGAAGGAGAGAATACACCTGAATACGTGGGTTGCCTCCCACCAAGCGCTAAGTTTAACGTCTTCAGCCAGACGGAGCCACGGTCGTTTGCAGGGTTTAGATCATCAAGAATTCAGCCTGGATCAATTAAATGATTGCTCCACACACTCCTATCCTTGTTGCCTATGTATGGAGCACATCGTGGAATAAAAGGATGGAGTAGTGGGTGTGGAAGCTTTGGAAAGAGGGGTCCCTGCATTAACCATGAAAGAAGGACATCAGAGAATTTTAATATAAAGGGAACCTGCTCCCCCACATCAACCATTTTGGCCTTAGGGGCCTCTTCTAGTAACCCAATTGGGAAAGCTTCATCAATTAGTGAATCAACTAAACTATCTGTGAAACAGTCTAAGTTATGTTCATTAAACAAAGAGTTAGATTGATCTAGACAAGATATGAATGGTGCTTCAGGAATAGAAGGTTCTGTTAATAGTGTTGTAGACTGCAACTCCTCAGATATAGAAGAAGGTTGAAAATTTGGTTCGATCAACACACTCACTTCTTCTTTAATTTCTACACCCTCTTGATCATTATGTAAAACCCACTCAAGCTCATTGTCAAACCTTTGGGCATTCTGAAGGGATGTAACATCATAGTTAGGGGAAAAATAGATCCCTTCATCAGAAAATTGGTCCTTCGGATATTAGGACTCGACAGGTAAAATGCATTCTTTGTTCATATTCATAGACTGTCTTAGCTGTTCTAACTGTATTTCAATGTTGGCAAGAGCCTGTGTGTGAGAATGGACAATTTGGGCATGGGTCTGTAGTTCACTTTTCAGCTCTCTGTGTTTGGATTCTATCTCAGCTTTTATCTCATTTTTTATCTCAGTTGCCATCTCAGCTGCAAGGGCTAATAATTGGCTCATTTGGTTTTCTAAGGTAGATTGTCTAGTGGGTTGGCCAAACTGAGGAGTAGCGGCTGGTTGGTAAGGCAGGTGTGGGCTTAGGAAATCTTGTCTAGGGAACTGATGAAGAGTGGGCCCAGGGTTGGGTTGCTCCCAAGGGTTATTAGGATGATCCTCCCACCTATGAAGACTTTAGGCCTCATTAACATACTTGCGTATAAAATCATTGTACTCATGGGCCAAAGGGCACTCCACTGGGGTATAAATAGGACTTAAATAGAGAGCACATGGTTCCGACACATAAGGAGTTGTGTATTATAGGGAAGATGTGCCACTCCCAAAATTAGAGTGATTATCCCACCCACGGTTGTAAGTATCAGCATATAAGGGACGTGGGTGGTATGGCACTTCATAGGGAGGGGAATTATGTGTGTGTGAAGAACAATAATCATTAAAGCTCCGATATGGGTTCTCATGGCTAAATCCATAAAAAGGTGAAGACATTTTTTCACCATGTATTCATCAACACCTGAACCACACTGTCACACATCCAAAATCAGAAAAACAACCCTAGATATCCACAACTAACAGTCCTAATTGCCACAACTAGCACAACATGCAGTCACAGAAAGAAAAGAAAAATACCAAACACACAAAGTAATCTAAAAAAGGGAAGGATAAGAGAATGCAAATAAGGAGAAGGGATTGCCCTTCCACGTTGGCGAGAATTCCACGTCTTCTCTTAACCTTGCATAAAGAAAGAAAAACATAAATTAAGCTACTGACAAATAATGTAAGCTAAGACTCACTAAACTACTCTAAAACTAATTATGCTAAGAATCTGGTAAACTATTGGCTTCCGTCCCCGGCAACGGCGCCAAAAACTTGATCGTTTAAATATAAAACCCTTGCAAGTGCACAAGGCAATTGTACTACGGCGAGTATTAAAGGGTTGTCGAACCTCAGGGACGGTGAATACTTTACCAAATTCAAGAGACGAAAAAGATGTAGTTTAATTAATTCTAAAGAAAGCAATGGACTTTATCTAATCTAACTGAGATTTAATCAATATGGAGAAATATCAAGGCAGAGAATCCACCACTAGACATGCAATTACTATTCTCAATTATGATTAAACATAAGTTAACATGATATGGTAATTCATGTTCTTGATCGGACACACGAATTACTAATGAATTCACTAACGTTCTTGATCAGACACGAAAGTTCATCCACTATTGTGTAATCAATCCTATCCTTGATCGGGCATAGAATCAATCACAACTCTATTATAATGCAATTAATCTTATCCTTGATCGGGCATAAAATCAATCACAATATCTAATTTTATTCATAATCAATCAAGTCTATGATCAAGCACTCAAAAGAAACTCATAAAATCGCATTAAGCATGAATCATAATCAACTTTATAGAATTAAACTATCAAGAGTAGCAATACACATCTAGGGCTTCATCAAGCCTTGACAAAGAATTTAGTTACACATAGAAAGAGAGAAAAGAAAAGCCTGTTTATGTAGATCCATCGTCATGAATCCTTCTTCTTCTTTGCTCCAAAAGACTCCTTCTTTTGCTCCTCTCTAGCCTCCAATAAAGCTCTCTAGTCTACCTTCTAATGCCCAAAACGTTCTCTCATAAGGCCTATTTATAAGAGTGAAGAGAAACCATGAAGTCCCCTTCCAAATCTAAGTCGAAATAGGTCTTATTTCGGTTTTCCGCATACGACGATCGATCGCTCCGTATTGACGATCGTTCGCTGGACGATCGATCGCTTTTCCTTCGTTATTTTACCCCGATCGATCGCTTTGGCGATCGACGCCGTATGATACCGATCGATCGTAGTTACTGTCTTGCGCGATTGAAAAATTTCAGTAGATACGATTGATCGTTTTGAGGTCCAATCGATCGTTTCCTTCAATACACTGCTTTTACGGCTCTCATGATCGATCGCATTGATAGCCGATCGATCGTAGTTACTGTTCATGAACTTCAAATGGCTATAACTTTGTGCTCCGAACTCCGAATTGAACGTGGTTGGTGGCGTTGGAAAGCTGACTTCTTGAAATTTAACATGAGATTAGAATCAGTCCAATATGACCTTTGTATACGAAGTTATGCAGATTTAACCATTCGAGTTACTTTTTACCTCATTTCTGTGTATTACTCTTGTTTCCTACAAAAACAAAAAATTATATTAAAGTAGTAGTTATTCTAATGAAACACTTGCATAATTATAAGTTTTAGGAGATAATAAAATGCATATTTCATGAGTAGATCATCGCCTAGTATATACTTTCGAAGAAAGACCTCTTAACTTGATCAAGCGGGGCATCTCGAACAATAGGTGGTGGGGTAAAAGCCGTCGTGTTGGCTGATGATATCACAACATCGAGCGAAACTGATAAAGGTTGAGAAGGCTCCAAAGGATAATCACCCCGCAGTCCTGGAATCTCTGTCATAACTGGCTGAAGCAATGGCAAACTCGCAAGAACATGTGCAGAGATATCGTGTATCATCTGACATGCTGCTAGCAAGCTCTCGTAGGATCGATCCACCAAAGCTCAATGAGATTGAGCGAATGTTTCCCTCGCACAAGTAAGCTAGAAAGAAAAAAAATATTTCATCTACAAGCACAGAATATGAAGTAAGAGATACTAACCAATGCCAGCTCAGTGTCGCCCCTCGGCTGATATAACATCTCCACCTCATGCACGGGGCAAGATAAGTCTCCTAGTGATTCTCAAGTATCATTTCAGGTAGGCATTATCAGCATCTCGCTAAGTCGTAGCAGGCTCCCCCTGAACGAGAGTGGTCATCCTGTCGTCCCATCTAATAATATAGGCCGCATGTTGCGACCTCCGATTAAAACTCCTTCGGCCTCAAAGCGAAGATCGTTCAATAAACTCCACAACAGAAGGGGAGAAAACCTGCTCTAATCTAAATTGTAACATCACCCGATCCAGAACATGCATCTCGACGATGTCAAAACATATAAGTGACTTCCTAGAGAGCCACACATGTGCTCCATCCGTACACACTCTAAGTAAATGCGCTAAAACATCATCATGATATGGCTGCTATGTTACCTATATAACATATGAAGACAATACTTTTTTTTTTTATGAAATATGCATTGTTCATATTCGTAACATGTGCAATATAAACGGCCATTACCTGGCCGAATCGTTGATAGTCTAATTTAGATCTATAGTGACGAAGGACACTATGAGGATTCACAATTTTTTTCATCTTAGCAGTCCACCTAACATAAAAATGAAAAAAATAAATTATTTAAAATGCCAATAGAAGATCATCCAATGACTTAAATATATAAAACATACCTAACTCCTAACGGAGAAAAACAATCTAATGGAGTGCTCTGAATGTTTGGACGTCCAACATGCAATCTCTTCCACGACCATAGCTGTTTGGCACATACACACACAACATGAATCAAATGTTATACTTGTGGTAAATAGAGTAACTAAAGATTATTGATGGTTTACCTGAATGAGGGTGATACACACGGAAATCCCTAATGTGCTGGGTAGGCAAGCTTTTCCCTACTCTCTATACATGTACGCAAGGGTGGCACTGTCCCATGCATACTCTCTCGCTGTGTACAAATCCTCTAATAATATGAGATACATGGGGGGCACATGGCTGCTGTTGCTATCGGGAAATATAATGCAACAAAGCATATAGAGAAAATATGCTCGTGCATCCCAAGATTCATTGCTTAATGAGTATGAGATGTTGCCTAAATTATTCAAAATAAAACTAACATCATGAATAAACAATTCAATTAACCGTAAGTTGAATGGTTAAACTATATTTTTGAAATAAACTTACCTCCAACTAGGCGAAAGTTGGGGTTCGTTGCACACTACTGATATAGACAAATCATCTTCTTCATTATCTTCCTCACACCTTCCCTTCAACTTTCCACTCGACCTATTTCTGCGAGAACTCCTACTTCCGCTTTCGCCATCATTTGCAAACCTAGGCATGCGCGCCTTTTTTTCTACAAGTAGCAAGAAGGTATGTACATAAGGCGCAAGATAGAGCATTTGTTGCATAGAGTTATCATCATTAATTGGTAGTATGGTAGTCATTGTTCCAAAAAGAGGCATCTTGCACTGGATACAAAATTTCTAAAATATTTGGTCCCATCCCATTTTATTGGCCACTTGCATCTCTAGTTCCTCGTAAGTACTTGGCTTATTAATAAATAATCCTATGATTTCAAAACCTTCGTATTCACCTCTATCAATTCTGCTACTATGCCTTAAGACAAACAAAACAATTTCTCCCGCTATCTCTACTCACAAAATCTTTAACAAACACTAAGAAGATACTACTCAAATATGACATAATTTATTTCATACAATGCTAAAGCTAAATCAATATGTATTTGTAACTTCAATTCATATATTAAATGTATATAACCTATAGACACACAGTCGAGGCGCAATCCCGTACTGGATGTCTGGAGAAACCAGCAGCTGGGGCAGGAGAAGGGAGTGACGCTGGGAGGAGGAGGTGGCCGGATCCAAGAGGCGATGAGGTTTTTGGATGAACTGGTTGGGGCGAGCGACGGGGGCAGGAAGAGCTGGCTGGAGGAACTGGCCAGGGCGAGCGACAGGGGGAGGAAGAGCTGGCCGAAGGAACTGGCAGAGGCGAGCCATGGGGAGGCGGAGCTGGCCGAGGCGAGGAGGTGGCCGGGGCAAGCTCGAGGAGAGGAGGGGTTAGGCGCAAGTGGATCACCGCCGGAGAAGAGAGGCGAACGAAGACTAGGGCTTGGTGCGGCCGAGCCCGAGGGGGCGGTTGTATAAAAACGAAATGAACCGACGCCTCTGTCTGAGAAGTAAAAACAGAAAAAAAAAAAGGGACAAGAGACTTGAAGGCATTAGTTCAACCGATGCCTTTCAATTTGTAAGGGAGAAGGCGTCGGTTGAACCGATGCCGCACATGCGCGATTAGATAACCATATCAAGAATTATTTTTGCAATGTTCCCGATCGATAATTATTTTTTTAAGTATTATTTAATAAATTCCCCAATGTGATATTGGTAATGAAAATTGGTTAGGAACGAGGAGCGAGATGCCCGCTAAAACATTTCACAACCCTGTTTGGGTCGGAGGGTGGGTTGGACTTGGGGGGTTGGGTTGCCATGTAGGATAAATCATTATCAAATCTTTTTTATGAATATGTTTTTTAGCAACTTATGTTTTATGAAATTGTGGTAAAAGTAAAAGAAGTTTTTAGCCGCTATATTTTTATTTTTTTGCTACATACATATAGAGCCTAGGGTTTTTTGTCTAGAATTCCTTAAGAACATGTTTTCATAGGAGAGACCTTTTTGGCCTACTTTCAAGTTTTATACACTTTTAAGTACTCATCTTTTAAAGCCATTGAAAGTTCTTCGATCCTGAACTCTCTGTGAAACCCTACATTTCATGGAGTTGTTGGATTGAATCACACACACAATACACTCAAGTTGGAGAGTTGAAGAAGAGACGTGTTGAAGCTTCAGCTGCAGATACGAAGTGAGTGTAGACATACAAGGAAATGCCATAGTGCACAAAAATCGTGGATGGTCGTTTCTAGTGATTAAAGTACAGAGAGGGAATTTACCCAAAAAAAAAGTTCTACAGAGAAGTGGTGCTACGCCTATCAAATAAGAAGTCCATTGGAGTCTGTATGTCTGTCGGTAACTCAATAAACTGATTTACCTAGTGCAAAGTTTCTGGCTAGACTGGATGTCCTGTAGTTTTTTCTGGTTGGGTTTTCTACATAAAATCCTCTATCTGATTTTTCTGCGGTTCGATTGCTTTCAATTTGAATCCCACAACCAAAGCTTTGAATCATACTTGAGGGAGAAAGTTTATTGACGAGTGTGCTTGAGTTAAAAACGGGTCGATGGTTTGTCCAGAAAAGCTCTCAAAAGTCATGATGCAACGTGTAGAAGGATGACAATTGCAACAGAATAAGGAAATTTGGTTTTACATAGGTGCTTGGATGTGCCTAATAAGTTAAAAACAGCATGAAACATTGATAAATGTTAAAGATAATGCACATTGTTATAATGTTTGCATATGTTGACTACTTGGTAGTATTTCATGATTTCTATTTTCTTTCTAGAAAGTACCTTGAAGGGCGGGTGCTAGGCAAACCATTACTCACCATTATATTAACCAACCTACCAACCAACATTACAAGAAGGGGACATAGGTCTGATCTCATATGTAAACCACAAGAAAAAAATAAGAGCTAAGAAGCAATAAAATAATTCATTTTTGAATTTGCTCTATCAAAGTAAAGATTCCCTTGAGCTTTCTCTAATTATTGTAAGTGTGAGATTACAAAACTATGACTTGTGCGTAGTAACTTTCAAGTTAATATTTAATCCTAAAAGAAGTTGGCTCAATACATGTGGCATAGTTGAGTCTTGCATCTTCGAAAGTAATACATTGAAAACTAGAACTACAAAGACTTGAAGGTTTTCTCAATTCCGGTTGTAGAAAGGAGTTCAATCAAACAAGGTAAGTTGAACACGCGTACACTTAACTTAATTCCATGTTTAAATGTGTGTATTAATTGAAAGTGTTTCAATTAAAAATGTTTCATTCCGGATGTATTTAGTTAGAGTCCAAGATTGGTTTGACTTATAAAAGGACTCTAAGTCTTAAATTTGGAAACAATCGTAACGTTCAAATGATTTGGAATCTAAGATCGGGAAACAATCTCCGTGTTCAAACGTGTTACAACACCATAATAGTTTCCTGAAATAGTAAAGACGTTCTAAAAGAGTTCATTTTCAAATTCAATTACAAGACCTAAACCGACCTTGAACACTTTAAATAGAGCATTTGGTGTGTTTGGTCTGTACATATCTTCTTGTAGAGCCTACAGAGAAAACCCTAGTTTTTATCTTAACGAGAAAATCTTCACATGTGTGAGTATTGAATGAAAAAGTTAGATCTTTACTTGTGAAACTACCACACACATACACACACACAAATTCAGAGAAACTGAAAAGATTGTGTTGGGTGCATAATGGTAGAGTCACTACAACAAAATAGGGCTTTTGCGACAAATTTTTTTGCAACAAAACCATTTTTGTCGCAATAGATTCTCATTTGCGACGGATTTTAAAATTGTCGCAAATAGTTTAGCATTTTGCGACGACACAACATGTAGTCGCAAAAACAAGTATTATTGGCGACCAAAAGCCAATTTGGTTGCTAAAAACAATGCATATTTACGACGAACAAGACATTAGTCGCAAAAGTGAATGCTATTTGCGACAACCTATATATTTGTCGTAAATGATAAATAGTTTTTACGACAAATTGTTATATTTGTCGCAAAATCAATATATTTTACTTTTATAAATAAAAATATTATTTTTTATATAATCATAAATAAAAATATTTAAATTTTCCCATTCTCATTATTTGCAAAAAATAGACATTTTTGGCCAATGATTATCCTCTTATATTTTTTATAAAATAAGAAGAAGTGATACTAAAATAATTACAGAAAATAGTTAAGTACATCTCAAAAACATTTTTGTAGTGAAAATATTATTTTTGAAAAAAGTTCAATAAATTTTGTATTTAAACTCAATAAAGTACCTAAAGTATTGACTACTAAATTTAGAAAATGTACTTGCATAATTTATTATATATTTTTTATGTCATTAAATAGATTTATTGTCAACTATGAGTTCTCTTGACACCTTAATTATATTGCATCAATGATACAAAGTTGCAGAAGAGGAATGAGGCGTGATGACTGTCGTGTATGTTTGAAGCATTAATATAATTTTATTTGAGGGGTTCACATTGTAGGAAGAAGGTAGATAGTGTTGTGGTCAATTATGAACGGCCTCCATTTATAGGAGTAAATTAGTATTTTCCATGCATGATATATTATTAGTACGAGTGTGCAAACATTGTAAGAGAGGGAAGAAAGGGTGAGATGAGAGAGATTGGCAATGACATGGAGTACACATGTGGGTATACTATACTCGATACATGAACGTTGTGGTGTTGCATATTTTTGAACTTCTATGCTTAGTTAATATTCGACCATGTACGAATGCAAGAACATTTACAATTGTATGATAGACAGTAAAAGTATATGTATGATACATGCTTTTACATAAGTAACATGCTATTTATATGACATTAATTACAACATTTAACTTATAGTTTTAATCTACCACGTATGTATTAAATGCACCATCAAATATGATTGACCCCTTTCTAACATTAAACATGCACGGAAATGCATGCAAGTCTATGAAATGCATAAACTTTGTACCAAATACGGTTAGGAAATATTTGTCAATCATAATAGAAAAGTCATCTAAAACCAACAGATGTACCAAATGAAAAAGAAAGTAACAAGCCACTAGCGCGTAGGTGCATGTGGCCCGTAGCACGAGTAGAGCGCTTATGCCGATCACATAAGTAGCGGACCATACCCATACACATGAGCCGCGACACATAATTAGCTTGACTCCAATAAAAAAACGTTATTCTCGTTGATATGGGCCCAGCTCACACTCGTTGGCGTGAGTGTGCGCACTCTGGACCGTCGGATTCCGATCAAGTTTTGCCCATTATTAGAGCAGGCAGGCCGGGGTGAAACACGACCCGGTCACTCGTGAGCTGTCGGAGTTTAATCTGACGGTTTAGATTATTCATCTCACCGAACGCATATTAACATTTCCGTGTTTTAATTTTGCCGCAACCCTTGTTGCCCCGAATCCCGTCCTCCATTGTTTCACCAAATCATCTGGCTGGCGATTCTGTTTGGGTCGATTGGGGGCTGGGCAACCGGTGGCGAGACGGCTGTTCCGTAGATGAGGAAGGGCCCAGCAGTCGCAGCGGCTGATCCAAGTTGTTGAGGTGGACGCTCCTCCAGTAGCAGCTAGCTTATCCAAATCCCCTTCCCCCACCTCCCTCGAACACCAAGCTCACCATTTCATTCTTCTTGGTTTTTTGGCGGGCTGTGGTTCGGCCGGGGTCCTCCTCGTCGACTCAGCTGCTCGTGCTCGCCGTGCCCTTCCGCGTCTCCCCCGAGGACTTCCTCCTCTTCTGCGATTCTTATAATGATCGGCACTCCCTCCTCGACATAACCAAGAGTGCCATTTTTATTGACATTGAATGAGGTGGTAATTTGGATTTTTCTTATGCTGTTCCATGTGTTGAACTTGTGTGTTTGTAGTTTAATTTGGTTGGTTGAGTTCATGTTCTTATTTCTCGTCGATTGCCAGTGAGAAAACTGCAGAAACAGAAGAGCGTTCGAATGAATTGAATATACCACATGTTGCTGTGCAAGAACCATATACATCAGGGTAATTTTTGCATATTCAGATTTATAGACATCATTTTGGGAAGCACCTGTTCAGGGTCTCTGTTCATGGGGGTGCATGTTGCTGCCAGTTTGTGATGCATTCTTTTGAATTTGTCACACATCGTTCTTCTTTTTGATTGTCTGCAAACAAGCTTTTTTTTCCCTAGCCGTGCTTTATCTGTATTTGCAACCAGTCATCCTTGGCCTTCCTGTATTTGTTGTGGGGGTCTAGTTACTGTCTTTCTAATGTTGATTATCTCCTTTGCACATGATAGAATCACCTTGATTGCCTTCGGTTTGATTTTGTTTTGACCCCAGCTATTCTAAAGCTATTTCTTATATGGTCATTTCCGTAACATGAATAAACTTTAAACTTTTATAGCTTATTAAGGTATAGTTCACTGTGCAAATAATCTATGTAACAATATGTTGCTTATAATTGTGGACATGCATTCAGTTTGTTCTATGGGCCATTCTCAATTCATGAAAATTGTTTTTTTTATCTGTTAGGTTGATGGATTTCGGTTTGATCTCATGGGACATATCATGAAGAGTACCATGGTACACCTTTCCAACAAACTTATAAAATTTCTTATTCTTCCTATATATGAGGAAGCTTGAAGATTAAGGCATGAAACAAAATAGTAAATGCTTTTGTTTTTTGGATAGGGAGTAAATGTTTTCTCTTCTACATAAATTGTCTTGCATTCAGGTGAAGGCCAAGTGTGCTCTCCAGAGCTTGACAAAAGATTTAAATGGCGTAGATGGTTCTAAGATTTATATATGAGGATGGAAAGTATGTCACGTGAGTTTTCAGTGGTTTTAGTACATTTGGCAGTTAAAACAATGAGATACAGGGCGCCATTGCATATGCATTTCAGTTCAATTATGTGACATCTACACTTTCATATCTTATAATCAAGAATGCATGATATGTGTCCTTTTGTGAATTACTGCTGGGCTTGTTGTGGTCATCTTGGCAACCTCAAATAAATCCAATTGACTGTACACAGGTTGTAGGTAGCAAAGTCGACCATCGACCCACTTCTGGTAAGGAAAAACTTAACCTCTGGAACTGGTAGATGTACCAGAAACTGATGGCTGAAAATTATAGTTGACTTTGTATATATGTTATTTTTCCCTTTTAGATATGGAGAAGGATGGGACTTTGGTGAAGTTGCCAAGAACAGCCGTGGAATAAATGCATCACAGTTCAATATTTGTGGGACTGGTATTGGAAGGTAGGTCCTTTTCTCCATATACGCGTTGATATACACGTAAGATGTTTCAGTTCAATTTCAGTTAACAACATAGAAGACACAATCACTAGCAAACCTATTTTGATTCCTGATACAACAGTAAAAATAGGGACAAAAATCCATGAGTCTTATGCCCCCTATAAAAGATGCCGAGCTTGAAAAAAGAATTGATACCTTGTAGTTGTGTCAATCATCATTTTAACGATTAACTACCCCCATAATTATATTTATAGTACCTATCATTTTCATGATATCAGCCAATTTCATTCTTTTGACAAGCTGAGGAAGAATTTGTAAATTTATGAATGCTGGTGGATGAATTTTCCATATCCATTATCCTCTATCAAATAAAATTTCTAATTCCCTCTTTGTGGCTTCTACTTTTACATAAAGTTCTTGTTTTGACAATGGAAAAGTGGGAGAAGGCTTTTTACTCATAAGTCAATATTCTATCTATAGATTGCATAAAGTGGTATGGCAGGGCAGAGAAAGGTTTACTACTTACAGCTAATTCTCTTCTTCAAACAGAAAAGAAGTTTCAGCCATATCTCACAATATTCAACTGAAACTGGGATTTGGTCAAGTGGCATTATATGCATTCTGCGTTGTATTGTTTTATATTTTCTTGCTGAGGCCCAATGGGATAAGGCTAGAAACCATCTTATAATTGTATGCAATAAGCAGCTGGTATTATTACAATATGTGACTTATAAGTTCTTCCACTTTTCATCTTAGCATTTTCATGTTTGTTTCATCCATTTTATGATTAATATTGAAACACTAAACACAGGCAGATAATATCACAGGTCTCTTTGTCGTGCTTTAATGGTTATCCCTTGAGTTAAAAGTGATGTTGTATCGTATATCTCAGTGTTCTCCATTTCAACCACCTGGGTTCATTCTATGTGCAACGTCCTCATTGATTTCTACATTTGCAACTATCTTTGAGTCAAAATAGTTAAATTGATCTTTTTTTATTCTGGATTAGTAACTCCCCCCTCTAATTTGTGTTGTTCTATGGCAAATTAAGCTTGGAGCTAGAGTATTTAGACCAATATTTGATTGCTGCCTGTACATATGTTTTTTGTGGTGTAGTTTTGCCATGCCTCCTGTTACTCCTGATGATCCACGCTGGAGAATGGGTGGTCATCCTGGTTTGATGCCAGGGATCCCGTAAGTTTCATCCTATATAGCACTAAGCCCTAAACTCTTTAACTTCCATTTAGATGTGGCCAATTTTGGGAAGATAAGTGGCATGAAACAAAATAGTAAATGCTTTTGTTAATTTTCCTCCAAATATCCCTTAAAGCAGCTGCAATTACAGATAATTGTCAACTTTTCCCTGACTGTTTGAAATGGTGTATGCAGGAATCCACGAAGACGGGTTCAATAGGTGCGTTCTGTGATCTCTTTTTAGCTGATTCCCTTGTCACTCAGGTTTGTCATACCATAAAATGTCCATCTCTTGTTTTTGTATTTATTATCTTAAGTATCATTGTATTAAATGTCTTTGTGCAAACAAATTTTTTGCACTTCGATGTTACCAAACATAGATATAGTTGTTAGAAATGCGAAGAACCTGATTTTAGAAGTATGCTCATGAATTAATAGTCTTCGCATAAAAAAAAATTATTGCCTTTGACAAAAAGTTCTGTAGACTATTTATAGAAATTCTTTTTAGTCTAATCGAAAGTGTATTAAGCGATTTCTAATTAACTTATGCCAATTATGGAGCATCTATTTATGGCCCTTCTGTCAAAAAATAGATGCTCCATGGAATATCTATTACAGGGCTGGAGTGTTTTTTCATTATGAGTTTTGCGACGAATTAATGTCATCGCAAAAGACGCCAGACATTTATTTTAAAAAGTGGAAGCTCTTTTTTGCGACGAACTAATGCCGTCGTAAAACACGTAAGACGTTTTTTTTAAAAGGGAGAACTCCCTTTTGCGACAAATAATTTCGTCGCAAAAGGGAGTTCTCCTTTTTTAAAAAACGTCTTACCTGTTTTGCGACGACATAAGTTCGTCGTAAAAAGAGCTTTCCACTTTTTTAAAATAAAATTCGTCGCAAATTTTATTTTTAATTGATTTTTTTTAAAATTTTTTCCTGTTTCCATGGAAATTTAGCGACAAAATTTCATCTTTTAGCGACGGCAAATTTCGTCGCAAATATTATTTTTTTGCGACTAAAATCTACTCGTCGCAAGTACTTTTTGTGTCGGCGTATTTGCGACAGAATGGCGACGAGCTCTTTTTCGTCGTAAATAATATTTTGCGACGAAATTGGAAGTTTTGACGACGAATATTGCTGTCGCAAAAGCCATAATTTGTTGTAGTGTAGTGGAGTGCTAAGAGTTCGAGGAGAATATTGGTTGAATAGAGAACAATCAAGAGTTTGAGGAATACTTGTGAATAGCCACACGTGGAGAAGTTGGTCAAAAAAGTTTGAACAATTCCAATGGTAACTTTGCATGGTGTCTCAAAGTCTTACAATGCATTGATTAATTGGCCTTGTGGTCATGTGTTTTTTCCGCGTTAGGTTTCCACATATAAATTGCTTGCACCTTGATTATTTACTTTACTAGCAATTTTAGATTAATTGTGTAAGTCGTATATAAAGTAATCAGCTGGGTACAATCACTCCCGTTCTATCAGTAAATACTTTCACCGGTGGTCACGTAAAGGTCTTGTGCCCTAAAGCTTTAATTATGATGGGTGGGAACATGCAAGAACACCTTGGAAAATTGTTATTAGCAAGCAATATTTGTCAAATGATCTGCCACTCCATTAGCTTCGATAAACACATGAGTGACTAAAATATGGTAGTTCATGATTTCACGATATAATGGTCGCATATATACCTATTGATTCTGTTATGAGTCTCCCAAGGACGCAACAAGGTGTGGATTCTATTTTTGTACTTGTTGACAGGTTCTCAAAGATGACACATTTTATACCGTGCAATTAGACAACCGATATTTGAATTGTTTGTCTATCCCCATGCCTTCTCCCATGGCCGCACGTAAAATTTAACAGGTTTACAGGGAAGACTCCATTTGAGTTTGTTTATCGTCGTGTTCCTAGACATCGGTTCAAATACCTAATCCTCCAGGTGACAGTGTCGCTGCGACTAATGTGATTGAATAGACGTAATTTGGAATCATAGAGCAATAAAATTACACATCTTCTGACAATTCAAGTATTAATCAACTTCGAAAAATAAGCTGCATATTACCTTACAATTTTAAAGTCTTTTTCCAAACTGAAATCTGGCCAAGCGTCTTTAGCACAGTCAATGCACGGAATGATGAACCTTTTAACCCTTCTTGCTGCAACATAGATCCTCCAAAAGAAGTAAGAAGGTGAATCAACACCAAAGAAAGAAAACACAAGACATGCAATGACAGCATTGAGGACGGATACAACCACCAACGACCAATTAAAATTCATCATCAAGCCTAGAGCCCATAAGAAGGCTGCACACATTGATACGAAAGACAAGGAGGTCATCTTGAGTGCCCAGGGGACCATAACCCTCAGGCCTATAGTATCTGTCCAATTAGCGAATATGATTAGGAGGGCAGCCACCATAGAGCTGCACATTGCAAGAGCATCAAGCAAGAGGAAGATTCGGAACAAGGTCTTCTTTCTAAAATGAGCTAAGCCTTGCTCACTACCTGATTGCTCATACCCACCAGGCAGTGTGAAGATGGCTGCAAAGGACACAGTTGCAATGAGGGCTGCTACAACTAGAAGTGTGTTTGCAGTCTCTAACCACTGCTTTGCAGTTTCTTTTGAGATATCTGCGAGTTTAGCATACCGGTCTTCCTTATATCCATAATACTTTGAAGCTTTCAAAAGTGCCAACCAAATTGCTGCCTGCATTTATACAAAAGATACGGAAATTATTCTGTCATTTTTAATTCACTCATATATAGTGAATAAACAAATTACTTGGAAACTTAGTACATACTTGAAAATTAGCATGATGCACTGCCAAAAAAATACTTAAAAATTAAAAGTTTACGATTTTTTACATTTTCATTGTCCTATTTTTTCAATTGGTCTATGAATATGTTCAGTGTTATTACTTATCTGCAAAGATCAATAGTAGTTTTAAACCATGGGTATTTTCTGTTGTGTATTTTTCGTACACAACATGAAAGTAATAATAATATATGTATATATACACATACATACATATAAATCGCTTAATTACCAGCTTTCATGTCTGATCAGTTAAACATGAATAAAAAAGCATTGCAGCTACAAAGAAAAAGAGACATTGCGATTTACTTTGCCTAAAATCATTAGACAAAACATTGACAATTAATGTAGCAAATATCTGGTACAAATTAAAGTTCGTACCTTTTGAGAGAAAGGGATGCCCCACTCAACCTTTTTCGCAATGATATCAAATGGAGTCATATGCGCGAAATTGAAGACCCTTGTCGATATCCTTTTGTCCTCTAGAAGTAAGAAAACAATCCAAATATGGTCAAAATTCACAGCCAAATGCAGTGGTGAGTTCCCGTTCATGTCTAAGGCATTTACGAGCTGAGAAAACTCAGGTGTCCTCAAAATGTACTCAACCAGGTCAAGTTGTTTATATATAACAGCAACGTGAAGAACATTTTCATTTCTGTCATTAATTAAAAACCATGAGTCTGGACAAACACGAATGATTTCCTTGAATACCCTGAGATTGCCAAAAAAGGCAGCCCTATGAAGGGGGGAGTTGCCCCAATTGTTTGTTTGGTAGACCGCCAAAGGATTCAACTCCAGTAGCTTTAAGACCAAACTTAACATGCCTCTTTCTGCAGCAATATGAAGAGGATTTTCTCCCGCGACATTGATGGACTTTGCATACTCTGGAAATGCTTGGAGAAGCGTCTCTGCCACATCTGAAATTGATTGTGCAAATTAAAATGGGAAATGCCAGCCTTTAATAAGGTGACATTGAAAATTATGCTCAGGCTCATACATTCTATTTGCAAATTTTGTGGTTAATTTTGGCATAATTAGAAAAAATTAGGCTAGATTTAAGGTCTCTTCAGGAAGTGGGCCTATGTGTCACATATCATTCAACGCTCATTATAATGCACCCTGTCATTACTGAAGATGAATATGGAGTCCTCTATTAGAAAATCTTATAATTTGCTCTGAGGGGAATATTAAGAGTCACATGAGAAAAAAACAAAAGGTTAAACATTCTATCTCTTAGAAAGAAAATAGACTTTATTAAACTTTCTATCTCTTAGACAGTGAGGTGGCGTATAGGCGAATCTCTTCTTTGCAGTGTCAAAAAGAAAAAAATATGTGTGTGACAGAGCGCATGAAAATGGTATTTGTGCCCCAATTCCGTTTGAAGTAAATAGCCTTATCAAGTAACGATTTAAGAATGATGCTAATAACACGATGATGCTGCCACAAATAGAGGGCATCATAAAAAAAGCTACCAGATCTTGTTGCGGGAATGTTTATTAGGTAAAGGACTTTAGGAATAACTCTGTAAATTTACTTAAAATAGGATCACATAAAGTACATTTGCTGAGCTGAGTCCATACCACTCTAGCAAAATACATACTAACATTACCTGCAAGTTTAGTTGAGAAGACATTCAAACAAGAGGGGCCCCGTCCAATGACGTCGTCTCCTTGAGCAAGAGTTGGGCAAATACGGTTTACAATACCAAGGATCTCCTCCTCCGGGAGGCCACAATGAAGAGAGAGGTTCCATTGATTACTATCCAAGCAGGACACCACCATAGACACCTAAAGAATGTAATTGCCACCAAATCTACCTATAAGAGTGAAAGGCCTTCCCCCAGGAGAATGTAGCGTAACCAACTCAATGTCCTGGAGGTGTTCAATAAGAGGACATGTGGTTGACAAAATACTTCCTAGGCACTCAAATTAGGAACACTGGCTTCACAGTGCCATAACAGAGGAACCCATAATGTAGAATTATGGAAGCTATCGATAATGAAGCCTTGTCAGTGATGAGCATCCATAGCAATTTATTCAACAAACAAAAATTAGTGTTTGAGAGAGCTTAAATTTCGGTCACCCTTAACTGTTGGGAGACAAATAGAATTCCTGTTCAAGGATGGTAGTAGGTTTCTTTAGAGGTTGTAGTCCTTTTTGCTTATTAACCTACTGGTAGCGGTTAATAATCCAGTTCTCACTTCTTCGCATGATGGTTAGTCTGGGTAAGGACGACTCTTTCTCTTATAAAAAGCATGGTGTGTCTCCTCGACCCTACTGTGCCTTGGTTCAATTTTGTGTGGCACAAACACACAACAGGTGCCTTTCTTACTCAGGTTGCCCTCAATGATGGATTACTTATGAAAGAAAAGCCTCGTCAAATGGGAATTCATCTCACCACCGTGTGTATATTGTGTGGTTCTCATGAAGAAACATGGGATTCTACTGCCATTATTCAAAAGCAGGAAAGTCATTCTCTAAAAATGCAACACTAACCGGTTGGTTCTTGATTTTCACACTGAACTCAATTGGATCCTTGATTATATTGGTTGGAACAAACAAGCAGGCGTACTTATGAAGATCTTATTTTCAATCAATATCTCTTTATTTGGTCAGAGCGCAATAAATGGATATTTGATGAGAAAAATTTCCCTCCCACTCATCTAGCTGAGGCAATCATTAAACAGGGGTGCTCTGTTTGTGCAGCTTTTCACCTCCAGCAAAGAATAGCTACTTACTGCCAATTCCTTGAAGAGTTCAGAAAAGACTAGAATCACTACAAAACCTTGCAGTATCTTATAGCTATACGTTTTCCTTAGTCTTAGCATATTCTATTTTTGTTAGTCATGGTCTGATCTTGTAAAGCTGTACTACTCTTTGTCTGCCCGTTTCTCTTTTAATGCAATTTTTCAATTATCTATAAGAACCTATAAGTAGCCTACTAGAAACTCAGCCTTGGCATACTTTTTTAGTTTTCGTATTAGTGCATTCACATAAACTTAAAAATGAACACCAAAACATACCTTGATGTCCCTCCATAATAGCTCCATGCAAAGGGTTCCTACCATGAAGGCCCGCGTGGAAGGATTCATTTCTCTGCACATGAACGGTCAGAATATGCTTAACGATTTGCAGGTACCCTTTCCAAGAGGCCATGTACAGTGGAGCTTGGCCATCATTGGCAGGTATACACAGCATATTAGGGTATGCTTGTGTTAGCTCTTTCGCCACACTAAGATGGCCATTCCAGATTGCCCAGTGCAAAGCAGTCTGTCCCGATAAATCCCTTGCCTCTGACATCTCGTCTCCCTTTGTCTTTCCAGCTTCACTGGAGCTTACCTTTTTTGCAAGCTCAATCAGAACTCGAACAACTTCAGTGTGGCCATACATTGCAGCAACGTGCAGTGGAGTTCTTCTCAGGACATCCGTCTTAGTGAAAAGATATGAACTCTGATCATGACGGCAGATCTCTTCAACCACGTCCCGGTGGCCATCTTTGGCTGCAACGTAAAGAATTGACTGCCTCCCTGGTGCCATCTCCTCGAAGAGACCAACATTGTAGCTTATCAGGCGTTTAAATGCTTCAACGCTGTTAGATGTTATTGCCATATAGAGCTCTCGATCCATATTCTTCCATTGTGCCATGTTAATAGGACTCGCAACCAATTTACAGCAGCTCAAAACCCGGTATGGATCTCTCACCTCTTATTTGCACTTGACATTCTTCTATTTTCTTTGGAGCAGACAAAGTTGGTGCATTCTATCAAAGGGGCTCTGGCAATAATTGCAACTTCTTCAGGTTTGGGTGTAGCTTGCACCCACCCAAGACACCAATAATTTCTAAAGGAAAGAACCATTAATAAAAAACTGCCGGCGTCATTAAAGAATGAGGGTGGAAAGAGAACATCGTGCCTGTTAATCGTACCGACGACTAGGCAACTTTTCCACACATTTTAATCCAAAGTTATCAACGAGCTCTCAGTATAGGTACAAGATTAATTTGGAAGGTCATGAATCAGAGCCTCGTAGGTGGAACCTCTTGAGGATTAGATTATAAATATGCTTCCAGATTAATTTGGATGAGTTCCCATGTGAGCCCAACCACCTTAGAGGGAGGGTTTTCCAAACAATTAGGAAAAACAATGCCTACCAAATATACAATGCAATTTTTTTGTTTTCTGTACCGACGACCCTAGATATGTTTATTTGAACTTATACTGTTAGTCTTTTTTAAAAGGTCATAGGACTTGACAATCATTCTCGTTTTCAAGACAAACCACATAGGACTATTGATTAGTGAAAATGCTCATTCTCGTTTTCAAGCAACCCAAGTTGTCAAACAGATATGCTGGGAATCTTATGTGATTGGTTGGAAGGAGAAAGAATCGGATGAAAGTGTGATTTAGAACATTTACTTGCTAAGTATATGAGAGGTTGATGCATCCGGGATGAAACAATTAAAGAATTCGTTTCAGAATGTGGCAGACAATAAAGCTGGATGGTGATTGGTTTGAATAAAGAAGAGGCACATGGCAGATTTTAATGCAAAAGAAAAGAAAAGGTTTTTTGTCCATTGCCCATTCAGGTAGGACCTACAAGCTGACTGCTGAGATTTTGAAAGAACAAAAGCGAAGTCTGTGTGTATGTTATCTCAAGGAGGCATCGGTTTCATAAAAGTAAAATAAGTTGGCTTTGGTTGAGAAATTATCCGGTGCTAACAGCTTAACCATGTCAGCTTTATGCCATGGCTGTAGGGAGCCGTCTATCTCAAAAATCAATGCTGCACGCATTTTATGTGTGCATGTGTGCGCTCTAATTGTTTGGCACATGTAAAGCGTGCCCATGGTTGATCCCTAAAATCTGCAGTGACAGATGGGTAAGTCCATACTACATATATTGTGCAGTTCACAACCTTTGCCCAAGATTTCAAATTTGTCTAACTGTATTTGGCATTTGATATCGAATAGATGCAGATTTTAGTTTTTGGCCTATTGTATTAATGGATGCATGTTTATTTTTTTTTACTGCAACTATTTCATCTTGGATCACTTATCCTAAATATGGGGTGCCACGGTAAGATTTGTTTTTGTCTTGGCTCTTCACCCAGGGGTTGTAGATAGGTCAGCATCCCAGGTCGGGTTATCTTAGGTATAACAAAATCCGACCTTACCCGTGATAGGACCTGAGCTACTTAAACCTGACCCTACTTGAGATAGGACTTGCGATTCTTAAATCCGACCCTACTCCAGATAGAACTTGCAATACCCGAGAACCCAAGATAGGAATCGAGAATTTAATCAAATAATTAATACAATTACAAAATTTTTTAATAAAATAAATGATATAATTATAATAATAATAAAAGAACAAACATAAAGTTATTTTAGTTTGTATATATTAGAAAATTAGGGGTTTAAATAGTATATCTCGGCTAGGGTGGTTATTGGTTATTTTAAAGCCAAACCTGACCCTACTCAAGATAAAAGAAGCGAGTTTTTAAATCTTGGAACCCACCTTATCCGAGATAGGACCCAACCTGACCTAGGTCAATGTCGGATCGGTTCTATCCGGGTTGGGTCGGGTCGGATTTTTTGGCGCAACCCTAGTTGTTGAAGAATTATTTTATACTCTATACTCTTTCTAGGGCTGTGACAATAAAGTTTTTTTAATTACAAAAAAAAAAGTATACCAGCCATCAGACCTGCACGTAACATGTGCTCTCCTTGGAAAAAAAGTACTTTCTAGCAAAAAAATTATGTTTTTGTTGAGTATACATGTGTACCGTCAATCATTTAGAAAAAAGTGCTTTCTAGCAAAAAAAAACATTTCTTTGTTGCCTTGATACATGTGTACCGTCGATCATGATGACGATCGACGGCTCTTATATGGCAGTGGATTTCGAGGCGGATAAAAATAGGGTCCTAATTATCTCTTTAGAAATATTTCGAAGTCCTAGGAGCCCACACAACAGGCCGACCAACAAGCGTCATGTGAGCCCAACCACCTTAGAGGGAGGAGGGAGTTTAGGAAAAACAATGCCTAACCAATATACAATGCAATTATTTTGTTTTCTGTACCGACGACCCTAGATATGTTTATTTGAACTTATACTAGTAAGTCTTTTTTAAATGGTCATAGGAGTTGACAATCATATTCGTTTTCAAGACAAACCACATTAGGACTATTGTTTAGTGAAAATGGTCAATTCCATCCGATATTAAGCGATCCATTTTTTTTAAAAAAGAAAGTGTCCCAAAATAGCTATTAATATGGGAAGCAAAAAAAAGCTATTTCTGTGGGACAATTTTAGTACAAAAGAATCAATTATTTTTAATCAAACCAATTTATAGAAACAAAAATATATCAATGAGTACTCTAAAATAGATTCAGAAGTTCCAGGTTATAGAAACAAAAATATATGGTTTACCCTACATTTGCGTATTTTGGAAATCCCTTCAATAGGGGTAGTGTCAAAATTTCTTGCACATTCTTATTCCCCTAATCGTGTGTACTTTTTTCTTGCTTTTATACTAATTAATGATGGTTAATTCGAGTTTATAAGTGTGTAGACGGGATATGGGAGTCTACTATGCAAATGAGCTAATTGGACCACTTAAGGGAAAGAGGGAAATATCTTTGTGCAACTAAATTAAGGGCTCGTTAGCAAAGCAATCCCAAGTTGTAGAGCTCATTTATTATTTGACGTGGTTCAAATACTCCCTCTAGGCACTTTTAGTAGATACAATTGTTTTCCAAAATAACAAAATTTAGTTCAGTTTGAAAATCAATTGCATCTATTAAAAGTGTTCGGAGGGAGTATTCATTCCTCTAATCATCATAACAGTAGTAAGCAACCCAAAGTTGTCAAAAAGATATGCTGGGAGTCTTATGTGATTGGCTGGAAGGAGAGGAAAGTGGGATTTAGAAGATTTACTTGCTAAGCATATGGTGATTGGTTGGGATAACGAAGATAAGAATCAGCTGAGTTCGAAGAAAATGTTGATGCATACGGGATGAAATAATTGGAGAATTTGTCGTTCAGATTGTGGCAGGCCATAAAGGTTCATGCATACTAGATGGTGATTGTTTGGAATAATGAAGAAGGCAGTTGGCAGATTTAAATGCAACAGAAAAGAAAAGGTTCTTTGGTCCATTGCCCCATTCAGGTGGGGTCTACATGCTGACTGCTGAGACTTTTGAAAGAAAAGAAGCGAAGTCCGTGTGTTATCTAAAATCGATGGTGCATGCACTTTATGTGTGCATGTGCGCGCTTCAGCTGTTTGGCAAACACGTAAAACATTGCCGTGGTTGATCCCTAAGATCGACAACCCTTTGGCATCCTGGAGTTATGGGAGGTGGTTGTCAAAGGTCATATGATTATGATAGGGTAGAAGATAATGCAGTGACAGAAGGCTAAGTTCATGTGCCCAAAGGTATGGGATTTCCTGTTTAGTGTTACTATATGTCCCCATGCCTTATCATGAAACAATTAAATTATATTTCTATAAGCTTTAGTAAACTTTTGTGCAGTTTGCAACCTTTGCCCTTAAAGGAGGTTTCAAATTTTGCTAACTGTATTTGGCATTGGCTAGAATAGATCCAAATTTTAGTTTTTTGCCATATTGTATTAATGGATGCATGTTTATTTTCATTTACTGCAGCTATTTCATCTTGGATCACTTATCCTAATTAACACTTTCCATCGTTGTCTGTTGACAACTATTCGGATTGGAAGGAAAATATACTTATGATTTTGGGGTGTATCGACATGGATTTGGCAATCCGTATGGAGGAGCCATTTGCTCCCCCACGGATAAAAGTACGCCAGCTGCGGTAGCATTGTATGAAGTGGGAGAGATCCAATCGCTTGTATAAGATGCTCATCTAGGCGCACATAAGCAAAAGTATTAGTGGATCAATCCCACAATGCACTAAGGTTACAAATATCTTGAAAGCTATTGAAGATCAATATGAGAGTTCTGACAAAGCCTTGGCTAGCACTTTAATGTCGAAATTGTTATCCATGAGGTTTACTAGTGAGAAGGGTGTGCAAGAGCACATTATGCATATGAGAGAGATCGTTAATAAATAGAATGGCATGAAAATTAAGATCAATGATACCTTCCTTGTTCAATTCATACTGCACTCCCTCGTTGAACAGTATGGGGCGTTTTATGATATCCTATAACACATGTGATACTCAGTGGTGAGTCTATGACCTTCTGACTATGTGTGTTCAAGAGGAAGGCAGACTTACGCAGGAGAAACTAGAAAGCACCATTCTAGTATCTCATAAAGGACCAAAGAAGGGCTCCTGTGGTGGGTCTAAGAAAAAGTAAGGTAGAGGTCTTCCAATAAAGTCCACTGGCGTTATCAAGGAAGCCAAATGATTTTCCTGCAATAAAACTTGTCACGCAAAGAAGGATTGCCCTAAATACCTGAAGTGGCTTGCGAAGTAAAAAAGTACTCTCATTTCTTGTGTGTGTTATGAATCTAATTATTTTACTTTTTATATTAGTGCTAACACATGGTAAATTAATTATGGTTCTAAAAATCCTTGTTTCCACTATCATGCAGAAGTTTCTTAGTCTAACGAAACTAATTGACGGAGAGCATGACATCTATTCAAGAAAGAAGACATGCAAAGGTGTGGGGACATATGGACTGTTCTTTATCTAGGATACACTTTAGATGTCAGAAGACATTTCGTCAAATCTCTTCCAAATAAGTACAATATCACACACAAAATTTAAAATTTGAACGTTCAATATACTTCTAAACGTCAAAATATATTGCTGTATCTGAATTAATAAGTCGAATTTGCAAACTAACATCAGTAAAAGTTTGAACTGGTTTACCCAGGACAGGCATATAACTTCTGTACATTACACCAAAACAACTGGAAATGCTGGGATCCTTATGAAATCATCTAGCTGTAAAATTTGCATAAAAGTACTTTTTTGTCAACTTACTTTTCTCATATGATTATCTTACTGCACACTCTGATTATATTAGATGATATTCCAATCCTCCATTTAATTATTATTCACATTCAATTATGTTTTATGTAAATTTTTACCATGCTTTCATATCACCATATAAAATTGTATATCGATAGTTTACTAAATCCAGTGAACTAAGTGAAACCGTGGCTCAGTTCCTCGGCTCGTGAGGTGGACAAACTGCACACTCCGATCTCATAACACCAGACAATGCCAATGGTCATGTGGAATGGAACATTTCTTATGCACAACAGATGTCTAGAAAAGGTAAATAATGGTAGGATAATTTATTTCATGATTCCTTTCAACTAAAAGAACATAACTAAACACAATTCAGCTTGTCGATTGTGTAGCATAGCAGTTGATATATTGCCAAAAAACATAGCAGTTGATACTCTATTACCTTTTTCACTCACCATTTTCTCCAATAAATAATCGTGCCTCTTCTGTAGGTAAGCCACAAACAGCTGGACTCGGATGAAGAGATGATAAGATTTCAAACTGCAAAGCGAATGCAAAGAAAATTAATTGTAAGCAGGTGATTCTCATTTGCCATCATATCAATACCATTGGAATGTTATTCAAATACCCATGTGACTCATCTATTTATCATACACACTTCTGTTTATGTATTAAATGAATGATTGAGGAGGTATTATAGCCAATAGAAAGAGAAGAAGTCAGTTGGACACCAACACGCCAAGTCTGTCTTTACCTCATTATCTTCTCTTGTAAACATTCCTAATAATTGAGAATAAAGATGTTGAACTCTTGAAAGTTTCCGAATACCTTTTTCCCGATTTATATAGACCTTGCTGCATATAACCTGTAGAAAAAGATTTTTTTCCTTTCTTAAAACTAATGCGCATTGGCACAGCAGCATCAAAGTCTCAAACTGTTTTGAGCAGGAAATATGAACGTGAAGTAGATGCTAGAGTTGGTAAAAGTAAAAATATCAATAGAGTACCATGTGAATTGCCCATTAGGACTGGCATCAATGGTAAAACAAGAAAGAACAACACTTGTCTGCTAACTCAACTTGCCTAAAATAGGTGATTACACGGAGCAGTCCTATCGTGTAATCGAATACACGATAGCCCCGGCTTATTGTGTCATCGATTACACGATAGTAGGGCTATTGTGTAATCGAATACACGATAGTTATTTTAGCAGGACAAACTTCAACGATGCATATCTCTTTAATTTTTTTTATCCATTTTTGCCTATTTTTTTATTCTTCCTTATTTTTAGTGCTCATTCTTATAATGATGATATCATAAAGATAAGAACAACATATTGCACCGAAGGACCTCTCTCGGGTTTAAAGAACCGGGATGGTCTTCCATTAAAAAGGATAGTATACTGCACCGAAGTAAAGCGCGTCAACTGGCGGATTGGAGGAAGGTGGGCGGGAAGAACAAGAATATGAAGAGTCTTAACCAACATTACGGGACCAACAAGCACAAGTTGAGGGGGACCAAGAATCTTAGGTAAAGTTGTAAGTTTTTCTTTTATTGAGCCCTTTCTTCCTCTCTTTTGATTGACGTGGTAAAGAGTAATGTGATAGGGGAATTTATTAAATAATACTTAAAAAAAATAATCACCGATCGGGAACATCATCAAAGATAATTTCCAATCCGGTTAGCGATATTTTTTTTATAAACGCTGACCCGAAAGGCGTCGGTTCATCTAAAGTGAGAGGGTCGGTTGAGCAATTTCTCCTACATACTTCCACCATCCTCCTTTATTTAAGTAGAGGCGTCGGTTTAACCGACGCCTTCTTTCACAACTTTACAAAAATGAAAAACGTAATGGGAAATACAAATTTTCAACACCTGATAACACAATAACAAGTTCAACTAAAGAATCTCAAATGATCAATAAACTTACACATAAATAAATTAATGCATCTATTACAAGGTTAAAATATAATATAATACAAATCTTCATAAAAATACAACTGTTCAATCAATTATCCTTCCTCTATTCCTACCCCATCCTCATGCTCGAGCTGGAATCTGCTCAGGCTCAGCATCAGGTATAGCATCTGAAGACAAAGGTGCCTGACGTAGAGCACAAAGTGCACGCTGTCGCCTAGTATATACTTTCGAAGAAAGTCCTCTCAACTTGATCGCACAGGGCATCTGGAACAATAGGTGGTGGGGTAAAAGCCGTCGTGTTGGCTGATGATATCACAACGTCGGGCGAAACTGATAAAGGTTGAGAAGCCTCCAAAGGATAATCACCTTGCAGTCCTGGAATCTCTGTCATAATTGGCTGAAGCAATGACAAACTCGCAAGAACAAGTGGAGAGATATCGTGTATCATCTGACATGCTACTAGCAAGCTCTCGTTGGATTGGTCCACCAAAGCTCAATGAGATTGAGCGAATGTTTCCCTCGCACAAGTAAGCTAGAAACAAAAAAAAATATTTCATCTACAAGCACACAATATGAAGTAAGAGATACTAACCAATGCCCGTTCAGTGTCGCCCCTCGGCTGATATAACATCTCCGCCTCATGCACTGGTGGCAAGATAAGTCTCCTATTGATTCTCAAGTATCATTTCAGGTAGGCATTATCAGCATCTCGCTCCGTCGTAGTAGGCTCCCCCTGAACGAGAGTGGTCATCCGGTCGTCCCATCTAGTAATATAGGCCGCATGATGCGACCTCCAATTAAAACTCCTTTGGCCTCAAAGCGAAGATCGTTTAATAAACTCCACAACACAAGGGGGGAAAACCTGCTCTAATCTAAATTGTAGCATCACCCGATCCAGAACATGCATCTCGACGATGTCAAAACATATAAGTGACGTCCTAGAGAGCCACACATGTGTTCCATCCATACACACTCTAAGTAAATGCGCTAAAACATTATCATGATATGGATGCTATGTTACCTACATAACATATGAAGACAATACTTTACTTTTTATGAAATATGCATTATTTATATTCGTAACATGTGCAATATAAACGGCCATTACCTCGCCGAATCGTTGATTGTCTAATTTAGATCTATAGTGATGAAGGACACTATGAGGATTCACAGTTTTTTTTCGTCTTAGTAGTCCACCTAACATAAAAATGAAAAAAAAAATTATTTAAAATGCCAATTGAAGATCATCAAATGACTTAAATATATAAAATATACCTAACTCCTAACGGAGAAAAACCATCTAATTGAGTGCTCTGAATGTTTGGACATCCAATATGCAATCTCTTCCACGACCATAACTGTTTGGCACATACACACCCAACATGAATCAAATGTTATACTTGTGGTAAATAGAGTAACCAAAGATTATTGATGGTTTACCTGAATGAGGGTGACACACACAGAAATCCCTAATGTGCTGGGTAGGCAAGCTTTTCCCTACTCTCTGTACATGTACGCAAGGGTGGCACTGTCCCATGTATACTCTCCCGTTGTGTACAAATCCTCTAATAATATGAGATACATGGGGGGCACATGGCTGCTGTTGCTATCGGGAAATATAATGCAACAAAGCATATAGAGTAAATATGCTCGTGCATCCCAAGATTCATTGCTTCATGAGTATGAGATGTATGCCTAAATTATTCAAAATAAAACTAACATCATGAATAAACAATTCAATTAACCGTAAGTTGAATGGTTAAACTATATTTTTGAAATAAACTTACCTCCAACTAGGCGAAAGTTGGGGTTCGTTGCACGCTACTGATATAGACAAATCATCTTCTTCATTATCTTCCTCACGCCTTCCCTTCAACTTTCCACTCGACCTATTTCTGCGAGAACTCCTACTTCCGCTTTTGCCATCATTTGCAAACCTAGGCATGCGTGCCTTTTTTCTACAAGTATCAAGAAGGTATGTATATAAGGCGCAAGATAGAGCATTTGTTGCATAGAGTTATCATCATCAATTGGTAGTACGGTAGTGATTGTTCCAAAAAGAGGCATCTTGCATTGGATACAAAATTTCTAAAATATTTGGTCCAATCCCATTTTATTGGCCACTTGCATCTCTAGTTCCTCGTAAGTACTTGGCTTATTAATAAATAATCCTACGATTTCAAAACCTTCGTATTCCCCTCTATCAATTCTGCCACTATGCCTTAAGACAAACAAAACTATTTCTCCTGCTATCTCTACTCACAAAATCTTTAACAAACACTAAGAAAATACTACTCAAATACGACATAATTTATTTCATACAATGCTAAAGCTAAATCAATATGTATTTGTAACTTCAATTCATATATTAAATGTATATAACCTATAGACACACAGTCGAGGCGTAGTACCGTACTGGATGTCCGGAGAAACCAGCGGCTGGGGTAGGAGGAGAGAGCCACGCCGGGAGGAGGCGGTGGCCGGATCCAAGAGGCGATGAGGTTTTTGGATGAACTGGTTGTGGCGAGCGACGGGGGGAGGAAGTGCTGGCCGGAGGAACTGGCCAGAGCGAGCGACAGGGGGAGGAAGAGTTGGTCGGAGGAACTAGCTGAGGCAAGCGACGGGGAGGCGGAGCTGGCCGAGGCAAGGAGGTGGCCGGGGAAAGCTCGAGGAGAGGAGGGGTTAAGCGGAGGTGGATCGCTGCTGGAGAAGAGAGGCGAATGAAGACTAGGGCTTGGTGCGGCCGAGCCCGAGGGGGCGGTTGTATAAAAACGAAACGAACCGAGGCCTCTGTCTGAGAAGTGAAAACAGAAAAAAAAATGGGACAAGGGTCTTGAAGGCATTAGTTCAACCGATGCCTTTCAATTTGTAACGGAGAAAGCGTCGGTTGAACCGATGCCACACATGCGCGATTAGATAATCATATCAAGAATTATTTTTGCAATGTTCCCGATCGATAATTATTTTTTTAAGTATTATTTTATAAATTCCCCAATGTGATACTGGTAATGAAAATTGGTTAGGAACGAGGAGCGAGATGCCCGCTAAAACATTTCACAACCCTGTTTGGGTCGGAGGGTGGGTTGGACTTGGGGGGTTGGGTTGCCATGTAGGATAAATCATTATCCAATCTTTTTTATGAATATGTTTTTTAGCAACTTATGTTTTATGAAATTGTGGTAAAACTAAAAGAAAGTTTTAGCCGCTATATTTATATTTTTTTGCTACATACAGAGCCTAGGGTTTTTCGTCTAGAATTCCTTACGAACAAATTTTCATAGGAGAGACCTTTTTGGCCTACTTTCAAGCTTTATACACTTTCAAGTACTCATCTTTTAAAGCCATTGTAAGTTCTTCGATCCTAAACTCTCTGTGAAACCCTACATTTCATGGAGTTGTTGGATTGAATCACACACACAATACACTCAAGTTGGAGAGTTGAAGAAGAGAAGTGTTGAAGCTTCAGCTGCAGATACGAAGTGAGTGTAGACATACAAGGAGATGCCATAGTGCACAAAAATCGTGGATGGTCGTTTCTAGTGATTAAAGTACAGAGAGGGAATTTACCCAAAAAATAAAGATCCACAGAGAAGTGGTGCTACGCCTATCAAATAAGAAGTCCATTGGAGTCTGTATGTCTGTCGGTAACTCAATAAACTGATTTACCTAGTGCAAAGTTTCTGGCTAGACTGGATGTCCTGTAGTTTTTTCTGGTTGGGCTTTCTACATAAAATCCTCTATCGGATTTTTCTGCTATTCGATTGCTTTCAATTTGAATCCCACAACCGAAGCTTTGAATCATACTTGAGGGAGAAAGTTTATTGACGATTGTGCTTGAGTTAAAAACGGGTCGCTAGTTTGTCCAAAAAAGCTCTCAAAAGTCATGATGCAACGTGTAGAGGGATGACAATTGCAACAGAATAAGGAAATTTGGTTTTACATATGTGCTTGGATGCGCCTAATAAGTTAAAAACAGCATGAAACATTGATAAATGTTAAAGATAATGCACATTGTTATAATGTTTGCATATGTTGACTACTTGGTAGTATTTCATGATTTCTATTTTCTTTCTAGAAAGTACCTTGAAGGGCGGGTGCTAGGCAAACTATTACTCACCATTATATTAACCAACCAACATTACAAGAAGGGGACATAGGTCTGATCTCATATGTAAACCACAAGAAAAAAATAAGAGCTAAGAATCAATAAAATAATTCATTTTTGAATTTGCTCTATCAAAGTAAAGATTCCCTTGAGCTTTCTCTAATTATTGTAAGTGTGAGATTACAAAACTATGACTTGTGCGTAGTAACTTTAAAGTTAATATTTAATCCTAAAAGAAGTTGGCTCAATACATGTGGCATAGTTGAGTCTTGCATCTTCGAAAGTAATACATTGAAAAATAGAACTACAAAGACTAGAAAGGAGTTCAATCAAACAAGGTAAGTTGACCATGCGTACACTTAGCTTAATTCCATGTTTAAATGTGTGTATTAATTGAAAGTGTTTCAATTAAAAATGTTTCATTCCGGATGTATTTAGTTAGCGTCCAAGATTGGTTTGACTTATAAAATGACTCTAAGTCTTAAATTTGGAAACAATCGCAACGTTCAAATGATTTAGAATCTAAGATCTGGAAACAGTCTCCGCGTTCAAACGTGTTACAACACCCAAATAGTTTCCTGAAATAGTAAAGACGTTCTAAAAGAGTTCATTTTCAAATTCAATTACAAGACCTAAACCGACCCTGGGCACTTTAAATAGAGCATTTGGTGTGTTTGGTCTGTACATATCTTCTTGTAGAGCCTACAGAGAAAACCCTAGTTTTTATCTTAAGGAGAAAATCTTCACATGTGTGAGTATTGAATGAAAAAGTTAGATCTTTACTTGTGAAACTACCACACACATACACACACACACAAAAATTCAGAGAAACTGAAAAGATTGTGTTGGGTGCATAATGGTAGAGTGGAGAGCTAAGTGTCCGAGGAGAATATTGGTTGAAAAGAGAACAATCAAGAGTTTGAGGAATACTTGTGAATAGCCGCACGTGGAGAAGTTGGTCAAAAAAGTTTGAACAATTCCAATGGTAACATTGCATGGTGTCTCAAAGTCTTACAATGCATTGATTAATTGGCCTTGTGGTCATGTGTTTTTTCCGCGTTAGGTTTCCACATATAAATTGCTTGCACCTTGATTATTTACTTTACTAGCAATTTTAGATTAATTGTGCAAGTCGTATATAAAGTAATCAGCTGGGTACAATCACTCCCGTTCTATCAGTAAATACTTTCACCGGTGGTCACGTAAAGGTCTTGTGCCCTAAAGCTTTAATTATGATGGGTGGGAACATGCAAGAACACCTTGGAAAATTGTTATTAGCAAGCAATATTTGTCAAATGATCTGCCACTCCATTAGCTTCGATAAACACATGAGTGACTAAAATATGGTAGTTCATGATTTCACGATATAATGGTCGCATATATACCTATTGATTCTGTTATGAGTCTCCCAAGGACGCAACAAGGTGTGGATTCTATTTTTGTACTTGTTGACAGGTTCTCAAAGATGACACATTTTATACCGTGCAATTAGACAACCGATATTTGAATTGTTTGTCTATCCCCATGCCTTCTCCCATGGCCGCACGTAAAATTTAACAGGTTTACAGGGAAGACTCCATTTGAGTTTGTTTATCGTCGTGTTCCTAGACATCGGTTCAAATACCTAATCCTCCAGGTGACAGTGTCGCTGCGACTAATGTGATTTAATAGATGTAATTTGGAATCATAGGGCAATAAAATTACAAATCTTCTGACAATTCAAATATTAATCAACTTCGAAAAATAAGCTGCATATTACCTTACAATTTTAAAGTCTTTTTCCAAACTGAAATCTGGCCAAGCGTCTTTAGCACAGTCAATGCGCGGAGTGATAAACCTCTTAACCCTTCTTGCTGTAACATAGATCCTCCAAAAGAAGTAAGAAGGTGATTCAACACCAAAGAAAGAAAACACAAGACATGCAATGACAGCATTGAGGACGGATACAACCACCAACGACCAATTAAAATTCATCATCAAGCCTAGAGCCCATAAGAAGGCTGCACACATTGATACGAAAGACAAGGAGGTCATCTTGAGTGCCCAGGGGACCATAGCCCTCAGGCCTATAGTATCTGTCCAATTAGCGAATATGATTAGGAGTGCAGCCACCATAGAGCTGCACATTGCAAGAGCATCAAGCAAGAGGAAGATTCGGAACATGGTCTTCTTTCTAAAATGAGCTAAGCCTTGCTCACTACCTGATTGCTCATACCCACCAGGCAGTGTAAAGATGGCTGCAAAGGACACAGTTGCAATGAGGGCTGCTACAACTAGAAGTATGTTCGCAGTCTCTAACCACTGCTTTGCAGTTTCTTTTGAGATATCTGCGAGTTTAGCATACCGGTCTTCCTTATATCCATAATACTTCGAAGCTTTCATAAGTGCCAACCAAATTGCTGCCTGCATTTATACAAAAGATACGGAAATTATTCTGTCATTTTTAATTCACACCTATATAGTGAATAAACAAATTACATGGAAACTTAGTACATACATGAAAATTAGCATGATGCACTGCCAAAAAAATACTTAAAAATAAAAAATTTACGATTTTTTACATTTTCATTGTCCTATTTTTTCAATTGGTCTATGAATATGTTCAGTGTTATTACTTATCTGCAAAGATCAATAGTAGTTTTAAACCATGGGTATTTTCTGTTGTGTATTTTTCGTACACTACATGAAAGTAATAATAATATATGTATATATACACATACATACTGATAAATCGCTTAATTACCAGCTTTCATGTCTGATCAGTTATACATGAATAAAAAAGCATTGCAGCTACAAAGAAAAAGAGACATTGCGATTTACTTTGCCTAAAATCATTAGACAACACATTGACAATTAATGTAGCAAATATCTGGTACAAATTAAAGTTCGTACCTTTTGAGAGAAAGGGATGCCCCACTCAACCTTTTTCGCAATGATATCAAATGGAGCCATATGCGCGTAATTGAAGACCCTTGTCGTTATCCTTTTGTCCTCTAGAAGTAAGAAAACAATCCAAATATGGTCATAATTCACAGCCAAATGCAGTGGTGAGTTCCCGTTCATGTCTAAGGCATTTACGAGCTGAGAAAACTCAGGTGTCCTCAAAATGTACTCAACCAGGTCAAGTTGTTTATATATAACAGCAACGTGAAGAACATTTTCCCTTCTGTCATTAATTAAAAACCATGAGTCTGGACAAACACGAATGATTTCCTTGAATACCCTGAGATTGCCAAAAAAGGCAGCCTTATGAAGGGGGGAGTTGCCCCAATTGTTTGTTTGGTAGACAGCCAAAGGATTCAACTCCAGTAGCTTTAAGACCAAACTTAACATGCCTCTTTCTGCAGCAATATGAAGAGGATTTTCTCCCGCGACATTGATGGACTTTGCATACTCTGGAAATGCTTGGAGAAGCGTCTCTGCCACATCTGAAATTGATTGTGGAAATTAAAATGTGAAATGCCAGCCTTTAATAAGGTGACATTGAAAATTATGCTCAGACACATACATTCTATTTGCAAATTTTGTGGTTAATTTTGGCGTAATTAGAAAAAATTGGGCTAGATTTAAGGTCTCTTCAGGAAGTGGGCCTATGTGTCACATATCATTCAACGCTCATTATAATGTCCCCTGTCATTACTGAAGATGAATATGGAGTCCTCTATTAGATGGAAAATCTAATAATTTGCTCTGAGGGGAATATTTATAGTCGCATGAGAAAAAAACAAAAGATTAAACATTCTATCTCTTAGAAAGAAAATAGACATTATTAAACTTTCTATCTCTTAGACAGTGAGGTGGCGTATAGGCGAATCTCTTCTTTGCAGTGTCAAAAAGAAAAAAATATGTGTGTGACAGAGCGCATGAAAATGGTATTTGTGCCCCAATTCCGGATGAAGTAAATAGCCTTATCAAGTAACGATTTAAGAATGATGCTAATAACACGATGATGCTGCCACAAATAGAGGGCATCATAAATAAAGCTACCAGATCTTGTTGCGGGAATGTTTATTAGGTAAAGGACTTTAGGAATAACTCTGTAAATTTACTTAAAATAGGATCCCATAAAGTACATTTGCTGAGCTGAGTCCATACCACTCTAGCAAAATACATACTAACATTACCTGCAAGTTTAGTTGAGAAGACATTCAAACAAGAGGGGCCCCGTCTAATGACGCCGTCTCCTTGAGCAAGAGTTGGGCAAATACGGTTTACAATACCAAGGATCTCCTCCTCCGGGAGGCCACAATGAAGAGAGAGCTTCCATTGTTTACTATCCAAGCAGGACGCCACCTTAGACGCCTAAAGAATGTAATTGCCACCAAGTCTACCTATAAGAGTGAAAGGCCTTCCCCCAAAAGAATGTAGCGTAACCAACTCAATGTACTGGAGGTGTTCAATAAGAGGACATGTGGTTGACAAAATACTTCCCAGTGCCATAACAGAGGAACCCATAATGTAGAATTATGAAAGTTATCGATAATGAAGCCTTGTCAGTGATGAGCATCCATAGCAATTTATTCAACAAACAAGAATTAGTGTTTGAGAGAGTTAAATTTCGGCCACCCTTAACTGTTGGCAGACAAATAGAATTCCTGTTCAAGGATGGTGGTAGGTTTCTTTAGAGGTTGTAGACTTGTAGTCCTTTCTGCTTATTAACCTACTGGTAGCGGTTAATAAGCCAGTTCTCACTTCTTCCCATGATGGTTAATCTGGGTAAAGGACGACTCTTTCTCTTACAAAAAATCATGGTGCGTCTCCTCGACCTTACTGTGCCATGGTTCAATTTTGTGTGGCACAAACACACAATAGATGCCTTTCACACTCAGGTAGCCCTCAATGATGGATTACTTATGCAAGAAAAGCCTCGTCAAAGGTAATTCCATCTCACCACAGTGTGTATATTGTGTGGTTCTCATGAAGAAATATGAGAATCTACTGCCATGATTCAAAAGCAGGAAAGTCATTCTCTAAAAATGCAACACTAACCGGTTGGTTCTTGATTTTCACACTGATGTCAAATGGATCCTTGATTATATTGGTTGGAACAAACAAGCAGGCGTACTTATGAAGATCTTATTTTCAATCAATATCTCTTTATTTGGACAGAGCGCAATAAATGGATATTTGATGAGAAATATTTCCCTCCCACTTATCTAGCAGAGGCAATCATTAAACAGGGGTGCTCTGTTTGTGCAGCTTTCACCTCCAGCAAAGAATAGCTACTTACTGCCAATTCCTTGTAGTGTTCAGAAAAGACTAGAATCACTACAAAACCTTGCAGTATCTTATAGCTATACGTTTTCCTTAGTCTTAGCATATTCTATTTTTGTTAGTCATGGTCAGATCTTGTAAAGCTGTACTCTTTGTTTGCCCGTTTCCCTTTTAATGCAATATTTCAATTATCTATAAAGAACCTATAAGTAGCCTACTAGAAACTCGGCCTTGGCATACTTTTTAAGTTTTCATATAAGTGCATTCACATAAACTTAAAAATGAACACCAAAACATACCTTGATGTCCCTCCATAATAGCTCCATGCAAAGGGTTCCTACCATGAAGGCCCGCGTGGAAGGATTCATTTCTCTGCACATGAACGGTCAGAATATGCTTAACGATTTGCAGGTACCCTTTCCAAGAGGCCATGTACAGTGGAGCTTGGCCATCATTGGCAGGTATACACAGCATGTTAGGGTATGCTTGTGTTAGCTCTTTCGCCACACTAAGATGGCCATTCCAGATTGCCCAGTGCAAAGCAGTCTCTCCCGATAAATCCCTTGCCTCTGACATCTCGTCTCCCTTTGTCTTTCCAGCTTCACTGGAGCTTACCTTCTTTGCAAGCTCAATCAGGACTCGAACAACTTCGGTGTGGCCATACATTGCAGCAACGTGCAGTGGAGTTCTTCTCAGGACATCCGTCTTAGTGAAAAGATATGAACTCTGATCATAACTGCAGATCTCTTCAACCATGTCCCGGTGGCCATCTTTGGCTGCAACGTAAAGAATTGACTGCCTCCCTGGTGCCATCTCCTCGAAGAGACCAACATTGTAGCTTATCAGGCGTTTAAATGCTTCAACGCTGTTAGATGTTATTGCCATATAGAGCTCTCGATCCATGTTCTTCCATTGTGCCATGTTAATAGGACTCGCAACCAATTTACAGCAGCTCAAAACCCGGTATGGATCTCTCACCTCTTATTTGCACATGACATTCTTCTATTTTTTTTGGAGCAGACAAAGTTGGTGCATTCCCCCACCCAAGACACCAATAATTTCTAAAGGAAAGAACCATTAATAAAAAACTGCCAGCGTCATTAAAGAATGAGGGTGGAAAGAGAACATCGTGCCTGTTAATCGTACCGACGACTAGGCAACTTTTCCACACATTTTAATCCAAAGTTATCAACGAGCTCTCAGTATAGGTACAAGATTAATTTGGAAGGTCACCTCTTGAGGATTAGATTATAAATATGCATCCAGATTAATTTGGATGAGTTCCCATGTGAGCCCAACCACCTTAGAGGGAGGGTTTTCCAAACAATTAGGAAAAACAATGCCTACCAAATATACAATGCAATTTTTTTGTTTTCTGTACCGACGACCCTAGATATGTTTATTTGAACTTATACTTGTTAGTCTTTTTTAAAAGGTCATAGGACTTGACAATCATTCTCGTTTTCAAGACAAACCACATAGGACTATTGATTAGTGAAAATGCTCATTCTCGTTTTCAAGCAACCCAAGTTGTCAAACAGATATGCTGGGAATCTTATGTGATTGGTTGGAAGGAGAAAGAATCGGAGGAAAGTGTGATTTAGAACATTTACTTACTTGCTAAGTATATGGTGATTGGTTGGAGTAACGAAGATGGGAGGTTGATGCATCCGAGATGAAACAATTGGAGAATTTGTCGTTTCAGAATGTGGCAGACCATAAAGCTGGATGGCGATTGGTTTGAATAAAGAAGAGGCACATGGCAGATTTTAATGCAAAAGAAAAGAAAAGGTTTTTTGTCCATTGCCCATTCAGGTAGGACCTACAAGCTGACTGCTGAGATTTTGAAAGAACAAAAGCGAAGTCTGTGTGTGGGTTATCTCAAGGAGGCATCAGTTTCATAAAAGTAAAATAAGTTGGCTTTGGTTGAGAAATTATCCGGTGCAACAGCTTAACCATGTCAGCTTTATGCCATGGTTGTAGGGAGCCGTCTATCTCAAAAATCAATGCTGCACGCATTTTATGTGTGCATGTATGCGCTCTAATTGTTTGACACATGTAAAGCATGCCCATGGTTGATCCCTAAAATTGACGGCCCCTTCATGGTGTTGTGGGAGGTGGTTGTTAAGGTCATGCAGTGACAGATGGGTAAGTTCAAATTTGTCTAACTGTATTTGGCATTGGATATCGAATAGATGCAGATTTTAGTTTTTGGCCTATTGTATTAATGGATGCATGTTTATTTTTATTTACTGCAACTATTTCATCTTAGATCACTTATCCTAAATATGGGGTGCCACGATAAGATTTGTTTTTGTCTTGGCTCTTCACCCAGAGGTTGTAGATTGGTCAGCATCTCAGGTCGGGTTATCTTAGGTATAACAAAATTTGACCTTACCCGTGATAGGACCTGAGCTACTTAAACCTGATCCCACTAGAGATAGGACTTGCGATTCTTAAATCCGACCCTACTCCAGATAGAACTTGCAATACCCGAGAACCCAAGATAAGAATCGAGAATTTAATAAAATAATTAATACAAGGCGGATAAAAATAGGGTCCTAATTATCTCTTTAGAAATATTTCAAGTCCTAGGAGCCCACACAACAGGCCGACCAACAAGCGTCATGTGAGCCCAACCACCTTAGGGGGAGGAGGGAGTTTAGGAAAATCAATGCCTCACCAATATACAATGCAATTATTTTGTTTTCTGTACCGACGACCCTAGATATGTTTATTTGAACTTATACTAGTAAGTCTTTTTTAAATGGTCATAGGAGTTGACAATCATTTTCGTTTTCAAGACAAACCACATTAGGACTATTGTTTAGTGAAAATGGTCAATTCCATCCGATATTAAGCGATCCATTTTTTTAAAAAAAGAAATTTTCCCAAAATAGCTATTAATATGGGAAGCAAAAAAAAAGCTATTTCTGTGGGACAATTTTAGTACAAAAGAATCAATTATTTTCAATCAAACCAATTTATAGAAACAAAAATATATCAATGAGTACTCTAAAATAGATTCAGAAGTTCCAGATTATAGAAACAAAAATATATGGTTTACCCTACATTTGCGTATTTTGGAAATCCCTTCAATAGGAGTAGTGTCAAAATTTCTTGCACATTCTTATTCCCCTAATTGTGTGTACTTTTTTCTTGCTTTTATACTAATTAATGATGGTTAATTCGAGTTTATAAGTGTGTAGACGGGATATGGGAGTCTACTATGCAAATGAGCTAATTGGACCACTTAAGGGAAAGAGGGAAATATCTTTGTGCAACTAAATTAAGGGCTCGTTAGCAAAGCAATCCCAAGTTGTAGAGCTCATTTATTATTTGACGTGGTTCAAATACTCCCTCTAGGCACTTTTAGTAGATGCAATTGTTTTCCAAAATAACAAAATTTAGTTCAGTTTGAAAACCAATTACATCTATTAAAAGTGTTCGGAGGGAGTATTCATTCCTCTAATCATCATAACAGTAGTAAGCAACCCAAAGTTGTCAAAAAGATATGCTGGGAGTCTTATGTGATTGGCTGAAAGGAGAGGAAAGTGGGATTTAGAAGATTTACCTGCTAAGTATATGGTGATTGGTTGGGATAACGAAGATGGGAATCAGCTGAGTTGGAAGAAAATGTTGATGCATACGGGATGAAATAATTGGAGAATTTGTCGTTCAGATTGTGGCAGGCCATAAAGGTTCATGCATACTAGATGGTGATTGTTTGGAATAATGAAGAAGGCAGTTGGCAGATTTAAATGCAACAGAAAAGAAAAGGTTCTTTGGTCCATTGCCCATTCAGGTGGGGTCTACATGCTGACTGCTGAGACTTTTGAAAGAAAAGAAGCGAAGTCTGTGTGTTATCTCAAGGAAACAGCCTGACCATGCCAGTCGCAGGGAGCCATCCATCTCTAAAATCGATGGTGCATGCACTTTATGTGTGCATGTGCGCGCTTCAGCTGTTTGGCAAACACGTAAAACATTGCCGTGGTTGATCCCTAAGATCGACAACCCTTTGGCATCCTGGAGTTATGGGAGGTGGTTGTCAAAGGTCATATGATTATGATAGGGTAGAAGATAATGCAGTGACAGAAGGCTAAGTCCATGTGCCCAAAGGTATGGGATTTCCTGTTTAGTGTTACTATATGTCCCCTAGCCTTATCATGAAACAATTAAATTATATTTCTATAAGCTTTAGTAAAATTTTGTGCAGTTTGCAACCTTTGCCCTAAAAGGAGGTTTCAAATTTTGCTAACTGTATTTGGCATTGGCTAGAATAGATCCAAATTTTAGTTTTTTGCCCTATTGTATTAATGGATGCATGTTTATTTTTATTTACTGCAGCTCTTTCATCTTGGATCACTTATCCTAATTAACACTTTCCATCGTTGTCTGGTGACAACTATTCGGATTGGAAGGAAAATATACTTATGATTTTGGGGTGTATCGACATGGATTTGGCAATCCATGTGGAGGAGCCATTTGCTCCCCCACGGATAAAAGTACGCAAGCTGCGGTAGCATTGTATGAAGTGGGAGAGCTCCAATCGCTTGTATATGATGCTCATCTAGGCGCACATAAGCAAAAGCATTAGTGGATCAATCCCACAATGCACTAAGGTTACAAATATCTTGAAAGCTATTGAAGATCAATATGAGAGTTCTGACAAAGCCCTGGCTAGCACTTTAATGTCGAAATTGTCATCCATGAGGTTTACTAGTGAGAAGGGTGTGCAAGAGCACATTATGCATATGAGAGAGATCATTAATAAATTGAATGACATGAAAATTAAGATCAATGATACCTTCCTTGTTCAATTCATACTGCACTTCCTCATTGAACAATATGGGCGTTTTAAGATATTCTATAACACACGTGATACTCAGTGGTGAGTCTATGACCTTCTGACTATGTGTATTCAAGAGGAAGGCAGACTTACGTAGGAGAAACTAGAAAGCACCAATCTAGTATCTTATAAAGGACCAAAGAAGGGCTCCTGTGGTGGGTCTAAGAAAAAGAAAGGTAGAGGTCTGCCAATGAAGTCCACTGGCGTTATCAAGGAAGCCAAATGATTTTCCTGCAAGAAGACTTGTCACGTTAAAGTAGGATTGCCCTAAATACCTGAAGTGGCTTGCGAAGCAAAAAAGTACTCTCATTTCTTGTGTATGTTATGAATCTAATTATTTTACTTTTTATATTAGTGCTAACACATGGTAAATTGATTATGGTTCTAAAAATCCTTGTTTTCAAGTCTAAGGAAACTAATTGACGGAGAGCATGACATCTATTCAGGAAAGAAGATATGCAAAGGTGTGGGGACATATGGACTGTTCTTTATTTAGGATACACTTTAGATGTCAGAAGACATTTCGTCAAATCTCTTCCAAATAAGTACAATATCACACACAAAATTTAAAATTTTAACGTCCAATATACTTCTAAACGTCAAAATATATTGCTGTATCTGAAATAATAAGTCGAATTTGCAAACTAAAATCAGTAAAAGTTTGAACTGGCTTACCCAGGACACGCATATAACTTCAGTACATTACACCAAAACAACTGGAAATGCTGGGATCCTTATGAAATCATCTAGTACTATCCGTACCACCCAGTTATCAAATATCAGGCTGTAAAATTTGCATAAAAGTACTTTTTTGTCAACTTACTTTTCTCATATAATTATCTTACTGCACACTCTGATTATATTAGATGATCCAATCCTCCATTTAATTATTATTCACATTCAATTATGTTTTATGTAAATTTTACCATGCTTTCATATCACCGTATAAAATTGTATATCGATAGTTTACTAAATCCAGTGAACAAAGTGAAACCGTGGCTCAGTTCCTCGGCTCGCGAGGTGGACAAACTGCACACTCTGATCTCATAACACCAGACAATGCCGATGGTCATGTGGAATGGAACATTTCTTATGCACAACAGATGTCTAGAAAAGGTAAACAATGGTAGGATAATTTATTTCATGATTCCTTTCAACTAAAAGAACATAACTAAACACAATTCAGCTTGTCGATTGTGTAGCATAGCAGTTGATATATTGCCAAAAAACATAACAGTTGATACTCTATTACCTTTTTCACTCACCATTGTCTCCAATAAATAATCGTGCCTCTTCTGTAGGTAAGCCACAAACAGCTGGACTCGGATGAAGAGATGATAAGATTTCAAACTGCAAAGCGAATGCAAAGAAAATTAATTGTAAGCAGGTGATTCTCATTTGCCATCATATCAATACCATTCGAATGTTATTCAAATACCCATGTGACTCATCTATTTATCATACACACTTCTGTTTATGTATTAAATGAATGATTGAGGAGGTATTATAGCCAATGGAAAGAGAAGAAGTCAGTTGGACACCAACACACCAAGTCTGTCTTTACCTCACTACAACAAATCAGGGCTTTTGCGACAATTTTTTTTTGCAACAAAACCATTTTCGTCGCAATACATATCCATTGGCGACGAATTTTAGAATTGTCGCAAATAGGTTAGTCTTTTGCGACGATATGACGAGTAGTCGCAAAAACTTACACTATTGGCGACCAATGGCCAATTTCGTTGCAAAAACAAACACATGTTTGCGACGAACAAGTCATTTAATTGCAAAAGCAAATTCTATTTGCGACAACCTACGTGTTTGTTGCAAATAATAAACAGTTTCTGCGACAAATGGTTATATTTGTTGCAAAAGAAATATATTTTAATTTTTACAAATAAAAAATATTTAACAATTGCGACGACATGATATTAGTCGCAAAAATAAGTACTATTGGCGACCAATGGTCGATTTGGTAGCAAAAAAATATTGCATAGTTGCGACGAACAAGCTTTTAGTCGCAAAAGTATATGCTATTTGCGACAAATTGATATTTGTGTCGCAAATGTAATATATTTTACTTTTCATTAATAAAAGTATTATATTTTTATATAATCATAAATAAAGTATTTGAAAATATATAAATTTTCCCATTCTCATTATTTGCAAGAAACATTTTTGGCAAAAGATTATCCTCTTATATTTTTTTATACAATGGGAAAAAGTGATATTAAAATAATTACAGAAAATGGCTAAGTACATTTCAACAAGGTATTTTTTAGTGAGTATTATTTTTGAAAAAATCTCATTGAATTTTGAATTTAAACTCAATAAAGTACCTAAAATATTGATTATTAAATTTTAAAAATGTACTTATATAATTTATTATACAATTTTATGTCATTAAATAGATTTATTGTCAACTATGAGTTGTGTTGATAACTTAATTACATAACATCAATGATAGAAAGTTGCAAAAAAGGAACACGACGTGATGGCTATGGTGTATGTTTGAAGCATTAATGTAATTTTGTTTGAGAGGGGTTCAGATCGTAGCATGGTGAAGTTGGATAGTGTTGTGGTCAATTATGAACGACCTCCGTTCATGAGACTAAGTTAATAGCATGACATTAAATGCAAAGAATGTTTTTCATGCATGATATCTTATTAGTACGGTGCACAAGCATTATATGAGAGGGAGGAAGGGGCGAGATAAAGAAGATTGACAATGACATGCAATACACGTGTGGGTATAGTATACTGGATACACGACCGTGGTGGTGTTGCATATTTTTGAACTTCTATGCTCAGTTCATATTCGACCATGTACGAATGCAAGAACATTTACAATTATATGATAGACACTAAAAGTATACTTATGACGCATGCTTTTACATAAGTAACATGCTAGTCACATGACATTAATTATATCATTTAACTTATATTTTTAATCCACCACGTATGTACTAAATGCACCATCAAATAGGATTGTCCTTTTTCTAACATTAAACATGTATGAGAATGCATGCAAATCTACGAAATGCACAAACTTTACGCCAAATACGGTTATGAAATATTTGTCAATCATAATAGAAAAGTCATTTTCTAAAACGGATAGATGTACCAAATGAAAAAAAAAGTAGCATGCCACTAGCGCGTAGGTGCAAGTGGCCCGTAGCATAGGTAGAGCTCTTGATGCCTATCACACAAATAGGGGGCCATACCCATGACACATGTTCCAATAAAAAAACCTTATTCCCGTTTATATAAGCCCAGCTCACGCTTGTTGGCGTGAGTGTGGGCGCTTTGGACCGTCGAATTCCGATCAAGCTTCGTCCGTTATTAGCGCGGGCAGGCAGGGGTAAAACACGACCTGCACTCGAGAGCTGTCGGAGATTAATCTGACAGCTTATATTATTCATCTCATTCCGATGCGTGTAAGAACCGGATGCATATTAACTTTTCCCTCTTTTAATCTTGCCGCAACCCTTTGTTTCCCCAAATTCCGTCCTCCATTGTTTCCGCAGATCCTCTGGCCGGCGATTCAATTGAAAGCAAGGAATTATGTCTCGGCGATATATTGCTATCGGTCCCGGACCGATAAAATGAGACAGATAAATATCGGTCGGCTGGCTTTTTTCAAAAATCGCCGATATATCGCCGAATTTTTTTTTTAAGGGGTCGGGCTCGGGCGGTCGATATGCAGTCGGGAAACGGGAAAGGGGGAAAGCCGAAGGGGAGCCAGAGGGAAAGCACGGCGACGCACTGAGGATCCGGATTCAGGCGGCGACAAAGTGAGGGCGCTCCGGGTTCCGGCGGCGACGACTGGTAGAAGGAGGTAGGGATTTCAAAACAGGGATATTGATGAATGGTTATGCAAAAAACTTGTTCGAGCATGTTATTTTCTCTTTGGTGCATTTGCTCTCTTTTTCTTGAAAAAAACTTGAAGGCATTTAGATTCTGAAGCTTGTGTTGGATATGGTCCTTCCAAAGTAAGTAAGCTGTTGTTTGGATTTCCTTATTCATGGTTGTTTGATTTCATAAGCTTCTGATGTCTAATTTTTTATAGATCACTACCGTCACATTCTTTACACAAATTTGGTATGATGCTACAAGAGCTTCGCGTTGCGGAATAGTTTGGGGTATATTCTAATTTTTCCTTTTCCTTTTCATTTTCAACTGTTCTAGTTTCCTATGGTCTCCTTCTTAGTTTTATTAGCATTTCTCATGCTTCTTCTTTTTGGTTCACTGTATGTCTTCTTCTCCAGGACTAAGTTCTACTAGTTGAGAGGGGGATGATCTTGTTGGTTGGTTATTGCATATCATTTTAGTTGCTCTGCAAACTCTATGGGTCTGAATTCTCCCTTTCAGTACTTTACTGATTAGTAAACAAAACCCTGTGTCTTTCTTTCGAGTGTTGATTATAAGATGATCCAAGTTGATAGATCTCAGTGCGAGGCTTAGAATACACTGTATCCTATTTGAGTGACAGATTATAGTCTGTCTGCATACTTTCGTGACGTAAAAGCTGCTTTTGGTACCTTAGTAATTGTGATATGGAAGCTGCTTTTGGTACCATCTCCCACAATGGATCAGTGAGTTTCTTTACCCGTGTAGCCTGATGAATTGGAAGCAGCATTGAAATTTGTGTGGTAAACGTATATTGTTCAATGCAGGTATCGGGTGATTAACTGCTTTCACTTGAGCTAAGGAAGACCTTCTGATCTGCTCCTTCAACTGCTTTCACTTGAGCTATTGCAATTCCATATTGTGCTAGTCGCGTCCCTCAACCCATTCACTACGGCTATTGCATGCCACCCCCTCTTATAGTGTAGATTGATTGAGGTGGCCACGATTCTGAGCATTATAAAGGTGCTGCCTTGTTTCTATTTTCCTCTCTTATTGTTGGATTTTATTATTCTTGTAGGCGCCAATAAGTGCTTCCCTGCTTTATTGGCGAGGAGTGCCAACATTTGAAAGAAGGGTGATCTTCTCTTTCATTAGGTAAATATTTCTCTTCATCACCAAACTACGCTCAATTGCACTTCCTTCTTAGTTGCTTAAATGTTGAGAATAAATTTATGTTGTCTCTGTTTTGTTGAAGCTATAAGTTTTTCTGAACTCTCAGTATGTTATTGGTCCCAAAATTGAAGGAAATAAATTTCGTAATTAGAAAGAAAAACATAAATACTACTCCTTCCGTCCAAAAATATCTGGCCTCATTAGAAAACCAAAATGAACTGTCAGTTCATTTTGGTTTTCTAATGAGGCCAGATATTTTTGGGCAGAGGCAGGATATATGCTTTGAAAGCAATAAATCCTATCTTCTATCAAACAGAGGATAGTCCCCTTTGGAGGACAGTTAGCCATTATTAGCACTTAGAAATTCTTGGATGCAATTTGCATTTTTAGGTTGCCAGCACATTGTGATACATGGACATTTCAGAAAGAATATGGAAGCATGTGAAATATATTTTTAACATTTTTTGTTGGTCATTTTCAAAACTTCCCTTTGGAAGTGCATAAATTTTGGGAAACATGACCTTGAGCATGTTGTGTGGGCATATGAGGAATTTTTAGAAGTGTGACTAACTAGTGATTGCATATTGCTGCTGTGGCTTATTTTGTTTGTTTTGCATACTATCTCCTTCCTTTATGAATAAAACCATAGGAATATCTCATTACAATCAATTGGAACCTTATCCCTATCTTTATCTTCATTTTTATCCTTATCTTTTAATAACTTGCACTTCACAGTAAGCGTTGTGAAAAGACTGTTGTTCCTATTATGCAATTTATTGTCATTAATAAGGTGATGCCTGAAAAGTAGCTTCCATAAATAGCCTATCTATTCAACACTCATAGGTCCTTACTATACTTGTGCAGAAATTTTTGGAGCTGGTTACCTTTAGGATTCTTTAAATAATGGTATAGTTCATAAACTACATTGAGCTCGTTATTGTGAGGTTAGTTCCTCAGGCTGAATCCACTCTGGCTTAGTATCTTTTCTGAATTCAGACAAAGTTGGCCCATTCCGGATTGCATGCATGCAGTTGAGGAACATACCAGCTAAGACTTTCGTTCCTTAAATGGCTAATATCTTGCTTTTGTTTGTGAGCTTACAAATAAGTTTGATTTAATCCCCATGCCTCTTAGGAAGTTGTGTTTTGCATGCACAAGTCCTATTGACTTTGTAGGAGTTATATTCAATGTGAGGATTTTTGTTGTAGTGGTTATTGTTCATTTCAGAAATAGTATATTGACATATTGTTACAAACTAGAGTTTAGACCTCTTATGTTCTATATTGAAACTCATGTTCTTTTATTGAAAGCTTTAAGTTTCCATAAACTTTTTCTATCACCATGGAGTAGTGTAGTTACCCCCCCTCTCTGCCTCTTCACATATTGAAGGTGGCCAGAATGATTACTACAAACGAAGCATGAAAAGAACGTTTGTCCGACCACATTGGTTGCCTGTGAGTTCTCACCAAATGGAGGTAATTTTTTCTGAGGCATGTTCATTGCTCTTGTGCCATTGGCAGACACCATTAGTACATGTGATGACACAACAGACACCAGAATTATTAGCTGCTTGTTCATTGTTATTCTTTCAAATATAAACTGGTAGTTTCCTCCAAATTGAAAATTATTAGCTGCTTGTTCATCCTTTCTGCGAGAAATTATGCACAATGATTCTTACACCATCTCTAGAAAAATTGGGGTTTCAACTGGCTTTACTGATATATACAATTCCACTTAAGACTTTCCACTCTCTATACTTATCAGGTGATGTATCACACTGCCCATCTGATGTGCTAATGTTTGAGAATGTGCCCACTCTCTATGAAGGAGATGGGGGATGAAATACTTTTGGGACACTCTGTAGATGCTGATTTAGAGAGTGCTGCTCTTGGATGGCATATATATGAGGAATACTTCCTGATGGCTGTGAGTTTGACGGAATTGATAATCCACAAGTAAGAGCTTTTTCCAGGTTTTATTCACAGTACTTTTTCTCACACTAGCTCTGTTTTTACCTAAGACAATGACTAATTGTGATCTACTTCATACATTTCAAACAAAAAGTTAAAGAAAAGGAAAATGCTAGGTTGTGGCATTTGTTTGAGGTGATCTTACGTTTTTCTATATATATTTTTGTAATGATTGGAAAATAGTGAAGTTCAGTTAAAATGCTTTTGTTTCGGATCTAAGTCTTCACCTTTTGGCCCTTGTGAAAATTGTACTCCCTCCGTCCTGAAATAGATGCTCCATGAGAAAAAAACATGATTAGCATTGCTATTATGGAGCATTTATTACAGGCCGAGGGTTTTTTATTATGAGATAGTTTTTGCGACGAACTAACGTCGTCGAAAAAGATGGCAGACGTTTACAAAAATGTGGAAAGCTATGTTTGCGACGACCTATTGTCGTCGCAAAAGACAGAAAGCGTTTGTTCTTCCTTTTTAAAAACGTTTTCCATCTTTTGCGACGACATTAGTTCGTCGCAAACATAGCTTTCTACATTTTTAAAATAAATTTCGTCGCAAATGTTATTTTTAATTAATTTTTGTCCTTGTTTCTAAGGACCATTGGGGACAAGAGTTTATGTTTTAGCGACGAAATATTTCGTCGCAAGTAGTATTTCTTTTGCGACTAAGCTCATCTCGTCGCAAATACTTTTTGTGACGGCGTATTTGCGACGAGCTATGTTTTGTCGCAAATGATATTTTGCGACGAAATTAGAGCTTTTAGCGACGAATATCAACGTCGCAAAAGCCATGATTTGTTGTAGTGTCATTATCTTCTCTCGTAAACCTTCCTAATAATTGAGAATAAAGATGTTGAACTCTTGGAAGTTTTCGAATACCTTTTTCCCGATTTATATAGACCTTGCTGCATATAACCTGTAGAAAAATATATTTTTCCTTTCTTAAAACTAATGCACATTGGCACAGCAGCATCAAAGTCTCAAACTGTTTTGAGCAGGAAATATGAACGTGAAGTAGATGCTAGAGTTGGTAAGAGCAAAAATATCAATAGAGTACCATGTGAATTGCCCATTAGGACTGGCATCAATGGTAAAACAAGAAAGAACAACACTTGTCTGCTAACTCAACTTGCCTAAAATAGGTGATTACATGGAGCAGTCCTATCGTCTAATCAAATACATGATAGCCCCGGCTTATCGTGTCATCGATTACACGATAGCAGGGCTATTGTGTAATCGAATACACGATAGTTATTTTAGCGGGACAAACTTCAACGATTTATATCTCTCTAATTTTTTATCCATTTTTGCGCATTTTTTTCATTCTCCCTTATTTTTAGTGCTCGTTCTTATAATGATGATATCATAAAGATAAGAACAACATACTGCACCGAAGGACCTCTCTCGGGCTTAAAGAACTAGGACGCTCTTCCATTAGTAAGGATAGCATACTGCACCGAAGTAAAGCACGTCAACTGGCGGATTGGAGGAAGGTGGGCGGGAAGAACAAGAAGATGAAAAGAGTCTTAACCAACATGACGGGACCAGCAAGCACAAGTTGAGGGGGACCAATAATCTTAGGTAAAGTTGTAAGTTTTTCTTTTATTGAGCCCTTTCTTCCTCTCTTTTGATTGACGTGGTAAAGAGTAATGTGATAGGGGAATTTATTAAATAATACTTAAAAAAAATAATCACCGATCGGGAACATCATCATAGATAATTTCCAATCCGGTTAGCGACTTTTTTTTATAAATGCTAACCCGAAAGGCGTCGGTTCATCTAATGTGAGAGGGTCGGTTGAGCAATTTCTCCTACATACTTCCACCATCCTCCTTTATTTAAGTAGAGGTGTCGGTAAAACCGACGCCTTCTTTCACAACTTTACAAAAATGAAAAACGTAATGGGAAATACAAATTTTTAACACCTGATAACACAATAACAAGTTCAACTAAAGAATCTCAAATGATCAGTAAACTTACACATAAATAATTTAATGCATCTATTACAAGGTTAAAATATAATATAATACAAATCCTCATAAAAATACAACTGTTCAATCAATTATCCTTCCTCTATTCCTACCCCATCCTCGTGCTCGAGCTAGAATCTGCTCAGGCTCAGCATCAAGTATAGCATTTGAAGACAAAGGTGCCTGGTGTAGAGCAAGAAGTGCACGCTGTCGCCTAGTATATACTTTCGAAGAAAGACCTCTCAACTTGATCGAGCGGAGCATCTGGAACAATAGGTGGTGGGGTAAAAGCCGTCGTGTTGGCTGATGATATCACAACGTCGAGCAAAACTGATAAAGGTTGAGAAGCCTCCAAAGGATAATCACCCGGCAGTCCTGGAATCTCTGCCATAACTGGCTGAAGCAATGGCAAACTCGCAAGAACATGTGCAGAAATATCGTGTATCATCTGATATGCTGCTAGCAAGCTCTCGTAGGATCGGTCCACCAAAGCTCAATGAGATTGAGCGAATGTTTCCCTCGCACAAGTAAGCTAGAAAGAAAAAAAAAATATTTCATCTACAAGCACACAATATGAAGTAAGAGATACTAACCAATGCCCGCTCAGTGTCGCCCCTCGGCTAATATAACATCTCCGCCTCATGCACGGGTGGCAAGATAAGTCTCCTAGTGATTCTCAAGTATTATTTCAGGTAGGCATTATCAGCATCTCGCTCCGTCGTAGCAGACTCCCCCTGAACGAGAGTGGTCATCCGGTCGTCCCATCTAGTAATATAGGCCGCATGTTGCGACCTCCAATTAAAACTCCTTCAGCCTCAAAGCGAAGATCGTTCAATAAACTCCACAACAGAAGGGGGAAAAACCTGCTCTAATCTAAATTATAACATCACCCGATCCAGAACATGCATCTCGACGATGTCAAAACATATAAGTGACTTCCTAGAGAGCCACACATGTGCTCCATCCGTACACACTCTAAGTAAATGCTCTAAAACATCATCATGATATGGCTGCTATGTTACCTGCATAACATATGAAGACAATACTTTACTTTTTATGAAATATGCATTGTTTATATTCGTAACATGTGCAATACAAACTACCATTACCTGGCCGAATCGTTGATAGTCTAATTTAGATCTATAGTGACGAAGGACACTATGAGGATTCACAGTTTTTTTCATCTTAGCAGTCCACCTAACATAAAAATGAAAAAAAATAAATTATTTAAAATGCCAATAGAAGATCATCAAATGACTTAAATATATAAAACATACCTAACTCCTAACTGAGAAAAACAATCTAATGGAGTGCTTTGAATGTTTGGACGTCCAACATGCAATCTCTTCCACGACCATAGCTGTTTGGCACATACACACACAACATGAATCAAATGTTATACTTGTGGTAAATAGAGTAACCAAAGATTATTGATGGTTTACCTGAATGAGGGTGACACACACAGAAATCCCTAATGTGCTGGGTAGGCAAGCTTTTCCCTACTCTCTGTACATGTATGCAAGGGTGGCACTGTCCCATGCATACTCTCCCGTTGTGTACAAATCCTCTAATAATATGAGATACATGGGGGGCACATGGCTGCTATTGCTATCGGGAAATATAATGCAACAAAGCATATAGAGTAAATATGCTCGTGCATCCCAAGATTCATTGCTTCATGAGTATGAGATGTATGCCTAAATTATTCAAAATAAAACTAACATCATGAATAAACAATTCAATTTACCGTAAGTTGAATGGTTAAACTATATTTTTGAAATAAACTTACCTCCAACTAGGCGAAAGTTGGGGTTCGTTGCACGCTACTGATATAGACAAATCATCTTCTTCATTATCTTCCTCACGCCTTCCCTTCAACTTTCCACTCGACCTATTTCTGCGAGAACTCCTACTTCCGCTTTTGCCATCATTTGCAAACCTAGGCATGCGCGCCTTTTTTCTACAAGTATCAAGAAGGTATGTATATAAGGCGCAAGATAGACCATTTGTTGCATAGAGTTATCATCATCAATTGGTAGTACGGTAGTGATTGTTCCAAAAAGAGGCATCTTGCACTGGATACAAAATTTTTAAAATATTTGGTCCCATCCCATTTTATTGGCCACTTGCATCTCTAGTTCCTCGTAAGTACTTGGCTTATTAATAAATAATCCTACGATTTCAAAACCTTCGTATTCACCTCTATCAATTCTGCTACTATGCCTTAAGACAAACAAAACTATTTCTCCCGCTATCTCTACTCACAAAATCTTTAACAAACACTAAGAAGATACTACTCAAATATGACATAATTTATTTCATACAATGCTAAAGCTAAATCAATATGTATTTGTAACTTCAATTCATATATTAAATGTATATAACCTATAGACACACAGTCGAGGCGCAGTCCCGTACTGGATGTCCGGAGAAACCAGCGGCTGGGGCAGGAGAAGAGAGTGACGCCGGGAGGAGGAGGTGGCCGGATCCAAGAGGCGATGAGGTTGTTGGATGAACTGGTTGGGGCGAGCGACGGGGGCAGGAAGAGCTGGCCGGAGGAACTGGCCAGGGCGAGCGACAGGGGGAGGAGTAACTGGCCAAAGGAACTGGCCGAGGCGAGCCACGGGGAGGCGGAGCTGGCCGAGGCGAGGAGGTGGCCGGGGCAAGCTCGAGGAGAGGAGGGGTTAGGCGCAGGTGGATCACCGCCGGAGAAGAGAGGCGAACGAAGACTAGGGCTTGGTGGGGCCGAGCCCGAGGGGGCGGTTGTATAAAAACGAAACGAACCGACGCCTCTGTCTGAGAAGTGAAAAAAGAAAAAAAAAAATGGGACAAGAGCCTTGAAGGTATTAGTTCAACCGATGCCTTTCAATTTGTAAAGGAGAAGGCGTCGGTTGAACCGATGCCACGCATGCGCGATTAGATAACCATATCAAGAATTATTTTTGCAATGTTCCCGATCGATAATTATTTTTTGAAGTATTATTTAATAAATTCCCCAATGTGATACTGGTAATGAAAATTGGTTAGGAACGAGCGAGATGCCCGCCAAAACATTTCACAACCCGGTTTGGGTTGGAGGGGGGGTTGGGTTGCCATGTAGGATAAATCATTATCAAATCTTTTTTATGAATATGTTTTTTAGCAACTTATGTTTTATGAAATTGTGGTAAAACTAAAAGAAGTTTTTAGCCGCTATATTTTTATTTTTTTGCTACATACATATAGAGCCTAGGGTTTTCGTCTAGAATTCCTTAAGAACATATTTTCATAGGAGAGACCTTTTTGGCCTACTTTCAAGTTTTATACACTTTCAAGTACTCATCTTTTAAAGCCATTGAAAGTTCTTCGATCCTAAACTCTCTGTGAAACCCTACATTTCATGGAGTTGTTGGATTGAATCACACACACAATACACTCAAGTTGGAGAGTTGAAGAAGAGAAGTGTTGAAGCTTCAGCTGCAGATACGAAGTGAGTGTAGACATACAAGGAAATGCCATAGTGTACAAAAATCGTGGATGGTCGTTTCTAGTGATTAAAGTACAGAGAGGGAATTTACCCAAAAAAAAAGTTCTACAGAGAAGTGGTGCTACGCCTATCAAATAAGATGTCCACTGGAGTCTGTATGTCTGTCGGTAACTCAATAAACTGATTTACCTAGTGCAAAGTTTCTGGCTAGACTGGATGTCCTGTAGTTTTTTCTGGTTGGGTTTTCTACATAAAATCCTCTATCTGATTTTTCTGTGGTTCGATTGCTTTCAATTTGAATCCCACAACCAAAGCTTTGAATCATACTTGAGGGAGAAAGTTTATTGACGAGTGTGCTTGAGTTAAAAACGGGTCGATAGTTTGTCCAGAAAAGCTCTCAAAATTCATGATGCAACGTGTAGAGGGATGACAATTGCAACAGAATAAGGAAATTTGGTTTTACATATGTGCTTGGATGTGCCTAATAAGTTAAAAACAGCATGAAACATTGATAAATGTTAAAGATAATGCACATTGTTATAATGTTTGCATATGTTGACTACTTGGTAGTATTTCATGATTTCTATTTTCTTTCTAGAAAGTACCTTGAAGGGCGGGTGCTAGGCAAACCATTACTCACCATTACATTAACCAACCTACCAACCAACATTACAAGAAGGGGACATAGGTCTGATCTTATATGTAAACCACAAGAAAAAAATAAGAGCTAAGAAGCAATAAAATATTTCATTTTTGAATTTGCTCTATCAAAGTAAAGATTCCCTTGAGCTTTCTCTAATTATTGTAAGTGTGAGATTACAAAACTATGACTTGTGCGTAGTAACTTTCAAGTTAATATTTAATCCTAAAAGAAGTTGGCTCAATACATGTGGCATAGTTGAGTCTTGCATCTTCGAAAGTAATACATTGAAAAATAGAACTACAAAGACTCGAAGGATTGCTCAATTCCGGTTGTAGAAAGGAGTTCAATCAAACAAGGTAAGTTGAACACGCGTACACTTAACTTAATTCCATGTTTAAATGTGTGTATTAATTGAAAGTGTTTCAATTAAAAATGTTTCATTCCGGATGTATTTAGTTAGAGTTCAAGATTGGTTTGACTTATAAAAGGACTCTAAGTCTTAAATTTGGAAACATTCGCAACGTTCAAATGATTTGGAATCTAAGATCGGGAAACAATCTCCGCGTTCAAACGTGTTACAACACCATAATAGTTTCCTGAAATAGTAAAGACGTTCTAAAAGAGTTCATTTTCAAATTCAATTACAAGACCTAAACCGACCTTGAGCACTTTAAATAGAGCATTTGGTGTGTTTGGTCTGTACATATCTTCTTGTAGAGCCTACAGAGAAAACCCTAGTTTTTATCTTAAGGAGAAAATCTTCACATGTGTGAGTATTGAATGAAAAAGTTAGATCTTTACTTGTGAAACTACCACACACATACACACACACACAAAAATTCAGAGAAACTGAAAAGATTGTGTTGGGTGCATAATGGTAGAGTGGAGAGCTAAGAGTTCGAGGAGAATATTGGTTGAAAAGAGAACAATCAAGAGTTTGAGGAATACTTGTGAATAGCCGCACGTGGAGAAGTTGGTCAAAAAAGTTTGAACAATTCCAATGGTAACATTGCATGGTGTCTCAAAGTCTTACAATGCATTGATTAATTGGCCTTGTGGTCATGTGTTTTTTCCGCGTTAGGTTTCCACATATAAATTGCTTGCACCTTGATTATTTACTTTACTAGCAATTTTAGATTAATTGTGTAAGTCGTATATAAAGTAATCAGCTGGGAACAATCACTCCCGTTCTATCAATAAATACTTTAACCGGTGGTCACATAAAGGTCTTGTGCCCTAAAGCTTTAATTATGATGGGTGGGAACATGCAAGAACACCCTGGAAAATTGTTATGAGCAAGAAATTTTTGTCGAATGATCTGCCACTCCATTAGCTTCGCTAAACACATGAGTGACTAAAATATGGTAGTTCATGATTTCACGATATAATGGTCGCATATATACCTATTGATTCTGTTATGAGTCTCCCAAGGACGCAACAAGGTGTGGATTCTATTTTTGTACTTGTTGACAGGTTCTCAAAGATGACACATTTTATACCGTGCAATTAGACAACCGATATTTGAATTGTTTGTCTATCCCCATGCCTTCTCCCACGGCCGCACGTAAAAGTTACAGGTTTACAGGGAAGACTCCATTTGAGTTTGTTTATCGTCGTGTTCCTAGACATCGGTTCAAATACCTAATCCTCCAGGTGACAGTGTCGCTGCGACTAATGTGATTGAATAGACGTAATTTGGAATCATAGAGCAATAAAATTACAAATCTTCTGACAATTCAAGTATTAATCAACTTCGAAAAATAAGCTGCATATTACCTTACAATTTTAAAGTCTTTTTCCAAACTGAAATCTGGCCAAGCGTCTTTAGCACAGTCAATGCACGGAGTGATGAACCTTTTAACCCTTCTTGCTGCAACATAGATCCTCCAAAAGAAGTAAGAAGGTGAATCAACACCAAAGAAAGAAAACACAAGACATGCAATGACAGCATTGAGGACGGATACAACCACCAACGACCAATTAAAATTCATCATCAAGCCTAGAGCCCATAAGAAGGCTGCACACATTGATACGAAAGACAAGGAGGTCATCTTGAGTGCCCAGGGGACCATAGCCCTCAGGCCTATAGTATCTGTCCAATTAGCGAATATGATTAGGAGGGCAGCCACCATAGAGCTGCACATTGCAAGAGCATCAAGCAAGAGGAAGATTCGGAACAAGGTCTTCTTTCTAAAATGAGCTAAGCCTTGCTCACTACCTGATTGCTCATACCCACCAGGCAGTGTGAAGATGGCTGCAAAGGACACAGTTGCAATGAGGGCTGCTACAACTAGAAGTGTGTTTGCAGTCTCTAACCACTGCTTTGCAGTTTCTTTTGAGATATCTGCGAGTTTAGCATACCGGTCTTCCTTATATCCATAATACTTTGAAGCTTTCAAAAGTGCCAACCAAATTGCTGCCTGCATTTATACAAAAGATACGGAAATTATTCTGTCATTTTTAATTCACTCATATATAGTGAATAAACAAATTACTTGGAAACTTAGTACATACTTGAAAATTAGCATGATGCACTGCCAAAAAAATACTTAAAAATTAAAAGTTTACGACTTTTTACATTTTCATTGTCCTATTTTTTCAATTGGTCTTTGAATATGTTCAGTGTTATTACTTATCTGCAAAGATCAATAGTAGTTTTAAACCATGGGTATTTTCTGTTGTGTATTTTTCGTACACAACATGAAAGTAATAATAATATATGTATATATACACATACATACATATAAATCGCTTAATTACCAGCTTTCATGTCTGATCAGTTAAACATGAATAAAAAAGCATTGCAGCTACAAAGAAAAAGAGACATTGCGATTTACTTTGCCTAAAATCATTAGACAAAACATTGACAATTAATGTAGCAAATATCTGGTACAAATTAAAGTTCGTACCTTTTGAGAGAAAGGGATGCCCCACTCAACCTTTTTCGCAATGATATCAAATGGAGTCATATGCGCGAAATTGAAGACCCTTGTCGATATCCTTTTGTCCTCTAGAAGTAAGAAAACAATCCAAATATGGTCAAAATTCACAGCCAAATGCAGTGGTGAGTTCCCGTTCATGTCTAAGGCATTTACGAGCTGAGAAAACTCAGGTGTCCTCAAAATGTACTCAACCAGGTCAAGTTGTTTATATATAACAGCAACGTGAAGAACATTTTCATTTCTGTCATTAATTAAAAACCATGAGTCTGGACAAACACGAATGATTTCCTTGAATACCCTGAGATTGCCAAAAAAGGCAGCCCTATGAAGGGGGGAGTTGCCCCAATTGTTTGTTTGGTAGACCGCCAAAGGATTCAACTCCAGTAGCTTTAAGACCAAACTTAGCATGCCTCTTTCTGCAGCAATATGAAGAGGATTTTCTCCCGCGACATTGATGGACTTTGCATACTCTGGAAATGCTTGGAGAAGCGTCTCTGCCACATCTGAAATTGATTGTGCAAATTAAAATGGGAAATGCCAGCCTTTAATAAGGTGACATTGAAAATTATGCTCAGGCTCATACATTCTATTTGCAAATTTTGTGGTTAATTTTGGCGTAACTAGAAAAAATTAGGCTAGATTTAAGGTCTCTTCAGGAAGTGGGCCTATGTGTCAGATATCATTCAACGCTCATTATAATGCACCCTGTCATTACTGAAGATGAATATGGAGTCCTCTATTAGATGGAAAATCTTATAATTTGCTCTGAGGGGAATATAAAGAGTCACATGAGAAAAAACAAAAGGTTAAACATTCTATCTCTTAGAAAGAAAATAGACTTTATTAAACTTTCTATCTCTTAGACAGTGAGGTGGCGTATAGGCGAATCTCTTCTTTGCAGTGTCAAAAAGAAAAAAATATGTGTGTGACAGAGCGCATGAAAATGGTATTTGTGCCCCAATTCCGTTTGAAGTAAATAGCCTTATCAAGTAACGATTTAAGAATGATGCTAATAACACGATGATGCTGCCACAAATAGAGGGCATCATAAATAAAGCTACCAGATCTTGTTGCGGGAATGTTTATTAGGTAAAGGACTTTAGGAATAACTCTGTAAATTTACTTAAAATAGGATCACATAAAGTACATTTGCTGAGCTGAGTCCATACCACTCTAGCAAAATACATACTAACATTACCTGCAAGTTTAGTTGAGAAGACATTCAAACAAGAGGGGGCCCCGTCTAATGACGTCGTCTCCTTGGGCAAGAGTTGGGCAAATACGGTTTACAATACCAAGGATCTCCTCCTCCGGGAGGCCACAATGAAGAGAGAGTTTCCAATGATTACTATCCAAGCAGGACACCACCTTAGACACCTAAAGAATGTAATTGCCACCAAATCTACCTATAAGAGTGAAAGGCCTTCCCCCAAAAGAATGTAGCGTAACCAACTCAATGTACTGGAGGTGTTCAATAAGAGGACATGTGGTTGACAAATACTTCCTAGGCACTCAAATTAGGAACACTGGCTTCACAGTGCCATAACAGAGGAACCCATAATGTAAAATTATGGAAGTTATCGATAATGAAGCCTTGTCAGTGATGAGCATCCATAGCAATTTATTCAACAAACAAGAATTAGTGTTTGAGAGAGCTAAAATTTTGGTCACCCTTAACAGTTGGGAGACAAATAGAATTCCTGTTCAAGGATGGTAGTAGGTTTCTTTAGAGGTTGTAGTCCTTTTTGCTTATTAACCTACTGGTAGCGGTTAATAAGCCAGTTCTCACTTCTTCCCATGATGGTTAGTCTGGGTAAGGACGACTCTTTCTCTTATAAAAAGCATGGTGTGTCTCCTCGACCCTACTGTGCCTTGGTTCAATTTTGTGTGGCACAAACACACAACAGGTGCCTTTCTTACTCAGGTAGCCCTCAATGATGGATTACTTATGAAAGAAAAGCCTCGTCAAATGGGAATCCATCTCACCACCGTGTGTATATTGTGTGGTTCTCATGAAGCAACATGAGATTCTACTGCCATTATTCAAAAGCAGGAAAGTCATTATCTAAAAATGCAACACTAACCGGTTGGTTTTTCACACTGAAGTCAAATGGATCCTTGATTATATTGGTTGGAACAAACAAGAGGCGTACTTATGAAGATCTTAATTTCAATCAATATCTCTTTATTTGGTCAGAGCGCAATAAAAGGATATTTGATGAGAAAGATTTCCCTCCCACTCATCTAGCTGAGGCAATAATTAAACAGGGGTGCTCTATTTGTGCAGCTTTTCACCTCCAGCAAAGAATAGCTACTTACTGCCAATTCCTTGTAGAGTTCAGAAAAGACTAGAATCACTACAAAACCTTTCGGTATCTTGTAAAGCCATACTCTTTGTAGCTATACGTTTTCCTTAGTCTTAGCATATTCTATTTTTGTTAGTCATGGTCTGATCTTGTAAAGCTGTACTCTTTGTTTGCCCGTTTCTCTTTTGATGCAATTTTTCAATTATCTATAAAGAACCTATAAGTAGCCTACTAGAAACTCAGCCTTGGCATACTTTTTTAGTTTTCATATAAAGGCATTCACATAAACTTAAAAATGAACACCAAAACATACCTTGATGTCCCTCCATAATAGCTCCATGCAAAGGGTTCCTACCATGAAGGCCCCCGTGGAAGGATTCATTTCTCTGCACATGAACGGTCAGAATATGCTTAACGATTTGCAGGTACCCTTTCCAAGAGGCCATGTACAGTGGAGCTTGGCCATCATTGGCAGGTATACACAGCATATTAGGGTATGCTTGTGTTAGCTCTTTCGCCACACTAAGATGGCCATTCCAGATTGCCCAGTGCAAAGCAGTCTGTCCCGATAAATCCCTTGCCTCTGACATCTCGTCTCCCTTTGTCTTTCCAGCTTCACTGGAGCTTACCTTCTTTGCAAGCTCAATCAGAACTCGAACAACTTCAGTGTGGCCATACATTGCAGCAACGTGCAGTGGAGTTCTTCTCAGGACATCCGTCTTAGTGAAAAGATATGAACTCTGATCATGACGGCAGATCTCTTCAACCATGTCCCGGTGGCCATCTTTGGCTGCAACGTAAAGAATTGACTGCCTCCCTGGTGCCATCTCCTCGAAGAGAGCAACATTGTAGCTTATCAGGCGTTTAAATGCTTCAACGCTGTTAGATGTTATTGCCATATAGAGCTCTCGATCCATGTTCTTCCATTGTGCCATGTTAATAGGACTCGCAACCAATTTACAGCAGCTCAAAACCCGGTATGGATCTCTCACCTCTTATTTGCACATGACATTCTTCTATTTTCTTTGGAGCAGACAAAGTTGGTGCATTCGGGGCTCTTGCAATAATTGCAGCTTCTTCAGGTTTGGGTGTAGCTTTCACCCACCCAAGACACCAATAATTTCTAAAGGAAAGAACCATTAATAAAAAAATTGCCTGCGTCATTAAAGAATGAGGGTGGAAACAGAACATCGTGCCTGTTAACCGTACCGATGACTAGGCAACTTTTCCACACTTTTTAATCCAAAGTTATCAACGAGCTCTCAGTATAGGTACACGATTAATTTGGAAGCTCATGAATCACAGCCTCAGAGGTGGAACCACTTGAGGATTAAATATGCATCCAGATTAATTTGGATGAGTTCCCATGTGAACCCAACGACCTTAGAGGGAGGGGGTTTAGGAAAAACAATGCCTACCAAATATACAATGCAATTATTTGGTTGGAGTAACGAAGATGGGAGGTTGACGCATGCGGGATGAAACATTGGAGAATTTGTCGTTTCAGAATGTGGCAGGCCAATACAGCTGGACGGTGAATGGTTTGAATAAAGAACAGGCACTTGGCAAATTTTAATGCAAAAGAAAAGAAAAGGTTTTTTGTTCTACAAGCTGACTGCTGAGATTTTTAAAGAACAAAAGCGAAGTCTGTGTGTGGGTTATCTCAAGGAGGCATCGGTTTCATAAAAGAAAAATAAGGAGGCTTTGGTTGAGAAACTATCCGGTGCAACAGCCTAACCATGTCAGCTTTATGCCATGGTTGTAGGGAGCCGTCCATCTCTAAAATCAATGCTGCACGCATTTTATGTGTGCATGTGTGTGTTCTAATTATTTGGCACATATAAGGCTTGCCGGTGGTTGATCCCTAAAATCGACGGCCCCTTGGCTTCCTGGGGTTGTGGGAGGTGGTTGTTAAGGTCATGTGATTATGATAGGGTAGAAGGTCATGCAGTGACACATGGGTAAGTCTATACTACATATTGTGCAGCTCACAACCTTTGCCAAAAGGAGATTTCAAATTTTGCTAACTGTATTGGAATAGATGCAGATTTTAATTTTTTGCCCTATTGTATAAATGGACGTATGTTTGCTTTTTTATTTACTGCAATTTCATCTTGGATCACTTATCCTAATATATTGTGTGCCACGTTAGGATTTGTCTTTGTCTTGACTCTTCAACCAGGGGTTGTAGATAGGTCTACATCTTGGGTCAGGTTATCTCATGTATAACAGAACCTGACCTCACCCATGATAGGACCCGAGCTACTTAAACCCAACCCTACCCGAGATTCTTAAACCCGATCCTACCTGAGATAGAACTTGCAATACCCGAGAACCTGGTATAAGAACTGAGAATTTAATAAAAAATTTAATATAATAATTGATATAATTATAATAATAAAAAAGAACAAACATGGAGTTATTTTGGTTTGTATATATTAAAAAATTAGGGCTTTAAATGGTATATCTCGACTAGGGTCGGTTCTTCGGTATTTTAAAGCCAAACCCGACCCTACCTAAGATAGACTTTTCTCAAACATAGAGAAGACCCTTTGTTTTTGTCTTGCCTCTTCAACCAGGTGTTGTAGAAGAGTTATTTTATATTGGTTTATACTTTATACTCTTCTAGGGCTGTGCCAATAAAAAAAATTTAATTACCAAAAAAAAAGTATACCAGCCATCACACCTGCACGTGCATAGCGTGGGCTCTCCATAGAAAAAAGCGTTTTCTAGCAAAAAAATATTTTGTTGATACATGTGTACCGTCGATCATGATGATGATCAACGGCTCTTATATGGTGGCGGATTTCGAGGCGGATAAAAATAGGGTGCTAATTATCTCTTTAGAAATATTTCAAAGTCCTAGGATATCCCACACAACAGGCCGACCTGTATGTGATTTCTGTACAAGCGTCATGTGAGCCCAACCACCTTAGTGGAGGGAGTTCAGGAAAAACAATGACTAACAAATATACAATGCAATTATTTTGTTTGCTGTACCGACGACACTAGATATGTTTATTTGAACTTATACTAGTAAGTCTTTTTTAAATGGTCATAGGAGTTATCAATCATTCTCGTTTTTAAGACGAACCACATTAGGACTATTGATTAATGAAAATGCTCAATTCCATCCGATATTAAGCTATCCATTTTTTTAAAAAAAAAAAAGAAATTGTCCCAAAATAGCTATAAATATTGGAAGCAAAAAAAAAGTTATTTCTATGGGACAATGTTAGTACAAAAGAATCAATTATTTTTAATCAAACCAGCTAAAATGAGTACTCAACAATAGATTCAGAAGTTCCATATTATGGAAACAAAAATATATGGTTTACATTACATTTGCGTATTTTGGAAATCCCTTCAATAGGGGTAGTGTTAAAATTTCTTGCACATTCTTATTCCCCTAATTATATGTACTTTATTCTTGCTTTTATACTAATTAATGATGATTAATTAGAGTTTATAAGTGTCTAGACGGGATATGGGAGTCTAACTATGCAAATGAGCTAATTGGACCACTTAAGGGAAAGAGAGAAATATCTTTGTGCAACTAAATTAAGGGCTCGTTAGCAAAGCAAGCCCAAGTTGTAGAGCTCATTTATTATTTGATGCAGTTCAAATACTCCCTCTGGGCACTTTTAGTAGATGCAATTATTTTCCAAAATAACAAAATTTAGGGGCCGTTTGGGGCGTGAAAAATCAGAAACATCCATATTGAAAAATCCACCTGGTTATCCACTAACTAGCTGGATTTTTGGGAGTGGATGGAGCTGATTTTTCACAATCCAAACGGCTCTTTAGTAAAGTTTGAAAATCAATTACATCTACTAAAAGTGCCCGGAGGGAGTATCCATTCCTCTAATCGTCATAAAAGTAGTAAGCAACCCAAGTTGTCAAAAGATATGCTGGGAGTCTTATGTGATTGGCTGGAAGGAGAGGAAAGTGGGATTTAGAACATTTACTTGCTAAGTATATGGTGATTGGTTGGAATAACGAAGATGGGAATCAGCTGAGTTGGAAGAAAATGTTGGTGCATACGGGATGAAATAATTGGAGAATTTGTCGTTCAGATTGTGGCAGGCCATAAAGGTTCATGCATACTAGATGGTGATTGTTTGGAATAATGAAGAAGGCAGTTGGCAGATTTAAATGCAACAGAAAAGAAAAGGTTCTTTGGTCCATTGCCCATTCAGGTGGGGTCTACATGCTGACTGCTGAGACTTTTGAAAGAAAAGAAGCGAAGTCTGTGTGTTATCTCAAGGAGGCATTGGTTGAGAAATTATCCGGTGCAACAGCCTGACCATGCCAGTCGCGCGCATGGAGCCATCCATCTCTAAAATCGATGGTGCATGCACTTTATGTGTGCATGTGCGCGCTTCAGTTGTTTGGCACACGTAAAACATGCCTGTGGTTGATCCCTGAGATGGACAACCCTTTGGCATATCCATGAGTTATGGGAGGTGGTTGTCAAGGTCATATGATTATGATAGGGTAGAAGGTCATGCAGTGACAGAAGGGTAAGTCCATGTGCCCAAAGTTATGGGATTTCCTGTTTAGTACTGTCACTATATATCCCCTAGCCTTATCTTGAAACAATTAAATTATATTTCTATAAGCTTTAGTAAAATTTTGTGCAGTTTGCAACCTTTGCCCAAAAGGAGGTTTCAAATTTTTCTAACTGTATTTGGCATTGGCTAGAATAGATGCAAATTTTAGTTTTTTGCCCTTTCCGATTTCTAAACTTGTATGGAATGCATAAAGGGAAAACATACTAACTAGTCTAAAAAGGTGCCAAGAGGAATGATGTATGGACCGTTTGATACAACCTGCCTGAACGGTCAACGGTACTTCATTACTTTTATTGACAACCATACATGATACATATGTATATCTATATTTTCAATGACAAAGTTGAAGCATTTGGTGCCTTCAAGACTAATAAGGCTGAGGTTGAGAAACAATCTGAATTACGAGTATCAAAATTGTTAGATCAAACAGGGTGGTGAGTACTATGGTAGGTAAACCGAGAGTGGACAAAATACCATGTTCACGAAGTTCTTGGAAGAACATGGTATTTTTGCATAATACACAACACCCAACTAAATGGTGTAGCAAAAAGAAGTACCACACATTAATGGACATGGTGAGGAGTATGATAACTATCTCGTCTCTTCCTGTCAACATGTGGAGTGAAGCCTTAAAGACCATCGCGTACATACTAAACCGAGTTCCATCTAAGGCCATTCCTAAAACACCCTCTGTGTTTTGGAATGGATGGAAAACATGTTTTGACCATGTACACACTTGGGGTTGTTTAGTGATCGAATCCAAGAGAAGGTTAACAATTATAATATATACTTGGTAAGTCCAAGGTCGAACCACGGAGAGTGGATGTAAGATTATTCTACTCCAAACTAATCTAAAAACTACTATTGTAAAATTATTACAATTGAATTAACTACTGAATTGAAACGATTAAAAATTCAATTAAAACTAACTAAAGACTGAAAAAGATAATCAGTGAGAAATATAAATGCTTCAAGGATCAATTATTTAATTAATATTCTATGTCTATTTAATTTCTCAATTAGGTTCAAATGATGATTTGACCTAATCAGAGGATATTACATTCAAGTCCATCATAACAATTAACATATAGATTTCGATTGAACATTTATCATTAATAAGCATAGTCTACTAATCACAGGGAATTATAAGCATTCGTCGTACCTTTCGTTAACGACAAATCAAATAATTATATAGATTATGACTATTTCCAAAAGGAAAAGTTTAAATGAGATCGCTCTCATATGGCTTATATGAGGCCACATTAAATCGTAGTCGTTGGATCTTGATCTGATGGCTACGAATAGTTATAATGATCTCACCAAACTCCTGATGTGACACACTCACCTACCCTCTGATTTGATATCCATCATTCGATCGAAATCCAACGGCTATAAAGATTGGCCTCATACTCCTTATATGAGAACGATCTCATGTAAACCCTTCTCATTTCCAAATATCTATATTCAATCAAATAAATAATAAAATCATCATTTTCATAGACGGAGAATATATTAGTCAAATAATGTCACCTCTAGCTTTGACAAAAGATTTAGCTATTCGTTATCACGAGAAAAAAAAATCAAATTCAGGAAAAATTGCATTAATGGTACTGTAGCAATTCATTGTCTGCAGATTACTATTCACAGGAACACTGTAGCAAATTTACTGTAGCAGCACATTGTTCATCATCTTCCTGAACAGCCTGGTTACTGTGGCAAATCGAAAGTATTGTAGCAATACTGTTCAAATCGCAAAAACAACCCAAAATCCTTCCTTTCTTTCTTCCCTCGTTCTCTTCCTCTTCTCCCAGCGATCAACTCTCCTTCTTCTCTTCCTTGTCTTCCAGCCAAAAACACCACCTAAACACCCCAAAATCTCTTCAAAACTGACCCAAAAAACTCCACCAAAAAGTTCCCACTTTCTGCAAAAACCGTATGGTATTTATAGTCTCTGTTCAAGATCCAAAACCAACGCTTTCCTGCTTGAAGATGAATTCGAATCCCCTACCAACTCGATCCAAATCCACATCTATCCTCCAAATTCCTTCTAGACCGATCCATCCAATCCTACCCAAGTATATCCCAGTACAAATTTTCAGTCGTGGATGCCTCTTCCAGTTGAGAACCACGCACGAACAGGACTCTTCACTTCTCAACAACCAAACAGAACTCTTTCTTTCCAAACTGAGCACGTCTCCTTTGCTTCTGCTCTTTACAGTCAATTCTTCATCTGCTGCTCAAACATAGCTCGAGCAGAGCTCTGTTCTGTTATGGCTGAACTGCCCGAGCATTGGCTCAGGTTGGTTTTAGTTGTTTTTTCTTTCTTTAATCGAACTGACGACTGAACAGCTTGAATTGGTTCAATTCAATTTGAGTAAAACCCATTGCATTGTTCTCATCCGTCAGATCTGCAACATGTGGTTCTTTACTTTAGGAACAAACCAGCCTTCTCCTTCCGTGTTTTTCTTTCGCCGATCTGCAATCCACACTTTTGAACCCACAATAATAAAATCAAAACAAAAAATTATATGCATAATAAAAATATACTTCTTAAATTCATTAATTCTTCTAAAATGGTTAATTAGAGAAAATTAATTATTAATCCCCTAATTACTATCCTAATCACTAATAACCCATTTTATCATATTCTATCATTAAAACTACACTGGCAAATAGGTAAATAAGCATATAAATGTGTATATTTTATATTTATAAAATACCCCCAAACCTATATTTTACTAGTCATCGAGCAAAACAAATAAAAAAAAATCATAAACCTATTAAAATAAAATGCCACTTTCATTGGGAACATGATTGCATTGAGGATATGCAACAAACCATTCAAACCCCTAGGTGTCCCTAGTAGAACAAGTTTTGTCTCGTAAGGGTTTGCAGCCATGCTGCCCATAAACAAGTATTTATGAACTTAATCATTATTTTTTTGAGTGAAAAAAATAAACTAAACCTACAAAACATACAATCCTATTATCCATTCAAATACAAACTACAATACTTAAGAAAACTAACCACTAATACTTTGATAAATAAACAATTTAAAGCACAGAGACGCTTAAATTAGTGGTTATGTTCTACCTTCATATTGGAAGTATTTGCTCAAGATAGATATATAATTACTTTTCGAAAAGCAAAGGTGCAGAACAAATAGGCATACAATCTAAATTTCTGTCATCCACACATTCTAGTGTGACCCATTAGTCAAGTTACAGTCGAGCTCAATAACCCAAACTAATTCTATGGCACATTTGTTCTTGAAGTATCATAATAGAATAAATGCTTACGCACCTCAACCAGTGTCCAACATATTTCGGATGTAAAAGGATAATACACCACATACGTTCTCTCTCTCTCTCTCTTCACTCATTTTTTTTTCTTTTCGTGTGGTTGTGCAATGCTTTATGAAGTAAATTTTAATATAATACTCGCAAGCGCACGAATCTATAGTAGAATAGTGGCTACGAGGTCGATCCCTCAGAGACTTAGTAAGATATTCAACCTAATTCTAGAGTATGTAGCAAGTAGATATGTAGCATCGCCGGAAACGAGACCCACCGTCGATCGCCTCGTCACCGCCACATTGCCGTCGACATGCTCTGTTCTACTTCTCATTCGGCCGCCACCTTAGCTTCGTCGCCAATCAATTTCTCAACTCCACAGTTGGGTAGCCGTCGACTGCTTCGCCTTCGTCGTGCCTCAGCCTATCGGTCGCCCTGACCCATCACTCACGGCCGCCAGATTTCAGCCTCCGGTCAACTCTGCTCGAACAGAGCCTCCGAGCGAGGCTCTGTTCTTTCCTTTTTTTCCAGGCGCCCGAGCCATCGGGCTCGGGTTGCTTCCGATTTTCTTTTGTCTTTTTTTTTTGAACCGAACCGAAACCGGTCGGTTCAGTTCAATTCCTTTTTTTTTCTTTTTTTTATTTAAAACCCGCCGTATTAATCTCAGCCGCCGGATCTTCGATCTCTTCTCATGAGCTGATTGACGCGTATTTGTGAATCTGAAACATGGAGCTCTAAGACCTGTATGAATAAAATTAAAATGTAATTAGACGCTTAATAAAATATAAATCTTATTAAATCTAATTAATGCATCTAAATAACTCAATTAAGCACGTTTCTTCATTAAACTCCAAATTATTCACTTAACACATATAAACATTAATTATCCTTACTCTAACTAAAAATACGACTAACAAATAGGTAGAAAGGCATATAAAAATGTGTATATTTTGCATATATCAAATACCCCCAAACCTACATTTTTGCTAGTCTTCGAGCAAAACAAAACAAAACAAAACAAAGCAAAGAAATCTAACTAATCCACTTTCGCAGGAAATCGCGATTGCATTTAGCGCATGCAACAAGCCTTTTAAACCCCCAGGTGTCCCTGGCTGGACGAGTGAAGTCTCGTGAGGGTTTGCAGCCATGCTACCCACAAACATGTATTTATGAAGTAAACCTATTTAATCTAAGTGTAGAAAGAAAATAGAAAATCACTACAAAACAAACAATCCTAATATCCCTTCGAATGCAAACTGCAATGTTTAAGAAAATCAACCACATGTACTTGGATTTATAATCAACTGGAATATAGAAGCCCTCAAGTAAGTGGATTTATTCTACACCTTCATCTTGGAAGTTTCTGCTCAATATGATATATCATTATACTTTATATAGTAAAAGTGTAGAACATTGTAGCAATACATTCTAAATCTCTGTTTTATACAGATCCAGTGTGACCCATCAACCAAAGAACATCAGAATCAACACAGTCGTCGTAATATTTAGGTTCATGATAGCACAGATCTGCGCGCCTCCTTCGGGTCCAACATTCTAGATTTGAGAGGATAATACACCATAGACTTTTTTTTTCTGTTTTTTCGCTAGGACTGTGTAAGGCCTGACTTCAAGATGCTCAGGTTTAGCAATGACTCAGGCCAATGACTCCCAGCCAGTTGGCTTAGGGCATTAGGTTTTAAGAAGACCGCTTCCGGCCCGAGCATCAGCCTAAGTTAATCCTATAAAGTCAAGCAGCCCCTTTCTTTCATTCATTTTGTTTTTATTTTTCGCATTTTTTTCAGCAATCTTTATTCCGTCCAGGCTGTATTATACTCTCAACCCATTTTCGGTTCCAATCCCTTGCCATAGCTAAGTAAATGGTCTATCATGATCTTCTAAGCTCAACAGACAACCACATATCATCCAATGACTCTGACTAAAGATATCCCACTGTAAATTAGCATTCAACAAATCTCTAGACTGTATTACTTTATGTAACTAGTGTGTGTGAGTGAGTTTTATTAGCTCAAGCACATTGTTCCAAGAGGACTGTAACAGAAAGATATTGCTCAGTTAAGTTCTCTATCCTCCAGTATACTTACTCACACTTCCAATGCAAATTAATCTCTTAAAAATTGAAGTATGCATCATAAAGGCATAAACTATCAAAACCTAAGAAAATTACTAAAAAACAACCTAAAACTAAGTAAATTTTTATGTTTTTTTTCCAATTTTTTTCAATTCAAAATTTGTTTTTTTTAAAAAAAAATAAAAACCAAAGGAATACTACTTTTCTTTTCTACACCCCCAAACCTAAACGAAACATTGCCCTCAATGTTTACTAAAATAACTATCACAATAACGAGTTAAAAGAAAAGGAGTGTAAGGAAAGAAATCACGTGAATGGAGATGCCCCATGGTAGATGTAGAGCATTGAAACACACAAACTAAGAATGAGGAGTAAGTACAAAATATGGAAAAAGAAAATACACCCCCAAACCTAGATTGTAGCATCCCCACACATGTATCAGTAACCTAAATATTAAACAAATAAAAAGCTATCAAAAACCAAAAATTTGGGTTGCCTCCCAAGAGCGCTAAGTTTTACGTCTTCAGCCAGACGTAACCAAAAATCATGTAGGAGCATTAGGTGCATCCAAATCTAGAACAGTCTCATCTCTCTCAGTAAAACCCTCCAAATATGGTTTCAATCTTTGCCCATTAACTTTAAAAACAGTTCCATCTTTAGGGTTTTGAATGTCAACCGCTCCATGGGAAAATACTTTGTGCACAATGAAAGGTCCAGACCATCGGGAACGGAGCTTTCCTGGGAAGAGATGTAACCTGGAGTTATAGAGCAAAACTTTTTGACCGGGCTCAAATGACTTTCTCAGGATTGACTGATCATGAAAAACTTTGGTCCTCGCTTTGTAAATCTTCGCATTCTCATAAGCCTCATTACGAATTTTGTCTAGTTCATTGAGTTGCAATTTTCGAAGTGTTCCAGCCTTGTCCATATCAAAGTTAAAAGTTTTGATGGCCCAATAAGCACGATGTTCTAATTCCACAGGCAAATGACAAGGTTTTCCAAATACAAGTCTATAGGGAGACATTCCAATTGGTGTCTTAAATGCAGTACGGTAAACCCACAATGCATCATTTAATCTTTCAGACCAATCCTTTCGGTCGGGACAAACCGTTTTCTCAAGAATGTGTTTAATTTCCCTATTTGAAACTTCTACTTGTCCACAAGTCTGCGGATGATATAGAGTTGCAATTTTATGAGTAATGGAGTACTTTTTCAGAATTGATTCAAAAGCTCTCTTGCAAAAATGTGTACCACCATCACTTATAATTGCACGAGGGGTTCCAAAACGAGAAAATATGTTTTCTTTCAAGAACCGAACCACCACTTTGTGATCATTGGTTTTGCAGGGAATTGCCTCTACCCATTTGGAAACATAATCTTCAGCAACGAGGATATAGAGATAACCAAACGATGGAGGAAATGGGCCCATGAAGTCAATACCCCAAACATAAAAAAGTTCAACAATCAGAATGTTAGTAAGGGGCATCATGGACCTACGTGATAGTTACCCATACGTTGGCATCTGTCACATTTTGTGCAGAATTCATGAGTATCTTTGAATAAAGTAGGCCAATAAAAACCACTCTGCAAAATTTTTGCAGCAGTCTTTTTCGCACCGAAATGGCCACCACATGCATGAGCATGGCAAAAAGAAATGATACTATCAACTTCATGCTCCGGCACACATCTCCTAATGATTTGATCTGGGCAATACTTGAACAGGTATGGATCATCCCAGAAAAAATGCTTAACCTCGGCGAAGAATTTGGATTTGTCTTGTTTTGTCCAATGTTCAGGAAGTTGAGTTGTGACAAGATAATTAACATTATCAGCATACCAAGGCAATTGAGAGACAACAACAAAAAGTTGTTCATCAGGGAATGACTCATTCAAAGGTAAGTGTTCCTCAGCAGACTCGTCAATAAGTCTAGATAAGTGATCAGCAACAACATTTTCAGAACCTTTCTTGTCTCTTATCTCAATATCAAATTCTTGAAGTAATAGGACCCAACGAATTAAACGAGGTTTAGTGTCTTTCTTTGAAAGAAGATATTTCAAAGCTGCATGATCTGAAAACACTATGACCTTGGATCCTAAGAGATATGATCGGAACTTGTCTAGAGCAAAAACTACAGCCAACAACTCTTTTTCTGTAGTAGAATAATTGAGCTGAGCATCATTGAGAGTTCTACTTGCATAATAGATGACATGGGGTATCTTATTCACCCGCTGCCCCAAGACAGCTCCAACCGCATAATCGGATGCATCACACATAAGCTCAAAAGGTAAATTCCAGTCCGGTGGTTGGATGATGGGTGCAGATGTGAGAAATTGCTTGAGTTGATCAAACGCTTTAGAACAATCATCATCAAAGACAAAAGGAGTTTCTTTAGCAAGCAGATTGAACAAAGGTCTTGAAATCTTGCTAAAGTCTTTGATGAATCTTCTATAAGATCGAAATTAAGTCAAGAAAAGATCGAACCTCCTTTACTGATTTTGGTGGAGGCAGACTTGAAATTAAGTCAACTTTGGCCTTATCAACTGCAATTCCTTTATTAGAAATAACATGCCCCAGAACTATCCCTTGACGAACCATAAAGTGACATTTCTCCCAATTTAGCACAAGATTCGTTTCTTTACACCTTGCCAAGACAAGAGACAAGTGGTGTAAATATTCATCGAAAGAGGATCCAAACACCGAGAAGTCATCCATGAAAATTTCAAGAAATCGCTCAACCATATCTGAAAATATGCTCATCATGCACCGCTGGAATGTGGCGGGTGTATTACAAAACCCAAATGGCATGCGGCGATATGCATATGTTCCAAAAGGACAAGTGAATGTGGTCTTTTCTTGATTCTCTGGAGCAATGGGAATTTGATTGTAGCCTGAATAGCCATCTAAAAAGCAATAGTAGCTATGCCCAGCAAGTCTCTCAAGCATTTGATCAATGAATGGCAAAGGAAAGTGATCTTTCCTTGTGACTGAGTTCAATTTTCTGTAGTCAATACAAACCCGCCACCCAGTAGTCATTCGGGTGGGGACTAATTCATTATTTTCATTTTTGACTACTGTGATCCCTGACTTCTTAGCCAAAATGAGTTAAACATGTTTGGAGGGGATCATCATTTAAAACAGTTTGCAGAGATTCCTCTACTAAACTTTCAATCATATTCACTGTAAAAGAATCATCCGTCTCCGGGGGTTGTTGTCTAACATTAAAGACATTGAGTTTAACCTTTAAATTGCCAAAAGACAACTTCATAACCCCATTTCTACAATTTATTATGGCATTAGATGTGGCTAAGAATGGCCTTCCCAAAATCACAGGGATCTGACTACCAGGATTCTGCACAGGTTGGGTATCTAAGACATTGTGTCAGGCATCAACGCATCAAAACGTTGTGTCAGGCTGTCTATCTTGGAGATCAAATGTGCATTATTGTTTACCTCATATACGCCTCCTTTCTTTTGAAAAGGAAACGTTCTGTCAACTCTACTTGAGCAATCCCATTGCTGAGAATTCTCGCATAGAGTCTCAATAAAGTCCCATGCGTCTTCTGCACTCTTCATCATCTCTGACCCACCACTAGCGGCATCAACCATTTGACGGTTCTGAGGTGTTAAACCGTCATAGAAGAATTGAACTTTTTGCCACTTTAAAAATCCATGGTGTGGACACTTAAGGAGCAAATTCTTCCATCTTTCCCAACACTCATAAAAGTGTTCACCCTCCTTCTGCATGAAATTTGTAATTTCTCTACGAAGGGCATGAGTTTTATGAACAGGGAAGAATTTGTTCAAAAATTTTTCAGCTAATTGATCCCAACTCCTAATTGTTCCAACTTCTAAAGAGTTCAACCATGCTTTCGCTTTTTCTTTCAAAGAAAAGGGAAAGAGGCACAACCTAACAGATTCATCAGAGAAATTTTGGAATTTAAATGTAGCACAAATGTCAAGGAACTCTTTAACATGATTATAGGGATCTTCTTTATTGGAACCATAGAATGTGGGCAAGAGTTGCATCACTCCTGGTTTCAACTCAAAGTGGTGTGCCTTGGTGAGCGGCAACACTATGCAGGAAGGTGAGTTGAATTGAATGGGGGATGAATAATCTTTTAATGTCTTCCTCACATTCTCATTTTCCATGTTACCTAATTGATTTGTAACATCCATTGTATGTTTGAGTCTTGCTTTAAAAGTTCTTTCAATTTCTAGGTCAAGAGGTGCAAGCTTTTCACCCAGTGACCGACGACCAAGCATACACTAATTAACGGCACTAAAAATTAAACACCTAGAACAAACCTAAAAATCGCACTAACACAAGCATGCAATCACAGAAAGCAAACGAGGGGAATGGGTGGCCCTTCCATCGTTGGCGAGAATTTCGCGTCTTCTCTTACTCCTACAAAAAGACAAAACACTAATAAGCAACACAAAGTAGACCAACTTAAATTGAAACTAAACTACTCTAAGAATTTGGTAAATTATCCTACGTAGTATAGTGGTGAGTATTCCCGCCTGTCACGCGGGTGACCCGGGTTCGTTCCCCAGCAACGGCGCCAAAAACTTGATGTAAATTTTAATATAATACTCGCAAGCGCACAAATCTATAGCAGAATAGTGGCTACGAGGTCGATCCCTCAGAGACTTAGTAAGATATTCAACCAAATTCTAGAGTATGTAGCAAGTAGTAATGAAATGTAAAGTTCTAATTTTTATTTTCTTTTTTAAGCAATCAATTGTTCAACTAAACTAAAAACACAGAAATTAACTAAACAAAAGATAAAATAATAAAGAAAAATCCTGTGTTCTGCTTTCAGTCTGTCTTGCTTCTCCGTCCTGCTTTGCTCTCTCCTTCACCTTCAGCAACAGTCTCTCAACTGCACGCCTCAACCGTGCTAGTCTTTCTCTCGAACAGAGTAGACAGTCCCCAATTCCAGCCAAAGCAAAGCTTCTTTCCCGTGTTGACTTAGCACCTCTTCTCTCTCTCGAGCAAAAGTGGCAAACAATTCTGCTTTGCTCTCTCGAGCCAAAGCAATTACTCTCTGTTCTGATTTTGTGAGCCAACCAGGACTGCTTCTCTATCTCTCGAGCAGAGCAGCACCCACCTTATGCCGTCAATCCTCTCCTCCTCTACAGCCAGATCGAACCTTCTCTGCTCAGTCGGCCTCCAGAACTCCTTAGCACAGAACAATACCTCTTCACCGCCTCTGCTTCTCGACAGAGCCTCCGCCACCACCGCCCAAAAGCCATCACCTTCTCTCCTTCCAAAGCACAGCCGCAAAAACGACTTCCCCTTCTCAAACAGAACAGCTGACAGCCCCCTCTCCCTTCTCTACCTCTCGACAGAGCCGCCTCCTTCCAAACCGCCAGCTAGAGCCCTCAATCCTTATGCAAGCCCCTTCTTTTATAGTCGAAAAAATCGAATCCAAGAAATCCCAGCACCTTCCTTTCCGGGCGCACCCTCAAGCTTTTCAAAACAGGAATTTTTTCCATTTTTCAGACATCGGCCAAATCAGGAGCTTGCCATCCTTCCTCACAGCCAAATCGAGCCAAGACCGTCGCCGTCGCATCGCCGGAAACGAGACCCACCGTCGATCGCCTCGTCACCGCCACATTGCCGTCGACATGCTCTGTTCTACTTCTCATTCTGCCGCCACCTTAGCTTCGCCGCCAATCGAATTCTCAACTCCACAGTTGGGTAGCCGTCGACTGCTTCGCCTTCGTCGTGCCTCAGCCTATCGGCCGCCCTGACCCATCACTCACGGCCGCCAGATTTCAGCCTCCGGTCAACTCTGCTCGAACAGAGCCTCCGAGCGAGGCTCTGTTCTTTCCTTTTTTTCCAGGCGCCCGAGCCATCGGGCTCGGGTTGCTTCCGATTTTCTTTTTTTTTTTTTTTATTTTCTGAACCGAACCGGAACCGGTCAGTTCAGTTCAATTCCTTTTTTTTTCTTTTTTTTTATTTAAAACCCGCCGTATTATTCTCAGCCACCGAATCTTCGATCTCTTCACATGAGCTGATTGACGCGTATTTGTGAATCTGAAACATGGAGCTCTAAGACCTGTATGAATAAAATTAAAATGTAATTAGACGCTTAATAAAATATAAATCTTATTAAATCTAATTAATGCATCTAAATAACTCAATTAAGCACGGTTATTCATTAAACTCCAAATTATTCACTTAACACATATAAACATTAATTATCCTTACTCTAACTAAAAATACGACTAACAAATAGGTAGAAAGGCATATAAAAATGTGTATATTTTGCATATATCACTTTATTGTCATGAACACTTAGGTTTAACAATTCCCTGGCCAATGACTCCTGAAAATATGTTCAAGGCATTGGGTTGAATTCCCCCTCCGGGCCGGGAATAAGCTTATGTTGATCATATAACAGATAAAGCAGCCACATGCTATTTTTGCATTTTTTTTCAGCATATTTTTTTCAGCATGAGTGTATTGTACTTTTAACCTACTTCGTTTCCTTTCCTCAGCCATAAGCCAAGCAAATGGTCTATCATGATCGTTGAAGCCCTAAGAATACCATGTTTTCAAAAATAGACTTGACTAAAGATATCCCACTGAAAATGGTAGTTAATAAATTTCTAGATGGTATTTCTATGTGTACTGAGGTGTGTGAGTGATTTTTTTAGAAAATATGAGCACATATGTCCAAGAGGATAGTAACATAATCACAACCTCATATCTAATTGTCTCCATCCTCAAATTGATTACTCACCCTTTCTATGTAAATTAATCTCCCAAAAAATTAAAATTTGAATAGAAGGATATATAACAATTTTTTTCTTTTTTTTTCTTTTTTTTCAAATAAACAATGTTATTCCTATACACCCCCACACCTAAATTAAACATTCTCCTCAATATTAAGAATTATACTACAATGATTAGTAAAAGAAAAGGAGTATAAGAAAAGAAATCACCTGAATGGAGAAACCTCATGGTAGATGTAGAGCATTAAAACACACAAACTAAGAATGAAGAGTTACTACCAAAATATGGAAAAATAAAAGATGCCCCCAAACCTAGACTCTAGTATCCCCACACAGAGATTAAACAACCTAAATATTAAATAAATATAAAACAATCAAAAAAATAAAATTTGGGTTATCTCCCAAGAGCGCTAAGTTTTACGTCTTCAGCCAGACGTAACCCCTTTTTTTTCAAATTATCCAGGATCTTTTAACCCAACGTTCATTCCATCTATGGTCCTACTCCGCACATCAGGATTAATTAAAGCAACCGTAAGTGGATCATCATGACAGATAAATGGGAATGCATCCTCCATTAAAGTTTCAATCATGTCAACTGCGAAAAAATCATCCGACTCTGGGGGTTGTTGTTTAACATTAAAGACATTTAGTGTAACACCCAAAAAATTAGTAAGTATATTAAAACCAAAATTTGACCCTCTTAATGTTTGAGTTGATTATGTTTTGCCTTATGGGAATTAAAGTTGGTGAGAAGAGCTTTCCAAAGCCACTAACTATGCATGATTTGGAGTTCGGGGTGAAAAGATATGAGAGATTGAATTTTGTTTGTGCGTGGTTGCGTTCGATCGCCATAACCAACGATCGATCGGTATATTGAACCGATCGATCGCCTATCAAAACGATCGATCGTAGTTACTGTGATTTTTGATTGTTTTGTTTTGGGTAAAGCGATCGATCGGCAAAAATTGTGATCGATCGGCTGTAACGCGGTAGTTTAGAAAAAGGCATGCGACGATTGATCGCCGTATCGCCGATCAATCGCCGGTTGCAGCTTTGCAATTTCTAGCTTATTTTTGGGGTGGATTTGCATGGAAAAGATGTAAAATCCCAATTGGACTTAAATTGCACGTCTCTAGAAAGATCTTGAGGCCTTCTCATTGGTGGGAAGTGTCCATGATATGGAAAATTGATTTAAGAAGGGATTCTCCCCAAACTCTACATAAACCCTAGAGAGTTGGCTTGCGCTATTGGAAAACCTAGCCCTAGAATGTCCAGAGACATTTTCCTTCTCCTTCCCACATTCACCCACCTCCTATAAGGCTTCTTCTTGTGGGAGTTTTTCAAGAGCTTGGAGCGGGAGCTTTGGAGGAAGCAGAGGAGAAGAGCAACACGTAAAAAGGCAGAATTTTTGGTGAATTAAGAGTAGGATGGTTTTTTCCCTTTCCTCTCTTCTGTTATATGATATTTATAAGTGTTTTGATTCAGTAACTTAGAGTATTATGTTGATTCTTCTGAGATGAATGAATTGTGTCATTATTTCTATGCGTAGTGCATCATAATCATATGTGCATTCATGCTACATGTCTAGATGGGAATTCACAACTAAAGTCTGATGCTTTATTAATTTTCCAGAGACTAGAAGTTTTGATATTGCTTGGTTGACCATGATCCACGTTGATTTTTGTGTCTTAATGTGTGTCTTATATTAATTGTCTTATTTGGGATGTATTAATGTTTAAAACTATGTTATATGTAAAGGAACATGAGAAAGGGGTGTACTTTGGTAATTCTAGGTAATCCTAGGGTCTGTAATTGATCTAGGAGGGGAGTATGTGGTATGTTAATGATATATTATCATCTATAATGTGTTATTAAGTGAGATAATCAAGTTTAATTAAGAGTCTTAATCTCGGCCAGAACTATTTCTGTGCCGATAGTCTGTAATAAATAATTAGTAACTAATTCAAATAAAATCAAAAAAATATAAAATCAGTGGGGTTAGAAACTAGACTCACAAGGGTATTACCAATAAAAATTTCAGAGGTTAAGTATTATTGTACAGGGAACAGTATCTATCAGAAGAGGACTGTTGTGCAGGAGGCAGTGAGCTGAATCTGAGAGAAAATACTAAGTATACAAATAACATCATGTAGTATAATATGTGATGTAAATTTTAATATAGTACTCGCAAGCGCACGAATCTAATACAGAATAATGGCTACGAGGTCGATCCCTCAGAGACTTAATAGGATATTCAACCTAATTCTAAGAGTATCTAACAAGCAACAATGAAATGAAAAGTTTTAATTTTTATTTTCTAATTAAGCAATCAGATGTTCAACTAAACTTAAAACACAGAAATTGGCTAAATAAAAGATAGAATAATAAAAAGCCTGTTTGCTGCTTTTAGTCCGTCTGCAATCCCGTTTTGCTTCACTCTCTCCTCCACCTTCAGCAACAGTCTCTCAACTACAAGCCTCAACCGATCTGATCTTTCTCTCGAATAGAGCAGACAGTCCCCAATTCCAGCCAAAGCAAGCAACCCCCTTTTTTTTTTCCTTCCAGCAGTTTTCTCTCAAATCAGTTCTATCTCGTCTGTCCTGCAAAAACTGTCTTCGACCAGCACTTCTCTCTCTCACTCGACAGTTCTTTTCTTCCCCCGTCTCTGTCTCTCTTCCGTTTGCCTAGCAAAAACCAGTCCTGTCTCCTTCTTTTGACCAACAAATCTGCTCCTCTCTCGAGCAACAGAACAGCACTTCTCCTCAGCTCTGTTCTTCTCTCTCGAGCAAGAATAGAGCTGAGCTGCAAATACAATTCAGGCGGCCCCCTTTCTCTCTCCCGTCTGCACAGCCGGAACCCAGAACAGGGCCCTTCCTTCTTCCACAGACAAAACAGTACCTTTCTGCATAGCCGGCCTTTTTTTCCTCTCTCTTCTCCCCTCCTCCAACAGATTCGACTCACCTCTTCTTATAGACAAGCCCGATCCAACCGAAGAACGCACCTTCCAGATTGAGCGTGCTTCATTCCAGCAAGTTTCGCACCGAGCACAATTCCTTTCCTTTCCCGGCACGATTTCAAGCTTTTCAAAACACTGATTTTCCATTTTTCAGACACCGGCCAAATCACGAGCTTACCGTCCTTCTGCCCTCCCAAATTGAGCCAAAATCGTCACGCTGCTTCGGATTTCCGATCACCTCCTCCATCTCCGGCGACCCATTCTTCATGTCCATGGGTCGATTTCGTACCCAGCAGTTACCGCCGGCCGTCATCCAGCTCGCCAGCCACCGTGACCCTCTACAAGACCTTGCCGTCACCGTCGCATCGCCGGAAACGAGACCCATTGCCGCTCGTCTCTCTGTCGATCACCGCTGCTCGAACAGAGCTTCTGCGCTGTGATCTGGATAATGCCGAAATCGTCATCGCACTGCTGTCTCAATCCGCCATCGACCTCCTCACGATCGCCGTCATCGCCACCAGAGCCCATGGTCGCCTGCCCTCGGTCGCCCATCGGCTGCCTCATCGCCAGCGCCAATGGAGCAGAGCTTCCACTCACGCTCTGTTCTCGTTAGAACACCCGAGCCATCGGGCTCGGGTCATTTTCGTTTTTTTTTTCTTTCTCCTAACCAAACCGGACCGAACCGTGAACCGGTTCTCTTTGGCTTTGTTCTTTTTCTTTTTCTTTTTCTTTTCATTGGGTTAAAACCCGTCGTAGCAACCATGTCCGTCGGATCTTCAATCTATTCACAGAACCAATTTGGCGTGCATTTGCTTTTGGCGATCTGAATCTGGAGCTCTAAAGCCTGCATAAATAAAATTAAATCGTAATTAGACGCATAATAAAATATAAATCTTATTAAATCCAAATAATGCATCTAAATAACTCAATTAAGCGCATTTATTCATTAAACTCCTAATTATTCACTTAACACTAATAACCATTAATTATCCTTATTTTAACTGAAAATATGACTAACATATAGGTAGAAAGGCATATAAAAATGTGTATATTTTGTATATATCAAATACCCCCAAACCTACATTTTGCTAGTCCTCGAGCAAAACAAAACAAAACAAAACAAAAAGAAATCTAACTAATCCACTTCCGTAGGAAATCGCGATTGCATTTAGCGTATGCAACAAGCCTTTTAAACCCCCAGGTGTCCCTGGCTGGACGAGTGAAGTCTCGTGAGGGTTTGCACCCTTGCTACCCATAAACATGTATTTATGAAATAAGCCTATTTAATCTAAGTGTTAAAAGAAAATAGAAAATCACTACAAAACAAACAATCCTAATATCCCATCAAATGCACACCGCAATGCTTAAGAAAACTAACCACACGTACTTGGATTTATAATCAACTGGAATATAGAAGCCCTCAAGTTAGTGGTTTTATTCTACACCTTCATCTTGGAAATTTCTATTCAATATGATATAGCATGATACTTTATAGATAGTAAAAGTGTGGAACATTGTAGCAATACATTCTAAATTTTTGTTTCACACAGATCTAGTGTGACCCATTAACCAAAGAACATCAGAATCAACACAGTCGTCGTAATCTTTAAGTTCATGATAGCACAGATCTGCGCGCCTCCTTCGGGTCCAACATCTAGATTTGAGAGGATAATACACCATAGACTTTTTTTTTTCTTTCGATTATTTTTTCGCTAGGACTGTGTAAGGCCTGACTTCAAGATGCTTAGGTTTAGCAATGACTCAGGCCAATGACTCCCAGCCAGTTGGCTTAGGGCATTAGGTTTTAAGATGGACCGCTTCGGGCCTGAGCATCAGCCTAAGTTAATCCTATAATAGTCAAGCAGCCCCTTTCTTTTATTTTTGTTTTTCATTTTCTTATTTTTCACTTTTTTTCTTTTCAACATTCATATCTTCAAGCATCTTTATTCCGTCCAGGCTGTATTATACTCTCAACCTATTTCCGGTTCCAATCCCTTGCCATAGCCAAGTAAATGGTCTATCATAATCTTTTAAGCTCAATAGACAACCACATATCATCCAATGACTCTGACTAAAGACATCCCACTGAAAATTAGCATTCAACAAATCTCTAGACTGTATTACTTTATGTAACTAGTGTGTGTGAGTGAGTTTTATTAGCTCAAGCACATTGTTCCAAGAGGACTGTAACAGAAAGATACTGCTCAGTTAAGTTCTCTATCCTCCAGTATACTTACTCACACTTCTAATGCAAATTAATCTCTTAAAAATTGAAGTATGCATTATAAAGGGATAAACTATCAAAACCTAAGAAAAAAATACTAACAAACAACCTAAAACAGTAAATTTTTATGTTTTTTTTTTCTTTAGAAACCAAAGGAATACTACTTTCCTTTTTTTCTTTAGAAACCAAAGGAATACTACTTTCCTTTTCTACACCCCCAAACCTAAACAAAACATTGCCCTCAATGTTTACCAAAATAAATATCACAATGACGAGTAAAAGAAAATGAGTGTAAGGAAAGAAATCACCTGAATGGAGAAGCTTCATGGTAGATGTAGAGCATTGAAACACACAAGCTAAGAATGAGGAGAAAGTACAAAATAAGGAAACATAAAAGACACCCCCAAACCTAGATTGTAGCATCCCCACACAGATATTAAAACAACCTAAATATTAAACAAATAAGAACTAAGAATTTGGGTTGCCTCCCAAGAGCGCTAAGTTTTACGTCTTCAGCCAGACGTAACAAAAAATAATGCAGGAGCATTAGGTTCATCCAAATCTAGAACGATCTCTTCCCTTTCAGTAAAACCTTCTAAATATGGTTTCAATCTTTGCCCATTAACTTTGAAAACAGTTCCATCTTTAGGGTTTTGAATGTCAACCGCCCCATGGGAAAATACTTTGTGTACAATGAAAGGTCCAGACCATCGTGAACGGAGCTTTCCTGGGAAGAGATGTAACCTAGAGTTATAGAGCAAAACTTTTTGACCGGGTTCAAATGACCTCCTCAGGATTGACTGATCATGAAAAACTTTGGTCCTTGCTTTGTAAATCTTCGTATTCTCATAAGCCTCATTACGAATTTCGTCTAATTCATTGAGTTGCAATTTGCGAAGTGTTCCAGCCTTGTCCATATCAAAATTAAAAGTTTTGATGGCCCAGTAAGCACGATGTTCCAATTTCCACAGGCAAGTAGCAAGGTTTTCCAAATACAAGTCTATAGGGAGACATTCCAATTGGTGTCTTAAATGCAGTACAGTAAGCCCACAATGCATCATTTAATCTTTCAGACCAATCCTTTCGGTCGGGACGAACCGTTTTCTCAAGAATGCGTTTAATTTCCCTATTTGAAACTTCAACTTGCCCACAAGTTTGCGGATGATATGGAGTTGCAATTTTATGAGTAATGGAGTACTTTTTCAGAAGTGATTCAAAAGCTTTATTGCAAAAATGTGTACCACCATCACTTATAATTGCACGAGGGGTTCCAAAACGAGAAAATATGTTCTCTTTCAAGAAACGAACCACCACTTTGTGATCATTTGTTTTGCAGGGAATTGCCTCAACCCATTTGGAAACATAATCTACTGCAACAAGGATATAGAGATAACCAAACGATGGAGGAAATGGGCCCATGAAGTCAATACCCCAGACATCAAAAAGTTCAACAATCAGAATGTTAGTAAGGGGCATCATGGACCTACGTGATAGTGTACCCATACGTTGGCATCTGTCACATTTTGTGCAAAACTCATGAGTGTCTTTGAATAAAGTAGGCCAATATAAACCACTCTGTAAAATTTTTGCAGCAGTCTTTTTCGCACCGAAATGGCCGCCACATGCATGAGCATGGCAAAAAGAAATGATACTATCAACCTCATGCTCTGGCACACATCTCCTAATGATTTGATCTGGGCAATACTTGAACAGGTATGGATCATCCCAGAAAAAATGCTTAACCTCGGCGAAGAATTTGGATTTATCTTGTTTTGTCCAATGTTCAGGAAGTTGAGTTGTTGACAAGATAATTAACAATATCAGCATACCAAGGCAATTGAGAGACAACAAAAAGTTGTTCGTCAGGGAATGACTCATTCAAAGGTAAGGGTTCCTCAGCAGACTCGTCAATAAGTCTAGACAAGTGATCAGCAACAATATTTTCAGAACCTTTCTTGTCTCTTATCTCAATATCAAATTCTTGAAGTAATAGGACCCAACGAATTAAACGAGGTTTAGTGTCTTTCTTTGAAAGAAGATATTTCAAAGCTGCGTGATCGGAAAACACTATGACCTTGGATCCTATGAGATATGATCGGAACTTGTCTAGAGCAAAAACTACAGCCAACAACTCTTTTTCTGTAGTAGAATAATTGAGCTGAGCATCATTGAGAGCTCTACTTGAATAATAGATTACATGGGGTATCTTATTCACCCGCTGCCCCAAGACAGCTCCGACCGCATAATCGGATGCATCACACATAAGCTCAAAAGGTAAATTCCAGTCCGGTGGTTGGATGATGGGTGCAGATGTGAGAAATTGCTTGAGTTGATCAAATGCTTTAGAACATTCATCATCAAAGACAAAAAGAGTTTCTTTAGCAAGCAGATTGCACAAAGGTCTAGAAATTTTGCTAAAGTCTTTGATGAATCTTCTGTAAAACCCAGCAAGGCCAAGAAAAGATCGAACCTTCTTTTCTGATTTTGGTGGAGGCAGACTTGAAATTAAGTCAACTTTGGCCTTATCAACTGCAATTCCTTTATTAGAAATAACATGCCCCAGAACTATCCCTTGACGAACCATAAAGTGACATTTCTCCCAATTTAGCACAAGATTTGTTTCTTTACACCTTGCTAAGACAAGAGAAAAGTGGTGTAAACATTCATCAAAAGAAGATCCAAACACCAAGAAGTCATCCATTAAAATTTCAAGAAATCGCTCAACCATATCCGAAAATGTGCTCATCATGCACCGCTGGAATGTGGTGGGTGCATTACATAACCCAAATGGCATGCGGCGATAGGCATATGTTCCAAAAGGACAAGTGAAAGTGGTCTTTTCTTGATCCTCTGGAGTAATGGGAATTTGATTGTAGCCTGAATAGCCATCTAAAAAGCAATAGTAGCTATGACCAGCAAGTCTCTCAAGCATCTGATCAATGAATGGCAAAAGAAAGTGATCTTTCCTTGTGACCGAGTTCAATTTTCTGTAGTCAATACAAACCCGCCACCCAGTGGTCATTCGGGTGGGGACTAATTCATTATTATCATTTTTTACTACTGTGATTCGTGACTTCTTAGGAACAACCTGAACTGGGCTGACCCAAGTACTATATGATATGGGGTAAATGATGCCAACATCTAACAATTTTAGCACCTCGATCCTGACGACCTCCTTCATATTAGGGTTGAGTCTGCGTTGCATTTCACAGGAAGATTTTGCATGCCCCTCAAGGTAAATGTGATGCATACACAGAGCAGGACTGATACCCTTAATGTCTGCTATTGTCCACCCCAAAGCTGTCTTATGTTCGCAAAGAACATTAAGCACCTTTCCTTCCTGTTCTAAATTAAGGTCTGAAGAGATGATAACAGGCAAGGTATCAGAAGAACCTAAAAACGCATATTTAAGTGTCTCTGGTAACGGTTTTAGGTCAAGTTGAGGTGGTTTTTCAATAGATGGGACAAGTTTAGACTCGGGAACTGGAAGAGGTTCCACCCCGGCTGTCCATTTCGTTGGGTCCAATATAGGGGTAGAGTCAAGCAATGCATTGATGTCTCTAATGGACCCTTCGATGTCAAAGTCTAAGCCAATATGAGTTAAACATGTCTGGAGGGGATCATCATTTAAAACATTTTGCAGAGATTCTTGTACTAAACTTTCAATCATATTCACTGCAAAAGAATCATCTGACTCTGGGGGTTGTTGTCTAACATTAAAGACATTGAGTTTGACCTTTAAATTGCCAAAAAACAGCTTCATAACCCCATTTCTACAATTTATTATGGCATTGGATGTGGCTAAGAATGGCCTTCCCAAAATCACAGGAATCTGACTACCAGGATTCTGCACAGGTTGGGTATCTAAGACAATAAAGTCTACTGGGAAGTAAAATTTATCTACCTGAACCAGAACATCCTAAATAACACCGCGTGAGACTTTAACTGATCTGTCTGCAAGTTGCAGTGTTATGGTAGTCGGTTTCAACTCTCCTAATCCAAGTTGCTCATAAACAGAAAATGGTAGCAAATTTACACTAGCTCCTAAGTCCAACAATGCCCTTTCCACAGTATGATCTCCTATAACGCATGAAATTATGGGACATCCTGGATCTTTGAACTTAGGAGGAGTGTTATGCTTAAGAATTGAGCTAACTTGTTCAGTGAGAAACACTTTCTTGTGTACATTCAATTTTCTTTTCTGGGTGCACATGTCTTTTAAGAATCTTGCATAAGCGGGAACTTGCTTAATAGCATCGAGCAATGGAATATTAATTTGCACTTTCTTAAAAATTTCCATTGTCTCATCAAGTTTGTTCCCTTGAGATGTTTTTGCAAGTCTTTGGGGAAAAGGTGCCTTGGGTATATAGGGTGGCATATGGCTAGACTCAGGATACAAAGAAGCTTCTAAGCTCTTCTTCGAAGTAACAAGACTCACGTCTGGTCTAGTAGTGCTCTCTTGTTCCTCACCCTTTCTAGCGATTGTTTCTATGGCTGTCTTAGGTGGTTCAACATTGTTGTCAATCTGTTTGCCACTCCTAAGTGTAGTTATGACTTTAACTTGCGCTGGAGATTGGTCTTGACAAGAATTAGATCCTACTTCAAATTGTCCTTTGGGATTTGCTACAGGTTGACTAGGGAATCTACCTTTTTCCCTCTCATTTAATGCAGAAGCCAATTGACCCATTTGAAGTTTCAGCTTCGCAATTGCTTGCGAGTTGGCATGTAAAGAATGTTGGGTATCTTTTTGAAATTGTATAGAGCTTTGCATGAACAAATTCAAAGTATCCTCAAGAGATGGTTTCTTGGGTTGTGTAGGGAATGTTTGAACTTGTTGAGGGTAAGACTGATTGGGAGGGTACCCTGGTGGTCCTCCTTGATGTGGTCCTTTGGACCATGAGAAATTGGGATGCCTAGCCCAACCTGGGTTATAAGTTTCCAAATATGGGTTATTGCCAGGTCGATGGAAAGCATTTATAGCATTAGCCTGATCACTATTGTATTCCACTCCAGAGGTGTTAGAAGGACAGTTTTGTGTGATATGGGAGGGGTTAGAACAAATAGCACACACATTGACATGTGATGGCATTTGGGGCCCAGCAGCAGACATCAACGCATCAAAGCGTTGTGTCAGGCTGTCTATCTTGGAGATCAAATGTGCATTATTGTCTACCTCATATATGCCTCCTTTCTTTTGAAAAGGAAACGTTCGGTCGACTCTACTTGAGCAATCCCATTGCTGAGAATTCTCGCATAGAGTCTAAATAAAATCCCACGCTTCTTCTGCACTCTTCATCATAACTGACCCACCACTAGCGGCATCAACCATTTGACTGTTCTGAGGTGTTAAACATTCATAGAAGAATTGAACTTGTTGCCACTTTAAAAATCCATGGTGTGGACACTGAAGAAGCAAATTCTTCCATCTTTCCCAACACTCATAAAAGTGTTCACCCTCCTTCTGCATGAAATTCGTAATTTCTCTACGAAGGGCATGAGTTTTATGAACCGGGAAGAATTTGTTCAAGGATTTTTCTACTAATTGATCCCAACTCCTAATTGTTCCAACTTCTAAAGAGTTCAACCATGCTTTCGCTTTTTCTTTCAAAGAAAAGGGAAAGAGGCGCAACCTAACAGATTCATCAGAGAAATTTTGGAATTTAAATGTAGCACAAATGTCAAGGAACTCTTTAACATGATTATAGGGATCTTCTTTATTGGAACCATAGAATGTGCGCAAAAGTTGCATCACCCCTGGTTTCAACTCAAAGTGGTGTGCCGTGGTAAGCGGCAACACTATGCAGGAAGGTGAGTTGAATTGAATGGGGGATGAATAATCTTTTAGTGTCTTCCTCACATTCTCATTTTCCATGTTACTTAATAGATTTGTAATATCCATTGTATGTTTTAATCTTGCTTTGAAAGTTCTTTCAATTTCTAGGTCAAGAGGTGCAAGCTTTTCACCCAGTGACCGACGACCAAGCATACACTAATTAACAGCACTAAAAATTAAATACCTATAACAATCCTAAAAATCGCAACTAACATAAGCATGCAATCACAGAAAGAAATATAAAAATACCAAGCACCTAGAAAAATTAAAAGAGAAGGAAAAAGAAAGCAAACAAGGGGAAGGGGTGGCCCTTCCAACGTTGGCGAGAATTTCGTGTCTTCTCTTACTCCTACAAAAAGGCAAAACACTAATAAGCAACAAAAATTAAATTAAATTAAATTCAAACTAAACTACTCTAAGAATTCGGTAAATTATCCTACGTAGTCCCCGGCAGCGGGGCCAAAAACTTGATGTAAATTTTAATATAGTACGTGCAAGCGCACGAATCTAATGCAGAATAATGGCTACAAGGTCGATCCCTCAGAGACTTAATAGGATATTCAACCTAATTCTAAGAGTATGTAACAAGCAACAATGAAATGAAAAGTTTTAATTTTTATTTTTTCTAATTAAGCAATCAGATGTTCAACTAAACTTAAAACACAGAAATTGGCTAAATAAAAGATAGAATAATAAAAAGCCTGTTTGCTGCTTTCAGTCCGTCTGCAATCCCGTTTTGCTTCGCTCTCTCCTCCACCTTCAGCAACAGTCTCTCAACTACAAGCCTCAACCGATCTGATCTTTCTCTCGAATAGAGTAGACAGTCCCCAATTCCAGCCAAAGCAAGCAACCCCCTTTTTTTTTTCTTCCAGCAGTTTTCTCTCAAATCAGTTTTATCTCGTTTGTCCTGCAAAAACTGTCTTCGACCAGCACTTCTCTCTCTCACTCGACAGTTCTTTTCTTCCCCCGTCTCTGTCTCTCTTCCGTTTGCCCAGCAAAAACCAGTCCTCTCTCCTTCTTTTGACCAACAAATCTGCTCCTCTCTCGAGCAACAGAACAACACTTCTCCTCAGCTCTGTTCTTCTCTCTCGAGCAAGAATAGATCTGAGCTGCAAATACAATTCCGGCGGCCCCCTTTCTCTCTCCCGTCTGCACAGCCGGAACCCAGAACAGAGCCCTTCCCTCTTCCACAGACAAAACAGTACCTTTTTGCACAGCCGGCCTTTTTTTCCTCTCTCTTCTCCCCTCCTTCAACAGATTCGACTCACCTCTTCTTATAGACAAGCCCGATCCGACCTAAGAACGCACCTTCCGGATTGAGCGTGCTTCATTCCAGCAAGTTTCGCACCGAGCACAATTCCTTTCCTTTCGCGGCACGATTTCAAGCTTTTCAAAACACTGATTTTCCATTTTTCAGACACCGGCCAAATCACGAGCTTGCCGTCCTTCTGCCCTCCCAAATCGAGCCAAAATCATCACGCTGCTTCGGATTTCCGATCACCTCCTCCATCTCCGGCGACCCATTCTTCATGTCCATGGGTCGATTTCGAATCCAGCAGTTACCACCGGCCGTCATCCAGCTCGCCAGCCAACGTGACCCTCTACAAGACCCTGCCGTCACCGTCGCATCGCCGGAAACGAGACCCATTGCCGCTCGTCTCTCTGTCGATCACCGGTGCTCGAACAGAGCTTCTGCGCTGTGATGTGGATAATGCCGAAATCGTCGTCGCACTGCCGTCTCAATCCGCCATCGACCTCCTCACGATCGCCGTCATTGCCACCAGAGCCCATGGTCGCCTGCCGTCTGTCGCCCATCGGCTGCCTCATCGCCGGCGCCGATCGAGCAGAGCTTCCACTCACGCTCTGTTCTCGTTAGAACACCCGAGCCATCGGGCTCGGGTCATTTTCGTTTTTTTTTTCTTTCTCCTAACCAAACCGGACCGAACCTTGAACCGGTTCTCTTTGGCTTTGTTCTTTTTCTTTTTCTTTTTCTTTTCATTGGGTTAAAACCCGTCGTAGCAACCATGTCCGTCGGATCTTCAATCTATTCACAGAACCAATTTGGCGTGCATTTGCTTTTGGCGATCTGAATCTGGAGCTCTAAAGCCTGCATAAATAAAATTAAATCGTAATTAGATGCATAATAAAATATAAATCTTATTAAATCCAAATAATTCATCTAAATAACTCAATTAAGCGCATTTATTCATTAAACTCCTAATTATTCACTTAACACTAATAACCATTAATTATCCTTATTTTAACTGAAAATACGACTAACATATAGGTAGAAAGGTATATAAAAATGTGTATATTTTGCATATATCAATATGATAATGTTTAACGTGTCAATACCAGTAATTGGACTATATACTTATGGAATATCACAGTAAGAATTGGGTTAGAAGTAATCTAATTAGGAGGGATAATCCTTTGATCAAGAGATTCATAACTATCTATCTTAAAAGCGTTGATGTCGGTTTGTGATTCCACTTGGAATTCAAATCATCCAAGATTCTTTGGTATTCCTATTTATGATAGTTGTATTATAAAATTCCAATGCGTATGAGGAATTCCTATCTAGGGCTTAGCATGAAAGGTATGTATTGATTGTATGGTACTCCTTGGGGTGAGTTGTTATTATTCGAAGTGTTTGGGTTGTCTTGTTATTCCAAGAGTGATTTGCATGCCTTTGAGAAGCTTGTTATTCTATGCTACTCCAATGAGTGAGTTATGTGTTGACCAAAGACTTTGACACTTCTATCCATACTCCATGAGAGCGTATATTCTGGTAAGAGATACCTTACGATCTTAGAGTGTTGCGACCTCTATTCCTTTGAGATATTGCTCATATTGATTATATGATTGTTTCTTCCACTGGAGATCTTGCGAGACTCTTCCCATGGTGGATTCATAGTATGCTCAATTAAGCCATTGCTAGATCTTGCGAGGTCACTTATATTTATGGAGTTGCGATTCCATACTACCCGAAGGGAGGCACTATACGTACGTTAGATTGTGGACATTACGGAAGGTCCTCAGTCTCCGCCTATCGTGTCCGTAAGCACTGGTGGGGCCAGCATCCTAGACGCATGGCAGGGTTCCAAAGAGAGGACCCCTAGGGTGGTTCTGGTATATTATTTTAGTCACTTACGAGCGACCAGTTCAGCGAGCAAAAATTGTAACTCCTTTCACTATAGATGTCTGGAGCCTTTGATATGATTGTTATTCTCTCCTTACACGTATGTTTGTTCGGAGCCTTATTGATATTTTTCTATACTTGCGAGTTGGGATTGTTATTATTGACTAACCTTTCAGGTGTATAGACCTTGGTTCAGTCCAGATGTTGTAGAATGTTCACAATCCTTTATTATTCTTATTCTCTTCATACTGCTTGTTTTAATTCAGTGGGTTTTTACATCCTACTAAGTGTTTCTATGAAATACTCATGCATCCTCTTATGCAGGGGCGAAAGAAAATTGAGATCAGCAAGTCGCAGGATTAGGATGGTAATTACAGGAGCCGTGAAGAGTTTTGGAGCTTATTTAGTTATTTATTTTGCTTTTGATTGATGCTTATGATATTATTGGCAATTGTATGCCATAGATTTATAGTTTTATTCTATTTAAGGTTTATTGAAGAATCATTAATGGATTATTATTAAGTAAATTCATTTCATATTATTTATTGATGTCTGTTATTGTATTACACTGATTGCGGGCATAATCGGTTACACATTCTTTTGAGATGATTGTAATCGGTGGTGAAATCGACTGTTCGGTCGCGTGCCCAGGATCTCTACCTCGAAATGTATCTCATTGGTTGGCTTCCGCACTCCGATCGAGGTATGGGATTTCGGGGCGTGACATTTAGTTTAACCTTTAAATTACCAAAGGACAACTTCATAACCCCATTTTTATAATTTATTATGGCATTGGATGTGGCCAAGAATGACCTTCCCAAAATCACAGGAATCTGACTACCAGGATGCTACACAGGTTGTGTATCTAAGACAATAAAGTCTATAGGGAAGAAAAATTTATTAACCTGAACAAGAACATCCTCAATAACACCACGTGGGACTTTAACTGATTTGTCTGCAAGTGCAGTGTCATGGTAGTCGGTTTCAACTCTCCTAATCCAAGTTGCTCAACAGAAAATGGTAGCAAATTTACACTAGTTCCTAAATCCAACAATGCCCTCTCCACAGTATGATCTCCGATAACACATGAAATTGTGGGACATCCTAGATCTTTGAACTTAGGAGGAGTGTTATGCTTAAGAATCGAGCTAACTTGTTCAGTGAGAAACCATTCAGTTTTCTTACATATCTTTCAAGAATCTTGCATAAGAAGGCACCTGTTTGATTGCATCAAACAAGAGAATGTTAATTTTTACCTGCTTAAAAAGTTCAAAAATTTCAGCATTTTGGTTCAACTTTTGAGGTGGTTTCAACCTTTGTGGAAAAGGAGCTCGAATAGGACATCTCACATCTTCACTCGACCCAGACTTATCAATTTCATCATTATCATGTTTTGATTCATCACTCTCTTGAGATTTTTGGGCCTTTAGTGAAATTATTTTGTCAATTTCTTTTCCACTACGAAGAGTGGTAATAGACTTAGCCTGTTCCAATTATGAATCAGAAGATTTTATGTCCATCATGTGAACTTGCCCCTGCGGGTTGGGTTGGGGTTGAGCAAGAAACCTACCTTTCTCTTGAACAGCTAGAGAAGATGTCAATTTAGTGAGAAAGCTCTTTATATCATTAATGACTTGTGATGTTTGTTGATTAATGGTTGCTTGTCCTTGCATAACAGTTTGTAGTGTCTCATGTGAGGTAGAACATATGGAGTATAGTTGGAAGATGCTTGAGGAGGTGGTGTTTGTGCAGCATTTTCATTCCTCCAACTAAAGTTAGGGTGATTCCACCATCCTGGGTTGTATGTGTCTCCGTAAGGAGATTGCCTATTGAAAGGGGTCATGGAATTTTCTTGGTCATATAACACCTCCTTGAAATCAGGAATGGTAGGGCACTCATTAGTTGGGTGTCCCATGACATCACAAATTCCACAGGCATCTTCTGTAGCAACAGATTTAACAACATTAATTTTCCCTAATTCCATAGCCTCCACCTTCCTAACCAAAGAGGCTAGTAGAATGCTCAAATTATTCTCCTCCTTCAGATGATGCAGACCCCACTAGTAGTTGTAGACTTCGATTTATTTGAAAAATCCGAGGGATCTGTGGGATCCCAAGAATCAGAGTCTTCAGCAATTTGATCCAGAAAATCAAGGGCTTCATTAGGGTCTTTATCAAATAATTCCCCATTACACATTGTTTGAACAAATTGTTTCATTGAAGGCATCATCCCATCATAGAAGAAACTGATGGTGTGCCACTTCTCATACCCATGATGTGGACAAGAATTTAACAAATCTTTATAGCACTCCCAACATTGATAAAATGATTCATTTTGTTTTTTGGCAAAATTTGTTATTTGTCTTTTCAGAGCATTCATCCTATGGACTGGGAAAATTTTTTAAAGGAATTCAGTTTGTAGTTCTTTCCAAGTTCCTACAGATCTAGGCTTAAGGCAATTCAGCCAAATCTTGGCTTTATCCTTCAGGGAGAACGGAAACAATTTCAGCCTAATAATATCCTCACTACAAGCTTACTCAAAAGTTTCACATACTTCCTCAAATTCCTTCAAATGCAAATAAGGATTTTCATACTCTAGACCATGGAATTTGGGAAGCAAGTTTATCATTTCAGGCTTAAAAGTAAAGTGATGTGCTTGTAGAGGCAGAATAATACAAGAGGGTGCACTAGTGCATGCAGTTTGCAGATAATCACACAAGGGCCGCATTGGTGCATCATGTTCAATCTCATTTTCATTAATATCATGGTTATTACCATGATCAGCCAATTTGATTGGTGTGTGTGCGTGAATAGTAAACTCAAACAATGGATTCTCAATAAAAATATCAGAAGTATCTCTAACCAAACGTCAACTAATATCTCTATTCCACAAGTGCATGCACAAGAGACAGAGATTTCAAAATAGAAGGAACAAGTTTACCAAATTTGAAGATAATCCAAGGAAAATGCCACTTTTTCCAGCTCGGCCTTAGAATACTCCCAATTCCCTACAAAGCAAGCAAAGAAAATTAAACTAAGAATAATTGAAATTAACTAAATTATAATAGAAAGAAATAAACTAATTTGAAGACCAATCCTAAACTTCACTCCCCGGCAACGGCGCCAAAATTTGGTCAAACCCAAGAGAACGTTGACAATTATAATATATACTTGGTAAGTCCAAGGTCGAACCACATGGAGTGGATGTAAGATTATTCTACTCCAAATTAATCTAAAAACTACTATTGCAGAATTATTGCAATTGAATTAACTACTGAATTGAAACGATTAAAAATTCAATTAAAACTAACTAAAGACTGAAAAAGATAATCAGTGAGAAATATAAATGCTTCAAGGATCAATTATTTAATTAATATTCTATGTCTATTTATTTTCTCAATTAGGTTCAAATGATGATTTGACCTAATCGGAGGATATTGCATTCAAGTCCATCATAACAATTAATATAAAGATTTCGATTGAACATTTATCATTAATAAGTATAGTCTACTAATCACAGGGAATTATAAGCATTCGTCGTACCTTTCGTTAACGACAAATTAAATAATTATATAGATTATGACTATTTCCAAATATCTATATTCAATCAAATAAATAATAAAATCATCACTTTCATAGACAGAGAATATATTAATCAAATAATGTCACCTCTAGCTTTGACAAAAGATTTAGCTATTCGTTATCACGAGAAAAGAAATCAAATTCTGGAAAAATTGCATTAATGGTACTGTAGCAATTCATTGTCTGCAGGTTACTATTCACAGGAACACTGTAGCAAATTTACTGTAGTAGCACATTGTTCATCGTCTTCCTCAACAGCCTGGTTACTGTGGCAAATCGAAGGTACTGTAGCAATACTATTCAGATCGCAAAAACAACCCAAAATCCTTCCTTTCTTTCTTCCCTCGTTCTCTTCCTCTTCTCCCAGTGATCGACCCTCCTTCTTCTCCTCCTTGTCTTCCAGCCAAAAACACCACCTAAACACCCCAAAATCTCTTCAAAACCGACCCAAAAAACTCCACCAAAAAGTTCCCACTTTCTGCAAAAACCATATGGTATTTATAGTCTCTGTTCAAGATCCAAAACCAACGCTTTCCTGCTTGAAGATGACTTCGAATCCCCTACCAACTCGATCCAAATCCGCATCTATCCTCCAAATTCCTTCTAGACCGATCCATCCAATCCTACCCAAGTATATCCCAGTTCAAATTTTATTTGAGCTTATCTATGCACAGATCCGAATCGAAGACAATCAGTCGGGGATGCCTCTTCCAGTTGAGAACCACGCACGAACAGGACTCTTCACTTCTCAACGACCAAACTGAACTCTTTCTTTCCAAACTGAGCATGTCTCCTTTGCTTCTGTTGTTCATAATCAATTCTTCATTTGCTGCTGGAACAGAGCTCAAGCAGAGCTCTGTTCTGTTCTGGCTGAACCACCCGAGCATCGGCTCGGGTTGGTTTTAGTTGTTTTTTCTTTCTTTAACCGAACCGATGACTGAACCGCTTGAACCAGTTCAATTCAATTTGAGTAAAACCCGTCGCATTGCTCTCATCCGTCAGATCTGCAACATGTGGTTCTCTACTTTAGGAACAAACCCGCCTTCTCCTACCGTGCTTTTCTTCTGCCGATCAGCAATCCACACTTTTGAACCTACAATAATAAAATCAAAACAAAAAATTAGACACATAATAAAAATATACTTCCTTAAATTCATCAATTCATCTAAAATAGTTAATTAGAGTAAATTAATTTTTAATCCCCTAATTACTATCCTAATCACTAATAACCCATTTTATTCATATTCTATCATTAAAACTACACTAGCAAATAGGTAAATAAGCATATAAATGTGTATATTTTATGTTTATCATCTACTTGAGGTTATGGTGTATAAGCCAAATGAGAAGAAACTTGACTCTAGGATTGTTAGTGTTTTTTTCCAAAGGTTATAGATTTTATTGTCCCTGACAGACCCCTATAGAAGTAGAAGCAAGGAATGCATGATTTCTTGGCAATGACAACTTCAGTAGAGTGTTCCCTCACAACAAATTGTTCTTGAGAAAACATGCTTTTAGTCAGTATACCCACTTCAGGAGGTCCAATTGCTCATTAGGATGTTTCACCCTTTGTGATTACTAAGGGTATGTTTGGTAGAGGATTTATGGAGTGGGAAATTTGGATTTTATGGAAGAAGTAGAGGGGAAGAATCATGGTGTTTGGTTGGGAAGAAGTAGCTTTTGGAGAAGAATTTAGGACCTGATAGGATGTTTTATAAATAAAAATGAAAGGCAGGGGTACATAATACGAAAAAAACACATTTTCATGATTGAAAACACATTTTTTCTTATTATGAGCCCCTGTTTTTTTACAAAATTATAAATATGCCATTGAAAAAAGCCAATAAAGTGAAAGCTGAATTCTTTTGGAAAATCTCCTTTCATGGAGAAGCTGGATTCTTCTAAAATCCAAGTATATAGTTGTTGCCAAATAGGTCCTATGCATCCAACCCTCCTACTTCAAGTCAGGCACAAGTTGCTAAAGAGCCTATCATATAGAAGCCTCCAAATAGGGATGTTATAGAGCTTAGAAGATCCTCAAGAACTAGGAAACGTGGAGCCCCTTCTGACTATGTGATATATACAAAATATACACATTTTTATAATGTCTTTTTACCTATATGTTAGTCGTAATTTTGGTTAAAATAAGGATAATTAATGTTTATCAGTGTTAAGTGAGTAATGAGATTAATTGGATTTAATAGATTTATATTTTATTATGCGCCTAATTAAGATTTAATTTTATTTATGCAGGCTTTAAGGTTCCATATTTGAATCACAAAAAATGAACGCATGTCAAATGAGTTCTGTGAAGAGATCGAAGATCTGACGGATGAGGTTGCGTCAACGGGTTTTAGCCAATGAAAAGGAAAAAAAATAAAAACTGAACCAGTTTTGTGGTTCAATGGTTTGGTTCAAGTTGTCGGTCCGGTTTGAAAAAGGGAAATGAGACCCGAGCCGAAGCTCGGGTGGTCAGCCAGAACAACTGCTCGAGCGCTGGGGGAGAACAGCGACTGCTCGAGTGCCGGCAAACGATGACGGCGATGGGTCTTGACAGCAATGTCGACAACGGTGACAACGATCGATGGAGGCAAAGGAGGATCACACAACGGCGAGATTGATGATGGCGGATGACAGCGATTGACGGTTGTGCTCGAAGCGGCAATCGGTGAGGAGTCGTCGACGACAGTCACGATTGACAGCGAAAGTGCAACGGCGAGGCTCGAACACGAGGAACAGTGGGCACAACTGTAGAAAGAGGCGACAACGCCGTGATGAAGCGAGCAACAGAAGGAAAGTCTCGATTTGGAAACTGTCGAATCGGGAAGATCAGAGGCATCTTTCGGATGGAAAGTTTGTTCAATTGGGCAGGAGATTAGGGCTGGCCGGAATGCTATAAAGGAGGAGTCTCTGTAGTCGAAAGGGGGGACTGTTTGGTGGCGGCTGATTTGAGACCATAGAAAAGAGTCTGCTTTGGCTCGAGATAGAAAAGCAGACTCGATTGAAGGCTGGCCAGAGAGGGTAAGGACGAGAGGAGCTTTCGACGGCAGGCTTTTGCAGATTCGAAAGGGTCGTCTGTTTGAATAGAAGGGACTGCTTTTGGCCGACTGATTTCAGGTGGAGGAGGGAGAGTATTGCTTTGGGCCGGAATTGGGGACTATTCTACTCTGTTCGAGAGAAAGAACAGAACGGTTGAGGCGTACAGTAGAGAGACTGTTGCAGAAGGTGGAGGAGAGAACAAAGCAGGACGGGATTGCCTCTGATTATGCTATTGGTGCTGTGTTGGGACAGGGAATTAATAAACTTCCCCATGTGATTTCCTACGTCAGTAAAACACTGAATGATGCTCAACTTAATCATTCTACAACTGAAAAGGAGTTGTTGGCAGTAGTTTTTGCTCTAGATAAGTTTAGGTCTTATTTATTGGGATCTAAGGTCCATATCTATTCAGATCATGATGCATTGAAGTATCTTTTATCTGAAAAAGATGCTAAACCTTGTCTTCTCCGATGGATATTATTGCTACAAGAATTTAATATTGAAATTCAAGATAAGAAAGGTTCCAAAAATGTTGTAGCCGACCACTTATCTAGGTTGACAGTTGATTTTACTGATGAATCATTGTTTATAACTGAATCTTTTCCTGATGACCAATTACTTGCAGTGTCCCAGTTGCCTTGCAAAGATTAATAACTGTGTCTGGCTGAAGACGTTAAACTTAGCACTACTGGGAGGCAGCCCAAGTTTTTATAGTTTTTATTTTTGTGTTTAATTATTACTTATTTTGCTATTCTTGTGCTCACTTGTTCTTTTCATTTTGATAGATAATACAGCGTTTCAGTGGAGTGCAGGTACTATCTTTCCTTCCCTCATTTATTTATTTTCCTCAGTACTTATTACATATTTTTTTTACATTGAGGACAATGTTTTATACAGGTTTGGGGGTGTAGGAAGATATTTGCTTAGGATAACTTAGTTATTTTCTTGCTTATTTTAAAAATTAAAAAAAATGAAAAAAAAATAGTTTTTAGGTTGTTTGCTAGTATTTTTATAGGTTTTGGTAATTTATCCCTTCGTGATGCATATTTTAATTTTTAAGAGGCTAATTTACATTGGAAGTATTAGTAAGTATATTGGAGGGTAGAGACACTTAACTGAGAAATAAGATTCTATTATAGTCCTCTTGGATCAAGTGTTTGAGCTAATAAAACTTACTCACACACTCCAGTTACATAAAGTAATACCCTCTAAAAATTTGTTGAATATTAATCTGCAGTGGAATAACTTTGGTCGAAGTCATTAGTTGATACATGGTTATTGTTGAGCTTAAACGATCATGATAGACCATTTACTTGGCAATATGGCGGAGGCATGGACCGGAAATAGGTTGAGAGTATAATACAACCTGGACAAAATAAATGTCGTGGAAAAAATATATATACTGAAAAAAGAAAAGAAAAAACAGCTCGGGGCTGCTTAACTTTATAGGATTAACTTAGGCTGATGCTCAGGTTTGAAGGGGTCCATACTTAAAACCTAATGCCCTAAGCCAACTGGTTGGGAGTCATTGGCCTGAGTCATTGTTAAACCTAAGCATCTTGAAGTTAGGCATTGCATAGTCTCGTAAAAAAAAACACAAAAAAAAAGTCTATGGTGTATTATCCTCTCAAATCTAGAATGTTGGACTCGAAGGATGCGCGTAAGTATTTGTTTTATCATGACCTACAGATTAGGATGACTATGTAGATTATGATTTTCTTTGACTAATGGGTCACACTGATATGTGTAAAACAAAGATTTAGAGTGTATTGCTATAATGTTCTGCACCATTACTATTTAAATTATCATGTTATATCATATTGAGTAGAAATTTCAAAGATTAAGGTGTAGAATGAAACCACTTGCTTGAGCGCTTTTATATTCCAGTTGCTATAAATGCAAGTACGTGTGGTTAGTTTTTTTAAGTATTGCAGTGTGTAATTGAAGGGATAATGGGTTGTGTGTTTTGTAGTGTTTAGTTTGATTTCTTTTTCACTCAGATAAAGAATAATGTTAGTTTTATAAATACATGTTTGTGAGTAGCATGGCTGCAAACCCTCACGAGACTTCACTCGTCCAGCCGGGACACCTGGGGGTTTAAAGGGCTTGTTGCATATGCTAAATGCAATCGTGATTCCCTACGATAGTGGCATTTCTTTTTTAGTATTGTTTTATGTTTTGTGTTTTGCTCGAGGGCTAGCAAAATCTAGGTTTGGGGGTATTTGTTACGCATGAAAAATACACATTTTTATATGCCTTTTTACCTGCTTATTAGTCTTAATTTCTAGTCAAAATAAGGAATAAAGTGGATTATTAATCATTAGTTTAGTAATTAGGAATTAAATAATTAATGTGCTCTAAATGGCTCAATTTAGATATGTTCCTTAATTTTATGAATATTTGGTGTGTCTAATTTGGGACATATTTTATTTTGTATAGGTTCAAGTGTTCGGACTGCAGAACGGCCAAAGTAAAGCAATTACGCGTGTTTTGAAGTGCCAAAGTGACCCAAGATCTGAGATCACGCACAGAGAAGATTTGAACCGTTGATGTTCACTGATGAAGAAGACGGGCACGCGGAATTAAAGGATGGGCGTTTAGATTCGATCCGACGAATGAGATTGGTACAACGGGTTTTATTTGATCTAAAGAAAAAAAAAGAGAGAAAGAAAAGATTGAACCTGGCCGGTTCAATGGTTCGGTCGAAAAAAAAAAGAAATAAAAGAAATAAAAGGAAACCCGAGCCGAAGCTCGAGTGTTCCAGTCAAAGAACAGAGGCTCGACCTTTCGATCAAGCGCTCATGGCAAAATCAGGCCGATGGCGGCCACGGGTGAAGGTCGGCGGCTGGGGCTCGAGCTCGGCGGTCACGACGGCGATAGAAGAAGAAGGGTCCGGCGAGGTTTGACCGTGCTTAGTAACGGAAATATCGCTTGATTTAGAAGGTTTTGATTTGGAAATTTTTGAATCGGGAAAGCCAAATTGGGAAGCTTCACTTGCAGATTCGGATCAGAATGGTGAGTGTCCAATTTTCAACTCGATTGAATACTTAAGAAAGGAGGATTTTGGCTAAAAAGGAGAAAGCTTCAATTTTTGTGTTTCGGCCCTGTTTCGAGGGGAGGAAACATTGGATTTTTTTTACGAGTTTGGACCTCAATTCGAATGGAAAACTGCTGGGTTTAGGGAGAATTGATGGCAGACGCAAAGGAAGGATTTTTTTGATGCAATTTCGATTTGGAAGGACCGGATATGGAAGGATTCTGATATGAGGAAATACTGATTTGCAGTCTCTATCTATATAAACAGAGCAGTAGAGCTGACAGAGAGGAGTCGACCACTCAGGAAGACGACCAAGAGCAATTTCTTTTGATATTTTTCAGTTCCAAAATTTTTGTTTTGTTTCTGTTTCATTTTGATTCTGATTGTTGTTTACTTTGAAGAAGAAATCTGTAATGCACTATGCTGGGAATAGTCGACGGAGATAACAGTCGAGCAGTTTTCATTTCTTTTGCAGTTGTTTTTACAGTGATTAATTTCAGTTTTAGAATTTTATTTTCCACTTGTGTAATTTAGTTTCAATTGTAATTCCGAAGATTCAAGTGCAAGGAGTGACACTTTGTGGCTGATTCAAAAGAAGATCAAAGTTGATATTTTTATTTAATTCTTCAAGTCAAGTAAGTTATTTATTTAATTCTAATGAGTTTTATTATTAATTTTGCATGTGTTTTAGTTAGTATGATTGGCTAGATTTGTTGCTAAAGCTAGGATGAGGCTGTAGTGATTGTAGAGAATGCCCGATTCGTAAAAGTTGATATTTTTCTCTTAAAATTATTCGATAATGTTTATACTTTCCTGTTTTAATTGCTTAGTTAATTTTAGATATAGTATTAATCATGTTTTTGCTATGATTTGGGATTATTATTGTCAATGCATGTTTGTATTAACTGTTTAAATAACAAATTGGATACTAGTTGTGATTCTCTCATAAGTGGATACATCTAGTGATTTGAATTGTTAATTTAAATAGCATGAAGGGCATGAATTCTGTATGAATATTTGTGCGTTAAAGTACGATCTTCCGTAATAACGTGAATAAGATTCTTGATTGTTACGAGTATTTTGGAGAATGATAAATGATTGAAAGTTTAGGATTCTCTATAATTTACTGCATGCCGATTCCAAAGCCTTAGTACTTGTTAATTTGATAAAGTTTAGATTTTTATCTCGTTAATTAATTTGATTAATCATTTGTTAGTTAATCAATTTCTGAAATTTCATAATTAGTTCAAGGGTTAGTTAGGGTTCAACTAGATTTCCACCATACAAGTCCCTGTGGGTTCAACCTCGTAAAATTGTGCGATTGTACTCAAAATATGATTCGTACACTTGCGAGTAAATTAAGAGATTAATTAAAACAACAACAGGATTCACTTGAAATAATCATGGCCCTTGTAGCTCATTTTGATCTAGAGTTCAATCAAATCCATGTGAAATGACATTATTAAAAGGGGGAGATCTTGAGGAGGAGGTGTACATGAACCAACCTGAAGGGTTTTGCTTCAAATAAGGGAAGTTGTCTTGTTTGTAGACTCAAGAGATCAATATATGAATTAAAACAAACATATGGACATTGGTATTGGAAGTTCCAAGACGTTATTACATCTTTTGGCTTTGTTGAGACCGAGTAGAGCGCGGGAACTTTGTTCCTTTTTTTTCGTTCTCGAATGCCCGTGCCCAGCTCAGGTTGTTCCTTTTCTTTCTTTTTTTTTATTTCTGTTGAGAGGAAATCGATTTGATTAATCTCATCTGTCAGATCTTATCTGGACAATTCTTTGCTTAAAATCAAAACCTTTCGTCTCTTCAATTGCAAATCAATGACTCGGATTATGTTATCCGAACTTTAGCTTTAATATTTTGTAATTGAATTATCAAAACCTGCCATAGCCTTCGTAACTAAGGGTGTAAATGGGCTGAGCTAGCTCGTGAGTTGATTCGGCTCGGATTGGATCGGCTAGACTTTAGGCTCAGCTCGGGCTTGGCTCGAGCTTGTTTCACTACGAGCCAAGCCCAAGCACAATGATATTCGGCTCGGCTCAGCTCATTCAGACTCGGCTCAAATAGGTTCACAAGCCGGCTCGAGCTCGACTCGTTATTATATATATATATATTTATATACATGTAGATATATATATAAATGTATCAATATTTATTTGTAAGATTCGAGCCTGGGTCGAGCCTGAGCCTAATAGGCACTTGAGCTCGAGCATAGCTCGAGAATAATTATCGAACCGAGTTCGAGCCAGGAAGGTTCGAGCTATAAAATAGTCGAGACGAGCTCGAGCTCAAATTAGAAAATTCGAGCTCGAGGTGAGCCATGCCCAAGCTCGGCTCAACTCGGCTCGTTTACATCCCTATTCTTAACCGTCATATCTTTAATCTCTTTGCATAAAAATTCGTTTGATGCGCAATAACTCCATGATCCGCAACTCGAGCTCATGAAACCTACATAAATAAAATTAAACTCAATTTAGATGCATACTAAAATATAAATTTATTAAATCCCATTAATGCGTCTAAATTATTTAATTAAGCACATATTAATTATTAAACATCTAATTATGAGCTTAACAATAGTTACCTATATTTGCTCCTATTTTATCAGAAAACATGACTAATATATAGGTAAAAAGGCATATAAAAATGTGTATATTTCATGTATATCAGTCTTAATACTACTTTGAAAAATAAAATATTAATTACTACTTCAAAGTAAAATTCTCCAACTAATACTACCGCCATGGTGCTTTCCTAGTTGGATCTTCCCTTCAGAGGAATAAATAAAAAATTCTCAATGCCTCATGAACTGGGGAATTTTCTATATTTGGATGCATCACTCTCCCATGGCCTCATATATGACCAAAGGATGGCATGTGGTCAGAATTGCTTGTGCACAGCATACAAGAGTCTTTCATCTTCTCCAGCTCTCTCATAAACAAGGTGCTCCAGAACCAGAGGTGAAGTAGCTTAAATAACAACTGGTCCATCCTCGCCATCCACTTCCAAGATGATAAAAGGAAGTTGAGCTAAGCTTCTTCCTCCACTTGCACTACTTTAGTAGCACGTTGATCCTCTTCTTTTGCTTCCTCCGCCTCTGGATCATATTCCAGATATTCATCGTATTTAGGGATGTCCTTTGGTAGAGGTGTTGTGTCAACATCAGCATGAGTTGCTTCAAGTTTCATCTCTTCAACCTTCTTGTTCAATCTTCTCCTCAAGTGGGTTATGCTTCTCATCCTTTTCGTCAGCCATAGTACATATAACATTTAGGTTACTTTAAGATGCTAGGACTATTCCCATCTCATGTGGAGTCTATTTATCATTATTCTAGATTTGACACACTTAGTTGCACAATTGAGTTGGGTCAGGCTCTGATACCAAGTTGTAATGCCTCGGATTTTTTAAAATACAAAATTTCTTATTATGCAAGAAAATCGAAGATGAAATGTATCAATTTAATACTAGGTGGGTAAAATGCATTCAGGACATTACTCTGGGTTTTAGAAATTTATTTTTTAATTCTTTGATTATTAAAATTACATTAACAATGAGTACCAAAGTAGAAGCCCTTGATCTCGTCCAAGTGGGCAACCGTACTATTCATGTCCAGATTACAATAAACACCACCCCACAGGCTCACACTCACAAACTTACATTAATTAATAAAAGTAAATACAACTAATACTTCTTTCTCGTTGTCGTTTCCACACCCTTACCCCGGTACAATACCTAGTAAGACAACAACAATTATATGATAGATTATTCTTCTGATAAGTCATATACAATCAACCATAAATATTCATTACAAGCATCCATTATAGCAAAATAACTGTCCTATGCACACTTTACTACCTAGAAAATGTTCTACGGCTTTTGTGTTGCTCTAAGAGTCCACGAGGTTCTTGATGTTTGTCCTCTGCCTCTACTTTCTATTTCTGCATTCAACTAGGGGTTTACTCTCAATAGATACCTTAATTTTCTCTCTTCCATCGACTACATATCACCACGAGAACTAGTAGTCTCAAAGGGACTTAATGGATCACTCTGGATTGAGTTATTGACTCCATGCACTTAGCCATAATCTATGCATGCATATGGAATCTCTTTTAGATTCTAGCCCCCCAAGATGGCCAATCATGGTCTAGGCCGATTACTTTGCTCTTGTGGCTCTTGGTATTCCTTTCTTTGTCACTTCTTGGTTCATGTCTTGAAGCATTGGTACTCACTCTTCTCGTCTAATATTTTCTTTTACTTTGTTTCTTTATAGTAACATATTAGTTACTAAACATTATGTCCGATGATCGTATTTCTTATACATCATCTACCCTTGCTTTGGAACATAGTCCATAATTCTATCATGCATTCTAGCGCATTACTTACACAATCTAGGCTACATTCTACTTGAATTCAGTCATTACTAATCAGGTATACCACACATATGGTTATATCTCATGGAAATTCAAATTCTTTAAGCATAACCATTCTTGCATAATCAATATAATTCTCATGATAGCATTTATATAATATCTCTTATCCTTACCTCTAGTACATGCATCATACAATTGCACTTTAACTCTTCAATCTGAACGAGATACAATTTCTCTGTCTGTTGGTCCATCGACAAACCTTCACCAATGCATTATTCAATCAATGATGCTTTGTCAATGACCCGATAGTTCTAATTTATGTATTCTTTCTTGACTGAGATTGAAATCAAGACTTAGTAATCACAATATCCATTCAACTAAAGCATGTTCATCATTCAGCATGCAACAATCAAGCCATGCAATCAACATACTTAAAAATAATAAATTTTCTTCTCTAATATAATTGTACTACTCATAGACATACAAGGAAGATCATTCATCTTATTCACACTCAAATCCATGTTCACAACCAGGCATCAACTGCAAGTAACCTTTTTCATGCATCAAAGTAACTTCCTAACGTTGATGTTAGCAATCGTACCCGAGAAGTCTTTTACCTTCTGTTGTCATGAAAATTCACTCTCTTTTGGCCTTCAACAACTTCACTACGTCCTAGGTCTTTTCTGAAGACAAAATATGTCATTCCCAAACTCAAAGACAGTATTTATATTAAGGGTTTGCATTTGAAAGGAAATTTCATGAGTTAGCATGATTCTGCACCACCATCGACACAATTTTGTTTTGGCTAAACTTTGTCAATTGTATAAACTCTGCAATACAACCGACATTCCTCTCATAGTCACATCAGTTTGTCGGTGTCTCTTTGTCGGTCATTGTAACTTTGCCAATGTTTTAGATTTTAATTTCTTGATGATTTAATACCAAAGCTTGGTCTATTTAGGGTTGTTATAATAGGAGTAGATTGGGATGTAGGCGATAGTAGAGAGGCTAGGAGCAAGAAGAAAGATTAGAATGTAAGTTCCTTATTTTTTTTAAATTCAGTAGTGACTATAGGTATGTGTGCGCCAAAATAATTTTTTATAGTAATAATTATTAGCTTACTGTGGTTCAGAACTGATACCAGGCTCGAGCTTTGGCTCACTTATTTTGAGTTTTGAATGTTGAATTTTAGAAAATTTTTACTCTAATTTGCACAAAATTTGTATGTAAATTAGGGCATTACATCTAACAAGTTCTATGAGAGCACTTTAGATTTCCATCCTAAACTCTTATTGATTATCTTATCAAGAAGGGGCTTACACATGTTAAAAGAAAACTTTCTAGAGGAGAGCGGAAGGCCAAGATATCGAATGGGATAAGTGCCTTCCACCATGCCAAAAACCCGTATGAGCTCATCCTTCTGACCATAGCTAGAAGAGAAGAAAATAGAGTTGATCGACGCATTACCTTGTAGACCAGATAAGGAAGAGAACCAAAGAAAAACCTCATTGATGGCTATGGCCAATTCTCTAAAATCTATTGATAAGATAAGTAAATAATCTGCTGTAAATAAGAGGTTAGAAATAGCTAGACCACCCAAAGTGTCACGCCCCGAAATTTCAAGCCTCGACGGAGTGCGAAAGTCGACCTTAAAGCGAGAAATTCTTGAAGTAGAATTTCGGGAACACAACTGAATACCCATTCACCAGTCAACCACAACATCTTAAAAGGATGTGTAATTGAAACCACTCAGTCATATGAATAACCATCATTAAACCATATAAAATAAAAATTCTTAATATCAAATTATCCCAAAATAAAAGTCATTAAAATCTCTTAACAAAATCACAAAAACTTCTTGGCACACAGGCCATTAATGTCACAACTATTTATTTCAAAACAACATAAACTTCGTAACTTTCTGACTGCAATCCTTGAGCTTTTCCTTCAGCTGCAACGTTCTCCAAATCTAATCTTTATCCAAGCCTGCATCACAGGATGCATGGGTATTCCGAATAAATACCCAGTAGGATGCAAAACCCACACAAACACAAAAGATACAATATATAACAATGCATAAGATTTCAACAACAATTGACAAATCAGCAATATCAATATCCAATATAAGGAATTGCATTACCAGAAATCATCATCAGCCACTAAGACTCCAAAACAGCTAGAATGTATGGAGAGAATATAATTAATCAATGATCTAAACATTGAGAGTGCATAAGAAAAACATCATTCACAGAGACTTCAACTATCACAAGCGTATGGAGCTACAACTCTCACTCTCATATATCACCACTTCCATGTGGTTTCTTGCCAGACTATCCTAGAGGTTCTCTCCTTGGAACCCTTTGTCATGTCTAGAATACTGGCTCTATCAGTACTTATAGAATGCCTCTCTTTGGGTGGGAACCTAACAAGGGTCCAAAGATATACTCTCTTAACACAAGAACTTGTGAGTCTTATTAACTCTCATCCTGGCAGGGTCTCTTAACTCAGGGGCTTTTGAGTATTATTAACTCTCTCCCTAGCTGAATTTCTTAACTTAGGGGCTTTTGAGTATTATTAACTCTCACCCTAGTTGAATCTCCCTTAACGCAGGGGCTGTTGAGTATCATCAACTCTCACCCTGGCTGAGTTTCCCTTAACACAAGGGCTATTGAGTATCACTAGCTCTCACCCTGGCTGAGTTTCTCTTAACACAGGGGCTATTGAGTATCATTAGCTCTCACCCTGACTGAGTTTCTCTTAATCCAAGTGCTTTTGAGTATTCAACAACTCTCAACCAGACAGAGTCTCTCCTAATCCAAGTGCTTTTGAGTATTCTACAACTCTCAACTGGACGGAGTCTATTATGGCTTTTACCAGCATACTACGAATGTCTTCACTCAGGTACTATTGAGACTACTTATCTCTCATCCTGGGAAACTAATTTACATCTCTTGGGCAAAATCTCACAAGGTTTTTATAACGAATCTCTGATGTAACTGTTTACTCGAAGGAAAGGTATCCTCTATGAAGAACATATTCATTCTGATAACTAGCTCACGAAAGAAGTACAACAAAGATTTTGATACTCTTTCAAAAGTCTGACTCACTAAAGGAGTACCAATGAGATTACTTAATCTCTATCGTCACACAACTAACCATAGAAGTATAAAAAAAAGTGTCAACAACAGAAGTGTCACACATTGCTTTAACATAGGTGGAACAATTCCAATACTCAACTCGGTCATAGAAACATTGGCCAAACTTCAAGGTTTAAGACTTTAGTCAAAGGGGATGATGGTTCGGCTTCCAATTAAAAACGTAGTTTAGTCAATATCAACCATGAAACACATAGGACTTACTAAACACCAAACTACCCACCATTAGCCCATGATATTAAAGTATTATACTTAGTCCATTCTTCTGTAATTCTCTCTGGAAGATCTTGCATAACATATATTACTTTCATAGTATACTTATTTTAGCATAGGGTAATGTTTTGCTAAAGTTTCTCCAACTTTTACCCTAATTACAGTATTCTGTTTTTACGTATCAGTTGAATTCCGGCTCTTCCTAGTGTAAGCACAATTGAATTACCCTCTGAAATTTTTACTGTATATAGCAAATTTTTCCGAGTTTATTTGAATTAGTTATGAATTATTTACTACAGACTGCCAGCACAAAAATAGTTCTGGCCGAGATTAAGACTCTTCATTAAACTCGATTATATCACTTAATAACACATTATAGGTGATAATATATTATTAACAGACAACCATACTCCTCCCTAGATCAATTACAGACCCTAGGATTGTCTGGAATTACCAAAGTATACCCTTTTATAATGTTACATATCATATATCAATTGACCCCTACATCTTCACATATAAGAGCATGATCATAATCAACTCATGAATAGAAATACCACACATATTCATTCCCAAACAAGGTCACATATTTGACATCAGAACTTGAATCATAAACATTCATATGATTGAAATAAATCACAAAGAATAGTAGTAAAATCATCCTACTTTTCGTTTCACAAAAGTCTCGCCCTTTAGGCGTCGTTCGCCTTCTTCGCTTCGTAGTGATGCCTCCGCTCCAAGCTTTGGATGAAGACTCACACCAAGAATAGGCTTGAGAGAAGGGTGAACGTGGGAAGAAGAAAAGCACAAGATTTGTAGAGCTAGGGTTTGATATGAATCGCACAAGCCCTCCTTTCTCATGGGTTTATATAGAGTTTAGAGTTTCTACCTCTTATGCAAATCCTTCCTCATCATGAACTCTTTCCTCCAGTAGGAATCCTCTAAAATCCTCCAAAATCTCCTCATGAACTTAATCTCTAAGTTTGGTTAGGACTTGGTATATTTTTCTCAAAAAAATTCACTCAAAACGCAATTTCCGTATTCAATCTGCCGATGCGATCTATCGCGTACCCCGCCGGATCAATCGTATATCCCGACGATCAATCGCATACCCCGACTGTATACCAAAATTCAAACTAACGTAACTTTATGCTCCAAACTCCGTTTTGCGCACCGTCAGTGGCGTTGGAAAGCTCTATTTACATACTTTAACCCCAAAGTGCAAAACATAGCAAAAAATAAGCATCAAAATTTAGTATTTTTAGATTAATCAATTTTAGTAAGCACACAAATTTTTCGGGTGTTACACAAAGAACTTGACAGTGAAGTAAGGCCGGCAGCACAGTGTGACTTCTAATAGAAGAAAAAGCTTCAATACATAAAATAAACAATAAGAGAGAAAATGACAACCCTGCCGAATCCCACACTTTGACTGAAAGAACATAATTAGATCTGTTTACCAAAACATTGGAGGGAGGAGTAATTCTTTCTAGAGATAGTTTATATGCATGGTGCCCAAAGACTATAACCTTTGATCAAAGCAACTTTTGGCAAACTTTGTGGGGACGATTTGATACATCATTGCAGAAGAGCAGAACGTGCCAAGAAGCAGTGAATCAACTTTTGCAATGTTAAGTATTGTGTGAAACGCTCAAGAAGCGGGATTATTCTCTGGCACAACCCATGGTGTGTTTTAATTTAAAATGATTTCGGTCATACGTCTACGTGTTCATATTGGTTCCATCACCTAAGCTTGCAAGTGATAGTGTTGCTTCAATTAATGTGCTTGAATTGATGAAATCCACAATATAACTGAGTTATGTAATCTGGGGTCGTAGAGCCAACATAATACAAATCTTCTCAGAATTCAGATATCATTTAATTTTGAAAACAAGAAGCATATTACCTTACAATTTTAATATCTTCTTCCAAACTGAAAATTGGCCAAGCCTCTTTAGCACTGTCAATGCACGGGGTCAACAGTCTCTTCACCCTTCTGAATGCAGCATAGATTCTCCAATAGAAGTAAGCGGGTGAGTCAACACCAAAGAAAGAAAGCACAAGGCATGCAATGGCAGCATTGAGGACAGAGACAACCACCAAACCCCAATTAAACTTCATCATCAACCCTAGTGCCCATAAGAAGGCTGCACACATTGATACGAAAGACAAGGATGTCATCTTGAGAGCCCAGGGGACCATAGCCCTCAGGCCTAAGGTGTCAGTCCAATTTGCGACAATGATTAGTAGTGCAGCCACCAAGGAGCTGCACATTGCAAGAGCATCGAGCAACAGGAAGATCTGGAACAAGGTCTTCTTTCTAAAATGAGCTAATCCTTGCTCACTACCTGATTCCTCATATCCACCAGGTAGTGTGAAGATGGCTGCAAAGGACACAGTTGCAATAAGGGCTGCTACCACTAGAAGTGTATTTGCAGTCTCTAACCACTGCTTTGCAGTTTCTTTTGAGATGTCTGCTAGTTTAGCATACCGGTCTTCCTTATATCCAAAATACTTCGAAGCTTTCTTAACTTCCAACCAAATTGCTGCCTGTGTCATTAGACAGAACATACACAAATTGTTCTGTGTCAGTACAAGGGCATTAAATGTGCCTTCCCTATGTATTGACTGTACATGCATACTTGAGGTTTTTTATGTATTGCTTAATTACCATTTTCAAAACATCAGTGGAACACATTGCAACTAATAAGGGAAAGAAATATTGTAGTCTATTTTGCTCAAACGCAATTGAAAAGTTTTGATAATTTTTGTAGTAAAATTGTTGGCAGTAAATCCACATAGGAGGAAAAATTAATCTTTGTACCTTTTGAGAGAAAGGGATGCCCCACTCAACCTTTTTCGTTATGATGTCAAAGGGAGTCATATGCGCGTAATTGAAGACCCTTGTCGTTATTCTTTTGTCTTCTAAAAGTAAGAAAACAATCCAAATATGGTCAAATTTGACGGCCAAATGCAGTGGAGTGTTCCCATCCATGTCTATGGCATTTACGAGCTGAGAAAACTCAGGTGTCTCCAAGATGTACTCAACCAGATTAAGTTGTTTACTAATAACAGCAACGTGAAGAACATTTTCCTTTCTCTCATTAATTAAAAACCATGAGTCTGGACAGACACAAACGATTTCCTTGAATACCCTGAGGTTGCCAAAACAAGCAGCCCTACCAGAAGGGGGGAGTTGCCCCAATTGTTTGTTTGGTAGGCACTCAAAGGATGCAACTTAAGAAGCTTTAAGACCAAACTTAACATGCCTCTTTCTGCAGCAATATGAAGAGGATTTTCTCCCACGACATTGATGGACTTTGCATATGCTGGAAATGCTTGGAGGAGCGTCTCTGCCACATCTGAAATTGAAATGAGAATGTGAGAACCCAGCCATTAATATGGTGACATTGAAAAATTATAATGCTCAGGCTCATATGTTATAGTAACATAATTTCTGTTAATTTGGGGGAAGATCAGAGAAAATAGAGCTAGGAGGTCTCTTCAGGTCGTAGGCCTATGTGTCATTATCATTGGTCACTGATTATAACGCATCCTGTCATAACTCAAAGTAGAATTGGTCCCCTACCTAGGAAAAACTCGTTGCTTGGTTAGTAGAAAGAGTCACAATTTGTGAATAAAACTAAAGATTACACAATGTACTAGATGTTTTCAATAAGAGGATATGATTGGCAAAATATTTCTCTAGGCATACAAATCGAGAACATTAACTGTACAAAGCCAGATTGAGGAATCCTTAATATAGCACGAGGGAAGCCATCAAACCCATGAGAAGACTTGTCAGTGATAATTCACCACGGCAAGCCCAACCGAGCATCACTGTTTGAAGAATGTGGCCAATTTAATTACGGAGATTATCTTCTATATTATTTTTTTGGCACCTTTGGAATATCAGATGTAATGCAAAACTTGATAATGTCAAGAGTATCGTCTAGAAGATTAGCGGTATTTGTGTGGACGAAATTGTATTGGCTTTATTATGGTAACAAAATTAGTGCAAACTGTCTTGGAAAGTCAAAACGTTGATGTCCCTGCGCATGCGGAAAGGATCGCCTAAGAGACTGGGGCGAGGACACAAGAAAAACACAAGGGACACAAGAATTTATGTGGTTCGACGATGAGCCTACGTCCACGGGGCTACACAAATTCACTATGCCTTTACAGGGATTACTGAGGAAAATACATGATACTCTTAAATCTCTCAACAAGTCGAAGCTCTTAGAAGTTATACTTCATTGAAGATCAGTCGTAGGGTTAAATACTCCCCTTTTTGTGCCCTAAAATCTCCTCCTCTCAAATTAGGTCATACAATCTAAGAGAGGAGAGAAAGCCTTCCAATAGGACGCCCAAAACGCAATGCCGCATCGTCCCAATGACATTATTGATCGGATGCTCTATAGCAGCGGCCGACTGAACACCCTTCTGTCCAATCTGAAATCCCTGTCGTGTCATGCCGGTCGACCGCTAACCAACTCCGATCCCCCGTAAGTGCTTCTGTCCACTCTCGAGTTTTATAGATCCAGTACCAGTGGATCACTCAGGAGTAGTTGCCAACCAGTGCGCACTCTTTCCACTTGCATCTCCAGTTGGGAAGTCTCCCATATACTACAATTTCCAACTTGAGACACTTATCCAAATTCATCTTGTCTGAACATTCTCCCACTTGAAGTGAACAGTCTTCAATCAACCTCCTGCAAAATAGCATAGAAATTTATGTGGCCGCCATCGCTCTTCTAGTGGTTGAGGCCGATGGAAGTTGAACAACTCCTCAACTTCTCCTTAGTAACAACATTTGTCAACATGTTTGCCAGTTTGTCATTGATATGGATCTTCTCTAACTTGACTTTTCCATCTTTCATGTGTGACCGTATGAAATGGTACTTTATATCCATACACTTGGTCCTTGAATGAAGTGAAAAATTCTTGGCAAGGTATATTGCACTTTGCTGAATACAACCAACAATTCTCTTGTTCTTTGCGCAATTCTTTCAAGAACGCTTTTCATCCATACAAATAATTTCCAAGCCAATGTGGCTAGAACATACTCTGCCTATGTGGTAGACAAAATCACCATTTTCTATAACTATGACGGCCAATGCACTACACCTCCGACCAATGAACACATATCATGTGGTGCATGCTTCTACTATTAGCACCGCTAAAACAAATATGTGAACACATATTAGACATAGCCTTGCAGCTTTATTTCTTTTACATTAAAACAAAGTGATACTCGAGAGGTTCCCTTAAGATACCTCAATATCCGCTTTACTGTCTCCTATTACTCCTTTCCCGGATTGCTCATATACCTTGCTACTACTTCCACTACATGTGAGAAATCTGGTCTTGTGTATATACAAGCATACATAAGACTACCAACAGCTGAAGCATAAGACACACTGTTGTGTTCCCGCAGGGAACACCAACAAAATCAAACGCCATAGTGAAAAAGGGGAAGAGAAAGGAGAAAGCTAGAAACAAAAGACAACTTTGTTATTCCATACCCTCGATCAAGGAAGACGACCCCTTTATAAAGAGAGCGCGCTTCTCAATATGGTAAGCCAAATCGTGGCTCGCTGATGGGCCACTAATTGGCACAGATTATTCTCTATCAGCCCATTACCTAACAATTAGCCTAAACGGGTCTGATTACAATAAGATACGTAATCAATCAAATATCCTAATGAAGTAATGCTGACGTGATGGGCTGTTGGGCTGCTGACGAGCCCACATTGGGCCTGGCCTGACGTTCACAACAATCTACCATGCTCCGCTACCGCATTGTCCTCAATGCGACCAAAAAAGGATGTGGGGACCATCGTCGAACATCTCGGTAGACGCGGCCGCAGCAGTGGCATACGCAAGTGTGCAGAAGAGGAGGAATCCCTTGGACGAAACGCCACCGGTCGGGCTCTCGGCATGAGGAGGGATGGACGAGACGCCGTCGGTTGGGCTCTCGGTGTGAGGAGGGATGTGGCGGAGGCGGTGCTCTTGGAGGGCAGTGGCGCCATCGGAGAAAATGAACATGGCATGATCCAATCTTTCGGCAGTAAGGGAAGGTAGTGTTCTGCGCGTCGGTGGTGTGTCGGAGACGGTAGTCGTGGCGGATACGGTGGAGGCTGAGATGGGCGACGCCGATGGAGTGGTGGCACTTGGATCGGCTCGTCTTGACGATGTTATGCGATTGTTGAGGGACCGGAGGCAGCATGCAATCGTTGTCAAACCTTGGGTGCCACGTCGAATGGGACCCGCATATTAGGACTGAGATGCTACTCATGTGTGATCTATACATGAAATATGCATTTTATTATCTCCTCAACTTATGTTTATACTAGTGTTTGATTAGAATTATTGCTACTTTAATATAGTTTTTGGTTTTTGTAGGAAACAAGAGTAAATTACAGAAATGAGATAAAACGCGACTCTAATGATTGAATATTAATAACTTCGATTTCATATCTTTGATGGGACTGATTTAAGCTTCATATTAAAGTACACGAAGTCAGCTTTCCAACGCCACTGACTGTTCGCAATTCGGAGTACTGAGCAAAAAAGTTATGATCATTTGAAATATCGCACGCGAAAGAGACACGATTAAAGAGAAGAACCGTCAAGATGAGATTGGATTGATGAGATCGATACAACGGGTTTTTGTTTAATAAAGAAAAAAAATAAAAAAAAAGAAAGAAATATGACCGGTTCAGAGTCCGGTCCGGTTTAGTTAAAAGAAAAAAAAAACCGGCCCGAGCTAAAGCTCGGGCCTTTCGAACAGAGGCGATACTCTGTTTTCGCTCGAGCTGGACGGCGAGGTTCGATGCTGGCAGCGGCGGTTCACGGCGGCCTGGGCGACGACGGCAAGGATTGCGGCGGACTTCTTGATGTCGGCAAGGATCAACTGGACGGCGGCGCCGACGATCATGGAGGCGTTGGAGACGACGACGGCGAACTGTGGTGGGCACGGGCGATGACGACGGCGGAGAATATGACGGCGATGAAGCCGGAAAGACGGTCGCGGTGGTTAGGACGACGGATACGGCGTGTTTCAGGAGGAGATTGAGTGAAGCTTGGCTGTGGCAAGGACTCTCGGCTTGATAGAGGCGTGTTCACTTGGGAAGTTCGGGGATATGTTCAAGCCGAAATTGGGAGTTGGATTTCGATTTGGGATAATCCAAAAGTCAGAAAGATTGTTGAGGAGGACTCTTTCCATTTGCCTATAAAATCAGAGCTTTCGAAGCGGAGAAGATGGCTGGCCGAGAGACGAAAACAGAAAGAGCTCTAACAGTGCCAGCCGCCGGAAAAACAGAGCGTAACGGAGAAATTTCAGAGCTTTAACGGTGCGATTGTCGCCGGAATCCGGTGACTTTGGCCGGAAGAAGTGAAGAGGAAGTAAAGAAGAAGTGAAGTAGGCCGGAGGAGGGAAGAAAGCTGCGATTTTTGGACTGGATTTTCAGTTGCTACAGTGCACAGCCGCCGGAAAAGACGATGAATAGTGCCTATGCGTGAACAGTGTTACTATAGTGATTTTGAACAGTGTTTTCCGATGAATAGTGCAAAACGACGCCAACGAATCAACAGCGTTCTCCACGTCCGATGGCCGGCTAAATCCTTGTCCAAGGCGTAGATGAAACCCGAGTAAATTGGTTGTATCGTTTTCTTTGATCTTAAACTTAATTTACCTTGATTGGTGTATGAATCTTATTTTAGAATTACTGTTAATTTATTGAGGTTTATTCTATGTGCTCGAGAGAGGCTAGAGTGAATTCTTCTTAATTTCAATCCGAGGAATATTTGCGTGTCTGAGAGGAACGTAAGTAGACTAAGGTGTTATAAAGAAATAAGATTTCATTGGTTTATGCTCGAGAGAGATAGATCACAGTTCCATATTTTGAATTACTTATGTGTTACGTCCGAGAGGAGAGCACTACATTTTGAATTGACAAGTATATGTCCGAGAGGAATATACTAGCCAATCAGGAATTTATTCAAAAGAGAGAGGCGATAAGCTGGTTTATTGTGTGGTGGATTCGAAGCCTTGGTACTTCTCCATATTAGTTAAAATCCATTTTAAATTAGTTAAATTTTATTGCTTTCTCTAGATTAATTAAAACAAAATTTGCTTTCACTTGAATTTGGTAAAATATTAGTCCGTCCCTGAGGTTCGACAACCCTTTAATACTCACTGTAGTAAAATTGCCTTGTGCACTTGCAAGGGTTTTATATTTAAACGATCAAGTTTTTGGCGCCGTTGCCGGGGACGGCATAATAGTTTACCAGATTCTTAGCATAATTAGTGTTAGAGTAGTTTAGTGCGTCTTAACTTAGATTAGTTGTCAGTAGCTTAATTTATGTTTTTCTTTCTTAACGAGGAAGGGCCACCCCTTCCCCTAGTTTGCATTCTCTTTTCCTTATCTTTTTAGATTAATTTGTGTGTTTGGTGTTTTCTTTTCTTTCTGTGATAGTATGTTGTGCTAGTGGTGGATATCTAGGGTTGTTTATCTTATTTGTGGATGTGTGATATTGTGGTTTGGGTGTTGATAAATACATGGTGAAGAAATGTCTTCACCTTTCTATGGATTTAGCCATGAGAACCCATATAGGAGCTTTAATGATTATTGTTCTTCACACACACATAATATCCCTCCCTATGAAATGCCCTACCACCCACATCCCTTATATGCTGATGCTTACAACCGTGGTTGGGATAATCACTCTAATTTTGGGAGTGGCACATCTTCCCGACAATACACAACTCCTTATATGTCAGAACCATGTGCCCTCTGTTTAAGTCCCATTCACATCCCAGTGGAGTGCCCTTTGGCCCATGAGTACCCTGATTTTATAAGAAAATATGTGAATGAGGCCCAAAGTCTTCATAAGTGGGAGGATCATCCTATTTTCCCTTGGGAGCAACCCAATCCTGGGCCCACTCTTCATCAGGCCCCTAGACAAGATTTTCCAAGCCCACACCTGCCTTACCAACCTGCCGCTACTCCTCAGTTTGACCCACCCGCTAGACAATCTACCTTAGAAAACCAAATGAGCCAACTGTTAGCCCTTGTAGCTGAGATGGCAGCCGAGAGAAAAACTGAGATTAAAACTGGATGTGAGGAGATGAGAGATGAAATACGGACCCATGCCCAGATTGTCCATTCTCACACACAGGCTCTTGCCAACATTGAAATACAGTTAGAACAGCTAACACAGGCTATGAATATGAATAAAGAATGCATTTTACCTGTCGAGCCCCAATATCCGATGGGCCAATTTTCTGACAAAGGGATATGTTTTTCCCCTGACTATGATGTTACATCCCTTCATAATGCCCAAAGGTTTGACAATGAGCTTGAGTGGGTTTTACATAATGATCAAGAGGGTGTAGAAATTAAAGAAGAAGTGAGTGCATTAATAGAACCCAGCTTTAAACCTTCTTCTATATCTGAGGAGTCACGACCTATGGCACTATTAATGAAACCTTCTATTCCTGAAACACCATTCATACCTTATCTAGATCAATCTAACTCTTTGTTTATAGAAAGTAACTTAGATTGTTTCACAGATTGTTTAGTTGAGTCACTAATTGAGGAAGCTTTTCCAATTGGGTTACTAGAAGAGGCCCCTAAGGCCAAAATAGTTAATTTGGAAGAGGAGCCTTTTATTCTAAAATTTTCTAATGACCCTTCTTCATGGTTAATGCAGGGACCCCTCTTTCCAAAGCTTCCCCACCCACCACTCCATCCTTTTATTCCACGATATGCTCCATACATAAGCCACACCGATAGGAGTGTGTTGGGCAATCATTTAATTGATCCAGGTTGAATTTTTGAGGATCCGAACCCTGCACAAGCCCGTGGCTACATCTGGCTGAAGACGTTAAACTTAGCGCTTGGTGGGAGGCAACCCACTTATTCAGGTGTATTCTCTCCTTTTCTTCATTTCCTTATTATGTTATCAGTGTAGTTTTATATTGTTCACATTGAGGACAATGTTCATAATAGGTTTGGGGGAGGGAATATTACTTTCATAAAAATAAAAATTAAAAATCAGAAAAAGAAAAAATAATTTTTTTTATTAGTTTTTAGGTTGTTTGTTAGTATTTTTGCCAGGTTTTGATAGTTTATCCCGTAATAATGCATGTTACAATTCTTAGGAGATTAATTTGCATTGGAAGTGTGAGTAAGTATACTGGAGGATAGATACACTTAACTGAGCATATCTTTCTATTACAGTCCTCTTGGAACAAAGTGCTTGAACTAAGAAAATTCACTTACACACACTAGTACATAAAGTAATACCATCTAGAGATTTGTTGAATACTAATTTACAGTGGGATGTCTTTAATCATAGTCATTGGATGATGTGTAGTTGTCTGTTGAGCTTAAAAGATCATGATAGACCATTTACTTGGCTATGGCAAGGAATTGGAACCGGAAATAGGTTGAGAGTATAATACAACCTGGACAAAATAAAGATGTGCTGAAACATATATGTGATGAAAATGAAAATGTGAAAAAAAAAAAACAAAATGAAAGAAAAGGGGTTGCTTGACTTTATAGGATTAACTTAGGCTGATGCTCGGGCCCGAAGCGGTCTCTTAAAACCTAATGCCCTAAGCCAACTGGCTGGGAGTCATTGGCCTGAGTCATTGCTAAACCTAAGCATCTTGAAGTCAGGCCTTACACAGTCCTAGCGAAAAAAAAAAGAAAAAAAAAGTCTATGGTGTATTATCCTCTCAAATCTAGAATGTTGGACCCGAAGGAGGCGCGCAGATCTGTGCTATCATGAACCTAAAGATTACGATGACTATGTAGATTCTGATGTTCTTTGGTTAATGGGTAACACTGGATCTGTATAAACAGAAATTTAGAATGTATTGGTACAATGTTCTACACTTTCTACTATTTATTTTATCATGCTATATTATATTTGAGCAGAAATTTCCAAGATGAAAGTGTGGAATAAAACCACTTACTTGAGGGCTTCTATATTCCTGTTGATTATGAACCAAGTACATGTGGTTAATTCTCTTAAGCATTGTAGTATGTATTTGTCGGGATAATAGGTTTGTGTGTTTTGCAATGTTTTTATTTTTGCTTTATTTTTGCACTTAGGTTAATTAGTTTAATAAATACATGTTTGTGGGTAGCATGGCTGCAAACCCTCACGAGACAACACTCGTCCTACTAGGGCCACCTAGAGGTTTAACAGCTTGTTGCATACGCTTAATGCAATCGTGTTCCCTACGAAAGTGGTGTTTACTTTTATGAATTAGTTCCTTAGTTTGTTTGATTTGATTTGATTTTGTTTTGTTTTGCTAGGGACTAGCAAAATATAGGTTTGGGGGTGTGATCTATACATGAAATATGCATTTTATTATCTCCTAAACTTAAGTTTATGCTAGTGTTTGATTAGAATTATTGCTACTTTAATATAGTTTTTGGTTTTTGTAGGAAACAAGAGTAAATTGCAGAAATGAGATAAAACGCAACTCTAATGATTGAATATTAATAACTTCGATTTCATATCTCTGATGGGACTGATTTAAGCTTCATGTTAAAGTACACGAAGTCAGCTTTCCAACGCCACTGACTGTTCGCAATTCGGAGTTCTGAGCAAAAAGTTATGATCATTTGAAATATCGCACGCGAAAGAGACATGATTAAAGAGAAGAACCGTCAAGATGAGATTGGATGGATGAGATCGATACAATAGGTTTTTGTTTAATAAAGAAAAAAAGATAAAAAAAAAGAAAGAAATATGACCGGTTTAGAGTCCGGTCTGGTTTAGTTAAAAGAAAAAAAAAAGAAAACCCGGCCTGAGCTAAAGCTCGGGCCTTTCGAACAGAGGCGATACTCTGTTTTGGCTCGAGCTGGACGGCGAGGTTCGATGCTGGCAGCGGAGGTTCACGGCGGCCTGAGCGACGACGGCAAGGATTGCGGCGGACTTCTTGATGTCGGCAAGGATCAACTGGACGGCGACGCCGACGATCATGGAGGCGTTGGAGACGACGACGGCGAACTGTGGTGGGCATGGACGATGACGACGGCGGAGAATATGACGGCGATGAAGCCGGAAAGACGGTCGCGGTGGTTAGGACGACGGAGACGGCGTGTTTCAGGAGGAGATTGAGTGAAGCTTGGCTGTGGCAAGGACTCTCGGCTTGATAGAGGCGTGTTCACTTGGGAAGTTCGGGGATATGTTCAAGCCGAAATTGGGAGTTGGATTTCGATTTGGGATAATCCAAAAGTCAGAAAGATTGTTGAGGAGGACTCTTTCCATTTGCCTATAAAATCAGAGCTTTCGAAGTGGAGAAGAGGGCTGGCCGAGTGTGACGACCGTAAATTTTATAGTATTTTCTTGGCTCAACGGTATGCATTTATTTAAATTTTCGAAAATCTTTTGAAAATTCAATTCCCGCCGGAATCGATCGAACGCCGTAAAATTTGTGATTTTTGAATTGATCTTAATCGGAGATTTTATTGGATTATATGATTCATGATTGGCGTGACATGTTGGTTTGGCTTCATTTGACCTAAGATTATTGGATAGGTATTTGTATGAAGTTTGTGTTATTTTTGGGAATAGAATTAATTTGAGATTAAGCAAAAATTATGAATTAGATATTTCTTAAGTGGGTTAGTAGTGACTAATAGAAATTCTAAAAGAGAAACCCAAACCCAAACCCAAACCCATTTGTGCTTGGGTCGGGTTAGCCTTAGTGGAGGTGGTTGAGAGATGGGTTAATGGAAGTGGTTGATGGATAACATTAATTGACCCCCATTAACTCATTCCTTGTAAACCCAAGAGTCATCTTGAAAGTGGTAAAATCTGGAATTTTCTACTGAATCTAAGCCATTGGTTTAAGGATTGATCAAGGGTGGAGATTCATTTGAAAAATCTATAAATAGGCTAGTAGGGGGGTGGTTTTGCTTAGTGCTCAAAGCCTTGAGCATTTCTCTCTCTCTCTCTCTCTCTCTCATTATCCGGCCGGCGGCAACCTTACTCCGGCGGTGGTCCGTGGTGGTTCGTGGTGGTCCAAGCAAGGTCGACCGGCGTGGTGTTGGTGCGGCATTGTCGAATTCAAGAGTGCTCGGGAAGTCTCGGTATTTACAACCAAGTAGGATGCCTTTTTCCCATTACACTTCTTTTTGATAAAATGAATTGTTGAATGTTGATGCCTTGATGTTAAGTACTCATTTCTGGAATTTGTATTGCCGATCCTAGAATTGATATTCTCTCTTGTTTCATGACTCTATTGTATTTCAACTCAATCATTTCTACGTATGTTGACCAATGAAAATTGGATTTGGATTTTTATGTTAAATCTTGATCGCATGTGATAATGCTATTTGTATATCCATGCTCACTCTCTTGAGTAAAGATTTGATCTTTAGGCACTTTGGTGTATTTCCGTATTTCGTGTTCTATATGTATTATCATAGCTATTACTACTTGTATAATATCAACTAAATGGGTAATGGTATAATGAATGATAACTATAAGATTATTCCTTGTAAGATCTTGTCTCTGAGATATCAGTTCGTTTTATTGTCAGCGTGTTTTGAGATCTAATGTTGTCCGGGATTATATGATAGTATCACTTAAATAATGAGATAAGAATGTGTTGTAGTAATCGGGTAGTAAAGATTACGAAAAGTGGAATCATAAACTGAGAATTTCAGAACTTATAAAGCTCTGTAAAAATCTTAAGAAAGACTAGATTAATGTATAAAAAAGACTAATAAGGAGTTACTACACTTTATACATTAGTAAATTATGTATGACATAGAAACTTGGTCTCGGCCAGGAGCAATCCTGCGCAGGCAGACTTCAGTAGAAAAATGATAACTAATTATACAGTAATCGAAAAATTAAGTTATTTATCAATCTGGAAACTAGACATCAGAGGATATCTAAGATAAAAATTTCATAGATTAAATCAAATTGTTCAGAACGTAGTAACCTGATAAAGAGAGCTGTTCTGTTTTGGACAGAACACAGTTTCTGACTTTAAATGACTTAAAATCATAATAAACCTAAGAAGCTTGAGAATATTTGATAATTAAGAATCTAATCAAGTCTAATATGATTTTATAAGACTCTAAGAACAGTAACCTTAAGGTCTTAGAGCCAAATAAGGTGTCTTATAATAATAGTCCCTTTTGTTCTTCTCTTGGTCCATTTATGACTCAAGAGTAATCGAAGCTTGAATTCTAAGTCTCTGACGTGGTCTACCTGAAACGCGTCATTCTAAGTCGGGAATTATCAATTCTAGGGCTAGGTACAACTTTGTTGATAGCGAACTTGAACTTTTGGAAAATCATGTGGTGTGTCTCTTTATAGTCGGGTCTCACTTGAGTTCCCAGACTAATGCTTAATTTGATTTGGATTATGCTTTTCACTCCTATGAAGAGTCGGAACTTTAGAAAGTCTTGTTCTAAGCCTTTTGACAATAGGGCTAGTTGAATTGTTTCTCCGCTAAGTAGCATTTAAAGCTCTTAGTCGGAATCATAGTATGCTCACAAGCCATTGCTAGATCTTGCGAGATCTCCGATTTATTGAACCTCTGTAGTTCAGCCGATGACGGCAACCGCGTGCGCTTAGATTGTATGATATTACGGAAGGTCTGCAATCTCCGCCCATTGTGCCCGTAAGCACCGATGGGGCCAGCATCCCTAGACGCATGGCAAGGTTCCTCTGAAGAACCTCTAGGATGTTCTGGTATTGATGAAGATTTGAGAGCAGAAATTGTACTTTGACACTTTGGTTGTCCAATGCTTATTATCTTACCTTCGCTACTTTATGAAAGTCTTTGAAGTATCTTTGACCTTAATGCGTCTTGAATGGCAGTTGGTTCCAGGTAAGTGATCTTAGTCCTTGTTGAACCTGAGTCTGTTAAACCATACATCTTTGGAGTCTTCCCTTTTTTTCAGTGTGGGTTTTCTGTATCCTACTGGGTATTTCCTATGGAATACTCACGCATCCTCTGATGCAGGATTTAAGGTGGAGCAGAAGTGATGTTTTCCAGCGGCATGGTTTGATGTTGGAGCTTAGAAGACTCGTCTCTTATGTTTTGCTATATTTTGACATTTGAACTTGCGGCCTGCGTGCCATTTGCTTTATGTTAAACTCTGTTTGTGGTTGTTAAGACATTTTCAGATATTGTAATAGATATTTAGATTTCCTTTCCGTTATTCTACTTTTTGTAAGTAAATGTTATTTAAGTCATGACGATCCTGCAAGTCCCATAATATTTAAATGGGATAAGCGTAGACTCGAGTATTCGGTCCGTCCCAGGTTTCCTACCCTATAACCGTCATTGGATTGACGCTTCCGCGTAGATTGGGTCTTGGAAATTTGGGGCGTGACACCGAGAGACGAAAACAGAAAGAGCTTTAACAGTGCCAACCGCCGGAAAAACAGAGCGTAACGGAGAAATTTCAGAGCTTTAACAGTGCGATTGTCGCCGGAATCCGGTGCCTTTGGCCGGAAGAAGTGAAGAGGAAGTAAAGAAGAAGTGAAGTAGGCCGGAGGAGGGAAGAAAGCTGCGATTTTTAGACTGGATTTTCAGTTGCTACAGTGCACAGCCGCCGGAAAAGACGATGAATAGTGCAAAACGACGCCAACGAATCAACAGCGTTCTCCACGTTCGATGGCCGGCTAAATCCTTGTCCAAGGCGTAGATGAAACCCGAGTAAATTGGTTGTATCGTTTTCTTTCATCTTAATGAATCTTATCATAGAATTACTGTTAATTTATTGAGGTTTATTCTATGTGCTCGAGAGAGGCTAGAGTGAATTCTTGTTAATTTCAATCCGAGGAATATTTGCGTGTCTGAGAGGAACGTAAGTAGACTAAGGTGTTATAAAGAAATAAGATTTCATTGGTTTATGCTCGAGAGAGATAGATCACAGTTCCATATTTTGAATTACTTATGTGTTACGTCCGAGAGGAGAGCACTACAAATTGAATTGACAAGTATATGTCCGAGAGGAATATACTAGCCAATTAGGAATTTATTCAAAAGAGAGAGGCGATAAGCTGGTTTATTGTGTGGTGGATTCGAAGCCTTGGTACTTCTCCATATTAGTTAAAATCCATTTTAAATTAGTTAAATTTTATTGCTTTCTCTAGATTAATTAAAACAAAATTTGCTTTCACTTGAATTTGGTAAAATATTAGTCCGTCCCTGAGGTTCGACAACCCTTTAATACTCACTGTAGTACAATTGCCTTGTGCACTTGTAAGGGTTTTATATTTAAACGATCAAGTTTTTGAATAATTGAATTAATTATTCAGGTGGATTCTCAATCAATTGAATTTAACGCAATCGCACGAGACTACGTATAGACTAGTGGAAATGAGGTCGAACCCAAAGGACTTGGTAGATTAACTTAATTCTAATGAAAAGATTGAATTTTAATGTAACTAGTTATAACAGAATGAAAAGTTCTAATTTAACAAAGCAATCAAATTTATGTGAAAATAATATGATGAGAAATATACTAAGACTTCGAATCCACCAAAACTAAATAGCTATCCTCTCCGTTAAACCTGTACAATTCCAAGTGATCAATTATCCGTGCCCCTCTCGAAGTCACGAATAATCGTAATGTGTGCCCTCTCGAACATGCAACTAAAAAAATTAAATCTAACTTAATTAATCTCCCTCTCTCGAGCAAAGATCAATCATAAAAATGCAATCTTTATTCAAATAATACCTTGGAATTCGCTAAGACCTCTCGAACATTAACGATTCATTGGTTTAATTTCACTAACAATTACTCTACCCGCTCTCGAGCAACAGAATAATCGTAACAAAATATTAAGCACATGTAATAAAAATCACTACTTTAGAATTGCAAATAAATATTGAGAGTCAAATAATTCAGCAGAGCTTCATCTAGTCTTAGTACAATGAAATTTAGCTAGACATGGATGAAAAGGAAGAAAAAGCCTGGTTCGTCGGAGAAATCATTTGCAGGAATACTGTTCACGCGCACTGTAGCACGGTAGCAAAATCACTATTCACCCGACACTGTTCATCTTCCCCAACAGCCCGAAATCACTGTAGCATTTTGCAGGTACTGTAGCAGTACAGTATCAAACGAAAATCAGTCCAAAAACTTCCCTTTTTCCTCTGGATTTCTCCCTCTTCTTGCTCCCTATCGATTCTTCACCTTTTCCTCTTCAATTCCAGCCAAAATCACACCGAAAACACGACCCAAAACCACCCAAAACGAAAAAACACGAAGCTCTATTTTTTTCAAAAAACCGTCACCCAATTCGTCAAAAATCAGTCTCTATCTCCCAATTCTTTTCTCAGTTTTTATAAACTTTGAGAGAGAGTCCCTACCCCGTCAATTTCTCTTCAAGATCCATGAACCGTAGAGAAGCAGGAACCTTGCCTAGCTAACCCCTGCAAAACCCTCGAGGCCAGTTTGTAGCTGAGGCCTCCCATTACCCTCCTGAACAAGTGCAAGCCATAACTACTTGAGGAGCGGTAAACAAGTTGACAATAGGGTTCGGGATCCATTTGTTGGCCCGTTGAGTGAGACACCTTCCCATGAGGAAGACAAAGAGCCCAATTCCATCACAGCCATACCTGTTAGTTCTAAAACCCAGCCGGATACCCTACTCGAGACCCAGAAAGAGAGATCTTATATTCCCAGGGTGCCATTTCCACAATGCCTGGACAAACCCTCCCCATTTAATAAATCTCATGTTTGTTTTTTTTTAATCTAATTAACCTAAGTGCAAAAACAAAGCAAAAATAAAAACATTGCAAAACACACAAACCTATTATCCCGACAAATACATACTACAATGCTTAAGAGAATTAACCACATGTACTTGGTTCATAATCAACAGGAATATAGAAGCCCTCAAGTAAGTGGTTTTATTCCACACTTTCATCTTGGAAATTTCTGCTCAAATATAATATAGCATGATAAAATAAATAGTAGAAAGTGTAGAACATTGTAGCAATACATTCTAAATTTATGTTTATACAGATCCAGTGTTACCCATTAACCAAAGAACATCAGAATCTACATAGTCATCGTAATCTTTAGGTTCATGATAGCACAGATCTGCGCGCCTCCTTCGGGTCCAACATTCTAGATTTGAGAGGATAATACACCATAGACTTTTTTTTTCTTTTTTTTTTTTCGCTAGGACTGTGTAAGGCCTGACTTCAAGATGCTTAGGTTTAGCAATGACTCAGGCCAATGACTCCCAGCCAGTTGGCTTAGGGCATTAGGTTTTTATAGACCACTTCGGGCCCGAGCATCAGCCTAAGTTAATCCTATAAAGTCAAGCAGCCCCCTTTTCTTTCATTTTTTTTTCACATTTTCATTTTCATCATTCATATTTTTCAGCACATCTTTATTTTGTCCAGGCTGTATTATACTCTCAACCTATTTCCGGTTCCAATCCCTTGCCATAGCCAAGTAAATGGTCTATCATGATCTTTTAAGCTCAACAGATAACTACACATCATCCAATGACTATGACTAAAGACATCCCACTGTAGATTAGCATTCAACAAATCTTTAGATGGTATTAATTTATATACTAGTGTGTGTGAGTGAGTTTTCTTAGTTCAAGCACTTTGTTCCAAGAGGACTGTAACAGAAAGGTATGCTCAGTTAAGTGTATCTATCCTCCAGTATACTTACTCACACATCCAATGCAAATTAATCTCCTAAGAATTGTAACATGCATTATTACGGGATAAACTATCAAAACCTAAGAAAAATACTAACAAACAACCTAAAAACTAATTAAAATTTTTTTTATGATTTTTTCAATTTTTAATTTTTTTTAATTTAAGCACTATTCCCTCCCCCAAACCTATTATGAACATTGTCCTCAATGTGAACAAAATATAGCATGACAATGAGCATATAACATAGAAAATCAAATAAAGGAGAGAATACACCTGAATACGTGGGTTGCCTCCCACCAAGCGCTAAGTTTAACGTCTTCAGCCAGACGAAACTCCATGAGTCCAACTTATCCAGGGTCTTTCAATTCAACGTTCAGTCCACCTGTGGTCCTACTGCGTACATTAGGATTAATGAAAGAAATCGCGAGTGGATCATCAGAACAAATCCATGGAGGTGCACCATCCACAAGAGTATCAATCATATGAACTGCATAATAATCATCTGGCAGTGGATGTTGTTTTTGGGCATTAAAAACATTCAGTTTGACATTTAAATTTCCAAAAGACAACTTCACCACCCCATCCCGACAATTTATAATAGCGTTGGACGTCGCCAAGAATGGACGTCCCAAAATTACTGGAATCTGACTACCAGCGTTTGGTACAGGTTGTGTATCTAGGACAATAAAGTCTACATGAAAGAAAAATTTATCAACCTGTACCAAAACATCTTCAATAACACCACGTGGAGTTTTAATGGATCGGTCTGCAAGTCGTAGTGTTATTGTAGTCGGTTTCAATTCCCCCAACCCAAGTTGCTCATACACAGAGGAAGGCAACAAATTTACACTCGCCCCCAAATCTAACAATGCATTTTCCACAGTATGGTTCCCTATCACACATGAAATTGTTGGACATCCTGGGTCCTTATATTTCGGTGGAAAGTTATGTGTCAATAGGGAACTCACCTGCTCAGTAAGGAAGACCTTTTTAGTCACATTAGATTTAGCTTTTCGCTTTTGGGTACAAAGGTCTTTAAGGAATTTGGAATAGGCAGGGACCTGTTTTATTGCATCTAGCAAAGGGAGATTGACCTTAACCTGTTTAAACACCTCGAACATCTCCTCCATCTTATGATGAGATTTATTAAATGGGGAGGGTTTGTCCAGGCATTGTGGAAATGGCACCCTGGGAATATAAGATCTCTCTTTCTGGGTCTCGAGTAGGGTATCCGGCTGGGTTTTAGAACTAACAGGTATGGCTGTGATGGAATTGGGTACTTTGTCTTCCTCATGGGAAGGTGTCTCACTCAACGGGCCAACAAATGGATCCCGAACCCTATTGTCAACTTGTTTACCGCTCCTCAAGGTAGTTATGGCTTGCACTTGTTCAGGAGGGTAATGGGAGGCCTCAGCTACAAACTGGCCTCGAGGGTTTTGCAGGGGTTGGCTAGGCAAGGTTCCTGCTTCTCTACGGTTCATGGCTTGAGCTAGCTGTCCCAATTGGGTCTCGATCTTGGCAATAGATTGTGTATGAGAATGGACTAGCTGGGCTTGGGACTTTTGTTCAGTTGTTAGTTCAGTCAAAACCGTAAGCATGGTGGATTGGGTGGCCATTATTTGGCTAAGCTGGTCTTCAATGGTTGGTTTCTTATTAGATTTGCCAAATTGTGGGGCTGAGGATGGTTGGTACAGTTGAGGTTGGTTTTGAAATTCCTGTCTTCGGGCCTGATTAAAAGTAGGTCCTGGATTAGGTTGCCTCCAAGAAAAATTAGGGTGATCACGCCACCCGGGATTGTAAGTGTTGGAGTATGGATTGTTGGCTTTGGGAAAAGTTTGTGCACTGTTGACATGCTCTTGTAGTAAGTCTGGATACTGGAAGGCTGCAGGGCAGTCAACAATAGTGTGCATAGGGCTGGCACAGATGGTGCAGGCATCATGAGAGGTTGGGGTATAAGGTGGAGTCTGTGAGAAAAACCTATCAAACCTCTCAGTAAGGGATGCCACTTGGTGTTCTAGGCTCGTGGTGGCTTTGACATCATACATGCCTCCCCTTGAGGCACTCCTGCCAGGCATATGGCCTTCAGATCTATAGAGGGTAGCACTATGTAAAGAGTTTTCGCTCAGGTCCTCTAGTAGATCCCAAGCATCATCAGGGGTTTTCTTCATGAATGTGCCTCCACAAGAGGCATCTATTAGGGTCTTATGCTGATCGCACACACCCTCATGAAATCTCTGTACTAATTGCCACTTGGGCACATCATGGTGGGGACAGGACCGGAGTAAGGCTTTCATCCTCTCCCAGCTTTCATGGAATTGTTCATTAGGTGTCTGGGTAAATGTGATGATTTCATGGCGGATCTTATTGGTTCGCCCCACAGGAAAGTATTTCTTGAGGAATTCGGCCTGAAGTTCTTCCCAAGTGGAAATAGAGTTATGCTCAAGGGAGTATAGCCATTCCTTGGCCCTATCTTTTAAGGTGAAGGGGAACAACCTAAGGCGCACTTGGTCATCAGACAGTGAAAGTTTAAAGGTTGTATTAACCACTAGGAAATTTTGGAGATGCCTATAGGGGTTCTCATTTAATTGGCCATGGTAGGTGGGCAACATCTGGATGATGTTGGGCTTAATTTCAAAATTAACCACATTTTTTGGTAAGATTATGCAGGAGGGGGAGGTGTAGGTGGTAGGCCTGTAATAATCTTGTAGGGTACGGGCATGAGGCACTACTGGATTCTGGTTTAGGCCATTCCCACCTCCAAGGTTCATGTTGTCTGCCATGGGATGGGTTTCAAAGATTGGGTTGCTGTGAGTTCTAAAGGCTCTAGACAGTCGCTCAGGATCAGGGTAAAAGGCCAGGTCGGGGTTCAGGGAACGATGACCATGCATGCACAATATAAAGCAATAAAACCTGTAGCAATCCTAATAGCGACAACTAGCACGTCATGCAATCCCACAAAGAAAATGGAAAATACCAAACACCCAAATTTATCTAAAAGAGAAAGGATAAGAGAAGCAAACTATGGGAAGGGATGGCCCTTCCAACGTTGGCGAGGATTCCACGTCTTCTCTTAATCCTGCAACAGAAGAAGTCTAAACTACTCTAAAACTAACTATGCTAAGAATTTAGTAAACTATTGTGCCGTCCCCGGCAACGGCGCCAAAAACTTGATCGTTTGAATATAAATTCTTGCAAGTGCACAAGGCAATTGTACTACAGTGAGTATTAAAGGGTTGTCGAACCTCAGGGACGGACTAATATTTTACCAAATTCAAGTGAAAGCAAATTTTGTTTTAATTAATTCTAGAGAAAGCAATAAAATTTAACTACTTTAAAATGGATTTTAATTAATATGGAGAAGTGCCAAAGCTTCGAATCCACCACACAATAAACCAGCTTATCGCCTCTCTCTTTTGAATAAATTCCTGATTGGCTAGTATATTCCTCTCGGACATATACTTGTCAATTCAAAATGTAGTGCTCTCCTCTCAGACGTAACACATAAGCAATTAAAATATGGAACTGTCAATTCAAATCTTATTCCTTTATAACACCTTAGTTTACTTACGTTCCTCTCGGACACGCAAGTATTCCCCGGATTGAAACTCACAAGAATTCACTCTAGCCTCTCTCGAGCACATAGAATAAACCTCAATAAATTAACAGTGATTGTATAATAAGATTCATACACCAATCAAGGTAAAATTAAGATTAAGATGAAAGAAAACGATACAACCAATTTACTCGGGCTTCATCTACGCCTTGGACAAGGATTTAGCCGGCCATTGGACAAGGAGAACGCTGTTGATTCGAAAGAGTCGTTTTGCACTATTCACCGAAAAATACTGTTCAAAATTACTGTAGCAACACTGTTCATGCAAAACACTATTCACAGGTACTGTTCACTACGCACTATTCATCGTCTTTCCCAACTCGTTGTGCACTGTAGCAGTCCAAAATTCAGCACCTTTCTTCCTCCTTCTCCCCTTCCGGCCCAAAATCCACCAGAATCCGGCAAACAGACGACCCAAAACTCTGGTTTTTCTGGCGACTTTGGCTCCGTCAAAGCTCTGTTTTTCCTGCCGGTTCTCCCTTAGCTCTCGATCTGTTATGTATTTATAGACATCCGAAATAGAGTCCAAGTCCTTTTACAAGAGCCAAAACCGCGTCCCAATCGAAGACGAAATCGAGTTTTTCTAATTCGATTAGGAGTCCGTCTCTGTTTCCCGATTGAACACCATCAGTTTTTTTCTAGTTCGTCAAGCCTCCGCCATGGTCATCGCCGCAGGTCCTTTCTCGCCGGCGTCGTCAACTCACGGCCGTCCGAATCTAGCCCCGCCACAGAGACCCATCGCCGCCGTCCTCACTTCCGCCATCCTTCTTCTTCACCGGCGTTCAATTTCTGTTTTTGTTTTTTTTTAATCGATATCTATTCCTCGCCTCCGGCGGCTCCTAGACTGTCCCCGCCGTTCCTTTCTGCCGTCAAGACCACTGCCGTCGTCGTCTTTTCCGTTGCCGTCGCCGTCGCCAGCCTCGCCGGCGAAACTCAGCCCACCGGCCTTCTTCGGCAGAGCTCGAGCTCTGCTTCTGGACGAAAGGCCCGAGCCCTTGCTTTTCCCTTTTTTTTTTCTTTTTCTTTTAACTGAACCGGACCGGAACGGAACCGGTTCATATTCCTTTTTATTTTTTTTCTTTATTAAACAAAAACCCGTTGTATCGATCTCATCCATCCAATCTCATCTTGACGGTTCTTCTCTTTAATCGTGTCTCTTTCGCGTGCGATATTTCAAATGATCATAACTTTTTGCTCGGAACTCCAAATTGCGAACAGTCAGTGGCGTTGGAAAGCTGACCTCTTGTACTTTAACATGAAGTGCAAGAAAAAAAAGACGAGGCCCGTTTGAAAAAAAAAAGAAAAAAAAATTCTATGGTGTATTATCCTCTCAAATCTAGAATGTTGGACCCGAAGGAGGCGCGCAGATCTGCGCTATCATGAACCTAAAGATTACGATGACTATGTAGATTCTGATGTTCTTTGGTTAATGGTGATATTAAAGATTACGATGACTATGTAGAACCTGAATAGTCTAGTGGAAACGAGACTACGTATAGGCGATTGAGAATACACCTGAATAGTCTAGTTAAATTCAATTGATTGATTGAATTTTTAACTATTTTACTCGCAATCGCACGAGACTACGTATAGTCTAGTGGAAACGAGGTCGAACCCAAAGGACTTGGTTGATTAATCTTAATTCTAATGAAAGATTTTATTTTTTATGAAACTAGTTATAATAGAATGAAAAGTTCTAATTTAACAAAGCAATGAAATTTATGTGAAATAATATGATGAGAAATATACTAAGACTTCGAATCCACCCAAACCAAATAGCTATCCTCTCCGTTAAACCCGTACAATTCCAAGGGATGTCTTTAGTCATAGTCATTGGATGATGTGTAGTTATCTGTTGAGCTTAAAAGATCATGATAGCCCATTTACTTGGCTATGGCAAGGGATTGGAACCGGAAATAGGTTGAGAGTATAATACAGCCTAGACAAAATAAAGATGTGCTTGAAAATATATGTGCTGAAAATGAAAATGTGAAAAAAAAAACAAAAATGAAAGAAAAAGGGGCTGCTTGACTTTATAGGATTAACTTAGGCTGATGCTCGGGCTCGAAGCGGTCTCTTAAAACCTAATGCCCTAAGCCAACTGGCTGGGAGTCATTGGCCTGAGTCATTGCTAAACCTAAGCATCTTGAAGTCAGGCCTTACACAGTCCTAGTGAAAAAAAAAAGTCTAAAAAAAAAAAGAAAAAAAAGTCTATGGTGTATTATCCTCTCAAATCTAGAATGTTGGACCCGAAGGAGGCGCGCAGATCTGTGCTATCATGAACCTAAAGATGACGATGACTATGTAGATTCTAATGTTCTTTGGTTAATGGGTAACACTGGATCTGTATAAACAGAAATTTAGAATGTATTGCTACAATGTTCTACACTTTCTATTATTTATGTTATCACGCTATATTATATTTGAGCAGAAATTTCCAAGATGAAAGTGTGGAATAAAACCACTTACTTGAGGGCTTCTATATTCCTGTTGATCACGAACCAAGTACATGTGGTTGATTTTCTTAAGCATTGTAATATGTATTTGTCGGGATAATAGGTTGTGTGTTTTGTTATATTTTTATTTTTGCTTTGTTTCTTCACTTAGGTTAATGAGATTAATAAATACATGTTTGTGGGTAGCATGGCTGCAAACCCTCACGAGACAACACTCGTCCTACTAGGGACACCTAGAGGTTTAACGGCTTGTTGCATACGCTCAATGCAATCGTCTTCCCTACGAAAGTGGTGTTTACTTTTATGCATTAGTTCCTAACTTTAGTTGATTGTTTGATTTTGTTTTGTTTTGTTTTGCTAGGGACTAGCAAAATCTAGGTTTGGGGGTGTGATCTATACATGAAATATGCATTTTATTATCTCCTAAACTTATATTTGTGCTAGTGTTTGATTAGAATTATTGCTACTTTAATATAGTTTTTGATTTTTGTAGGAAACAAGAGCAAAACACAGAAATGGGATAAAACGCGACTCTAATGATTGAATATTAACAACTTCGATTGCATATCTCTGATGGGACTGATTTAAGCTTCATGTTAAATTTCACGAAGTCAGCTTTCCAACGCCACTGACTGTTCGCAATTCAGAGTTCTGAGCAAAAAGTTATGATCATTTGAAATATCGCACGCGAAAGAGACACGATTAAAGAGAAGAACCGTCAAGATGAGATTGGATGGATGAGATCGATACGACGGGTTTTATTTGATTAAAAGAAAAAAAAAAGAGAAAGGATTAAACCGGTCCGGTTCAAAGAAAAAGAAAAATAAAAATAAAAACAAAACCGGCCCGAGCCAAAGCTCGGGCCGTTCGTCCAGAAGCAGAGCGTTCGAGCTCTGCTCGAACGCCGGCGAAGGTGAAGAAGGGCCGGCGAGGCTGAGGAGGCGGCGGCGGGTTTCGACGCGGCGGCGATTTTGACGGCGGAAGGCGAGGCACGGCGGCGGCGGAACTTGACAGAACAGAGAAAAAAACAACTGAGCTCTGTTTGTGACGGCGGCGGAATCGACCGGAGCTGGTGAAGACGACGGTGGGCCGGTGTGGCAGAGTGTTAGAGCATTGGACGGCGGAGCTGGGTGTCGATCGAGCAGGCGGAGCTCAGAGGAGAATTGTGCCGGAAATTGAAAAGAAACAGTGAAGCCGAGATCAATCGGGACTCTGTTTGAAACAGAGTCGTGTTTGATTCGCGATGGATTCGAGTTCATCCAAATCCGAAATTGATGCGATGAGGACTCTTAAAATCGAAGCCTATAAATAGAGGAGGAACTGGACTGGTTTGAGGGGAGAAAAAGAGCTTTACAGAGAGAAATTTCAGAGTTTGGAAGAGAGGAAAAGCCGCCGGAAAACAGAGCTTTCCGGCGGGGTTCGGCCGGAAGAGAGAGAGAGGGAGGAGGAGCGACCAGAGGCGAGGAAGACAAGGCCGGAGGAGGGAAGAAAGCTGCGAGTTTTGGCTGTTCTTGAACTGCTACAGTAACGGCTGCGCGAGGAAGACGATGAACAGTGCATGAACAGTACCCGTGAACAGTGAATAGTGATTTTTTGGTGAATAGTGCACAATGACACCAACGAATCAACAGCGTTCTCCTTGTCCGATGGCCGGCTAAATTCGCGTCCAAGGCGTAGATGAAGCCCTAGATTTGTGTTATTACTCTTGATTATTTTATTTAATACAATTGATATGATTTTGCTTAATGCTATTTCATGAGTTTCTTTTGAGTGCTTGACCATAGACTTGATTGATATGCATGAAATTAGATCTTTTTAATTCATATGCTTACCTAAAAGTAGGCTGGTGTTAATTCTATGCCCGACCAAGGATAGGATCATTAGCCCAAATGATAATTCTATGCCCGACCAAGGATAGAATTATCTACATTAATTTTTAGTGGATGAACTCTCGTGTCCGACCAAGAACGTGAGTGAATTCACTGTAATTTGTGTGTCTGACCATGAACACAAATTACCTTATCATGTCAATTTGAGCGTAATAATAATTGAGAGTAGTAATTGCATATTTAGTGGTGGATTCTCTGCTTTGGCACTTCTCCATATTAGTTAAAATCTATTTTAAAGTAGTTAAATTTTATTGCTTCCTCTAGATTAATTAAAACAGAATTTACTTTCATTTAAATTTGGTAAAATATTAGTCCGTCCCCGAGGTTCGACAACCCTTTAATACTCACTGTAGTACAATTGCCTTGTGCACTTGCAAGGGTTTAATTTTAAACGATCAGCTACCCACAAACATGTACTTATGGAATTAACCTAATTAACCTAAATGTAAAAACAAATCAAAACACTGCAAAACAAACAAACCTATTATCCCTTCAAATGCAGACTACAATGCTTAAGAGAATTAACCACACGTACTTGGTTCATAATCAACAGGAATATAGAAGCCCTCAAGTAAGTGGTTTTATTCCACACTTTCATCTTGGAAATTTCTGCTTAATATGATATAGCATTATACTTTAAATATTAAAAGTGTAGAACATTGTAGCAATACATTCTAAAATTCTGTTTTACACATATCCAGTGTTACCCATTAACCAAAGAACATCAGAATCTACATAGTCATCCCAATCTTTAGGTTCATGATAGCACAGATCTGCGCGCCTCATTCGGGTCCAACATTCTAGATTTGAGAGGATAATACACTACAAACTTTTTTTTTTTCGCTAGGAATGTGTAAGGCCTGACTTCAAGATGCTTAGGTTTAGCAATGACTCAGGCCAATGACTCCCAGCCAATTTGGCTTAGGGCATTAGGTTTTAAGAGACCGCTTCGGGCCCGAGCATCGGCCTAAGTTAATCCAATAAAGTCAAGCAGCCCCCTTTTCTTTCATTTTGTTTTCATTTTTTTTTCACATTTTTATTTTCATCATTCATATTTTTCAGCACATCTTTATTTTGTCCAGGATGTATTATACTCTCAACCTATTTCCGGTTCCAATCCCTTGCCATAGCCAAGTAAATGGTCTATCATGATCTTTTAAGCTCAACAGATAACTACACATCATCCAATGACTATGACTAAAGACATCCCACTGTAGATTAGCATTCAACAAATCTCTAGATGGTATTACTTTATGTACTAATGTGTGTAAGTGAATTTTCTTATTTCAAGCACTTTGTTCCAAGAGGACTGTAATAGGAAGATATGCTCAGTTAAGTGTATCTATCCTCCAGTATACTTACTCACACTTCTAATGCAAATTAATCTCCTAAGAATTGTAACATGCATTATTACGGGATAAACTATCAAAACCTAACAGAAATACTAACAAACAACCTAAAAACTAATCAAAATTTTTTTATGATTTTTTCAATTTTTTCAATTTTTTATTTTTTATACAAGCAATATTCCCTCCCCCAAACCTATTATGAACATTGTCCTCAATGTGAACAAAATATAGCATGACAATGAGCATATAACATAGAAAATCAGATAAAGGAGAGAATACACCTGAATAGTCTAGTGGAAACGAGACTACGTATAGTTAACGAGACTACGTTTAATTAATCAATTGAATTAATTAATATCACCATTAACCAAAGAACTTGCAAGGGTTTTAATAATTAAATTTAACTGAACCGGACCGGAACGGAACCCTTAACCACTACAAAGAAAAAAAAAGAAAAGAAATATGAACCGGTTCAGAGAAATCCGGTTCAGTTAAAAGAAAAAAAAAACCCGGCACGTGCGGGCAGGATATCGATGTCCCAGACAACACAGTCAAGCCCATCCTCCTGGTATCGTCTGCAAGCCCACTGGGCCCAAGGTCGCTGGGCCAGGCTGCCATGATGTTCACATCGTGGCCAATCACATCGAGCTACAGGATGAAAGGGTTGTTCACACTCGGCCCACGAGAGGAGAATAGAGCAACACCCGGGCCCCAGTTTCTCCCAATGGCGGTCCCACCGTAGATGATCTTGGCCGTTGGATTTCGCATGGAATTCGCATAGCTTTTGTGGAGGGCCCCCTCACAGCCAATCTGTGTGGCGGGGAGGACGTGGATGTCCACCGAGTCTCGAGAGGCGATGGTGTCGGGGTTGCCAATCAGGGTAGCGATGGCCGTCACCATGTCAATGTGACCCATCGGTAGGACCAGCGGCTGAATGGTAAAAGAGGAGAGGAAACCTTTGACGGCGGCAGGGGCCATGTGGCGGCCGGCGGCGAGGAGGCTGCCGTCGGATCGGAAGTAGGACTGGAGGAGGTTGCGGCGGCTGTCAAGGAAATCAGAGACGGGCTTCTCATGGACGGCGAGCATTTGGCGGATGGCAATCATTTGGATTCGGTTCTACTTGAACAAGAAACGGGAGACCTGAGGGATGTCGGTGGCCGGATAGTGGAGGCCAAGGTGGGCGACGCCGAGGCGGCAGACGACGGCGGCGTCTGTTCGATCGAGGCCGAGTTGGGCGGTGCCGAGGCGGCGATCGCCCTTGGACTAGCCGGTCTTGGGGATGACAAAGCCAAAGACAGAAACAGAGCCACCGACGAAGATTGTGGTGGCGGGCTGGAGGTTCATCTTGTCGAGGATGACGGCACCGGCTCCAAAGGTTGGGGCTTTGGTCTCGTGGGTAGGTCGCTCGGCGGTGATGGCGACCCTGGGCGGTTGGCCGAGCAAACGACCGTCATAGGGGCCGACGGAGGCCATACTGACGAGGATGGATATGTGAGGAAAGGACTAGAGCGTGGCCGCGGAAGCTGCGAAACGGTCGTCTGAGGCAGACGCCGAGAAATGTCAGTGGCGGAGGCGATGGCGGCCTTTGCTGGAGATGCCGAGGCGGATGTCATCCTTGTCGGGCTTTCTGGCGGGGGTGACGCCATTGGGGAGGACGATGGGGGCGAGGCGGCCCTGGCTGGGGAGGCAGATGCCATCCCTGTCGGGCTTTCCAACGAGGGTGGCGCTATTGGGGACGTCGACGAAAGTGGAGGTGCAGAAAGGCTCTACCTTGTAGGTAAAGGCGAGCTTTTCCGGCGTCTTTCTGGAAGTGGTCGATCCAGCGGAGGTGTCGGTGGCGGCGTAGGCTGGAGAGGCAATGATCTCCTCGCGCATGGTCTTGCCGATGGCGGCATCCGAGACAGAGTTGATGGCGGGTCGGCTAAAGGTGATAGCCGTGGAGTCGTGGAAGGATCTGGGGCCGGCGGATGGGTCGACTGTCGGCGCTGCCTTCTTTGTCGGTCGTCAGCGACGAGGCTGCTCCAGTCCTGCTCGGCCGCCATCGTCATCCGGGTCTTCAAGGACGCTGCACTCGAAGCGCCCAGCAGACCAGAAGCTCCCTCTCGGTTTGCACTCCACTGTTTGCATCATCTGCGACCAGACTGACGAGTCGTCAGATGCGCCTTTTTTCTCGAAACGGGAAACCCTGCCAGGGTGATTTCCAAAATGCTGCAAAAAATGCGACTTCGCCAGAAAGACATCCGCGGAGGCCGTCAACGGCTGCCCCTGAGATGGCATTTCCATCGTAGATCGGCACCGCTCTGATACCAATGTTGTGTTCCCGCAAGGAACACGAACGAAATCAAACGTCATAGTGAAAAAGGGGAAGAGAAAGGAGAAAGCTAGAAAGAAAAGACAACTTTGTTATTCCATACCCTAGATCAAGGAAGACGACCCCTTTATAAAAAGAGCGCGCTTCTCAATATGGTAAGCCAAATCGTGGCTCGCTGATGGGCCACTAATTGGCACTGATTATTCTCTATCAGCCCATTACCTAACAATTAGCCTAAACGGGTCCGATTACAATAAGATACGTAATCAATCAAATATCCTAATGAAGTAATGTTGGCGTGATGGGCTGTTGGGCTATTGACGGGCCCACATTGGGCCTGGCCTGACGTTCACAACACACACCTTTCACACTCTTCTGCCCCTCATGATTAGAGCAAAGCGCAACAAAGACTTTCATAAGGTAGTTATTTAAACTTCTGTTCATTTTTAGAACTGATGTAATAAGGTGGTGGACCCACATAATAATTCATGTTATTTTTCATTCTAAATTTATTTATAGATAGTTTATCCTGCTTGCTTATCATCTCGCTCTTTTTTTATTATAATGATGTGAATGATGGCGTGAATGTGATGCCTCAAGTCTTCAGTAGAAAATTTATATATACTCCAATGTGGCTGGAAATTTTGGGTGTGTTACAAAACGAAAATCAAAGACATAAGATATCCCCAAAAAAGAAAAATACTACAAGTACCATCTCTCCTTAATCAAATTTGTTATCCATCAATTCTACGTGATTCTTCTATTATGAATTTTGAAGCTCTGGCATTGATTTAGGGCTTGAGGCGTAATGCTCCTGCATTTTAGGTAATTACTAATGCATAGAAATAGATTTAAAAGCATTTTTAAATGGGTTCGTCGGTGAGTGTCAACTGACCGACGACAATAGTCAGTTATCCAACAAAATGGAGAGGTCATCGACAAGGTCTAATTGCATTTTTTGGCTCCCAAGCTACCTTTTTCGTAAGGAAATGGTATATAAACCCTTCCTGTGGGTACAAGGAGGTGTTCTTGGTTGTGGGAAACCCTAGAGAAGGGGAAATCCAATCCTAGGGGAGAACTTGGGGAATCAGGGTGATCTTGGTCATTTGAGTATCTCTTGTCCTCTGATTTGCTGTGGAGCAAGGTATGATTTCTAATTATAATTACTTTGTACTCTTTGGGGGATATTCTTCTCTGACTCAATGTGCTTAAGATGGATTTGCATTTGTTTAAGGCTAATATGCAAGAATATGTTCTCTAGAGTGTGGTTGTATATCTATGCATTCATTTTGAGTTTTATATGAGATATTGATGGATTTGATGTATTTGTCTATTGAGGATTACTGCTGGTGTTGCGTTGTGAGTCAATGTGAGTATGGTATATGGATGCACTGTCGGCTGACTCACAAGGAACTGACAGATGAAGTATTCTATCTCTTATGGCTATAATATATGATATGATGGGTATGAATAATGTCATGGATACATCACATAGTGCCTATGGGTATGAATGGTGTAATCCATGGTCATGAATATATGATCTGCAAAATTATTCAACCAAGAAACATAGCTATACAATGATCAGGGTTGAATAAACTACAATATCAACAAGGTCATCGGCAAACCCATAGGCCACCGACAGTTTAATGTACAACTTCTTATGAGTACTGATAATAAGTGCATAAATTGGCTAGGGTGGACCGATAGTTGATCCTGGAGCTTTCTATAACTTAATGTAAGTGAAGCATAATGTACCTAGGATAATAACTAGTTTATAATATATATTCTAAGAGTATTGACAATGATATCCACATAAGGTGGAGTCACAAATATTGTACTCTAATGCTTGTGATGATACCAAGGTATCTATTAAGTATGTAGGAAGGTTGAGTATGGCATCTCAATTGAGATGATCTATGTAAAGGTATGGCTGAGTATGATAAGCGTGGAAGGTAGAGGAATAAGGAAAAGTATTTAGGAACTCTTGTACCTTTACTAGTACAATATAGTATTGAATCTATCAGGGCATATATTTATATATGCCTTGTTGTTAAGGTGTAATGTGTGTGCTTATAAGATATTAGATGATGCAAGGATGGGCTTATACTGCCCTTATGAATGCATCAAAGGGAGAGGTACTGGAAACTGGAATGATATGCCTTTTAAGGTAGAGTGTTATAAGTATGGAATATGTTCCGAATAAGGAACATGAGATAGGGAGCAACAGGTCTTGACAAGTAATGTCAAGTTGAGTGTGAATGTAAGAGGATGCCCTTTCAGATGAAATCCTTGAGTTGGTTACTACATGAGTTGGGTTAGTTTAATTTGTGAAAATAGGAATGAGCTGTTAAGTCCCGTGAGGGATATATAGATGATGGATGTTGTAGTGGAAACAACATCCATGGGTTTACCAGTTCAATTGAACTACGTCTGATCCCTTGCACCTCAAAGGGGTACGTAGGCAACAACATCGCATGCCATCCGACCGAAATTGTCTTGTTATGTACTATTGTTGTACTTGCACATAGTGGGTTCAGTGAAGGCAGTATTGACCTTTGACAATATTAGAGGTATTATGAGTATGATGGATGAGTAAAACCCTAAGATCCACATATTGAATACTTTAACGAAAAAGGAAAAAAGAAAAAGAAAAATATATTAAGGACGTGCTTGGATCTGGGGTGTTACATGAGGTGCGGCATTGCTTTAGTTATAAAGCATTGATGGCAAAATCGGATTCTTTGTTGTTGATTTCGATCGTAATTTTTAATTTCTGCCTTGATCTAGTCTTATATATTGATGATCAGTTTGATTGGGATAAGATCTTTTTTGTTCATAATTATCACATGGGTAATACAATGGAGGATTTTATAGCCTTTTTCAGCTTCCGAAGGAAAGTCTAGCGTTCTTTTCCCCATCCAGATCATGTAGAATTTTTTTCCTTCAAAGGACTTTTCCTGCTAGACATATAATAGTTTCTTTTTCACTTGAAACAAACCATCTCGAAGGGTGGGGGGTTAAGCAGACCCTACTTGCTTATTAAAAAAAAAATTACAAGGGGACCAAAATCCTAAGCCCAAGACTAATGAGCAAAAGAGAAAACCTTAAAGTGAATGGATCTTAAAATTAGACAGAGTAGTTTAATGGCCTTTTCTTGCTAGAAAAGGCATTGGGAATATCAAAATTAGATAGTCTCTCCTAGTTTTCTTGCATGCTTCAATTTGGTTGGTCGTAGACCCAGTTTTAGAACTCCTTGCCTCTTTCAACTCGATTAAATTGTGAAACAAGTCAAATTACCCTGCTAACAATGTTTGGAAAGTCAATCTTTAGAGGTTGTTCTCTTATTTGCTTATAAACCTACTGGTAGGGGTCTGTGCCTAACTCCCCACCCTCTATGGTAGTTTTGGTTAAAAAAAATAAAGAAACTCAGCCTTCACATAAACTTAAACTAAATACGAAAAACATACCTTCATGTCCCTCCATAATAGCTTCATGCAACGGGCTCCTACCATGAAGGCCCTTGTGGAACGATTCATCTTTTTGCACATCAACGGACAGAATATGCTTAACGATTTGCAGGTACCCTTTCCAAGAGGCCATGTATAGTGGAGCTTGGCCGTCATTGGCGGGGATAGACAGCATATTAGGGTATGCTTGTGTTAGCTCTTCCAGATTGCCCAATGCAAGGCAGTTTGTCCTGATAAATCCCTTGCCTCTGACATCTCGTCTGCCTTTGTCTTCCCAACTTCACTGGAGCTTACCTTCTTTCCAAGCTCCATGAGAAGTTCAACAACTTCAGTGTGGCCATACATTGCAGCAACGTGGAATGGAATTCTACCCAGGACATCCTTCCCAGTGAAAAGGGATGAACTCTGATGATGACGACATATCTCTTCAACCATGCCCCGGTGGCCATCTTTGGCTGCAATGTAAAGTACTGACTGCCTCCCTGGTGCCATCTCCTTCAAGAGATTGACATTGTAGCTTATCAGGTGTTTAAATGCTTCAACGTTGTTTGATGTCACTGCCATATAGAGCTCTGGATCCATGTGCTTCCATTGCGCAGCCATGTTAATATGACTAGGAACCAATCGACAAAAACTCTATTATGTGTGATCTGGAGTGGGACCCTTTTTAAAGCATCGTAAAGTTGATATTCAATGTTAGATCATATGCTTGAACCCAAGGTGACGCAATGCTAGTCGCTTTCTTTTCTTCACTCATTCCACATTTACGTACAAAAGATGCTTAGTTTTCTCTTTAGTTAGTTGTACCTTTTGCCTCCATATTCAAAACTAGCTGTAGAGAAAACGAAAAGTTGCACTATGGCATACCAAATGGAGACAGAACTCTTCAAGGCATCCATTCATCAAACATCTCTTCAACCGATGTTCCAAACGAACTTTCCCACAAACTGTGCAATGAATTTGAGCCCAATTGTTCCAGTATGCAACTTCCGGTGTATTCAATAAGAGTTGTAGAGAAATTTTCCACAATATCCTCGCAGCTGCTGCAATTTGAGTGAGCCCCTATATGGTTCACCCTTCTGCTGCAGTCTGATGTCCATCGCTGGTAGACAGCCAGAACTTTCTCTAAAGATTTTAGTCCCTTTTATATATCGCGTGCACACCAGATGCTTACAAGTGGGATTCAGATTATCGCTAGGCGGATTTTGAAACACCCGCCCACTCCTTGTTACACAGTGGATCTGTGGAGAGCATTATGATCTGCGAATATTTCAAATATGCAACCAGCTGCATGCTAACTTTTGGCTTACATAGATTTTGTTTTATAAAAAAACGCCACCAGCAAAACATGTTAACGTTTCATGTTGTTTTGTAGGATGAGAACAATTATCGAACTATGTGAAAAAACTTTGGGGAATTTATATAATAAATTATAAAAAAAATTATGAAAATGATACACTGTAGCAAATATTTGCAAAATAGGGTATCTGACAAGCCACGCAGGCGCCAGCGCGGCGCCTGCGTGGTTTTTTTTTTTTAAAACTGACCCGAAAGGCGTCAGTTGAACCGACGCCTTTCGAAGAGAACATAAAGGCGTCGGTTGCCTTCAGTATTTAACCGTAAGAACCGACGCCTTTCGGTCCCTTCGTCTTTTTAAAAAATTGTGCTAGAGACCGACGCCTTTCTTTATGAACCGACGCCTTCAATTAACTTATAACATTCGGGCTCGGGCTCGGCCGCACCGAGCCCTAAACTTCGTTTTTTCTCTCCGGCGACTTCTCGGCTTTGCCTCCGCCTCCCCGCGCTCGCCTTCGGCCACCGCCTCGGCGACGACTCCATCTCCACCATCCTCACCTTGCCTCGCTCCCCGTACTCGCCTCATTCCCGTCCTCCCCGCGCTCGCCCCGGCCACCGTCACGCTTCGCCTCAGCGGCGACGTCATCGCCACCGTCTCGGCCAGCTCTGCCTCCCCGTCCTCGCCCCGGCCATTGTCTCGGCGTGTCTCTTTATAGGTAATATATATGTTTAATATATGTTATAAATACGATGAATGTAGCTGCATCGTATGAAATTGATTTTGTCATAGTTGTGTAGTATTTGATAGTGTTTGTTAATTGTTTTGTGAGAAAAGATGGCGGGAGAAATGGTTCCGTTTGTGCTAATGTATGGTAGCAGAATTGAGAGATGTGAATACGAAGGTGGTGAAACTGTAGGATTATTTATTAATAAGCCAAGTACTTACGAGGAACTAGAGATGCAAATGGTAAACAAACTGGGCTGGGACCAAAGATTGTGGAAAATTCGTATGAAGTACAAGATGCCTGTTACTGGAGGAAGGACTGCCGTAATACCAATTGATGATGACAATTCTATGCAACAAATGTTCTATTTTGCGCCTCATGTGCTTAGCTTCGAGCTATGTGTAGAAAAAGAGGTGCGCATGCCTAAGTTTGTAAATAATGGTGAAGGCGAAAGTAGGAGTGCTCGCATAAATAGGTCGAGTCAACACTCTAGAGGAAGGCATGTGGAAGATAATGAAGAAGATGATTTGTCTATATCACTAGCGTGCAACGAACCCCAACTTTCGCCGAGTTTGAGGTAAGTTTATTTAAAATATGTATTTTAACCATTCAACTAACATCATGAATTGTTTATTCATGATGTTAGTTTTATTTTGTATAATGTAGGCACACATCTCATGCTCATGAAGCAATGAATATTGGCATGGCACAAGGTGGTGAATAGTTTGGCACACAAACATCATTTCATAACCCCTATATTTACACTAGTTCAAGTGGTTGGCAAGAGGGACATATGAATGCTGAGGAAGACGAAGGGGAGAATGAGGAAGAGGATGGGAAAAATGATGAGCAGGTGCCTAATTCACAGGTTATTGATGTTGAAGATGTACGAGGAGAGGATAGTGTGCAAGAGATGATTCATAATGAGGGAGATGAATTGGTGAATATCGCAATTGCTACGGATAACTTGGATGATTTTGAGGAAGAGTTGTCATATGAGGAGGAGCCCCCATGGGCGCAACTAACAGATGATGAAATAGATGGAGCAATTAATCGGGGTTTGCATGAGGAGACATATCATGAGGAAACAATATATGTGGGGCAAATATTCCCTAATAAAGATGAATTTGTACATGCATTGAGGGAGTTTTCAATAGCGCATGATGTTCGATATAAAGTGTTGCATACAAGTCCGACACAGTACACAGCAAAATGTCAATACCCTGCCTGCCCATGGAGAGTACATGAATCATTGATGAAGGGGATGAATCATTTTAAAGTGAAGACGTATGATGGCGAACACACTTGTAGAAATGCTCAGCTAGACACTGGTCATAGACAATGTACTGCGGCATTTGTTTGTTGGCATATATTACCCTCTATTAGAGCAGAAGTAGATATCCCACCAGTGGTTATTCAAGAGAGGATTAAGGAGACGTTTCACTTAGATATTTCATACACAAAAGCATGGAGGGCAAGGAATATGGCCATCAAAGCAGTGTATGGTGATTGGGTTGAGTCCTATCGATTGTTGCCAATGTACTTGGAGGCAATAGTTAATGCCAATTCGGGAACTATTTATAGGTTGGTGATGTCCCCAATGGAAGATGCTACGTGTCGACAGTTTGAGAAGGCGTTTTGGGCATTTGGGCCATGTATTGAGGGTTTTAAACATTGTCTCTCAGTCATAAGTGTTGATGCTACTTTCCTATCTGGTAAGTATGAAGGAGCCCTTTTGGCGGCGACTACTAACGACTGGCACAAGGGTTTATTTCCTCTTGCATATGGCCTTATTTTGGGTGAAGATTACCCTAATCGGAGATGGTTCTTTAATCGTTTAAATATAAAACCCTTACAAGTGCACAAGGCAATTTGTACTACGGTGAGTATTAAAGGGTTGTCGAACCTCATGGACGGATTAATATTGCACCAAATTCAAAAGAAAGCAGTAGTGTTGATTCTAGACTAAGAAAGCAATGAACTTTTAAATAAATTACTGGGATTCAATCAATATGGAGAATATCAAGGCAGAGAATCCACCACTAGACATGCATAAGTTAACATGATATGGTAATTCGTGTTCTTGATCGGATCCATGAATTACTAATGAATTCACTAATATTCTTGATCGGACACGAAAGTTCATCCACTATTGTGTAATCAATCCTATCCTTGATCGGGCATAGAATCAATCACAACTCTTTTATAATGCAATCAATTTTATCCTTGATCGCGTATAAAATCAATCACAATATCTAATTCCATTCATAATCAATCAAGTCTATAATCAAACACTCAAAAGAATACTCATGAAATCGCATTAAGCATGAATCATAATCAACTTTATAAAATTAAACTATCAAGAGTAGCAATACACATCTAGGGCTTCATCGAGCCTTGAATAAAAGTTTAGTTACACATAGAAAGAAAGAAAAGAGAAGCCTGTTTATATAGATCTATCGTCATGAATCCTTCTTCTTCTTTGCTCCAAAAGACTCCTTCTCTTGCACCTCTCTAGCCTCCAATATAGCTCAAAAGTCTATTCTCTGGTGCCCAAAACGTTCTCCCATAAGGCCTATTTATAAGAGTGAAGAGAAACCACGAAGTTCCCTTCTAAATCCGAGTCGAAATAGGTCTTATTTCGGTTTTCCGCACACGGCAATCGATCGCTCCGTATTGCCGATCGTTCGCCTACCAATCGATCGCTATTCCTTCATTATTTTCCTCCGATCGATTGCTTTGGCAATCGACGCCGTATGATACCGATCGATCGTAGTTACTGTCTTGCGCAGATTAAAAATTCCAGTAGATACGATCGATCGTTTTTAGGTCTGATCGATCATTTCCTTCAATATTACTGTCCTTGCGGCTGAGGCGATCGATCGCATTGATAGCCTATCGATCGTGGTTACTGTTCATGAAATTCAAATGGCTATAACTTTTCGGTCCGAACTCCGAATTGTGCATAGTTGGTGGCGTTGGAAAGCTGACTTCTTGAATTTTAACATGAATCAGTCCAATCCGAGATTTGTACACGAAGTTATGATGATTTAATCATTTAAATTATTTTTCACCTCATTTCTGTGTATGACTCTTGTTTCCTACAAAAACGAAAAACTATATTAAAGTAGTAGAAATTCTAATCAAACACTAGCATAATCATAAGTTTAGGAGATAATAAAATATATAATTCATGTATAGATCACACCCCCAAACCTTGATTTTGCTAGTCCCTAACAAAATAAAACAAAATAAAATCAAACAATCAACTAAGGGAACTAATGCATAAAAGTAAACACCACTTTCGTAGGGAACACGATTGCATTGAGCATAAGTAACAAGCCGTTAAACCTCTAGGTGTTCCTAGTAGGACGAGTGTTGTCTCGTGAGGGACCACAAACATGTATTTATTAATCTAATTAACCTAAGTGAAAAAAAACAACACAAAAATTAAAACATTGCAAAACAAACAAACCTATTACCCCGACAAATACAAACTACAATGCTTAAGAGAATTAACCACACGTACTTGGTTCATAATCAAAAAGAATATAGAAGCCCTCAAGTAAGTGGTTTTATTCCACACTTTCATCTTGGAAATTTCTGCTCAATATGATATAGCATGATAACATAAATAGTAAAAGTGTAGAACATTGTATGAATACATTCTAAATTTCTGTTTTACACAGATCCAGTGTTACCCATTAACCAAAGAACATCAGAATCCACATAGTCATCGTAATCTTTAGGTTCATGATAGCACAAATCTGCGCACCTCATTCGGGTCCAACATTCTAGATTTGAGAGGATAATACACCATAGACTTTTTTTTTCTTTTCGCTAGGACTGTGTAAGGCCTGACTTCAAGATGCTTAGGTTTAGCAATGACTCAGGCCAATGACTCCCAACCAATTTGGCTTAGGGCATTAGGTTTTAAGTAGACCGCTTCGGGCCCGAGCATCAGCCTAAGTTAATCCTATAAAGTCAAGCAGCCCCTTTCTTTCATTTTGTTTTCATTTTTTCGCACTTTCATTTTCAGCATTCATATTTTTCGGCACATCTTTATTCTGTCCAGGCTGTATTATACTCTCAACCTATTTCCAGTTCCAATCCCTTGCCATAGCCAAGTAAATGGTCTATCATGATCTTTTAAGCTCAACAGATAACTACACATCATCCAATGACTATGGGTGTGTTTGTTTGCTGAAAGATGAAAAATCGTCAAGGTGAAAGAAGTTCAAAAATTTTGTAAAAATTAAAATATGTTTGGATAATTTAAAATAAATGCACCCTAAAAGTACGTTTTAAGCCTGAAAAATTTTCAAACTAAAAAATTTTGTACTTCTTTCACCTTGACGATTTTTCATCTTTCGGCAAACAAACACACCCTATGACTAAAGATATCCCACTGTAAATTAGCATTCAACAAATCTCTAGATGGTATTACATTATGTACTAGTGTGTGTGAGTGAATTTTCTTAGTTCAAGCACTTATTCCAAGAGGACTGTAACAGAAAGTTATGCTCAGTTAAGTGTATCTATCCTCCAGTATACTTATTCACACTTCCAATGTAAATTAATCTCCTAAGAATTGTAACATGCCTTATTACGGGATAAACTATCAAAACCTATAAAAAATACTAACAAACAACTTAAAACTACTCAAACAAATTGAACTTTTTATTTATTTATTTTCCTTTTATGATTTTACAATGAAGCACATCCTCTCCCCCAAACCTAATATAAGCATTGTCCTCAATACATAATAAAGACAAAATACAATGATCACAAAAGGTAAAAGAGAAAGAGGAAGGAAAACACTAGAGGAAGTGGACTAGAAATCCCGATCATCGCCATCACCATCGCCTAGAGGAAAATGCCATGCATGAAGAAAATCGACTATAGATTCGAGGCGTTCCGTAATAGCATGCTGAGAATCCATAAGCACCTGCTATGACTGGCGAATCTCCTGCACGTGTCCAGTGAGATCGGTGATCTGCTGCTGCATCGTCGTCCAGGGTGGTTGAATAGGCTCATGATCTGCACATAAATTATGCATTTTATTATCTCCTAAACTTATGTTTCTACTAGTGTTTGATTAGAATTTCTACTACTTTAATATAGTTTTTCGTTTTTGTAGGAAACAAGAGTCATACACAGAAATGAGGTGAAAATAGACTTCAATAGTTAAATCATTATAACTTCGTGTGCAAATATCAGATTGGACTGATTCAAGCTTTATGTTAAAGTTCAAGAAGTCAGCTTTCCAACGCCACCAACCACGTGCAATTCGGAGTTCGGAGCAGAAAGTTGTCACGCCCCAAATTTTATTAAACCCAAAATATGCGGAAGCGATAATCCAATAAAGGTTGTTGGGTATAAAATCTGGGACGGACCGAATACTCGAATCATCACATACCCATTTCCATACATGGGTTTTGCAGGATCGTCGACTTGAATAACATTCATTGTACTCAAATTATAAATAACAAAGTTGTAACACTAATAGTTAAATTATTACAGAAAATAAATGGTCTCCCAATAATACGATAACAAAAGTCAGGCACACAGGCCACAAGTAACAAAGTTCAACAACTAAAACACTGAAATAAAAATCTTCATTTCCATCTCCGCAGTCAATCTCCACTTCCACCTGCTCAGCATCATTCTTTCTTAATTCCTGCATCGAAGGATGCATGAGTATTTCGAACGAAATACCCAGTAGGATACCAAAAACCCCACTGATAAAGGATTAACAAATTCCAAAGGAAAAGAAGATTGAATATCAAAAGTATTATGGAAAATAAGGAATCAATAATTAGGTTTTGGAAAATTAGCAAAACAAGCTATCACCAAACACCGGAAAACTCATGTGTACGTGTAGAATCAACAACTAAGTTAGACTCCAACATACTGTGTGTAAAGAGTCAACAATTTCTGCTCACTGGTCAGTCCACTTCCCCTATGGACATCTATGCCAGAACATCCTAGAGGTTCTTCAGAGGAACCCGGCCATGCGTCTAGGGATGCTGGCCCCATCGGTGCTTACGGGCACAATAGGCGGAGACTGCAGACCTTCCGTAATGTCATACAGTCTAAGCGCACGCGTTGCCGTCGTTGGCTGAACTACAAAGGTTCATAAAATCTGAGATCATAGAGGATCTTGCAATGGCTCTGGAGCATACTAGGATTTCCACTCGAAGAGTTCTATCATGACTCTTGTGGAAGAAACAGTTTCCATAGGTTCAAAGATCACTGTACGACAACAGAGGTTGTATGGAAAATAATCGAAGATTTCATCTTGAGAATAAACTCTTATAGGAATGCCAATGAGATGACAATATCTCGAAGTAACCAAGCAATAAGGACTCAAGTGTCCGAACTTGTCATTAACATGTGACTCACAAAAGAAGTAATTGTAGTGCTCGTCTTCCCAAGCTCCACTCAAGTCGTTGGGGTTAAAATGGTAACTTTACTCATCTAAGATCTTCGATATGCAAGGCCCTAGGTATGAATTCCAAATACTGAATGTAAACTCGAGAGTTTATGAAGAAAATGATTAACTAGGGTTTAGAGTAAAACCCTAATTAAGGATTTCTATACCGACCACTACGGTGAGCTGTAAACTAAAAGGGAAAGACACTAAGGTTAGGACTCGAACCCCTGGTCTCTCTCTTATAGGAAAATTATAATATTATATTAGTCATAATTCTGGTCATTTCGAGTTTATTTGTATTTAAATTAAATTTATAAATCAATTAATCCCGTGATAATAATACTAGTGTATTATCCTTAATTCATTGCACTGCCCTGTGTACAGCAGTACATTTTCAGCACTAGCTACGAATTTTACTGAGTGAATATGAATCTGTAATTTTTACTGTAGGTTTCCTGATGAGTCTATGTTACATCCCAATAGAGAACGCATTTTTCTGAATTTTATAGAATTAGTTATGCATTTTCTACTACTGACTGTCTGTGCAGGAATTTTCAGACCGAGGCTTAATTAAGTCTTCAGTTTGCCCTTTATTATGTTAATTAATCACATCTATTAATCACTTATGATATTACTAATCATCTCTCTGTTCCACCTAGGCATGATATTTTTAATAATTAACAGCAATTAAATTTTCAATATAATACTATATCTTTATCACTTCTACAAACTGTTTTTATGCCTAATCATGATTATCATCTATTCAATAATTAAGACCCCTTAATTTGGGACGAAAAGGAACATAAATAACACCAAAAAGCAGAGGCCTTTACCTCTGGTAAGAAGGGTATCGACTTGTATTTTACAATATTTTAGACATTTAATCCTTCGCCTTCTTAATTCTCATGAATCATTACCCGATCTAATGATTAATATAATTTAAACAACAAGAAATGACCGGAAAGTAAGACTATAATCTCTGGACAGCACGAAGTCAGATCCATAGGGAAATGAACGAGTCAATTACATGCTGACTAAGGAGAGAGGAATTCATATCTAAGACTTTGCATATCAAAATATGCATTCAAGTATTTAAATGGACCATGCATATACCGGACATAAATAAAGATATGACCTTTTTCAATTGAAAAGCATCATCCTCATACACCAATGAACAACAGACATAAACATGAATGAAATATCATCAAGACATGCTATTCAAGCCAAGGATATTGGGTAAAAACGCATCCTACCTGATTTGAAGAGAATCGATACGTTATGCGTGTAAATCGGTTCTCCGGGTAGACTACGCTTCCCTTCTCCACGAAACCACTCCACAAACTATCGGAGAGCTCCTTGAACGTGGTGTGCAAGGCTGCCCACTGCTGCTCCTCTGCTGGCACGTCTCCCAAAAATTAAAAAGGAGAATGTCGACCCCTCTAATAGCATGTATATATAGGACATACACAAGTCCTAGTTGATTCTCCACCGTCCATCTCACCACGATCCAAAGGCTACCAAAAGGTCCAGCCATTCCACAACAGCCAGGGCGCCCTTCCCCTTAATTTGCTTCAGTTACAAATCCCTTAATTAAGGGAAATTAACTCAATCCCTTTAATTACCTAATTAAGACCTTATGCAGTTTCAATTAGCAAGATCTAACCATCTTGATAAAGGGCACCAAGCTTGATTGGAATATGCCCTCAGCATCTTCCATAACTCACCTTGAATGCCAAACATAACCTCCCTAATTAATTCCAAATTAAATCCCAATTTATTTAAATTTTCAATTAGCTATCAATTATGATTTTCAAATTCAAATTATCTCCCAAGTTTAGATCCCTTGATTAGGGCTAATTAAATAAGACACGTCCTCCAAAAATCCCCCAAAATCAGCCCAAGAGGTTTCCCAACGGATTTCCCTCGAAAATCACGAAATTAACGGCGATCGATCGGTCTGTATACGCGATCGATCGTCCGGCGATCGATACGCTACAACCGCGATCGATCTATCATAAACGTGATTGATCGGTCTGACGGAAAAAAATTAAATTTTTAAATTTATTTTTGATGAGTTTTCTAGAACTCAAAATTACTCCCTTTGAGCAATAAAATTCCACTTTATTAATATAAAATTTACGGTCGCTACAGTTATAGCCATTTGAAATTCATGAACAGTAACCACGATCGATCGGCTATCAATGCGATCAATCGCCGCAGCCGCAAAAGCAATGTATTGAAGGAGACGATCGATCGTATCTACTGGAATTTTTTATCCGCGCAAGACAGTAACTACGATCGATCGGTATTATACGGCGTCGATCGCCAAAGCGATCGATCGGGGAAAAATAACGAAGGAATTGCGATCGATCGGCCAGCGAACGATCAGCAATACAGAGCGATCGATCGCCGTATGTGGAAAACCGAAAATAAGACCTATTTCGACTCGAATTTGGAAGGGGACTTCGTGGTTTCTCTTCGAACTTATAAATAGGCCTTATGGGAGAACATTTTATGCAATCTTGGAGACCAACCCTTGGAGAATCTAGAGCTAAATTTGAGGCTAGAGCAAAGGAGAGAAGAAGATGAAGAACACGATGGTGATTTCTCTTCCGATGCGAGGCTAAACACTTTTCCAAAGCATAGATGAAGCCCAATAATCTGGTTGTGTAGTTTCTTTTCTCTCATCTTATGTTTTTTACTCTAGTTGGGCGGACCAACAAAATCCGAAATGAAATTATCACCTTTACCCAACTACCCAATGTACAATTCCATGAAAGTTGGGAAAGAATGAAAGCCCTACTTCGGTCCTGCCCACATCATGATGTGCCCAAGTGGCAATTAGTGCAAAGATTTCATGAAGGTGTGTGCGATCAGCACAAGACCCTAATTGATGCCTCTTGTGGAGGCACATTCATGAAGAAAACCCCGGATGATGCTTGGGATCTACTAGAGGACCTGAGCGAAAACTCTCTACACAGTGCCACCCTCTATAGATCTGAAGGACATATGCCTGGTAGGAATACCTCAAGGGGAGGCATGTACGATGTTAAAGCTACCACGAACCTAGAACACCAAGTGGCATCCCTGACAGAGAGGTTTGACAGGTTTTTCTCTCATACTCCACCTTATACCCCCAACCTCTCAAGATGCCTGCACATTTTTGCCAGCCCTATGCACACCATAGTTGACTGCCCCTCTGCTTTCCAGTATCCAGATCTTGTACAGGAGCACGTCAACTTTGCACAAGGATACCCTAAAGCCAATAACCCAGGGTGGCAAAATCATCCAAATTTCGCCTGGAAACAACCTGACTAGGGGCTAGCTTTCAATCCAGCTCTAAGACCAGAATTCCAAAGCCAGCCCCAGTCCAAACAACCCGCACCGGCTCCCTTTGGCCAGTCTAATAGGCGACCTTCCTTAGAAGACCAGATGAGTCAAATGAGCCAAATGCTCCTTTCACACTTAACCGAGATTAAAAACTGAACAGAAGGAGCTGAGAGCAGAGCTAAGAACACTGGCCCATATGGTCCATTCTCATACACAATCTATTGCCAAGATTGAGACCCAATTAGGACAACTGGCCCAATCCATGAACCGTAGAGAAGCAGGAACCTTTCCTAGCCAACCCCAGCAAAACCCTCGAGGCCAGTTTGTAGCTGAGACCTCTCATTACCCTCCTGAACAAGTGCAAGCCATAACCACCTTGAGGAGCGGTAAACAAGTTGACAACAGGGTTCGGGATCCATTTGTTGGCCCTTCGAGTGAGACACCTTCCCATGAGGAAGAAAAAGAATCCAATTCCATCGAAGCTATACCTGTTAGTTCTAAAAACCAGCCGGATCACCAACCCGAGGCCCAAAAAGAGAGATTTTATATTCCCAGGGTACCATTCCCACAATGCCTGGACAAACCCTCCCCATTTAATAAATCTCATCAAAGGATGGAGGAGATGTTCGAGGTGTTTAAACAGGTTAAGATCAATCTCCCTTTGTTATATGCAATAAAACAAGTTCTTGCCTATGCCAAATTCCTGAAAGACCTTTATACTCAAAAGCGCAAAACTAAATCCAATGTGACTAAAAAGGTCTTCCTTACCGAGCAGGTGAGTTCCCTATTAACACACAATCTTCCACCGAAGTATAAGGACCTAGGATGTCCAACAATTTCATGTGTGATAGGGAACCATACTGTTGACAAGGCATTATTAGATTTGGGCGCAAGTGTAAATTTGTTGCCTTACTCTGTGTATGACCAACTTGGGTTAGGGGAATTGCAATCGACTACAATAACACTACAACTTGCAAACCGATCCATTAAAGTTCCACGTGGTGTTATTGAAGATGTTCTGGTACAGATTGACAAATTTTTCTTTCCTATGGACTTCATTATCTTAGATACACAACCTGTACCGGACATTGGTAGTCAGATTCCAGTAATTTTGGGACGTCCATTCCTGGCGACGTCCAACGCTATTATAAATTGTCGGGATGGGGTGCTGAAATTGTCTTTTGGCAATTTAAATGTCAAACTGAATGTTTTTAATGCCCAAAAACAACATCCACCGCCAGATGATCCTTATGCAGTTCATATGATTGACACTCTGGTGGATGGTGCACCCCCATGGTTTTGTCCTACTGATCCACTTGCTACTTCTTTCATTAACTTCAATGTGCGCAGTAGGACCACAGAGGGATTGAATGTTGGATTGAAAGACCCTGGATAAGTTGGACTAATGGAGTTTTATCTGGCTAAAGACGTTAAACTTAGCGCTTGGTGGGAGGCAACCCACGTATTCAGGTGTATTCTCTCCTTTATCTGATTTTCTATGTTATATGCTCATTGTCATGCTATATTTTGTTCACATTGAGGACAATGTTCATAATAGGTTTGGGGGAGGGAATATTACTTTCATAAAAATAAAAATCAGAAAAAGAAAAAAAAATTAAATTTGTTTGAGTAGTTTTTAAGTTGTTTGTTAGTATTTTTGTTATGTTTTGATAGTTTATCCCGTAATAATGCATGTTACAATTCTTAGGAGATTAGTTTACATTGGATGTGTGAGTAAGTATACTGGAGGATAGATACACTTAACTGAGCATACCTTTCTGTTATAGTCCTCTTGGAACCAGTGCTTGAACTAAGAAAACTCACTCACACACATTAGTACATAAAGTAATACCATCTAGAGATTTGTTGAATGCCAATTTACAATGGGATGTCTTTAGTCAGAGTCATTGGATGATGTGTAGTTATCTGTTGAGCTTAAAAGATCATGATAGACCATTTACTTGGCTATGGCAAGGGATTGGAATCGGAAATAGGTTGAGAGTATAATACAGCCTGGACAGAGTAAAGATGTGCTAAAAATATGAATGCTGAAAATGAAAATAAAAATGCGAAAAAATGAAAACATAATGAAAAAAGAAAGGGGCTGGTTGACTATTATAAGATTAACTTAGGCTGATGCTCGGGCCCGAAGCGGTCTCTTAAAACCTAATGCCCTAAGCCAAATTGGTTGGGAGTCATTGGCCTGAGTCATTGCTAAACCTAAGCATCTTGAAGTTACACAGTCCTAGCGAGAGAAAAAAAAGAGTCTATGGTGTACTATCCTCTCAAATCTAGAATGTTGGACCCGAAGGAGGCGTGCAGATTTGTGCTATCATGAACCTAAAGATTACGATGACTATGTAGATTCTGATGTTCTTTGGTTAATGGGTAACACTGGATCTGTATAAAACAGAAATTTAGAATGTATTGCTACAATGTTCTACACTTTTACTATTTACATTATCATGTTATATCATATTGAGCAGAAATTTCCAAGATGAAAGTGTGGAATAAAACTACTTACTTGAGGGCTTCTATATTCCTGTTGATTATGAACCAAGTACATGTAGTTAATTCTCTTAAGCATTGTATTTTGCATTTAAAGGGATAATAGGTTTACTTGTTTTGCAAAGTTTTATTTTTGTTTTACTTCTTCACTTAGGTTAATTAGTTTCATAAATACATGTTTGTAGGTAGCATGGCTGCAAACCCTCACGAGACAACACTCATCCTACTAGGGACACCTAGAGGTTTAACAGCTTGTTGCATACGCTCAATGCAATCGTGTTCCCTACGAAAGTGGTGTTTACTTTTATGCATTAGTTCACTTAGTTTGTTTGATTTTATTTTATTTTATTTTGCTAGGGCCTAGCAAAATCTAGGTTTTGGGGTGTGATCTACACATGAATTATGCATTTCATTATCTCCTAAACTTATGTTTCTGCTAGTGTTTGATTAGAATTTCTACTACTTTAATATAGTTTTTCGTTTTTGTAGGAAACAAGAGTAATACACAGAAATGAGATGAAATAGACTTTAATAGTTAAATCATTATAACTTCGTGTACAAATGTCGGATTAGACTGATTCAAGTTTCTTGTTAAATTTCAAGAAGTCAGCTTTCCAACGCCACCAACCACGCGCAATTCGGAGTTCGGAGCAGAAAGTTATAGCCATTTGAAATTCATGAACAGTAACTACGATCGATCGACTATCAATGCGATCGATCGCCGTAGCCGCAAAAGCAGTGTATTGAAGGAAACGATCGATCGGACCTCAAAACGATCGATCGTATCTACTGGAATTTTTGATCCGTGCAAGATAGTAACTACGATCGATTGGTATTATATGGCGTCGATCGCCAAAGCGATCGATCGAGGGAAAATAACGAAGGAATTGCGATCGATCGGCCAGCGAACGATCGGCAATACGGAGCAATCGATCGCCGTATGCGGAAAACCAAAAATAAAACCTATTTTGACTCGAAGTTGGAAGGGGACTTCGTGGTTTCTCTTCAAACTTATAAATAGGCCTTATGGGAGAACGTTTTACGCAATCTTGGAGACCAACCCTTGGAGAATCTAGATCTAAATTGGAGGCTAGAGCAAAGGAGAGAAGAAGATGAAGAACACGATGGTGATTTCTCTTCCGATGCGAGGCTAAACATTTTTCCAAGGCGTAGATGAAGCCTAATAATCTGGTTGTGTAGTTTCTTTTCTCTCATCTTATGCTTTTAGTCTAGTTGGTGTATGAATTTTATTGTGTAATCATTGTTAATTAAATAAAGGTTTGTTCTTTGTACTCGAGAGAGACAAGAGTGAATTCTTATGAGTTTCAATCCGAGGAATACTTGCGTATCCGAGAGGAATGTAAGTAGACTGAGGTGTTATATATCAATCAAATTTCATTCGTTTATACTCGAGAGAGATAGGTCACAATTCCATGTTTTAACCGTTTTATGTGTTACGTCCGAGAGGAGAGCACTATATTTTGAGTTGACAAGTGTATGTCTGAGAGGAATATGCTAGCAAATTGGAAATTTTTATTCAAAAGAGAGAGAGAAGCGATACACTAGTTTATTGTGGTGGATTCGAAGCCTTGGTCTTCTCCATATTGATTAATTCTCACTTAGTTTAGTTAAAGTTCATTGCTTTCTTAGTCTAGAATCAACACTGCTGTTTTCTCTTGAATTTGGTAAAATATTAATCCGTCCCTGAGGTTCGACAACCATTTTTAATACTCGCCGTAGTACAATTGCCTTGTGCACTTGCAAGGGTTTTATATTTTAAATTAGCCATTGTTCGGTCAACTTTCTCTTTCCGAGCCGACCATACATCATGCTGTAGAATTAGAAAGGCAAAGCGAAACTCAGATCGCGTGCTGATGGCTGCCAGGTAGGTAGAGGTCCCAGGTCCTACTGCAGATCCCGTCAACCGCCCTGTGATAGTGCGGTAGGGAGGAAACTGATATCCATCAAAATCAGGGAGATGAATCGTACCTCTATCACACCCCATGGCGCTAGCAATATCGGCGACCCGGACCCCGATAGGAATACCACATACGATGCTTTGAATGGTCACCCGCTCTGGATTATCATTGTCTTCAATGGTGCCATTTGCATAGAATTCCCGAACCGGATCCTCGTGGACCATTGCAAATACATTCTGCCTCTTTGCAGCGATATGGGTGAAATAGTTCACCCAATCCGGCCGTTCCTCAATCCATCTCTGAGTCAGAAGATCGGGAATAGACGGGTTCAGGACCACCTGCCTCTCATATTGTATGGGTCGTGGCTGTGCAGCAGGTTTAGGTGGAGGGGTGGAAGGAACAGGGCATGATGAAGAAGCTTGACCCCTTGAGCGTTTGTGAGCGACTGATTTCTGAGGCATTGTACCTGAAAACCAAAGATAATAGTGAAAATCAAATCAAGGTACAAAAATATGCAGCATGTAATTTCAAACTTAAACATGACAGCAAGCATGTAACAGCATATCCACTTCACAATTTTTGAATATTTTTTTTCAAAAAATAACAATGAATTTCTAAAAAAATAAAAAATTGATGAAAACGTAGTAAATCGAAAGGGATTACCATGCATAAAAATTGCAATCATCACTCTGGAAGTATGCATGAGAAGGGTGTATATCCCAGAAATCTAATTTCGAAATTTTTTTTTATTATATATATATATAGCAAAACACTGTTCACCGCATGAACACAAATCCTAAAAATTAAATAAAACACCTAAAATCGAAGAATCAGAAGCTGAAATGCATGCACAATCATCGCAATATCATCGCAATAGTCATTATAAGAGAATGCATGGGAGTAATCGCAACAATATCTACCAGAAACTAAGAAAAATTGAGTTTTTAAGTTTCGGCTTACTGGAAGAAAAATACTGGAAGAAAAAGGAATGATTGCGATGAAAGGAGTGGGAAATCACGGAAACAGACACCGGATCCAGATTCTACGTGCAAAAATCCTTCGAGGGCCGGAGTATCAGCACAAACAAAGGTCGGAAACGGCGGCGGCGAGCGGAAATAGATTTCTCTCGCCTCGGCCGTTTGGATTTTAAACGCGAGGAAGATGACCCGCGATCGATTGCCGTTATATCCGATCGATCGTTTTATAAACGAGAAACAGCGCCCGTCAGATTGCAGATGAATGGCATCAGGGCGATCTATCGGTCGGATAAGGCGTCGATCGGTTAGCGATCGATCATGTATATCCGATCGATCGTATCTACTGTTCTTCAATTTTTTTTTTAAACAAAATTAAATTCAAGCAAAATCCTTTCCCCCAAACCTAGTATGAACATTGTCTTCATTGTGAATCAAAATATAAAAATGACAATGAATCATAAAAAAGAAAGAAAACAAGAAAATGAGAGTATACACCTGAATACGTGGGTTGCCTCCCACCAAGCGCTAAGTTTAACGTCTTCAGCCAGATGGAGCTAATTAGTCAACTTATCCGGGATCTTTTAATCCAACGTTCAGTTCATCTGTGGTCCTACTACGCACATTAGGGTTAATGAAAGGCATCGCAAGTGGATCATCAGAACAAATCCATGGAGGTGCACCATCCACCAGAGTATCAATCATATGAACTGCATAATAATCATCTGGCGGTGGATGTTGTTTTTGGGCATTAAAAACATTCAGTTTGACATTTAAATTGCCGAAAGACAATTGCAGCACCCCATCCCGACAATTTATAATAGCATTGGATGTCGCCAGGAATGGACGTCCCAAAATTACTGGAATCTAATTACCAATGTTCGCCACAGGTTGTGTATCTAAGACAATGAAGTCCACAGGAAAGAAAAATTTGTCAACCCTGTACCCAGAACATCTTCAATAACACCACGTGGAACTTTAATGGATCGGTCTGCAAGTTGTAGTGTTATTGTAGTCGGTTCCAATTCCCCCAACCCAAGTTGCTCGATACACAGAGTAAGGCAACAAATTTACACTCACCCTCAAATCTAATAATGCTTTGTCAACAGTATGGTTCCCTATCACACATAAAATTGTTGGACATCCTGGGTCCTTATACTTCGGTGGAAGATTGTGTGTTAATAGGGAACTCACCTGCTCAGTAAGGAAGACCTTTTAGTCACATTGGATTTAGCTTTGCGCTTTTGAGTACAAAGGTCTTTCAGAAATTTGGCATAGGCAGGGACTTGTTTAATGGCATCTAACAATGGGAGATTGACCTTAACCTATTTAAACACATCGAACATTTCCTCCGTCTTTTGATGAGATTTATTAAAACGGGGAGGGTTTGTCCAGACATTGTGGGAATGGTACCCTAGGGTTGGTCATCCGGCTGGGTTTTAGAACTAACAGGTATGGCTTTGATGGAATTGGGTTCTTTTTCTTCCTCATGGGAAGGTGTCTCACTCGAAGGGCCAACAAATGGATCCCGAACCCTGTTGTCAACTTGTTTACCGCTCCTCATGGTGGTTATGGCTTGCACTTGTTCAGGAGGGTAATGGGAGGTCTCAGCTACAAACTGGCCTCGAGGGTTTTGCTGGGGTTGGCTAGGCAAGGTTCCTGCTTCTCTACGGTTCATGGATTGGGCCAGCTGTCCTAATTGAGTTTCTATCTTGGCAATAGATTGTGTGTGGGAATAGACAATCTGGACCTGGAATTTTTGTTCAGTTGTTAGTCAGTCAAAACCGTAAGCATGGTGGATTGGGTGGCCATTATTTGGCTCAACTGGTCTTCGATGGTTTGGTTTCTTATTGGATTAGCCAAATTGCGGGACTGAGGATGGTTGGTAAGGTTTGGGCCTGATTAAAAGTAGGCCCTGGATTAGATTGCCTCCAAGAAAAATTAGGGTGATCACGCCTCCCGGGATTGTAAGTGTTGGAGTATGGATTGTTGGCTCTGGGAAAAGTTTGTGCACTGTTGACATGCTCTTGTACTAGGTCTGGATACTTGAAGGCGGAAGGGCAGTCAACAATGGTGTGCATAGGGCTGGCACAGATGGTGCAGGCATCATGAGAGGATGGGGTATAAGGTGGAGTCTGAGAGAAAAACCGGTCAGACCTCTCTGTCAGGGATGCCACTTGGTGTTCTAGGCTCGTGGTGGCTTTGACATCGTACATGCCTCCCTTTGGGCGCTCCTGCCAGGCATATGGCCTTCAAATCTATAGAGGGTGGCACTGTGTAAAGAGTTTTCGCTCAGGTTCTCTAGTAGATCTCAAGCATCATCCGGGTTCTTTTTCATGAATGTGCCTCCACAAGAGGCATCAATTAGGGTCTTGTGCTGATCGCACACACCCTCATGAAATCTTTGCACTAATTGCCACTTGGGCACATCATGATGTGGGCAGGACTGCAGTAGGGCTTTCATTCTTTCCTAACTTTCATGGAATTGTTCATTGGGTAGTTTGGTAGAGGTGATAATTTCATTTCGGATTTTGTTGGTCCGCCCTACAGGGAAATATTTCTTTAGGAATTCAGCCTGAAGTTCCTCCCAAGTGGAAATGGAGTTGTGTGCAAGGGAGTATAGCCATTCCTTGGCCCTGTCTTTCAAAGTGAATGGGAACAACCTAAGGCGCACCTGGTCATCAGACAGTGTGAGTTTGAAGGTTGTGTTAACCTCCAGAAAATTTTGGAGATGCCTATAGGTGTTCTCATTGAGTTGGCCATGGTATGTGGGCAGCATCTGGATGATGTTTGGCTTAATTTCAAAATTAGCCACGGTTGCAGGCAGTAGGATACAGGAGGGGGAGGTGTAGGTAGTAGGACGGTAGTAGTCTTGCAGGGTACGGGCATGGGGCATTAGTGGATTCTTGTTTAGGCCATTCCCACCCCCAAGGTTCATGTTGTCCGCCATTAAATGGGTTTCAGGAAGTGGTTTGCTTGGAGTTCTACAGATTCTATATAGGCGCTCAGGATCAGGATCAAAGGCAAGGCCGGGGTTCAGGGAGCGACGACCAAGCATGCACAATAAAAATCAACAAACCTGTGCAATCCTAATAGCGATAACTAGCAAACATCAATCCTAGATAGCGACAACTAGCAACCTAATAGCGACAACTAGCATGTCATGCAGTCACACAAAGAAAATGGAAAACACCAAGCACCAAAATTATTCTAAAAGAAGGTTAAGAGAGTGCAAACAGTGGGAAGGGATGGCCCTTCCAACGATGACGAGAATCAGCGTCCTCTCTTAATCCTGCAAAAAGAAGAAGGCGGCACTTAAGCTACTGAAAAGAAATCTAAATTAAACTAAACTACTCTAAAACTAACTATGCTAAGAATTTAGTAAACTATCGTGTCGTCCCCGGCAGCGGCGCCAAAAACTTGATCGTTTAAATATAAAACCTTTGCAAGTGCACAAGGCAATTCTACTACGGTGAGTATTAAAGGGTTGTCGAACCTCAGGGACGGATTAATATTTTACTAAATTCAAAAGAAAGCAGTAGTGTTGATTCTAGACTAAGAAAGCAATGAACTTTTAACTAAATTACTGGAATTCAATCAATATGGAGAATATCAAAGCAGAGAATCCACCACTAGACATGCAATTACTACTTTTAATTATTATAAAGCATAAGTTAACATGATATGGTAATTTGTGTTCTTAATCGGACACATGAATTACTAATGAATTCACTAATGTTCTTGATCGGACACGAAAGTTCATCCACTATTGTATAATCAATCATATCCTTGATCGGGCATAGAATCAATCACAACTCTTTTATAATGCAATCAATCTTATCCTTGATCGGGCATAAAATCAATCACAATATCTAATTCCATTCATAATCAATCAAGTCTATGATCAAGCACTCAAAAGAATACTCATGAAATCGCATTAAGCATGAATCATAATCAACTTTATAAAATTAAACTATCAAGAGTAGCAATACACATCTAGGGCTTCATCAAGCCTTGAATAAAAGTTTAGTTATACATAGAAAGGAAGAAAAGAGAAGCCTGTTTATGTAGATCCATCATCATGAATCCTTCTTCTTCTTTGCTCCAAATGACTCCTTCTCTTGCTCCTCTCTAGCCTCCAATATAGCTCAAAAGTTTATTCTCTGGCGCCCAAAACGTTCTCCCATAAGGCCTATTTATAAGAGTGAAGAGAAACCACGAAGTTCCCTTCCAAATCCGAGTCGAAATAGGTCTTATTTCGGTTTTCCGCACATGACGATCGATTCCGTATTGCCGATCGTTTGCCTACCGATCGATCACTATTCCTTCGTTATTTTCCTCTGATCGATCGCTTTGGCGATCAACGTCATATGATACTGATCAATCGTAGTTACTGTCTTGCGCATATTAAAAATTTTAGTAGATACGATCGATCGTTTTTAGGTCCGATCGATCGTTTCCTTCAATAATACTGTCCTTGCGGATGAGACGATCGATCGCATTGATAGCCGATCGATCGTAGTTACTATTCATGAATTTCAAATTGTTATAACTTTTTGCTCCGAACTCCGAATTATGCATAGTTGGTGGCGTTGGAAAGCTGACTTCTTGAAGCTTGAATCAGTCCAATCCGAGGTATGTACACGAAGTTATGATGATTTAACTATTTGAGTTATTTTTCACCTCATTTCTGTGTATGACTCTTGTTTCCTACAAAAACGAAAAATTATATTAAAGTAGTAGAAATTCTAATCAAACACTAGCATAATCATAAGTTTAGGAGATAATAAAATGTATAATTTATGTGTAGATCATTCTTACGTATGTTGAAGGAGCATGTTGTCCTTGATAGGGTCTGTATCACTATCATATCTTATCGACATAAAGGGTTGCAAAAGGCTATGCCAGAGGTATTTCCGCATCCGCATTTTTGTCACTGATATTGTATGCGACACATCAAGGCAAACTATCATAAGAAGTTTAAAAATGATGTATTGACGAGGTTGATAGGGGAAGCTGCAACGGTGCTTACCGTAGACAAGTTTGATGAGAAGATGAAACTTATCGGTGCAGAAAGTCCAGAAGCAAAATGGTTACTCAGTGAGGAAGGTGGATTATCACCTCAATTGTGGTCTCTTGCTCGTGATGGTTTTACAAGATTTTGAATGACCACAACAAATAAGGCTGAAAGTCTAAATAGCGTGTTAAAAGGGGCTCGATCATTACCCATGCAAGCCTTAGTGTCAGCCACATTCTACCGGATCGTCAAATTCTTTGTGAAGCGACATTTGGCTGGATTGGTCCCCTACTATTGAGTGGAAGATTAAACAACAAACGTGCCTTATTAGCAGCATGTGGGTTGACCAAATCAATTCTCACATGTGTGAAGTGAGAACAATGTGTGGTAGAAAATATGTGGTAGATGGCAGCGATCATACATGTTCTTGCAATTATCCTCAGGTGTACAAACATCCATGTCGTCATCTAATTGTTGTCCATTCGAAGCGAAGATGACCCATCGGCGATTTAGTTGGACATTGGTATACATCTGATGCATATAGAAAGGTGTATGCAGTCGAATATTTTCCTCCTCCTGATCGACGATCTTGGGAGGAAAAGTCACCTATGTATGTGGTGAAGCCCCCAAGAGTGACACAAAAACCCGGTCGTCCATGCACTAGGAGAATACGTAATGCGATGGATAGTGCGGGCATGACGACAAATGGTCGATCACACTACCATTGTGAGAATTGTAACCAACTTGGACATAATAGGCGTCAATGCCAAAACACACCTTCAGCAGATTGGTACATGTTCTTACAATGATCTTTATATATAAATTTACATGGTTTATACATTCTTTGAAGTTATAATTAATTGTTGGTTTCTTTGTAGATAGTATGGACCCAGGACCGATTGATTCCTCCATCCTCACAGAGCAGAGCTCGCACAGATCTGATGGCATATAGAACGGAAAGGTATGTGTATAATCATTATCTCCTTAGTTTTGAATATTGCAGAAATTTAACTACTTTTCTAATTGTAATTACTTTTCATGTGTATAGGATCCCTGTGCATTAAATGCACCGAGCACTAGCAAAACGTGTGTCGTTGGGTAGTTGATGCGCGCATGTTGCCGTACATAGAGATGGCAGGTTTTGGGCACTTTACACCGTTATAGTATATCAGGATTGATAGGGCTCTCATCACTGCCCTAGTTGAGAGATGGAAGAGGGAGACGCAAACATTTCACTTGCATTTGGGGGAGATGACTGTAACATTACAAGATGTTGCTGTACTACTCGGATTGCGAGTTGATGGCATTGCAGTGAGTTGCTCGACTGTGGGCATTGAATGGAATGAAGTATACGATCACCTTCTTGGACGGCTACCTCCACGTGAATCATTGAAAGGACGGACTAGGGTTAGTCTTTTGTGGTTGAGAGAGCAGTTCAGTCGCCTACCGGAGGATGCCACAGAGATTGACGTCGAGCAACATGCACGAGCATATTTACTCTATATGATTGGTAGCACTATATTTGCCGATAGCAGCAGGAGCCATGTGCACCCCATGTATCTCCTTTTGTTAGAGGATTTGTACACCGCGGGACAGTATGCATGGGGCAGTGCCACCCTTGCCTCCTGTATAGAGAGTTGGCAAAAGCTTGCGAACCTAGCACATTAGGGATTGTCGGGTGCGTCACCTTGATCCAGGTAACCATCAATAATCTTTCGCTACTATCTTTATTTCAAGTATAACATTTGATTCATGCTAGGTGTGTATGTGTCAAACAGCTATGGTCGTGGGAGAGATTGCATATTGGCCGTCCAAACATTCAGAGCACTCTACTAGATGGTTTATCTCCATTAGGAGTTCGGTATGTGTTATCTATTTAAGTTATTTGGTGATCTTCTATTGGCATTTTAACTAATGTATTTTTCATCTTCATTATGTTAGGTGGAATGCTAAAAAGAAAAAACTGGAAATCCTCACAGTGTCCTCATGATGTATAGATCTGAACTAGACTATCAGTGATTCGGCCAGGTATTGGTCGTTCATATTGTACATGTTATGAATATAACGAATGTAAATAGGTAAAAAAAAGTAGCACAAATACCATTTTCATATGTTGTGTAGGTAACATGGCAGCCATATTATGTTGATGTGTTAGCGCAGTTACCTGGAGTATGTACGGATGGAGCGCATGTGTGGCTATCTAGGACACCACTTATATGTGTAGACATCGTGGAAATGCATGTTCCAGATCGGGTTATGTTGCAATTCGGATTGGAGCAGATTTTCCCCCCTCTTGGTGTGGAGTTCATTCAACGATCATCGCGTCGAGGCCGAGGGAGTTTTGATTGGAGGTCGCATCATGCGGCCTATATTACTAGATAGGATGACCGGACGACCACTCTCGTTCAAGGGGAGCCTGCTATGATGGAGCGAGATGCGGATAATGCATACATGAGATTGTACTTCAGGATTACGAGGAGACTTATCATGCCACCTGTGCATGAGGCGGGGATGTTATATCAACTGAGGGGCGACACTGAGGGGCGACACTGAGCGGCGTTGGTGACTATCTCCGACTTCATATTTGATTTAATTCACCATTATATGAGTAGATAACATTATATTCTTTTTCCTTTGTAGCTTACTTGTGTGAGACAAGTTCACGCTCAGTCTCATAGTGCTTTGGTAGACCGATCCTACGATAGCCTTGTAGCGGCATGTCAGACGATACATGATATCTCTGGTCATGTTCTTGCGAGTTTGCCATTGCTTCGGCCAGTTATGACTGAGATTCCAGGAGTGGAGGTTGTTCTAGAACCTTTATCAGCTTCACGCAACATTCTGACATCATCAACCGACACAACGGGTTTTACCCCATCACCAGTTGTTCCAGATGCCTCGGTTGATCAAGTTGAGAGGCCTCTTTCTTCGAAAGTATATACTCGGCGACAACGTGCACTCCGTGCTCTACGTCAGGCACCTTCTTCTTCAGATGCTATACCTGACGTTGAGCCTGAGCAAATTCCAGTTCGAGCATGAGGACGGGGTAGGAATAGGCTGAGGAGAGTTGATTGAACACTTGTAATATTTTGTATAACTTTGTATACATTAACTTTATATAACTTTGTAATATTATTTTTTTTGTAAGTTTTTATGTATATGTGTTATCAGGTAAAAAAAAAGTCGGATTTCGAAACCGGCCCCAGATTAGGGATTCAGATAAGGCATTGGTCGCCTTTGTTGCGAATAGAGAGACGTTGGTTCGCCTTTCGATTAAACACTGAAAGCGTCGGTTAAACCGACTCCTCTCGGTTAAACACTGGAACCGACGCCTTTATGTTAAAAACTGAGGTGTCAGTTCAACCGACATTTTTCGGGTCGGTTTTTAAAAAAAAAGCCACGTAGGTGCCAACGGCCGAGCTGGCGCCTGCGTGGCTTGTCATATACCCTATTCTGAAATTTTTTTCTACAGTCCGTTATTTTTGTAAATTTTTTTTCGATGATTTATTATATAATTTCCTCTCCAATCTTGGTGAGTATAGTGGTTTTTCGTCTAAAGGTCATGCATAAAGTTGGAGGGGCAGTTTAACCATTCAGTGTTGTACATGGCTCCTCCCCTGATCGCTGGTTGCCGATGATGGCAGTGAGGCACAAGATGTAAATTCTGGTACTGCGAGTGCTTTTTCGCTACCATGTATGTACGCAAATTGAGTGATTGGCATATTCTTGATCAAAACAGTATCGACAATGTGTGTAATTTTTTAGTCATGATTTAATTTTCAACAAGAATTTATTGGATATGTGTGGTATGGTTGAGTCAAGGGTTTTGGAATTAGTACTATGAAAATGGAGCTAAAAAAAACTTGGAAGCAATTCAATTGAAGATCAAAGTTTAAGAACAATACCAACAGATAAATCGACAAACACACACACACACACACACTCACTACTTAGGATTAAAAAAACTTCAAATTTAAGTGGAAAAGTAAAGTAAGATTATGGAGAATTTGAGTTAGAAACACATTTGCATTCGGAGTCAAACACTTACGCTTGAAAGGGATCACATGTATTTCGTGCTGCCAGATGGAGTTCGAACCGGTTCTATTACATGAATAAATTTTGCGTAGAAAAGCGCTCTGCAAGGGTTGACATCGAACCCAAATTCGCTTGCAACTTCGATTGGGTTCGAACCAAAACTGCCATTCCGGGAACAGTCCTTGCCTAGTCAAAGTCTGATTCCCATATCCGACCTAAGGGACTATACAATGAAGCTTTGCAAACATGGGAAAGACAATTTTCCTAGAACATCAAGACAAACCCAATCTACTTTTCTTCTTCAGAGCAGTTCTACTACATGCTTGAATTTTGACAGAAAAAGTCAAGTCTTTGCATGTCAATTCACCACACACAAACACCTATAAGTTTGATCAAGAGATGAGTGTTCATCGTCAAAGCATCACGCGAAGGATGAGAGCCACGAGCCAAGTAGGGCTTTTGGTGGAGTAGAAGGCTTTTATGGTTTGAGGAGTACTGTGCATAAGTCGGTAGCTTTGAAATTTCTCTCTTTCTTTGGGAAAAACCACCGAAGAGGTGGGGGGTTTAGGCAGACCCCTACCAGTTTATTAGGATAATCCTCAGATTCCACAAGACCGATCGGTCCAAAACTGATATTCCTCTGACCTGACGGTGCTCCAGAGGAATGCCAATCGAAAATAGAGAAGATGAACATGCATAAGCAATGTTAGCAAGGCAATCGGCAAAGGAATTACCTTCTCTTAGAACAGGAGTAATAGTGATGTTGTCTTGTTTCAAGTGGAGAATTAATATCATCAACATTCGAATGCAATGGCCAGGAAGTGCAACATTTTCCATTCACCCTAGAGATCAAAATAGAAAAGTCTGACTCAGCAATTAGAGGCAAGAGATGGAATGAAACCACATATCGACTGGAGGAAGGCACCGTTTGACTTTGATAATTTTAATTGGTGTAAATTGCGGAATTTGAAGGAGAAGCTTACTTGCAAAATCATTTTCCTTTAGTGATAAAACTCGCATTAGCAGAGCCAAAGAAACCATAATTCTTAACTGATCATAGATACTCCACAAAATAGCATGGTAAGACATACGACGATTGTCAAAAATTTCTCTTTTTAGTACATTGTTTAATCCCGAGAGATGGTCGCATGGTTTTTCCCTGAGGGTTTGTCAACACAGACCTGATTTTCATAAACGAATAAAAGTAGAACTTCTCCTTAAATCCTTGAATCCCAACAAATAACCACAATTACTACCTGACAATTCAAATTCCTTCAAAATATGAACCCTTGATCTACAGCATCAAGAGTAGGGATTTACATATCCCCTGATGACCTCAACATCAACTACAAATCCATCAAATCAGCTATTAACATCTCCCACCATAAAAAATCATAACATATAATCATCCATGATAACTTACATTTCAAAATCGGGAGTTGATATTTCTCTTACCATAAACTAGAGTTACCACTTACCATATGTGTTATAACTTTACCGTAGGAATCTACTACACCTATATTTCTTTTTGGCACATTGCTACACTCTTTCTTGCCATATGATATGGTTAAAAATTTTCTATAGTTATCTACTACACCTATTTGCCACGTCCAAAGGACCTCAACCTAATTCATACTACATAGGCACAGATGACTCTTATCTCTAGGACTCTGTTTCAATTCTTCGAGCTCCTTCACTAGTTGAATCCTTGATGAAGAAGGAGCGCACACTTCACACCATGTGAAATATACATTCACCTCCCAAGCTCTCCCTCAATTCTCTTGACTGCTTTTTTTCCTTAACTCACTTGTATGAACTATGCACTGAGTGGAATTTCCCTCTATTCTCAAAGATAAGGCATTTATTATTTTATTACTTAGAAGAATTAGGTTATATAGGTTGAATTGTTGTACTACTAACATTGTCCCATAATTTTAAAGAGAAAAAACACACACGAGGTTTTTATTTCTCAAATTGATATCACTGATTGTTGCTGATGCTTAAAGAAGCTTTGCAAAGTTAAAATTGAATTGACATTTTCATCTATTGGAAAGTAATTGTAAGCAAATTGAATATGAAATTGTGATTTTGCATCTCAAAAACAAGAAAGAAAATTTTTCGGTTAGTCATTTACTATGAATAATAAACATAATTCTTAACAATAATTTACAGAAAGCCTTGGTTCAAAGTTTCCCCTTAGATCTCATATTATCATAAGCCGGCCCTGTCTCCTAGCAAATTGATTAATACCCTACTGAAAAATGAAAACTTCCTTGTGTTTACATCAGGTTTCTCATACATTAAATCAGTTGCAAGAATATCATTGTTCTTTATAAAGTTTCAAGAGGATCTTAGGAAGCAAGAAACACAGGAGGAAGCAATAACCCAACACACATGCCTGAGCTTGCATCAAAAATACCTTCCTCAGCACTGGGAGGTGCTGGTGGAGGAGGAAGAGAAGGAGCCATGGAAGGAGGGGTGTGCTCGAGACGGTGCTTGTATAAAAGGGATACATCATCAACCGTCGGACATCAATCGGATGGCTACTTTCCTAGAGCAGGTCTTGTCGTTTTGGTGCTCGGAGAATTTGCAAAGGAAACATAGCAACTAAATATTTTCTAGGAAACCGATTACCTGTCGTCTTTTTCAGCCATTGGTGCTCATTCAAAGTCAGTCATCTGCTAAATGTTAAGCACATCATTGCTTTCAACATCAAATGGGTTCTGTACGTAACTCTGAGATTGCCTTCTCTTTAGTTCAGAAATTGCTTTATTATTTCCTTGAGAAAAAAAAAATTTGGGGTAACTTTATTTCCTTGTCAAAGTTAGTTGGTTCCTTTTGCCGTTTGACAAAATGCCTCATAGAAGAAGAGCTCTAATACGTTGTAATTTCAACAGATTTGACCGTATCTCTTTGACTTATGTGCATATAGACACTTTTCTACTTTTTTTTTTCCTTTCAATAATGTCTTGCTGGTCAGTAGTCTAATAAATAAGCAAGTTGTAGATGTCTTTCAAGTCAAACTGCAATATTTTGAAAACATGAATGGACCTTTTTGGACTTTGGCATGTTCTATGCAGTAATAGCCATATGCGCGTAGATGTTTGACTTGAACAATTTTGTTGTTGGATGCAAACTATGCTTCAGATGATCACTAGGAAGTGCAAAGATGCTTTAGACGATCACTAGGAAGTCGAGCAATTTACATTTGGGTGATCACTACTTTACTTCATCTTTGTTTCTAATTCTATCTTTTGATACTTGGAGGAATTAAGATACCATGGATGTGTTTTCACTGATGGTCGAACCTGCAAAGTGGTTGATGATCACGCTTCTGCGTCATGGAAATTATTTGTTCCATTACAAGATGCATCTTGAGAGTTTTGAGGACAAAGCTGAATATTTATTGAAGAAGAGAGATGATGTATTGAGGTTAGTAGAAGAAGGGCACAGAAGGTTGGAAGAGCCCACAGAGGAGGTCCAGTTGTGGCTTAAGAGGGTAGCCGAGATTGAAGCTACTGCGGAGAAGATCAATGAAGCTAAGGAAAAGCATCTATGTGGACGATGTGTCAGCTTGAGCAGGCGATATAAGATTAGCAAAACTGCAATGAAGAAGGAAGGTGATATCAGAGAGCTTTTGGAGAAAAGCAATTTCAGTAAGATCTTACATGAGATGCATCCTCCATTGACTATGGACATCAGTCCTAGCAGGGATTTCATCTTGTTCAACTCCACTGAGCATGCTATGACAGAGGTGTTGAGTATGTTGGATGATCCTGAGATATGGATCATCGGAATATACGGTATGGGGGGTGTGGGAAAGACGTTACTCATGAAGGAACTGGCCAAAAAATTGAAAAAAGAGAAGGTGTTTGATGAAGTTGTAATGGTGACTGTGTCCCAGAAGCCAGACATGAAGAAGATCCAGTTGGATATGTCAGAGCAGTTAGGCCTCAGACTACATGAAGAAAATGTCACTGTGCGAGCAAGAAGGTTGTCGGCTCGATTAAGAAATGAGAAGAAAGTTCTTGTGATACTGGATGATGTTTGGGAGCATCTGGCTTTGGAAGAAGTTGGAATTCCCTACGGTGAGGTCCACAGAGGTTGCAAGTTAGTGCTCACAACACGGAGTACCAATGTATGTGCTGTGATGGAATGTCAAGCCAAGATTGCAGTTGAAGTTCTTTCTGAAGAAGAGTCCTGGAGTTTGTTCAGAAAGAATGCAGGTATTGTACTAAACACCTTTACTTTTCTTGATGTAGGAAAGAATGTGGCGAAAGAATGTGGAGGCCTGCCTTTGGCTATAGTAACACTTGGAAGGGCCTTGAGAGATAAGGATCAATCTTTTTGGACTAATGCATTGCTGGAACTAAAAAGATCTAGTCCATCGAACATTGAAGGTATTAATTCGAATGTCTTCTCACCACTAATCTTGAGTTATGAAGCCATTGAAAGTGAGGAAACCAAGTTATTTTTTCTATGCTGTTGTCTGTTTCCAGAAGATCATAACATCAGTATTAATAAGTTGATGGGGTATATGATTGGGGAGGGGCACTTTGCTGATGTTGAAACATTTGAAGAGGCATCAGGAAGAGTATGTCTTATGCTGAACAAGCTTAAGTCTTCTTGTCTGTTGTTGGATGGTGACAGAGACGGTTATGTTAGAATGCATGATGTTGTGCGAGATGTGGCTATATACATTGCATCTCAAGATGCACATGGTTTTCTTGTAAAAGCCAGCCAAAGACTTAGAGAGTGGCAAGCAAGGGAGAGATTAGACAAGTGTAAGAGTATTTCACTCATAAGCAATGCAATAAATAAGCTTCCTGATCAACCCCCATGCCCTCAACTTCAGACATTACTATTACAAAACAATCGGTCTTTAACAGCGATGCCTGAAAATTTTTTTAATAATATGGAATCACTCAGAGTACTTGATCTGAGTAACACAAGAATTTTTTCCCTACCTCAATCACTATCTTATCTGAGAAACCTACGAATGATTTCTTTGAATAGATGTAGTGTGCTGAGGGATGTATCGATTCTGGGACATTTGCAAAACCTTGAAATTGTTCGTTTGAATGGGTGTAACATCTATAAGCTGCCAGAAGAAATTGGACATTTAAACAATTTGAGGCTGTTAGACTTGTCAAATACAAGGAATCTTTCAGAAATCCCACCTAAATTAATCTCAAAACTATCCCGCTTGGAAGAATTATATATGGGAAATAGTTTTAACAGGTGGGAAACAAGGGAAGGTGGAGATGGAAGTCAAGCCTCAGTTTCTGAAGTATTATCATTGCCTTTCTTGGCCACTCTGAACATTCATGTCAAAAACAGTAGATGTGTGTCAAAATCTATTCCGAGGTCCTGGATGCATTTGAAGAAATTTTGCATTAGTATCAATACTCAATATGTTGATAGCAAATCTGCTTGTGCAATGCGTCTTAACATCTCAAACTTTGTTCCTGCTTGGATTAGTGTGCTGCTTGAAAAAACAAAAGAACTTTGTTTATGGACTTGTGAAGGCTTGGAAAATCTAGTCCAACTTCATGCAGGGGAATTTGATAACTTGAAGCATCTTGAGATCAAAGAATGTCTACAATTGGAGCATTTAATTTGTCATGAAGAAAAGGGATCAGAAAAAATGTTTAAGAATCTAATGGAGTTACACCTGGCTTGTTTACAGAACTTTGTTGACTTCACTGACAGCATACTTCCTGATGGATCATTTGTGAATTTGATGATACTTAGTGTTCATAAATGTGGGAAATTAAAGTGTATTATGTCATCCGAAACATTGACAGGGCTGCACAACTTGGAAGATCTTGAGTTAAGTAAATGTGATGAGCTGCAGGAAGTTTTTAATTTTCAGGGTGTTGCAGAAGGACGTGCTGTTCTCACAAAATTGAAGAGGTTGAGACTGAGAACCTTACCAAAGTTATTGAACATATTCAAGGGGAAAATACCACAAGGAAGCCTCCAATGTTTAAATGATCTACATATAAAACAATGCACAAGCTTAAGAAGTGTAGCCACCCTTTCCCAAGCAAAACATTTTATCCAATTGGAACATTTTGAAATCATCAACTTTGAGGAGTTGACAACACTGATCTCATGTGACGAGAAAAAAGAAGCAAATACAAGTTTAGTTTTTGAATCAATGCCTTCTCTAAAATGTCAGTGCAAAGTCTCACTTCCTAGCTTCCAGAACCTTCAGCAACTAAGCGTAGAAAGGTGCAAGGTCCTTCAGATTCTCCTCTCCATGAGGGTAGCCCAGTGTCTTCAGAAACTGGAATTGCTGAAAGTAAAGAGTTGCATTGCATTAGAAGAGATAATTGCAGATGAAGTAGTTGACAAAGGTGTGTTCCCTCAACTCAAAACTTTAATTCTTTACAGACTTCCAAATCTAAGGAGTTTTTGCCCGGGTAAAATAGCTCTTGATTTTCCTTCACTAGAACATCTCAAAATTTGGAGGTGTTATGAACTGAAAACTTTTCCACTGGAAGTAGGAAGTGCGCCAATGCTTACAGTGATTGAAGGACTTAATGTAGACTGGTTTGAAGGTATGGAATGGAAAGATGAACTTGCCAAATCAAGGCTTAGACCCTTATTTAGAGGGTGATGCAAACATCAGTGTAAAAAATGACCTGTATGTTCTCTTCATATGATAATTCTTTTGTATTCACATTTTGTTAAATATAAGTCTTTTTAATAAAAAATATAAAAAGTCTTCCTTTCTTAGTTTGACTTGGTTTTGGCAAGGGTTTCCTCCTATGTCTGTTGTCTCTTGTTATATTTAATTGGTAAAGCTAATGAAGGAGTTTTGAAAGGCGGAAAGTTTTCATGTCGTTTGCCATTTAGGCATCTGAACTGTAAAGAATCTTCTTGCAAAGCTCCATTATTGTAAATTTTCATGTTGCTCTGCATGTTATATCTGAAGTATAGCCATTTGAACGTCCGTTTGGTTCTTGCTTTCTCTTTTGCTTTTGCAGAAGTAGCATTGCTTAACATTTTCTTTTATTCTTTCTACACCTTGAAACTGATTTTCTTGTACATGGTTCATTTATATGACTGAACATCTGACATGACTATGACAAGAACATCCACAGAAACAAGGGGATGTTAAGACCAAATGTATGATTGAGATGCTCAATTAGATGTTTCATTTTCCTATCTTTTAAGAGCAATGCCAGTGCTTGTAAACAGTCCAAATATCAGATCCAAGCTGAAATCTGAGAGACTACTAGGAGTGACAATAACACACACTCAAACATACAAATAACAATTTCCATAAATCGTACTACTTTTCTGGAAAACCATGTTAATTTTTACATGCAATGATTTACCACACCATGTCCAGTTTCTCTGAGAACCATCAGAGCTAACAAAAAATATCGAATTTATGAACAGTTCAACGGTCTCAAACATAGTAAGACAGAAATAATGGACCTGTAGTCCAATATTACAACATAAAAAGAAAGCATAATGTTTCAACACATACTAATTCTCCACAGCATGTTAACTTTTTTCTGAGAACCATATACAGACAAAAATATCCCAAACGGCTTAAACATGGTAAAGCGGATGTTTATGGAGATGTAGCCCAATACTTCAGAACAAAAGTTCTACTGAAAAGGAAGTTAAAACCTCAGATTGACGTATGTAACAGAGGCACATGGCAGCCTTCTCTAAAAATGAGTGTAAATTATCAAGCATGAAAGTCTTAGATCCAGTTGAACAGGTGTGAACATTAACAGTTCTCATACCATGTTAGAGCTTAAAGGCAAGTTCTATAGGACGGCTATTAGGCCTGCAATACTCTATGGAGCGGAGTGCTGGGCACCAAAGAGGAGTCATATAGATAAGTTGAATGTAGCCGAAATGAGAATGTTGAGGTGGATGAGTGGGATAACTAGGAGAGATAGGATTAGAAATGAATATATTCGTGAGAGCCTAGGAGTAGCGCCTTTAGGGGAGAAGCTGAGGGAATGTAGGTTGCGGTGGTATGGGCATAAGCAAAGAAGACCTTTAGATGCCTCTGTGAGAATATTAGAAGGGATACAGGTAAACGATGCTAAAAGAGGGAGAGGGAGACCTAAGAGAACTTGGATGGAGTTAATAAGAAAGGATTTGAATTTATTATCTCTTACAAAAGAGGTAGCCCAAAACAGGCTGGAATGGAGGAGTAGGATCCGTGTCGCCGACCCCAAATAGTTGGGAAAAGGCGCTAATTGATTATGATTATGATTATGATACCATGTTAGAGCTTGAGACTGAATGCTAATAGCTCTTTTTTGAGCCGCCAACTTTCTAACCTAAGATTGAGTAACTACGGTTATTCGAACTACCAATGAAAGCTTTAAAGGCTATGCTAGCTAAAGCGTACTTGTGTAAATACCATGATAAAATCCTTTGGAGACCACTAATGATCAAGTTAGGATGAGAGTATACATATTTGTCCTAAATGGGTTTTTATTACTCAGTGATAGAATCAGCTTGTCTGAGAAGTATGATTACAAATTGCGAGAATAAGTGAATAAGCCGAACGCAGAACAAGTTAGCTCCTGAAATTTCTTCCAAGTTGAATCTCAAACAAATGGAAAATATACTCTCTTATGATCACTAGGATCGCTCATGTGACGCATCTTGTTCAACCGTCACATCTTCAGTTGTGACAGGCACTGGCTTCTCCGGCTCCTCTGCTGGAACTTGCACTGAATTTCGCTTAATTGATGCCGTCTTGAGGAGGTGGTTGTAGCTTCCCTTCTCCTTGAACAGTTGTGAAAAGTGGTGTTTGCAGTAAAGGATGCCATTCAGTGCAGCATAAGATGATGGGGTGAGTGCGCAACCTCCATGGGAGCACCGAAAGCAGGTCTTGTGGTAGGATTCACCTTCAACAGTAACCTGTTGCAAGAGATGCTAAATAAACTTGATATATCTTATACTCCGTCGGTCCAAAAATACCTGTCCTCATTAGAAAACCAAAATGAAAGTTTGTTTTGGTTTTCTAATGAGGACAGATATTGTTGGATGGAGGGAGTAGTATCCAGGTTTAGTCATGTGGGGGGGGGGGGGGGGGGTAGCATGAATTAGTTTTGCAAATAAATTGGTTAAAATACAATTAATCATAATTATGTACTATTGAATTATCATTTATGTTCATTTGTGGAGTTGAAAAAACCAACGAGAGAGAGAGAGAGACCTTCTCCAGTGGATATGCTGTCTTGTGGCAAGTGGCACATTTGTCTTGGGTGCCAGAGAACATGTGAGAAAGTTTGCTAGGAGTCCTATTCTGAAAGGCAAATTGCAGATAACTAATAAGCATTTTGGATGAAAGAACATCCTAACTGCATTAAAATAAAGAATCTGACTTACCAGAAGTTCATTCTGCCTTTCAGGTCTTTTTACAGCTGTCCAAGTTCAATTGAAACCAGATTGAGTTAAATATAAATAAACTGTTTTTGTAAATAGAACGTAAGGGAAAAGCTGACTGACTTGTCTGGAAATTCTTAGTGAAGTTGCCTGTTTCTTTGAAGAGTTGCTCGAAGTGAGGCTTGCAGTAAAGACCTCCATCCATGGAAGAGTAGTTGCTCATCTAAATCGCAAAATTTCATCATCAAAGAAATTGCATCATAGACATAGAGTACCACATTTCTTTAGGTGTATACTTAGCTTGCTGACTGATCACATCAACATCATTTTCTTTTATAACAACAAGAGTCCTGCAATCAAACGGCTGAAAAGATAGATTCTAGGAGCAACCCTTATCGAAATCATCATCTTGTTATCAAATATATTGTGCCCTACTCTAATATATTATTGGCTTCTCAAAATGCTACTTGGCAGTTGGCTGTTGCCACCTTGGGGGCTGCCCAATTTAAATCGATTTGAAGCAGGGCATGTAACTAAATCGATTTGGCAGTTGGCTGTTGCCACTAAATGCTTAGTGTGTACAAGCACAAAACTTCATTCTGCACATAGGGCAAGTAACTTTTTCCTTGTAGAAATCCAACATTTTCTTCAAAGTTTGCAAGAACCATGTTAAATCAACGTTCAATCCTTATGGAATGAAGTCACGAAATCAAGTTGAACCATCCAATTGTGAGGCCCATGCTTTCAAGGAAGGCTGATATCGCTTCGATGGGAAGCCAAAAAAGCCATCCCACCAAAGCCTTCAAACGAAGGTTGTTTTTTAGCAATTTGTTATGAACATTTGGCTCCCCTGATAAAACCTCTAGGCGCTTATATATCTACATTTTTCTCGAGAAATAAAAAAAGGTAGGAACTCACTGTTGAGATATTATTTAAATATTCTCTTTTTTAATAGTTCGAGCTTTTGGGAAACTTTTATTTAACTTGGTACCAGAGCCAAGGACCTGACCTCAAATCCCATGAGGTGAATAGTTTCCGCCGTGTATATGTTCGGGGCTACATTTGGCCTACCCTTAGTTTGATGCATTTAAGCCTCTATGTCAATTAAATCCGCGGCCATTGGACAATTTTTCGTTACAGTAATGCAGATTAAATTAACAAATGAAATTTGATGCTGGCTGGACGTATACTAGACATTTAAAAATTTGCATGCTAAGAACATACTCCCTCCTGGCACTTTTAATGGATACAATTAATTTTCAAATGAACTCTGCGTCCACTAAAAGTGCGCAGAGTTTGAGTAGGAAGAATGGAAAATCAACTAAGACTCACCACCAAGGTTCCTCGGCAATGGCTGCATTTGAAGCAGGACTTGTGGAAGGCCACCCCATCAGCAGACAGCAAATCCACAATATATACCGTCTTGTCACATGCATTGCATTTCTGAAGGGTCCCAGTGAAAGCCATTCTCAATTCCTCAAGACAATTCACACAAGAAGAAGAAGAAGACCTTCCTCCTTGTGACCACCTCAAAGCCCTGCAACCTCCCCCTTTCACCAAAATTCAAAAGAGAAGAGCAGGGCCAAAGGGGGCACTTATATTAGGCTCCAACTAATATATGGTTTTCTTGCAAGCTGATTGACAGAGGTAAAAAATGTGAAACAACAAACCACCATTGGTGGTTGGCTAGGGTGTGATTTGAGGCTCCAGGCTGTGAGCCTTTGTAGGTGCCATTGTTCTGCAGATTGGTGAAAGAGATGATCAAGTGATTGTAATTCACAGGATGGCATTTGAGACTAGGTCTGAGGGAAACGGTCCTAATTTGCCTTTTGTGGATGGCAACAGACTTTTTCTATTTTTATGCAGTTGGTTTAATTGGATTTTTCTTATGTACATGTGTGGTTTATTTGCTAATGTGAAGGGGTGGCTGTTACTAGTTATGGCTTGCACGTTATGGATAATTTGACAATCGATTATCCCTTCGTCCAAAAATACCTGTCTGGATTAGAAAACCAAAATGAACCTATTTTAGTTCATTTTGTTTTCTAATCCAGACATGTAATGTTGGACGGTGAGAGTATAATATACATTTGCTGCACATCTTCGTGCATGAGCATTACTTTAAAGTTACACGTAGGAATTAAGTACCAATATTGGAATATTACACACCAATTAGGTTTACTTGTCATTTTTCTAATCATTGAATAGGCATTGACTGGACCAAATCCTACCAGCCTCATTCACACTGCACGCTAATGCTAAATTAATTGTCAAATGAGCAGTCATACTTTCGTGACTCATTTTGTTATGTTGTAGAACTCCTGCTTTCGTACCCCACCAAAAGGTCATTTACCTCGTTAGTGAAAAACACTCCTAGTTTTTTTTTTCAGTCAGTCCTGTACCCATACATTCCTCACCATATTTATCAGGTATAACCCATATAAGTGAACCTTATTACAGTAGCCGTGGGCGGCTTGTCTTCCTTGCCCCTTCAATGTTCGCGATAGCAGCCATCGCAGTTGCAGGAACTGCTCCATCCTGTTGCTGAAAATACTCACTAAATGCTTTTCCAATGTGTAGGGTAGTAGCTCATCTTCCTTTCACCTTTGCATAGGCGACAACAGCCGCCGCCAGCAACAACTGGGAGAGATCAAGAGTGAAAGAGAGGAAATCACTGGTGATAAGGGATTAAGGTTCGGGGTAAGTAACTAGAGGAATGGCGTGGGAGTGACCGAAAATAATTGGATATAATACAACACTAATGGGGTAAGCAATGGCAGATTCTATCTATTTAAGTGGGGTACATAATTAACCGGGTAGGCAACCTTTTAGTAGGGTAGGAAGACTGGCTTTGTTAGTCTATACTGCTTTCTATTGATTAATAAACAAGAGCATAGGCAAAGGTGCATGTTGAGGGTAGCGTCATGTACCCTTGAGTGAGAAATAATTTGCATTCTTTATTATAAGATAACCAAGTTTCCCAAAAGTTCGAGCTGGGAGGAAAAGAAAATCTTTTATTATATTTTTTATATTCTAACATAACCCTTCAATGCTTCCGGCGAGACTAGAACTCAGGGCTTTTTATAACCTAGAGCTTTGATACTGTAACACCCGAAAAATCGGTATGTTTATTGAAAACTGCTATTTCAGGAAACTAGTCTAAAATAGGAAAGTTTTTGTACATGTTGTGATTTTTGGTCCGGTATATCAATTTGGTATGTAGATTTCTATTTTGATGCTTGTTGGTCAATGGTGGGTTAACTAGATTAGGCAGGTTCCCCGAGCGCGAGGACTAGACCTGACGCTGAGACCCATCTGACTCCAGGGGCTGGATGCACCTGACGCCAGGGCCACTTGAGTGCCAGATCAGGGTTGGCCACACGCATGATTACACTTGTGGTAGAGTCGAGATGAACGTGTTGCCAGGTTCAGGACTCGTGCACGGTGGAGTGATACATTGTGTACGCAAGTCATCAAAACCGTTCATCTGTGAATCTTGTCCCAAGAAGCAGGAAGACCAAGAGCTAGCGCCATGTGGACTTAAGGCTTGGTGCGTCAATCTCGTGGATGATGTGGGCTACTCCTTAGGCCCACGACTTGGTGGACCAAATCTTGGGGAAAGTGGGGATCTGATTCTTATTTCGAATTAAATTAAATTTGATTCAAAAAAAAATAATGGGAAGTTACCTTGTTAGAGGTGGCAATCATGGAAGTCACTTTGAATTTCAGAATTGATATTTTTGAACTTGAGCCAATTAAGGGCTGGTTCTTGGACATGATAGGATCACCTAACAAGATTTGATCTCTTTCATTAAGGAGTGCCATGTGCCACTAGAGCAATTCATGGTGATTGATTCCATTGATGGAAGTTGCTAAGATTCTAACCTTAATCAACTTATTTTCCTAAAGTAAAGGATTGTAATTGACTAGATGAGTGGCAATCAGATGTTGTGGAAGGATTTTATCAAGTTGTACTCTTTTCAAATTGGACATAATGCTTTGGTAATGGGCGTCCAATTGGAATTAAAATCTGCCATAGGCAATTATGGTTTTCAATTTGGGAATCACTATCTTAATTAAAGGAGAACTTAACAAGTTCGGTTCTGATTTTGAGGATCTCGTCTTGGATTATGGACATCCTCCTTTGCTGAACCTAATGTGGACCGTTAGATGTGAGAGGATCAACGGTGGAGATGCCATGGATGGGCCAAGTTTACCTATTTAAGGACCACATTGGAGGAGCTGGTAAACCTTTAGACCAGCAGCCCTTAGGCTCTTCTCTTTGAGAGTCCTTCTCCCTCCATCTCGTCCTCTCCTCTCCTTTCCCAGCCAGCAGCAAGCCTTGCCCGTGTGGTGGTCGTGGTGTGAAGAATCGATGAGGTCTTGGTGTGGTGCGTTCGGCGGCTTACTTGCACGTCAGGGTCCGGTTCTTCAAAGCAAGTAGGATGATTTTATTTTATTTTTTCCACAACCTTACGTGCGTGTTTCATGAGATAATGTTCATATTTGATGCCTTAATTGTGACTGATTCGATTATAAATCTCTGTTTTGGATTATATTGCTATCTTTCATATTGTGTAGTAATGCAATAGACGTGCATGCATGATTGATTAAAACCTTGCCAATGCTTTCTGCTTATGCTTTACGTACTAGTTCTAATTGACAATCCCTTGTGTTTCAATGGTTGATATCTCTGGTGTTTAGGCTCTGTTGAAGCTCTGTCCAATAAAAGTTTTCAACTTTATAAGTGAAAACTGGTTAATCTTAAGTTAATAGAGTCCATGATCGGGAATTGTACCCTAATCACATACTTTATGTTTGATCCAGTCACAAGGACTTGTATCCAATGAGTTTCCGGTGGTTCAAACGTGGGTCTGGATTTCATGCTGGGATCTGACAGCATTCTTCAGTGTCCGTCATTAGATGTCCACTTTAGATTATAAAAATGAGGTTTAATGGAACTAACCGATGTATTCACAATCGGGTAGTTTGCCTAAGTGTATACCATATGCTAAACAATGGATTAATCAGTGAATATTAGTAAGACTTACTCTCTGTTGTACCAAACAGAGTCTGACATCATGTCAGTATGTTCCAGTACACAAGAGTGTCCGGGAACACATGGCTCATTTGGTATCACATGAATAATAGAACTAAATGTGGTATTCATGTAACGGGTTGTAAAAGTATATCAGAAAATGAAAGATACTATGGAATATCAGCACCATTTTGAGTTCTGAAAATGATAAAAGGAGTAATCAAATAATGTCAGTGAGAGTTAATAACCAATTAATTAAGTATGTAACATCAATTAATCAACATGGATTAAGTTAATAATTCTCGGCCAGGACTTGTCCTGCACCGACGAACCCTAATCAGAAAATGATAACTAATTGTACAAAAATATAAAAATTATGCCGTCTATCAGGTTGTAAACTAGACTCCCAGGACTACTTATAATAAAAATTTCAGAGGTTAATTCACTCTGTACAAGAAGTGGGAAACATTTGAAATGGACTGCTCTGTTTGGAACAGAATACTGTTTTTGGTTCTAGAAACCCTAAACCATAATATTACTATGAATTATGGATGAAGACAATATTTAAAACACTAATTAAATGTGATAAGACCTCTAGGGCCTTTGAAACAGTAATCATAAAAGTTTACTTTCGGGTATTAGAGCTGAGAACATCTGTCCGTAATTAATCGTCTTTTGTGTCTCATATCTTGAACAATCCTTTGTTCAAGAGGCCTCATTGCTTTACCTGTATTCAATGTCTATGATATGATCTATTTTGGGCATGTCATTCAATCGTTTCTGTGTCGGGGATTGTCAACTCTATGGCTAGGTACGGTGAAGGTGGCAGAACGTGATCTTTGGCGAATCTTGTGGCGTGTCTCGTTGATGAGTCATTTTGTCGGGTCTCAGTTGAGTTCCCAGACTCAATCGTTTTAAGATATTAAACACTCCTTTATGAGTCGATTCGAGTTATGTCCGAACATGGTCTTGCACTCCTACGAAGAGTCGAATTTAGAAAGTCATGTTTCAAGCCTCTTAATAAGATGGATAAGATGTCTTCAGTGTCAATCGGTTGAAATATCTATTTCTCCGCTAGGAGTCATTTATGAGAACTCTTAGTTGGAATCATAGTATGCTCACGAGCCATAGCTAGACCCATGGTGGTCTCAGATTTATTGAACCTCTGTAGTTCAGCCGATGATGGCAATCGCGTGTACTTTAGATTGTATGACATTACGGAAGGTCTGCAATCTCCGCCCATTATGCCCGTAAGCACCGATGGGGCCAGCATCCCTAGACGCATGGCTGGGTTCCTCTGTAGAACCTCTAGGATGTTCTGGTATTGATGTCCATAGGGGAAGTGGACAGAGCTGAGAGCAGAATTTGTTATCTCCGATTCTTTGGATGTTTGGAGCCGATACTCTTGTGACATCTCCTTACTCTCTGTAAGTTTGGAATCTTAGATATTGATTTTATCCTTCCTTGACCTTTGAGAGTCTCGGATGATGATTGGTTTCCAGGTAAGCGAACTGCATAATTGCTGATCCTGAGTCTATTTGTACTTGTCTTCAATCTTTAAGTCTTTTGACATTTGAATTATTATTCCATTGTGGATTTTCTTGTATCCTACTGGGTATTTCCTATGGAATACTCATGCATCCTCTGATGTAGGGATTAAGATGGAACAGAAGTGATCGGCTATTACTTTTGGTGATGATGGACGCGGGAGTTAGAAGACAAGTTACTTTTAATTTAATGTTTATGTTGATGATTGTTGAATTTGTGGCCTGTGTGCCCGTTTTATTTTATTATGAAGACTTACTGAATAATGTAATAATTAAATTAGAACTTCACTTTGTTATTCTATCTCATGTACGTGGATATGGTTTAAGTCTTATCGATCTAGTATGACCCAAACATGTAAATGGGTATGTGATGATTCGAGTATTCGGTCCGTCCCAGATTCCGACCCTTATAACCTTAATTGGATTATCGCTTCCACGCATATTGGGGTTGTGGAAATTTGAGGCGTGACAGATACCATTAAAGATAACCAAGTTTCCCAAAAGTTTGAGCCATTAGGAAAAAGAAATCTTTTATTATATATATTTTATATTCTAACATTTATCTATGCTGTTGATGTTTGTAGCGTATTAGCGACTCCATCCAAGTTTGGAAGTAGGGCAACCAGGCAGCTAGGTTTCATATCCAATGAATTCCACCTCAGGAATATCAGAAATGCCAAACAAATCCAACCAAAGCTGTTCGATCTTAAGTGGCTGTTTTGCAAGTGTTTTGTGTAATAAAGTATTCATTATCATCAATAAAAACATTTAACATCAATAACCTAACATTTAAGTAATCTTATGGTATAGATCATCTGTACTGTGGCAAATATGTCTCTTTTTTTTTCAATTTCGATTTTGTCTTTCTTTTCAATAAAAGGAAAAAGGACCCTCCTGCAAAGGGTGCTGAATGAATTTTACCTCACTAGAGTGCCTTAATTAAGTGCATGACTGCCCTAAAGTAGGGCTACACAATTAAGGACCAATAAATCCACATAAAAGCAAAAACTATGAGAACCTTTCTTAAGGAGCAATCTTTTCACCTATGTGCTGCATAGCAGGGGTTAGAAAACTAGGAAGTGGCCCATGGCATGCATGACATCAAGGGGGGGTCAAAGAGGAATTAATTTTGGAATTGAGGGTACAGAAATTTTGTTCATAAGGGTTCTTTTTCCTTACAGTAATCATGGTCCAACTTAAACTTTAGTGCACTAACATATTTTTGAAGTGTCATATAGGATTGAAGTATCAATAGTGGAATATCACCCACCAATTAGCTATGCTTACCTATTTTCTTATAATTGAATGGACAATAGACCAAATCCCACCAGCCTCATACACACTAGAGGTTTATTTCTAATCTAATTGTCAATGAACAGTCATAATCCCATCTACGCAAATGCAATAAACAAAAGTATATGCCAAATCATATGTGAAAGTAGTGTTTGTTTTGTGGAATCAATCAGTGACAAATGATTTTGCTACCTTTTTCTATTAAGATGGTGTTTGTACAATTGACCTCCATACTGATTTGTCACTGTGGGGGAACCAATTGACCTATTGCCGGCCTAAGCATGCAATGCCGGCCTGATTTGCTTGCATTTATACTCTTCCTATAAGAAGAATATCAAATCCACCCCATTTCAATCTTAATTAAACTTCAATTTCCAGATATCTCACTTCTCCTGATTGTGAGCTTGTGCCATCACCATGAGGCAGGCTGGTACATACTCAGGGATTCTCTCTGGTGGGGTCTCAGGGAGGGTAGGGCCCCACCCTCTCCCACTAGCAAGGATCAAGAAGATCATGAAGAGCTCCGGTGACGACGTGAAGATGATCGCTGGCGAGGTGCCGATAGTGTTCTCTAAGGCATGTGAGTTCTTCATAAAGGAGTTGACAATAAGATCATGGCAGGAGACCCTCAAGGGGAAGAGACGGACTGTCCACATAGAGGATGTAGCTGATGCCGTGGCTCAGACCGACATATTTGACTTTCTCATCGATTTGGTGGCTAATTCTGGTGGTCTGCAGAGTGATCAGGGATGTGCGAGCAGTACACAAGGCAAGATAAGGGAGCCATGAATAATTCAACTGCTAACTATTTTCTGAATTCAATTCTTCATTGTCTTAATTAGTTGCCCCAAGGCTAGTATCATATGTTATTCATCTGTTAACTATTCATCATTTCGTTATATGGTCTCTCTCTCTCTCTCTCTCTCTGTGTGTGGCTTCCATAAAAATTTTAGGAAAGATGGTTAAGTGGTCAACTCCAAGACAATCTAGTAACTCTTGCATTGCTAACCTTTAAATTCACAATTTGCTACAAAAAATTTAATAGGAATGGAACTAGTAGAGATATCTAATTAAAAGATAAATTTATTAAAAGAACTTTTCTTGAAAAAAGAAAAAAGATGAGAATGACAAGTTTTTCTCCATGTGATGCCTGTTGATATTTTTATTTTGAAGCTTTATTGTGGGCAGTTCTTTGGCACATACTTTTTGGGGGGGGGGGGGGGGGGGGGGGGCAATTAAATTGCACTTTTGCCTGGCATACACATAGTCACATACTTTATTGTAGGCAGTTGCCTCCAGCTCCCATTCAAAATAAAATAAAAGAAGTTGTCTCCAGCCTCTGCTTTGTGTGGCACTAAGTTTCTTCACCTCCCTTAACCATACCATTTGTTTTTTGTTTTAAGTAAACAATTTACGGATGTCTGAATTCGTATCTCTCATAGTCTCACTATTAGATGCACCAAGCTAATTACATAGTATGATCAATTAATGGAGCCGAATCAGTATGCGCTTGGCGCATGGGCATTCACTTGCACCGAGCGAATATGGCCATGCGTTCAAAGTCATGCGGCACAATGTACTGTGCATTATGCATGACAAGTGTAGCTGCATTTTGAAGATGCACCGGTCACATATGAACCCTTTCCTATAGAGTTTTTTCCATGTTACCTGGCACCACTATCGGGTTTCTCATATGACCTGGAATCCCTTTGTTCCTTCCATATTACCTAGAAACTACCAAGAATACCTCCGCCTGGAGCATGTATAAGCATGGCTGCACCACCCAACTCTGCATTTTAGGGATTTGCAGGAGTGTTCAGTCGGAGGAGAAGGCATTCTAGCGAAGATCTGTCCAGCATCATCGCACATATCAACACCGGCACTGTCCAACCCGGAAAAGTGCATCTTCGCGCCGAAAAGCAGCAAAACTAGCGGGAAAGACCGGGAAAGAGGTCTTCAGTTGGAGAAGAAGGCATTCCGGCGACGCTCTGTCCAGCATCGCCGCCCATAGCAACGCCGGCGCCGTCCAACTCGAAAAAGTTCATCTTCGCACCGAGAAGCAACAAAACCAACGGGAAAGACCGGGAAAGAGGTTTTATGGAAAAACAACCGCAACGGAGGCATCGTACAATAAAAATAATACGTCATGTTCACATACAATGATTTTGACAATGAAAATTGGTTCCAAAGAAGAAAGTTGAAAACTTTGCAATTTTTCAAGTTTGTATGTTATCGTGTATGCGTGCACACGACTGTAATGAAAGTCGTGAACCCATAGACACGAGTCATACACGACTTAGGTTTGTTTAATAATTTCGGTATTGTATTGTCAGGTAGTTATGAAGAAGATATCTGCGTGCTTACACTACGATGGAGTGATTACAAATTCTGATGGGTACGTGGGTGGGAAACGGAAGCTCATGCCTGTATATACACGAGTAAAGTACCTCGAACTCTTGCAGCAAATGGATGAAAGATTACCGCTGAAGTCTACATCGGGTACATTATCTTTGTCATATCGTGTTGATTCTGAATCCACATACGTCCTTGAAGACGATAAAGACCAAGAGTCAATATTTCTTGTTCACAAGAGCAAGTAAGGCACAAATGGACTACTCAACCTGTACGTGGACTAGACTTCTACTGGCAATAACATGGACACTTCCACTGGCAATAAGGAAATCAATTCCAGTGCAAATAAGGAGGAGGAGAGGATACCAGAGGCAGAAGTGAGGCCAGCCAGTAAGACACCGTAGGAGAGGCCTTCCAACCCGGAGAATATGACACCCGCATCAGCAGTTGAAGGAGGAAGAGATGAAGATTATTCACCTGAAGCTGCAAGGTAAGATTTGAATTTGCACACGCTAACTGTACAAGTCATGTTCTCGAAGACACGACCTAACTTCAAGTCGTGTTCTTGAAGACACGACCTGACTTCTAGTAGTGTACACAAGTTGTGATATTATGCAGTCCATTCATCTGAAGGATGCATTTCCTACTTAAGAAGATGACCAATTTCAAATGAATGGATTGAATGGGGAAGAAGGTGAAGATGAAGATGAAGATGACGATGCAGATGAAGAGGAATTCTTCGATGGAGAAGAATTACTGTGGTCTGATGATGAGTGGGATGAGCCTCTTACACTACCAGATTTTTGCCAACCAGATCCCATGGGAAGACACAATACAGACCTCCAACATGCAGCGAAAGCATCCACTTCTACAGTTCCCACGGGAGGAGACACATGTAAAGGGAAGTCTGTCGTGTCCGATAAGTAAGAAATAGAGGACGAATATGAGTTCCCTCATATTGAAAGTGATGGTGGTTGGGATTGGGGCACCTATTCTGCTTTGGCCAGTCCTTCAAGACCTTATGAGGAGGAGATGTTGTTGAGCGGCAGTTTGCAACCAGATGATTACAAGGCACAACTTTCCTTAGGGGCTAGGTTTGAAAGCATCAAGCAGTTCAAGATGGTACTTACTGATTTAGCAATTAAGAGGAAGTTCATGTTCAAAGTGGTGGATGAGAACAAGGACACATTTGCTGCAACGTGTAAGGTTACAGGGTGTAAGTGGTACATACGGGCTTCGAACATACTTGAATGAGTAAGTGTGATAAGGAGGGAAGGAAGGCATACATGTGACACAAAGATAAGTTCCAAATATTATCCTTTGGCTTCACACCTGTGGATTGCAAGGAAGTATCATGGCCTCCATAAGGATTCAAACTTTGGGTGCGTTTGGAAACTGATTATGTGAAAAAATCAGGATGAAAGGGCCTGATTCTTCTTATTGGTGTTTGTTTACTGATAAGAGCTGCTGATGGTGATAGGTGAAAAAAATCACATATTTTCACCTATCAGCTGATAGTGTGTTTGGTTACTGATTTGGGCAATTTTCACTCCTAACGGTGAAAACTGAAAAAAATCAGCAAATCACCCCTGAAAGAGGTGATTTTGCTGATTCTTATTCGAATGAGCATCAGCCCAAAACTTTTTTCCTCGTCACATCCACCATCGCCACCGCCCACATCCGGCACCACCCACCACCACTACCACCGTCCACCGCCGCCGCCACCCACCATCGCCGGCCACCTCCCACTACCGCCGACCACCGCCACCCACCGCCCAACCGCTGCCAACCACCACCACCGCCGCCACCCACCGCCCACCACCATCGCCGGCCACTGCCCACTGCCCACTGCCGCCGTCACTGCCCACTGCCCATGACCGGTCACATCCACCATCACCCAACTGCCGCTGACCACCACCGCTGTCGTCGTCGGCCACCCATCGCCCACCGCCACCATCGCCGGCACCACCCACCACCAACGCCGCTACTCACGGCCGCCACCCGCCGTTCAAAACATATATTTTTCATCGACTTTGCCAAACACAAATCACACCAAATTTTTTTTAGGTTCCCAAATGCAAGTCACCAATCAAAAGTCAGGCTGATAGTGAAAGACTGAAAATATGATTAATTTTAGGTTCCCAAACGCAATCAGAAAATTCACCTACAAATCACCTTGATTATTTTCAGCCTGATTTTTTTTTCACCTTTCACTGTCAGTTTCCAAATGCACCCTCTATCAAAACGGAAAATATCCAACAGTACATTGAGAAACATTGGGGCGTCAAGTCAACTATAAAAGGGTATGGAGGGCGAAAGAGGAATTAATCTGATTGATCAATGGCAACCCTGAAGACGCATATCGCATTTTGCCACATTACAGGAGGGAATTAGAGCGGTTTAATCCAGGTACATATGTGGTGATAGAAAGATCTTGTGATATAGCTAACATTGAGTTACGAGGATACGACTTCATACGTGTATTTTGCATGTTCGGCCCAAGAGCATTTGCGAAGATCACTGAGGCCGCTGCTCACTATCGATGGAACATTCCTAAAAGGAAAGTACCATGGAGTTTTATTGGTTGCTACTGCCCTCGACGGGAATCAACAATTAATGTGTGTTGCCTACGCAGTTGTTGAGAAAGAGACCATACAAACATGGTGAGTATACAAGCATGGTCGTGTATAGAAACACACGACTTCGCGAGTAGTCATGTGTTCGAGCACACGACTCCATGAGTTGTCGTGTGTTCGAGAACGCGACTAGTCATGAAGTTGTGTTTTTGTATACATGACCTTCTACTTTGGTGAAAATCAAAACACACAAGTCCATTATACAAACTGATGCTTTCTTTGTGTAATATGCTTTGACGCTCAGTTGTGACTTGCAGGACGTGATTCCTCGGCTTACTAAAATCTTTTCTCTTTATGGACTCCCCGGCCACTCTGGACACAATTGTTTCTGATAGACAGAAGGGACTTCTGAGAGCGGTTGCTAATGTCTTTCTCAATGCTCACCATGGGTTTTGCCTGAGGCATATGGTAGCTAATATGCTTAGTTAGTGGAATGGAAAGTACCTGAAGGAGCTGCTATTTTGAGCTGTTGCATGCTTCAGGAGACCAAAATTTGACAAGATCATGGAGAAGATGAAGCAACACAATGAGGCATGGAAGTATGTTGACAAGATTAATAAAAGATATTGGGCTAACGTGGAATATCCCAGTAAAAGATATGACACTCTCACATCAAGCAGATCAGAAAGTGTAAATAATATACTTCTGAAGGCTAGGTTTTGGCCAATAAATCGGTTGATCGAGCAAATGCGTGCGACGACAACCTCCCATTTTGACAGATGCTGAATGGAAGCCCAAGGGCTAACAACCCCGTTAACAAAGTATGCACAAAATCATATCAATGACATGAGACAGGAGAGTGTTGGAACAGTGCGAGTGCTACCTTTATCATTGCAGTAGTTTCAAGTGACATCTTTATACCATGTGTTAAGTCGTTTTAAATTTGTCGTGTACAGAAACACGATGTGCATGTTAAGTTTTTTCCAAAGTGAAAGCAATATAAGGTCGTGTATAGAAACACACAACTTGATGACTAGTCGTGTGCTCGAACGCACGACTACTCATCAAGGCATGTATTCGAGCACACAACTACTAATGAAGTCGTGTGTTTCTATACACGACCTACCTGTTATGTTTTTTTCATTTGAAGACTATATTTTTCCACGCGTAGCTAATTCTGTGTGTTTCTTTGTTTGTCAAGATGTTGTTGACCTTACGAAGAGATCCTGCACATATAGCTTCTTCCAGAGCATGGGACTCCCTTGCAAGCACGTCATAGCATGTGTTGATGAAAGGAGTTTGGACCCGCTGGAATATTGTGAGAAGTGGTACTACGCAAGTGAGTACCGCACGGCATACGGCGAAGTAGTGTTCCCAACATTAGACAGAATTCAATGGGGGATTATGGGGTGCTATTTAAATGTGAACTGCTTTTGCTTGAAGCTCCAACGAAGGGCAGGAGAAGGACAAAGAGAATTGAGTCACAGCCCGATCTGCCAGACACCTCAAGGAGGAAATGTGGCAATTGTCAACAAGTTGGTCACAACTAGAAAAGTTGCACTAACCCAACGGTTGAGAAAGAACGAAGGAAGCGCATGAAGCATGTACTCCCACAACAAGGCAAACTTACTACAAATGAGACATCACATCAACATCGGTCCGGCTTGCCAAAGCCCCTACCATTCTTCATGTAGATCTAGACCCAAAAGTTTGTACAAATAATATAATATATTTCTATTAATATTCTTTATACAGCAACAAAAGTTTGAGTTGAAATATATATACACCAAGAGTGATTACAAATGAAAAAATATATTCAACTTAGTCTTCTTATGATTCCCTAAGAAAACCCGCAACTGTGATTTCCTAATTTTTGTTTTTAATTAAATTGTCGTCAAAGTCACAATCAATCTCCCGGCGAATCATACACGCAACAATGATTGGGCACCACAAATGTGTTATTCTATCCTGATCAAACTCTGGTGGGTTGACATTGGACACCAAGTGCGTCTCGTACATCATGACGAATATGCCGCAGTCTTTTGAGTTTGATTGCCACGGCGCTTTGGCGATCTGAATCATCCTCCACTCTAAGCAACCCATCCACCCAATCTTGTGTGCCATCACAATGTTCATGAACTTCATGAATTGATCTACTGTGGCCCTGTGATGTGGGTACAGCTGGGACTAGCCGGAGAGTGGGTTGTAGAGGCGTCATACACAGTTGGGGAAATGAACGTAGAGGAGGCAGAAGTGAGAGCCGGTGTGGATTGGGAAAAAAACATAGAACATGTTACTGTTCAATCCGTTCAACATCCTCCCACTCTTACGTATCAATTTTGTGTTATCGCCATCCTCTTTGTACTCCTGCAAAAGTGGGGCATGCCATGTAGATTAGATTCGGTAAAAGGGTAAGTGAAGTGCATGACAATTTGCAGGGAACACTTACATTGTCGAAGATCTCTTTAAATGCATAGGAGCCAAAAAATCAGAACGGATACTTCAACCGGTGTCTTTCATTGTGCTGCCACAAGAGACTAAGAAATTCATCTATAACCTGTACAAAAGCACAAGAGACTCAGAAATTAGGAAAAAGAAAACAGTAAGGCGTGTATACGAACACACGCCTTAATGAGTAGTCGTGTGTTCGAGAACACGACTACTCACAAATGTGTGTATGTACATACACGACTAATAACAAATGCGTGTATGTACATACACGACTAACAACAAATGCATGTATGCATATACACGACCTTCTATTGCATAAAAGACCTTGAAAAAAAGAAAAATTAGGTGCTCGTGTATGCTTACATTTGTGTTTATTTCTGTAGTTTACATCAGGGATATGTAGTCTTCATCGCATAGGGTGGGGATTGGATAAGCCTTCCTCGGATTGGAGATCCACCCATTGATTGTAATGCTATCTCTTTCTAGCAATACTCCCATTTCGAAGCACAACTTCAAATCAGCATAGTATTTTGGGAGATCCATTGCAGCTGGTTTAGCCAATTGGAGGCGATCAACGTCAAGAGGCTGGTCTAAGGTTGAGACTGTGGCATCCTTCTTGAAATCCACTTCCTTCTTTTCCTCATCCACCTTCTTCTTGTCCTCCTCCTTCTTCTCTTCCTTGTGTTTCTGCTCCTCCTCCTTATCGTCCTCATCCTTCTTCTCCTCCTCCTCCTCCTCCTTGTCCGCCCCGATAGCCGCCTCCTTGAAGGATGATATCACCGTATTAATGATATATGTTGTTTGGCGATCAGAGACGGTCTCCAAGGAATCTGATTTACTCTCTGCTCTGCTCTACGGGTGTAGCCCATTTCATCGATCTCATCCGGGTCAGGGCCGTGAATGGGACCTCCACCACCTTCTCTGCCAAATTCCTCTGTGCCTGCTCCAACATCATTCTCCTTATGAGCTCCTCTTCCCATAGCTTCTGCAATTCCTTCTCCGGGACAGTCCTCCTTCTCCTCTTTACCATAGATCATGGGGGGAAGAGATCCCCGTATGTACTTCTGAGGCTTATCCACTTCTGCACTCTCCATGTCTTTGTCAAAATCTGGTTGGAGCTTCTTCAGTAACATCTTTACAGAGGCTCTCTTTGTGGCTTGGTCTACCTTTTCTTCATCATGCGCGCGCTTCATTGGAGCTGCACTTGCAAACAATAAATCAGTCCACACGCAAACAATAAATCGTGTATAAATACACACGATAATTCACAAATCGTGCTTCGCCACACACGACTACTCATGAAGGCGTGTGTGGAAAAGCACGTCCAAAAAAAGAAGAGATTTCGTGTTCATGTGTCTTACTTACCCTTACCACACTTCAATGAGTCATTGACGGTCTTGTGCTCCAGCTCCTTTCTCCGAATATGCGCCAGACTATTCTTATCCTCCTTCTCCACGGTTTTCTTCGTGGGATCCTCCTATTGAGCGGCTATCTTTTTGGGCTCCTCCTTCTTCTCTATTGACTTCTTCTCCTCCTTCTTCGTCTCCTCATTCTTCTCGTCCTCCTTCTTCTTCTTCGTCTCCTCATTCTTCTCATCCTCCTTCATGCCCTCCAACAGCAGTGATGCTATGTCGGCAGTGGCCTTCATACTTTGAAGACACTCATGCATACCCTTACGTATCACCCTCATTCCCATCTTCTCATACCTCTCCATGGCGACCTCAATTAATGTCTTAATGCCCTGAAGACAACTCTCCAATCCCCCAATTGGGTTCGACTGACCGAGTGTCCTCGAGGAAGAGGGCACACCATGAATGGGTGTTATCTTCATTTCCTGCCTCTATGTCTTATGTTGTCGAGGAGGAGGAGCCACTGAAGGAGACAAAATGAGGACCTCCTCTTCTGGCAGTGGGCTAATGATGTCGACGACTTCTTCCCATATGTCTAAATGCTCAAACATCCTCTTCCAGTAATCAGCCATATGCTGCTTCTTCGGCGTGCTCTGCTTCACTTCTGTAATGAGGGTGCCTGATTCTGGCCACCTTCTAACTCTCGAAGTGGTCGGCCCCATTACAGCGTGGAAGATTGTCGTGTGCTCAAAAAACCAAATCAGCATAGCTAGTAGGAAAAAATATTAGTAAAATTCGGGGACGATAACCTACAACGATAGTAAGTAGTCGTGTGCACAAACACATGACCCAATATGTAGTCGTGCACATTCGTACACGACTACCTATTGGGTCGTGTTTTTGCGCACACGACTACTCACAATCATGCCTTTGAGCACACGACTCCAACACGAACAGAAAAGTAGTGGTATCCATATACACCAATAAAAAGATCGAAGAATGGCTTACCTGAGTTACATATGTGGCGCCATTTAAGTAACCACCACTCCCTGACTCTCCTTCACATCTTGCTCCAACTTGTCTGCTGGTGTGGGATATACCAGAAACTAGCATCTTATGGATTGCTTGAGGCCAATTGTAGGAGCTCAATCTTGAGAGGTCTTCAATGTATTAAAAAAAGCATGGTAGCAGCACTCTAGTGCTATGTGGAAACAGAACCGCAGAGAAGATGAGGCATCGCCATGTGATCCTCTGCTATCTTCATTGCTCCATCTTTAAGCTTGTCGATAATTTCCTCTAAGTACTGCTTATCTGGTTTCCTCACGGAGAAGTACGTCTTGTAGGATTCCCCTTGGGGTCGGATGCCCGTAGCGGGACCAATCTCAACCTTCTCGCTCTGTGCAGGCAATCCAATGATAAGAGCAACTTCTTGCTCTGTCAAATTTATCGACCTGCCCTTTATGTTGAAGACCTTGGCAGAATCACCCCCAATACCTCACCAAATTGTCCAGGAGGTTCCTAGAATCTATGACCTCCTGAGCTTCGAAAATGATGGCAAATCCCACTTTGTGAATCAGTTCAGCGCATCTTCGGTGATGCTATAAGAGGGCTACACACTTTTTCAGCACTCCGGGCTCACAATACTTCCGAACAACCGGTCGCGGTTTATACGTTCTCTTTGGGGGGTCTCTAAGGGCACCTTCCTCTTCCTCTCCCTCTTCTTTTGCTCTCGCGGCGCGAAAACAAATTCCTGATCCTCCTCCTCATCCGTTGGTATTTCGTCGTTTGTGTAATCTCTTTCTGTATCCATCTACAATGAGATAATAAAAATGTATATTATATTATATCATGTACCGATGAACACGAACACATATAGGTCGTGTGTTCGCATACACTAAATGGAATACAATCGTGTACGCGCATACACGATTGTGGAAAATTCGTGATTGCGCTTACACGCCCTAATCCAAAATATCAAATCGAAAATTTGGAGCTTGTCAGAGAAAAATCAGTAAGGATTATAGCTTACCGGGTGTATTTCACTTCCAATGAGGCGTCGTGAGAGACTCTGTATTTCACTTAACGCTGATTTTCGCCTCTGCTCGCACTCTTTCCCACTGTTCCTCGGCACCTAGCCACCAAATTACTCTTTCGCCTTCATCCCGTTGGAAACCTTTGCTCGAAATCGTATAATCGCTCACTACGCCGGTTGCATGCAGCTGCAGGGAGCCGCGGGGGGGGGGGGGCGTGAGAGACTCATATTCGTCGGAAACTCACTAGTCCAGTTGAATGCAGTTGCAGGGAGCCGGGGAGGGGGGGCGTGAGAGACTCCGATTCGTCGAAAAATCGCCACGCCAGTTTCATGCAGCTGTAGGGAGCCGTGAGAGACTCCGAATTGTCGAAAAATTGCCATGCCAGTTGCATGCAGATGCAGGGAGCCACGGGGGGGCGTAAAAATTGCCTAAAAATCGCCGCCTTTGCTTCTTATGAGCGAGCCGAGGCAACCGTGTCTATATATACACGACCATGCCGCGAAAGGGCATTTTTGATACTTATGTGTCATTTCTAAGCTATATGAGATTTCAGTGGAAAAAATAGGTAATATAGGAAACCCGATAGTGGCATCAGGTAATATGGAAAAAACTCTTTCCTATACGCTCCTCTCTTCCCTATCCTATTCGTCAGAGAGTACTAATTAATGACAATAATGATATAAACATAAATATGTCAATAATGATATAAACATAAATACTAACACTTGCACGGTGCATTTGGAATCTTGGATTGTGATAATTCCTCTAATTTAAATGAAACTAACTAAATGCATGAGCTAAAATTAATGACACAGCATCTTGATTGGGTTGTTAATTTGTTATCATCTGTATCAGTCTGATCAGGTAGTATCCCACATTAATATTGGCTTTGCCCATTGCTCAAACTAGATATTGAATAATGGCATTGTCCAAACCTTTAACCGTTATGGTAGCATGAGTATCATTGGCAAATACTCTCATTTTAACTACCCAGTTCGGCTGTCAAAATAAAGTAATTTATACTTTCTTTTTCAAGTTTTCCACTAAATGCTTGCAATAACATTTTCATATCAATTTTTACTAAAGTGATACAATAGTTTTTCCTTACCTCATTTCCATTGATGTGCCTCTTTCGGTGTCTGTTGGCAGATATAGGCCACACGATTTTAATCATGCGATTTAAGTAATAAGGGGGGAAGCATGTTGTTATAAGGAATATATAACAATCCTACACCAAGTTGTACAACAAAATGATACATCTGTCTGTCTATTCGCTGGCTACTGAACAGGATGGCCATGAATTCAGCAAAAAAAAAGTGTGGGCCAATCAAGATAGGCCTACTTTTACAATTAAGGGCCTGTTTGGCAGCCCAAAAGAGGGTAGATTTTAAAATAATCCAGTTTTACTTTTTTAATGATATTTATTATAATTTCATAAAAAAGACATGGGCAATTAATAACAAAAAATGCGGTTTCAATCATATAACCGCATTTTTCGTAACTAATGTCTTTCATATTTATTTATGAAACATGTCATCAGACCCTAAATTCTTCCCTGAAAGCTACTTGTTCTTAACCAAACATTCATATTCTTCTTCCAGCTTCTTCCCTAAAATCTAGATTTCTCACTCCTAAAATCTCTAACCAAACATACCCTAAAACACGTATAAGCCTAGTGTATAGATTTTATGTCCAGTTACCATATGCTTTCATAATCATGGAAAATCGTCTCGCCGATATATCAGTATCGGGCCTAAACCGATACATCGATACCAATTAATATCATTTTTTCAAAAAATTCCAAATATCGCCGATATATCGGCGATATATCGGTTTCGGTATTTTTTGAATTAAAAAATTATTTTAAAAAAAAAATTTCAAACAAAAAAAATTTTTTTTGAAAAAAAAAAGCCTTTCATGTTTGTTTTCTATCCTAATAGGCATATTTTGAAATTTATTCTTTGTCTAAATTAGTATAACTCATTTTAGAAGTTAGATTATGAAAATATACGATAAAAACTAATTTTTGACTACCGATATTTTTTTTACACAATATCTCCGATATTTCGTCTCTTTGACTGACCGATATCCGATACGACATTCTATGTTCATAATCTGCCCAGGGCTCACACATTATACCAACAGTCCCTAATTGCAGCTCGCGCATGTTATCTTCATCCACTGATACGCTATATGGAAAAAGTCGCACATGCCGGGTCCCTTTTATCTCGAGTCGTAGGCCTCCCACGCTCACATGGCAGACCAAAGGGAACAGGTTTGTGGCTTGGGCTCACGAGCTAGACGCGCGGTCGAATATGGCGCAGCCACGACCGTGACAAGTTTGGCTTACTTGTTTGGCCGATATGCGCACGGCCGCACCACACGGATGGATACCAGCTGTGTGCGCCAAAAAAATCTCACATAGAGGGCTAGTTTAGTAGTTCCACTCACCTCGCCCATATAAAAGCGCTGTACGAGCCGGTCCGAGTCTATTCAAGATAAAAGAGCGATTTGGGATCCGATCTGCGAAAAAGAGGGAAAATGTCGTCGTCCTTCGACACCTTCAGCGACGGCGGCGACGACCTCCACCACTCGCCGGCTTCCGACGCTGTAGCGTCGGCAGGGGCCCGGCCGTTCGACGACGACGGATACATCGGCTACGATCCCCGCCTCCCCTCTCGGCGCTACGAAGACGTCTCCTACGCCTCCGCCTTCCCCGGCGACGACGAGGTCCCTGTCCACCACGCCCCTGAATCCGGCAGCGGAGACTACGGAAGTATCCCGCCCTCGCCGGACATGTACGGACCCCAGCCGCAGCCGGAGGAGGATCCGGTGTCGCCGCCTCCCCCGCTCTTTTCCTCCGCGGAGGCCAATGGGAACGGCCGGGCGGAGCTGGAGGAGGGGATCTTTAGCTCGGACGGCCCGATGCTGCCGCCGCCGGGTGAGATGCAGACGGAGGAGGGGTTTGCCCTCCGCGAGTGGCGCCGGTGAGAAATTTCAAATGATTTTATGTTCATTTTGCTTGACTTTGGTGGATCTGATTGGAAATGTGTGGAATTGTGACGTGGTTTTGATGTGATCTAGTCTGATCTGTTGAATCATGCTTAGATCTGATGAAATTTTAGTTGAAATTGCTGGTTACAACCCCGTCCAATGAAACTCGTCTGGATTTGAGAAATGACGAATCCATCAGTACATGGCCGACTTTGCTCCCTCGCGACCAAACACAGGGAATCGCTGGGGAGACGTCTGTTTTCTTGTACGAGCCTTAGAGTCCTATTAATTTAGCTCATTTTAGGTGATGTCTTTACGCGTGATGATAGTTTGTTTTGGATTTAATGTGCACATTTTAGGTGATAGCTTGTTCTTTAGATTGGAGATAAGAATGTAGGTAATGATTTGCTGACGCTTTATGAATTGCAACACTAAAGTTATTGCTCTGTTATGTATAACTCTACCCATTTGTAATTATACAATAAAAGGACGTGCTTTGAAGTTTTTTTTTTCTCAGTTGTTCTCTGTAGATTGGAGATAAGTGTGTGGGTTGTGATTTGTTGACTCTTTATTACAAAATTAAAATGGTAGCTCGGTTTTGTATAAGAGTTGTAGATACCCTGTGCATTGGAAGGTGGTTTGTTCTTCATAGTTTCTTAGCTAGCAAGTACAATTATTTGTTGCACATCTATCGTTGCGGCTTTCCTTGCAGCTTTAGAATTATTAACTTTGATTCATTTAATTCACATTTGGTCGTATATCGTGCATTTAGTTATATGTAACATGCATTCTTTATGGTTTATGATTGGAAAGCAAAACTTCTTTATGAAGAAAGCAAAACCTCTTTATGACCTTCATAGATTTGGAAAAATCCTACAATAGAGTGCCGAGAGAGCTTATTTGGAGTGTTTTGAAGAAGAAGGGTGTCATAAGAGGTTACATAGATATCATAAAGGATATGTATGAGGGGGTTGTGACTAGTGTGCAGACTATTGGGGGGAAACTAAGGAGTTTCCAGTTACGGTAGGTCTTCATCAAGGGTCGGCCTTAAGCCCTTATCTTTCCGCTTTAGGTATGGATGAGCTTACTAGTCATTTGCAAGATAATGTACTTTGGTGTATGCTTTTTGCAGATGATGTAGTTTTAATTGATGAGAGTAAAATAGATTTGAATGAGAAACTAGAATTGTGGAGGGATGCTCTAGAATCAAAAGGTTTTAAAATAAGTAGGACTAAGACAGAGTGCATGGAATTTAATTTAAGGAAGGTAGAACGATAGATAGAGCCTTAGTTGAAATAGATGGGCAAGAAATGCCAAGGTGTGATCAATCCCGTTACTTAGGATCCATTATCCATAAAGAAGGGGATATTGATAGTGATGTGGTGCATAGGATTAATGCGGGGTGGGTAAAGTAGAGGGCAGCCTCGGGAGTGTTGTGTGATAGGCGTGTGCCAAAAAGGCTTAAAGGCAAGTTCTATAGGACAGCCATTAGGCCGGCAATACTCTATGGAGCGGAGTGTTGGGCACCAAAGAAGAGTCATATAGATAAGTTGAATGTAGCCGAAATGAGAATGTTAAGATGGATGAGTGGGATAACTAGGAGAGATAGGATTAAAATTGAATATATTTGTGAGAGTCTAGGAGTAGCTCCTTTAGGGGAAAAGCTGAGGGAATGTAGGTTGCGTTGGTATGGGCATATGCAAAGAAGACTTTTAGATGCCCCTATGCGAAGATTAGAAGGGATACATGCAACCGATGCTAAAAGAGGGAGAGGGAGACCTAAGAGAACTTGGATGGAGTTAATCAAAAAATATTTGACTTTACTATCTCTTACAAAAGAGCTAGCCTAAAACAGGCCTGAATGGAGGAGTAAGATCCGTGTCGCCGACCCCAAATAGTTGGGAAAAGGCGCTACTTGATTATGATTATGATTGGAAAATATCTTTAGTATTGGGGATTGTAGTTTTAAGTTTTGTTTTCAATGTATTTACTTGATGAATGTGAGTCAAATAAATATGGATGAGTACGGAGGGGTATTGGGTAACTACTAGCGCAGTGGAAGGCTCAATTAGGCAATTCGGCAATTAGGTTATCTGGTACTTAATCCATGGTTTAGGCACTTAATTCGGCAATTAGTAAGGGATCTAAGGTACATTAAGTAAATTATTACAATACCTAGAAACATGGCTTAGATGCTTATGTAAGAGCTTAATGCCCTTAGTATGTAAAGAATCTGAAATCCATTACGTAAATTCCAATAACACCTAGAAAAGGAGAAGAAAAAGAAAAAGAAAAAGATAAAATGAAAATCTGAACTGTTGCCTTGTATTATCTATTCAATATTCGAAATTCAATATCAATGAATATAAAAACATGCTACAGATTCTGTGGATGACTTCCATTCAATGTGCATGACCAAGTATTACAAAAAGTGAAATTGAGTTTGTAGGGTGGAAACAGAACAACATTCAGATAGAGTCTAAACTACAAACTGAGGCTTTTTGTTTGTTCCCTTTGACTTTGTTTTACCATCTTCATTTTAAAGGGAGTAGGTATCGATTATCTTTAACTTTAAGAAAGATGGTAGCAGTGAGCGATGTAGTTACAGTACAGATAAACAACGTTCATAGACATTATCATGTCCGACAGTAGGCGGTGGTGGGCAGGGTTAGCAAAATGAGGCATATCTTCCAGGCTTTATCATAGGAAAGTACCAGCAAATATAGAGAAGTAGTCAAAGGAAGAAGATCGAAGCTTTCTGTTATACAAGACCTAATACTTTAACAGTATAAAGTTGCTTAAACATGCACAGTTAAAAACAATTAATATTGGCCTAAGAGGTGCAATATGTGTACGCCAACAATAGACGTACTGCTTCCCTTTCAAGTTTTAGTGGTCCGATCATAGAAATTGCATTAAGCGGTTATGTAAGTGCTTAAGCCATCCACTTCTATCAATCATGGGTACTGGTTTGTCTGTTTTGCTTCTGTGCCTTTCAAGGCAATAGGGATTTGATTTGCTATTAATAGTTCTCTCTTCCATGTTTTTGTCGTGAGGGAGCATAGCCAGCCATGTAATAATGGACCGTGTTATTTCAAAGCAGACAGGCTTCGTTGGACAGAGGGAGTAGCTAATACAGCAATAAAAAAAGCTCCATATCCTATGTGTTTTTGGCAAAATGATTAAATAGAGTAAGAGGACACTGGGGACTGCGTATACATTGCTTAGTAAGGAGCACTGCATCACAGTGTAACTAGTGGCATACATTATCTCAGGAAGTATTGTAGGCTTACACCTCAGATTAGCTCCCCCCCCCCCAGTATTTGTAGTGAAGATGATGTTAGAACGCAGCTTTGTGGTATATATCGATGAAGGCACAAAGTTAGTGGCCCATTGTTTTCATATATTCTTCTTTTTTTTGTTCCGAATACAGTTTTTCATAAAACTGAAGTCTCTGAATGAGCTATAGTGATTTTTTTACTTGCCTTTTTAAACAATTCTAGATTGTTTCCTTCTTGTTTATCTGGACACTAAATATGCTAATGTTGTTTGTATGAGTTTCTTATTTGCTTTATAGAAAATAATCAAGATTTGAACTCCTTTTATAATCTTACATGCAGTCAAAATGCTATTTACCTTGAGGAGAAAGAGAAGAAGGAAAAGGAGATGAGGATTCAAATTATTGAGGAAGCTGAAGAGTACAAAAGAGCTTTTTATGAGAAACGGAAAGCAAACTGTGGAACCAACCAGGAACAAAACAGAGAAAGGGAAAAGGTAGTAACTGGTGTAGACGTCTTATTGGATGTCCTGGTTAAAAAATTTCTGTTAGACTGTAGTTGTTCTACCTGGTAAACGGTACGCTTTACTCTCATTGTTACTACTGTTCTCTCATCTTTTGTATATGCAGCTGTTTTTGGCAAACCAGAAGAAATTTCACGAGGAGGCAGACAAACAGTATTGGAAAGCAATTGCAGAGCTAATACCCCATGAGGTTGCTGCCATTGAGAAGAGGAGAGGGAAAAAAGACCAAGAGAGGAAACCGTCTGTTGTTGTGATTCAGGGACCAAAACCTGGCAAGCCAACTGATCTTTCCAGGATGCGCCAGTTACTAATAAAGCTGAAGCACACACCTCCGCCTCACATGAAGCCCCCACCACCACCACCTGCAGAGGAAAAGGATAAAGACGGTAAAGGGGGCAAAGCTGCAGCTACCAAGGGTAAAGATGCAGCTAAAAAGGGTAAAGATTCTCCAGCTGCCAAAGATGCAGCTACGACTACATCGCCAGTAGCATCTAATGGTGCAGCTCCTGCAAAAACCATTGAAGAAACCGATCAGCCAACAGCTCCACCAGAGCCTGTTGCTGCTGAGTAAGATACGTTGAGACATTATTAATTTTCTTTTTTCTTTTTACTCACTTGTTTAGTCTAACAGAACACGTCACTTTGTCCACTTTTCGGATACCATTATTTGTGGGAACCACGTTCGTTTACAAGGCTTACACTCTCTGTCAAGTGGCCTTGCAGAGGGATTTTTTTTGTACTATCTGCTTTAATATTCGTTCGTCTTATAACATGTGTTTGCTTTCGAATATTTGCTTGCTGGAACATGATTCTACAAAGATGGAGGGCATTTTTATGTGTAAATAGATCAGGATATTTCTGTAGTTGCATGTAAAGGGATTTGAGGATGCATATTTTCGAGAGGATTCATGCGGCCTGCACTGAAAGTAATTCTGCTACTGCCTGTCAGACTTCGGCTCGAAGCGTGAGGTTGTGCTTCAACTCTTTCTCTCTGAATAGCTTGAACCCTGGAAGGAATAGCTCAGTTCCTAATTTTCTTAAATTGACATTTTTGTATGTTGCTCGTTTTTCTTCCCCAAATTGTCAAATTGAATATAGGATCCAAAACACAGATGGACCCAGCAAGTTGAATCAAGAAGTGTGTGCCCCTTCCATAAAGCATAAAGACAGAAGTGAGCTCTTGTGTGTGTTTTTCTTGTGGTGTTGTCAATGGTTAGTGGTGCCAGGTGAGCTTTGCCTGCTGAGTTCACTAGTTGGAAGATCTTGATTAGCCACATTATTTGAAACATAAAATACACTCCCTACATGAGATTAGATTTTCCAGCATAGGCATTATTGCATGAAAATGGATTTATCGGGACGACCTAGGGTCTATGCATCAAAATAGTCAAGTCTATGGTTCCAAATAGAGGTTCTTGCATAGTCTAGGGTTCTCTGGTTGCTTTTTTATAAACTTTTTGGACTGCAATCAAAGGTGATTATGGGAGCAGGGGGATGAGTGGCAAATCCTTGGGATATTGAGCCCATATTGTTGAATGAGACCCACTCATCAAAGCCAGTCAGAGTCGCAGCCCCAAATCAACTCCTAAATTTTGATGAAGTTGAATAGATGGGCTCCACATATTTGAATGACCCAAATTAGTTGACATGCAAGGTGGTCTGTAAATTCAAACCTGCCATGCATCCATCTTACACCTCTAAAGACCCAAACTAGAAAATGTGATCTGAGCCGTCTTTGGATCTCAATCCGATGGCACCAATTAACCAAAGCCATGCACTCAACCACCCCCCCTTTGATTTCAAAGTCAGATTGCCTTATGCATAAGAAACCCAAAGGAGATGCATCACCTAAAAGATATGAATGCCAAAATCCTCTTTTACCCCAAGAAGGATAAATGCGTAGATGCCAATAGAACGTGGCTATATGGACCCATTAATCACCTATGTCCATCATTACTTCTGTCCACTCGTTGCAAAATTGAAAATTTCTCCCAAAGACTTTCCATTACATGATTATTTAGTTTATTGCTCTTTCCCACAGCACTAAGATATGAAATGCCAGATATACTGCTCATGGAAACGCTTGAAGAAGCAATTGGCACCAGTCCGTAATAGAATTGTAAAAAAAGAACTTTAATTTGTGTTGTAACTTAAACGTTGAGCCTCTTCAACATCAATTTCCTAGCACACTTTGTTACGGGAAGGCATCGATCAAAGCTAATCAAGCTGTTAGGAAAGGGCTATTTTAATATTTCACTCAATTCAACAATCCCTTGCACGTGCAAGCATCGTTCAAAGATTAGCACGTGGACATTATGGCCAAAACACAAATGGGAAAAATCTGCTCCCTACGGGATTAGAAATCAAGACGGCTTTCATACCATGCTAAATAACCATGTTTCCAAAAGCTAAAGCTGGTGCATGGATAAGACCTATTTAACTCAATTCAACTGTTAAGTTAAACCAGCTTTGAAAGACATCTAGAGAAAGAGAGAGAGAGAGAGAGAGAGAGAGAGAGAGAGCAATCTATACATAATACATTCATCCCTATTGAAATAATGTCCACATTTAAGTAGTAAATTTAAGCAGATTATCTTTTGAAACAGTTACTAAAAGGAAGAGAATATGGCTGAATCAAAACCATCCTCTCACTTTGGAATGCCATACATCACCTTCTGAGATAGAGTACTCCTTGATTGCAGAATCTGCAAGACAACATATTGGGATTGTCACATAAAAGAGGGCTGAAATACTACCAAATTATGCACATAAATTGACAAATATATACACAAAAATTTACTAGAATGAGTATAAGAATGAACCAGGTTCGAGGCACGCTATGCGTTGTCCTTGAAACAGATACGCCGCCCTCCGTGCACAGGCGAAAATCGCGTTCCATTCCCGAGATACAACGAACCACACCGTCAATTTAGATGTGCACTTCAACTCAAACTGACTGGATCTCAATCAGCGGAGATTCTATTGCTCAATGATGGACCAAGAATCAAAATGAAGAAGAATGAATTATTTTGTTGTTTTCTGTAACCCTTCTCTGTGGAAAATCGTTCTCTATATATAGATGAACGCATTTTGGCCTTTTCTGGAAGAAGAGACGCGCTTTTCCGCAGAGAAAACGGCCATTTTTTTTTCTGTAACCGCTCATGCGATCGATCGTTTTTGAAACCGATCGATCGCTTTACGATCTACCGCCTTATTTAGCCTAAAAACACGATCGACCGTTTTATCACGGTACACAAATCCTTTTATTCCAGTAAATACGATCGATCGTGTTTATCACGGTCGATCGTAACACGATCGATCGCGTCATTTTGCCCGATCGATCGCAGCATTTTAGATTAATTTGTTTAATTTCAAGTCAAATTTCAACAATCCCCACCATGACTTGATATTAAACCATTCTATACACTAAAATGCATACGACACATGAATGAAACATTGAGCAACAGTACTCTAAGTTTTCGGCGATAGGTACCTTGCGGGTTTGAACCTACACCTAGTTTGGTAGGCCGCCACTCTCACAAGTTCGAAGTGAACTAAGTCTTGAACTTGAACCTTTGAGCAAGAGCTTTGACAAACCTAACAGTTAGAGTAACTCCCTTTTCGAGATCAATCGGGGTAGCGCTTTATGGCCATGCGCCTTGTATCTTTTCATGAGTTGCACATTAGAGAACAAGCCCTCGTTCTCGTTAACTGCGACCTCAGTGGCACTCATATAGGTGACAGTCTCCAAGGGTAATCTGCATAACAATACCCTACTTATTAAGCCTTGACCTCATTAAGACTTTCGTCATCCTGTTTCATATGCAGTAGAGCACTCTCATCATCACACGGGAACGAGCATACACATTTATTATAGTAGTGCTCTCCAAATCACGCATTAGCTTGTTGTTACCCATTGAATCTTCTTCGTGGGATCTCCACTCAGAGAGATTGGGTTGCTACTAACGATGACTTAAATCATAGGCTTTAAGCCCCATTCCCCTAGATGAGTTAAAGACTTGTCCTGCCGACAACCCTTTAGTAAACGAATCAGCCAAGTTATCCGCTGATCGTATGAAACTTAAGGTAATGACTCCCGATGTAGTCAACTTGCGCAAGATTTTATACCTTAGTTCAATATGCCTGGAAGACCTCTTATTATGATTCTTACTCTTAACCTTATCAAGAGCTGATTGGCTATCACAGTGAATCAAAATTCCAGGAATTGGTTTATTCAACCAGGGTATATCTATTAATAGATCCCTAAGCCATTCCGCCATTCCTCCAGTTTTATCAAGAGCTACTAACTCAGCATCCATAGTAGATCTTGTTATCACAGTTTGCTTGGAAGATTTCCATGCAACTGCCCCACCACCAAGTGTAAATACATAACCACTCGTGGCCTTTGTTTCATCAGAATCTGATACCCAATTAGCATCACTGTATCCTTCTAATACAGCAGGGAACCCGGAATAATGTAAACCGAAATTTACACTTCCCTTCAGATATCTGAATACTCTCTCAATGGCAATCCAATGAGACTCATTAGGGCTCTTAGTATATCTACTTAGTCTTCCCACAGCATAGGATATATCCGGTCTACTGCAGTTTGCCAGATAACTCAAGCTTCCTATCAGCTGTGAATATCTAAGTTGTGACACACTTTCCCCAAGATTTTTCTTTAGTCTTACACTTGAATCATACGGCGTACTGACAGGTTTTCTATCGAAGTAACCATACTTCTTTAGAATCTTCTCCACATAGTGTGATTGACTCACAACTATTCCATTAGAAGTCCTATCAATCTTTAAGCCCAGTATGACTTTGGCAAGACCTAAGTCTTTCATATCAAAATTCTCGTTAAGGAAATCCTTAACCTTATTGATATGATCCACATTATCACCAAACAATAAAATATAATCTACATACAGACATAACATCACAAAACTATCGTTAAAAGATTTCCAATATAAACATTTATCCGATGTACATACAACAAAATTATTAGAAAGAAGAACATAATCAAACTTTTGATGCCATTGTTTAGGAGCCTGTTTTAACCCATAGAGAGATTTAATTAACTTACATACTTTTCTTTCTTGACCTGGAACTACAAAACCTTCAGGCTGCTCCATATAGATTTTCTCCTCCAATTCACCATTTAAAAATACTGTTTTGACATCCATTTGATGGATCTCGAGGTTATAATGAGCTGCCAATGCAATAAGCACTCTAATTGTAGTTATCATGGTCACAGGAGAATACGTGTCAAAGAAATCTTGACCTTCCTTTTGACTATACCCTTTAGCTACTAGTCTAGCTTTGTACTTTTCAATGGATCCATCAGGATAATATTTTCTTTTAAAGATCCATTTGCACCCAATGGGTTTAAACCCTGGAGGTAGATTCGTTAGAACCCACGTTCCATGTGCAAGAATTGAATCCATCTCACTCTGTACCGCTTCTTTCCATAAAGAAGATTCACTAGATGACATAGCCTCACTAAACGTCAAAGGATCCTCATTCTCCACCATATAAGTATAAAAGTCATCTCCATAATTCTTCTCTATTCTGGTTCTTTTAGATCTCCTAACCTCTACATTGGTATCCGAATCTTCAATTCTTGGAATAGAAGATGATGAACCATCTTCTTTATGCACTACAGCTTTACTCTTTTCCTTCATAGGAAATACATTCTCAAAGAATGTTGCATCATCGGACTCCTTAATAGTATTAGGTGCATAATCCTGCCAATCAGACCCAATTACTAAAAACCGATATGCTCTACTATTTTGTGCATAACCAATGAATACTGCATCATATGTTTTTGAGCCTAGCTTATCCATTTTCACGTTTGGGATTTTCACTTTGGCAAGACATCCCCAAACCTTAATGAATTTCAAGCTTGGTTTTCTTCCTTTCATTAATTCATAGGGAGTTGTATTTTGTCCTTTATGAGGTACACGGTTTAAGATCATACAAGCAGAAAGAATTGCTTCTCCCCATAAATTTTTCGGTAGACCCGAAGAGGAAAGCATAGAATTAATCATGTCAATGAAAGTTCTATTCTTTCTTTCTGCCACTCCATTAGATTGAGGAGAGTAAGGCGCTGTGGTCTCATGTATGTATTATTCCTTGATCTTCACAATATTTGGAAAATTCAAGGGAACAATACTCCCCACCACGATCAGACCTTAGTCTTTTAATCCGCCTTTCAGTTTGATTCTCAACCTCCATCTTATAGACCTTAAACTTCTCAAAAGCCTCATCTTTAGACTTTAGTAAATAAACATTACAATATTTAGAATAATCATCAATAAATGTAATGAAATATCTCATACCACCCCTAGTAATTAATCCATTCAACTCACATATATCCGAATGAACTAATTCAAGCAAACATGTAGACCTATCAATAGACCTATAAGGTTTTCTAGGTTGTTTTGCTTGAACACATATTTCACATTTATCACTAGTTATATCATGCAATTTCGGAATCAAATCAAGATTCATCATTCTTTTAATAGTATTTAAATTTACATGTCCAAGTCTCATATGCCACACATCAAAAGAATCAACATGATAAACTAAAGAGTCATCTACTTGAAATAAAGAGTTATTACAAGAAACCAAATTTAGTTTAAAGAGGCCATTACACACATAGCCTTTGCCAATAAAAGTACCATGTCTAGTTATTACAACTTTATTTGACTCAAACACTAATTTATACCCTTCTCTACTAAGAAGTTCTCCACTAACAAGGTTCTTCCTCACACTAGGCACATGCAACACATTACGAAGAGTTAACGTGTTCCCCGATGTAAACCGGATGTCCACATTTCCAACTCCATAAACTCTAGCCTCAGAGGAGTTCCCCATCGTCACAGTCCTATCCTTTACTTCCTGATAGAAAGAAAAAGAAGAAACATCAACACCGATGTGAACAGTTGCCCATGTATCAATCCACCAATCGGTAGAATCACATGCCAAGTTAATTTCAGAATTAGTTAATACTAACCTGTCATCTGAAGTAACCATGTTAACATGAGCAGAAGATGCAGCCCCACCATGACTATGGTCCTGACCTTTCTTCTCTTTACACTTGTTTGCAAAATGTCCCGGTTTCCCACAGACCCAGCAAACCTTCGACTTCTTGTCCTTATGGATATTTGAACTAGGTTTGAAAGACTTATTCTTAAACTTCCTGTTGTTCTTCTTATTGCCATGAAACTTTGGTTTCCCTTCTACAACATTGGCTTGAGCACTATCTTTAACCCCCGAAGATGAGCCTTGTAAGATTTTCATCTTACCTCTATGCTTTTCTTCAATCTGTATGGCCACCATAAGATCATCAACGGACATTGCGTCCCTTTTGTGCTTCAAGTTAACTTGGAAATCCTGCCATGAGGGTGGTAGCTTGTCTATAAGCGCCGGAACTTGGAGCCTCTCGTCAACGGGAATGCCTTTCCCAATGATCTTTGCTACCAAATTCTGTATTTCAACAACCTGATCTCTAACAGATTTGTTATCGACCATCTTGTAGTCAAAATACTCGCCTACAACATATTTTTCTTCCCCTTCATGCTCCTTTCCAAATTTCTTATCAAGGGTATCCCATAGCTCTTTAGCAGATTTAGTATTCACATGCAAATCATATAACTCATTGCTCAAGACACTCAATATTTGTCCATGGCATAATTCATCATCTTGTTTGAATTTATCAATATCAACAGGCTTAGTAATTCCAACTTCAGACGAACTAGCAGTCTTGTCAGATTCAGAAGATACAGTTTTTTCCACATGAACATCAGAAATAACATAGAATATGTTCAATTGAGTCAACCAAAATTTTATCTTTGTTTGCCATCGCATGAAATTCTTTCCATCAAATTTATCAGGCTTCAATGATTTGTCAACACCCATAATTGCAGTAGTATTCAATCAACAAGAACAAATAGACTCTGTTTCAAGAATGTTGGGATTGTCACATAAAAGAGGGCTGAAATACTACCAAATTATGCACATAAATTGACAAATATATACACAAAAATTTACTAGAATGAGTATAAGAATGAACCAGGTTCGAGGCACGCTATGCGTTGTCCTTGAAACAGATACGCCGCCCTCCGTGCACAGGCGAAAATCGCGTTCCGTTCCCGAGATACAACGAACCACACCGTCAGTTTAGATGTGCACTTCAACTCAAACTGACTGGATCTCAATCAGCGGAGATTCTATTGCTCAATGATGGACCAAGAATCAAAATGAAGAAGAATGAATTATTTTGTTGTTTTCTGTAACCCTTCTCTGTGGAAAATCGTTCTCTATATATAGATGAACGCATTTTGGCCTTTTCTAGAAGAAGAGACGCGCTTTTCCGCAGAGAAAACGGCCATTTTTTTTTCTGTAACCGCTCATGCGATCGATCGTTTTTGAAACCGATCGATCGCTTTACGATCTACCGCCTTATTTAGCCTAAAAACACGATCGACCGTTTTATCACGGTACACAAATCCTTTTATTCCAGTAAATACGATCGATCGCGTCATTTTTCCCGATCGATCGCAGCATTTTAGATTAATTTGTTTAATTTCAAGTCAAATTTCAACACAACATACATTGCTTTAGATAAGCATAATTAGTGGTAATGTATTCCTCTCTTTTGTGACTTCACCTTGTAGTAATCAAACTGGCGATGGAAGAAAGAGAAGCCATGGGACTTGTCGTCGGCAGCATTCATGGGGCTGTGCGACAAGGAATTCAGAAGTATATGTTTCACCTCCGACTTAGTGTCTTTGATGATCATCTCCTTCCTGCAGGGGCCGATCTCGTGCTGGAGCAGGACACACAAATCTCCAAGTAAAGCAGTCTCCTTCTCCTCGACGCAGTTGCGAAGGCTGGCTATCTCGTGTGGGAAGAGAACCATCTTCTTATGGGAGCTGGGAACCATCTTGATGTAGAGGCCTAGGAAGCTGGTGGCAAATGAAGTAGCTGAACTTTCAATGGCTTTTTCTAAGTAGTCTCCAATCTTCACTACTTATGTCCTGATTTAATTCCTTTGATTCTATATCTAGTGCACATTGATTTCTCATTGTTGTTAGAGGTTTGGGCTTTAATGTGGTCTGAACTTGGATGTCCTTTTTTACATGGTGGTAAGAGTCTTGATTGAACTCCATGCTAGTCCTGGACTTCAAACTGTAGAAGCAAAGCCATAATCTATAAATATAGTAACTGGGAAACTTGAATCATGCACCAAATGGTCTAGGGTCAAGATATTGACTAGGAGGGCCACCCCATTAACTTTTGATGTTTCTTAGTGGCAGCATAAACCAATAAAAGCCCATCTAATATGAGACTTAGCTCACGTGTGATGGCTTTCGCCAAGGCATCCTGTGCCATCGGATCGGAATCTAATGTTTTGCGTAAATCCAAGGGCAAGTCAGGTTTGACTCACCGACACCCCCCCTCGAACAATGCCCGCCGGCGGATAGATCCAATGGCTCAAAGTGCTTCGGTGCATGCGTACATGAGCCAGAGCAGGCACATATTAACCTTTTCCAATCAATGCTTTCTTTGTATGTAATTTCCTAATGATGGTAAAAGTAATATTACTATAACTTCCTAACCCAAATGCTCCATTGTTCTAAGAGTATAAATTTAGGGCTGTAGATATAATATCAATGTTATTTTATGGGGGGAGCTGTGAACATACTATATCATCTTGAAAGTATGCGGAGTACAGAAGTAATGAACGATCATACAAAATAGGAAAATGGTGTGATAAGGAGCAGGAAGCAGAATACCGTGTTTAGCCATATTGAGCTTCATGCCAAATGAGCTTTCACCCCTGAATTGCCTAGTTGAGGGAGTCTATCACATTTTGGTTACCCAAATTATCTCTCATTTGAGATATGTAAAAAGAGTACAACCAATACGATGATCTTTTGTTTTTATGTAAAGGTAATTGTGATTGTCTACTGCTCAGGCCTAAGAGTGAATATGATTACATATATATTTTTAAATATAATTATATAAAAATACATACATACATGTACTCACATAATATTTTCTTTCATTTTTCTTTTTGCTAAAGTACGTAATTGTTAGTGAGGCCAAATTGCTGGCAAAACTACCATATAAACGTTTTTCAAGCTAATTAATTTGCGTGATGCGGCTATGTATGTAGTACATGATTCCCAAACGGTTTTTGGTTTTGGTATATGATTCTCACATGTATTGTGCACGGTGCATTGGGCTTTCCAGGTTTGCATGCCATCATGCCCTTTAGACCTGATCAACCACCCATTTCGCTTTCACCATGTGGTGCAATCTTTGACCCTCTTAAAACTGTTGTACATGAATAAAAACGTAGGTTACCTCTACTTTCAGAAAACCATTTATATTCTCTTTTTATTTTAAAGTTTATATCATGTTGTACCACATTTAATAGCAAACATCTTGAAATATTGGAGGAAACATGAAGTGTAGTTTGAGCATCTTTCTTTCATGTGGCCTGCCCAGGTGAACAGAGGATACAAGGTGACAAGGACAGAGATCAGAAGGAAAAGAAAGCTGATGAAATACATGTGTTAATCCAAACGACTATGTAAATACGCGTCTTTGGGCCTCCCAACCTTGATTGTAGGGGCTATGTAATTAGAGAGAATGGATGCTAGTGGTTTACTTGTACTTCACTCTAAACTAGGCCTAATTATTAGAATACTTGAGCCCAGAAACTAGAAATTGTATATACTTTATAGATGCACTAAAGCCCAATTATTGGAGTACACTCTTAGTGGTCTGCCTAAACAGCAACCCCTCACTACATTGGTGGCGTTATTTTTAAAAGAAATGAATAATTCTCAATGCTATTTTCTGTGAGATCATTACTCATTCAAATGATTGTTCCATAACGGTTATAATGTTTTATAACCATGTAAGAGATTCATCTATCCAGAAAGCCGTGCATGGGATATCCTCCATTCAAAAGAGCCGTCGATTGTGACGATCGACAGCGCACAGGGCACTACATGCCTGTGCATCTTGTCTATCCTGAATCCCTGATGATCCACGGCTTCTGTCTGCTGGAGGATATCTTCGCTGATAACCTCCAGGCGGAATTAAAATGCTCCTCTTATCAAGGGTCTTACGATTACGAAAGGGATCTCATACAAAGCAAAACATAAGAATCTGCATGCAGTACATGACTTTCGAAAGGTTAGTTATTTTGTGATTAAATTCTCACAAGATATTGTGCATGGCTTTTTGGCTTTGCAGGCTGGTACCACCCACCTACCATAATGCCCTCTGGACCTGATCATCCAGTTTTTCATTTTCAGCATGTGGCACAATCTTAGACCCTCTTATAACCGTTGTCCATGAATAAAAATGTTGGTCTCTTTACTTTCACAAGTTGCATTTTATCTTGCTCTCTTTATGAGATTTCTAACTACAAAACTCCTTATTTCTTTGAAGTGTTCAAGTTATTCCACACTTCTGCACCATTTAGTAATTAAGTAATATCTTGAGATATTGGAGGAAACCTGAAAAGTAGCTTGAGCATCTTTTTGTCAAGGGGACAGTCAAGCTGGCAAAGGTGTGGGGGAAATTTTGAGGTGTTTTTTGCCCATCTACAAACAGTAAACTTTGTGGGGACCGAACATTCTTCCACATAGAAGCAGCAGGTAACCCGGGCTCTACCCCACACACGCAAGTTGCAGCAACCGTCAACAAAAACAGAGCTATCCTCTCAACCATCTTGGAAGTGAAAGTTACTCATTTCTTCTGTGAAGAAACTGAAGAAATTTTTGCACTCGACGAATATGCATGCTGTAGGATGAACACACCACCTCCATTTCTCCCGTGTCAGATGGGACGGGACACGCTTCGGACACGGGAATTAGGCATTCCATCTGTATTGTTTCCATATACAATACCTTATGTTCCATAAATCCGTTTACCTTCTCGCAATCCTCTTTGATCTGATTCATCTCCTCTTCCTTTGACTTCACATCGTCGACAAAGGCAAGCGACCGCCATGAGAAGAGACCGAGCACCTCAGCAAGCTCCCCTACAAGCGTCTGGAACTCGTCGGAATGAGCACTGGCCAACAAGAGAGCGGCAATCCGGCTTCCAATAGAGCAGAGCTCGATGAGGGAGCGGCCCCACTTGAGCATGATGAAGGCCTTCTTGATGCAAATGGCAGCCGTCTTTGACAGTGCTTCTTGGCCGTCATCAGATGACGGGAGGTAGCTCTTGATGTCCTCGAAGATAGGGGCTAGGCATGTGGCAAAGGAGACAAGGGCAGAGATGGCGAAGTGGTGAGGCCATTCCGGGGGCCTACAGCGGGCGATGTCAGAAGCGAGGATGGCCAGCGACTGGACCGGCTTCATCTCCACCAGGCTTGTGACAATGATGGGAGCATCAGCGGATTCTTCTTACATTTTCAGCAAATCTTTTCAAGGTAGAATGGAGTGGGAAAAGAAGAAGAAAAATTCTTACTTTGGCTTTGGCGAGGGAGAAAACGAGTTGGGTGGACCTGTTTAAGTGGTTAAACAAGATAAAATTTGTGCTGGCGATGTGATTATCTAGTTAGGAAGATGTGTGCTAGGCTAGCTAGGAAATCACAGAAGATATCATCGGATCAACCAATTACTTATCACGTTACATGGAATGCTTATCACGTCTACATATAATAAAGTAATTGTATATGGAAACAGTTTGTATTCCATGTGGCTTACACACGTCTGCATAAGCCAAGCCACCGAAAATGGTTGGATTTTGATCACCAAGCTATTACTCCCACTGTTAGATCGAAATCGGATGGAGGTGCATCTGGCTCATGCAGATGCACGTGAGCTATGTCTCATATAAGCAAGACTCATTGTATATACCAGGCCGCCAACTAGGAAGCAAGGATACGGCAAAATCGTTGTCGTATCCATATCCAATATGTATCGGATACGAATACGGGAGCGACACAGCTGCATGTGTATCCTGTCGTATCTTAAATAAACTATATAACTTTTTCCCGCACTTGACTTAACATCAAAAGCGTTTGCAGTAATTGTTTTTCTCCAATGGTAGCGGGTTCGAGTCTAGGCAAATGCATCACTTTTTTTCTGTGGTATTATTGCCGGCTAGAAATAATGAATAAAAAATAATTTTAAGTTTGTAATTATAATTTTTACAAGGTTTAAGAGGAAAAAAATGTGGTAACACAATACCAAAAATATATTTTAAATTTATATAAATAATTTTTTATTAGCCGTGGCGTATCCTACTTTTTGAAAAAATGTCATGTATCATGTCGTATCGTGTCGCTGTATTCGTATCCGTACTTCCTAGGCTCTGTCACTCTTAGGTTGGAATGCCCCTCGGGGCATCCCATCATAATCCAAATGTAAGTCATGAAACTAATGAATTTTTTGCGAGCTACAAGGTTCATGATCGATGTACATTAAAAATTTATTTTCTATTTGTTACTTTTTTTAGTCTTATGTTATTTCTATTGCATAATCCTATACTATTTTAGATTTGAACTTGAAATAATATCACAAAGAAAAAAAATAGGAATTCTTCTAACTACAAATATGCCACTTAGGCACTTCTATATATAAAGATGCTATTCCTCGACATAGTTGATTGATAGTTATATCATTTGTTCAGGATGTGTTTAGTTGCCGCTTCTAGGAATAGCATAAGCAAAGTATAAGGAAGAAGCTTTAGGGTTTGTGTTATGATCCTATTCTAATTAGGATTATGATTATATTCCTAGGACTAAGTCAATTAGGATTAATACTCCTATGTCAAGTAGGACTATAGTCTAGAGTCTATCCTATGTCAGGTAGGATTATTGCTTAAGAGCCTATAAATATGTAAAGGGGTTCTTCCCTAATGGATTACCAAATCAATGATCAATGAAATAGTTTATTATTAGTTTAGTTTAATTTAGTATTTCTTAGTTTTAATCTTATTTTTTATCCCCTTTCTTTTATGATAGATTCTTATGTAGATTACAGTCTACATCAGTTTGGATTTAGGTGTCTGATTGTACATTTTAAAGAAGAAGCATACTCTTCTATACGTAAACATGTAAAGAAGCCCGGGGCAAAAATGCATTTTCTCTTGGCTTTTACCCTTATTTTCTTTATGTATTTATGTAAAGTGCCAAAAGAGATTTCATAGAAAGTTGGCAGTGACTTTCCATCGAGAATCTCTTCAGGAGGAAAGCACCTTAATTTGATTGAACAATATCATAGAAAAAATTTCTCTTCATTTACTCTCTTTCACTGTTTTCTTCTTTTTGAGAGTGACGAGCTTTGGGGAAGGTCCATTACTTTAGTAAGCGGATTCTTCTTTGACGATATTCTCCCTACATCATATACTATCATGTGCATTGCATGACATGCAAAATTGAGCACTTAAAATGCATCTACAAATAGAGTTCAAGGACAATATCGATCAACCAAACATGCTATGTACATGGCCATTTATCCGATGGGTTATTTATGGATGAATTCGCCTAGGTTAACGACTTTTTTAGATGACAAAACAGGTCTGGGATCTGTATTTTGCAAAATATACTTGGCATAGTTCAACAATCTTCTAATGATTTCCTGCATTTTGGAAAATATACTTTTTGATATAGGTCAACAATCTTCCGAGGTTAATCCCGAATCCCTTTATGTTTTGTTTTATGTTTGGGCCACCCTGGCCTTGTTAGGTTGGGCTCAGGTGCAATGAGAGTATGAGACATGATAGATGATAAGTTCGCCCAAAACTAGGCCCATTTAGTTTTTTGGATATACAACTAGGCCCCTTTATTGGAATTCCATGTGGACACTAGTTCTTCTTTTTTTTTTCCTAGTGTCACAAAAACAGACAGATAATGACAATGAGCAGAGTTGTTAAAGTTAGACAGGGAAACGGAATTGTCAATTGTTGTCAGTACGAAGGTCTAAGCCTGTATTCTTCTTTTGTGTGTGTGTGTGTTGACAACAATCACCACTACTATTTTTTTTGTGTGTTTACATGTCACTTTCATTTTTTTGTCAATTTTCTATTATTGTATTGGTAAATTAAACTTGAAAGGAAAGGGGTTGGGTTAGTGTTTTAAGAGTTTTTTCCATATTACCTGGCGCCAACTTTGATATTTCCATATTACCAGGTTTTTCCCGTGAAATCTCATATGACCTGGAATCTGGACTTGAAGTACCCAAAATGCCCTTTCTTCTATTTTTTCGTGCTAATACTGTGCTAAGAGGCGTGTTGTGTACAACACGAAAAAAGTACAAGGTTCTCCGGCGATATACATCGGCGACGTCACCGGCGACCGGTGAGTTCGAGCGGCGATTCAACCGGCGGAATACACGGATTTTGACGAGCCTATTCGTGTCCCCCATCTCGATATCGAGCTGCCCCTTCTGCTGGATTTCGACGACACGACTGAGGGAGAGTGCACAAAGGCAGCGATTTGAAGCGCATACGTTGGTATTTCTGATCTTCAACCTTCTGAGCTCCCCCGCGGCTCCCTCCGCCTACATGCAACTGGCGGATTGACCGATTGAGCTTCGGTTGATGGCGAGGAAGACTGTGAAAGGCACCTACGAGGAAATACACACATACACACGACTAAACTGCGGTAAGTTACAACAATCCTTACTGATTTTAGTTTCATAAAGTCCGACATTTGAATTTTAAATTTTTACTATGAACTATAAAGTCGTGTCTGTAAAATACACGACTTTCTATTTAGTCATGTACGCGACAACACGACTTTTATATTTTCGTGTTTCACCGAGGAGACTTTTCTACTGACCACTATACCTCACTCCTTGCAGATGGATAAAAAAAGAGATGAGTCTATGGAGGAAATACCATCGGAAGAGGAGGAGGATCATGATTTTGTCTTGGCACCTCGACAGCGAAATCAGAGGGGCAGGAAAAGGAAGGCTCCGATGGACCGACCAGTGAAGAGAACATATAATGCGCGACTGGCGCTTCGGACGTGTTGTCAACCGGGAGCGATGAAAAAGTGTGCGGCCCTCCTACAGCGTCGCCAAAGATGTGCCCAAGTGATCAAAGATGCTAGTTTCACTGTCATTTTTGAAGGTGAGGACGTAGTTGTATCTCGGAACCTCCTCGACCATTTGGTCAGGTACTGGGATGAGTCGGCGAAGGTCTTCAATATCAAGGGCAGGACGCTACATTTCACAGAGGAAGAAGTTGCGCTTATCACCGGATTGCCCGCAAAGGGCGAAAGAGTTGAGGTCCTCCCCTCCTTGACACACCGACCGGAAGGTCAATTCTTCAGAAAGCACTTCACCGCGAGGAGAGCGGAAGTTCCATACATTGAGGAAATCATAGACAAGCTTAGCGCGGGCGAACTGAAGATGGAAGACGAGGACATTGCGAGGATGATCATCTGCCTCCTCTTCTGCACGGTGCTGTTTCCACACAGCACTAGAGCGGTTCATCCCTCTTTGTACCGTTACATTGACGACCTCCCAAGATTGAGGTCATACAATTGGGCTGGGGCTATACATAAGATGTTGGTTTCTGGTATAACCCATACTAGCAGACTAGTGGGTGCGAGATCGCAAGGAGGGTGCCTGGGCGGTGGATACCTAAATGGCGCCGCATATGTCCTTCAGGTATGTAGCATTCATAGTCTTCGATCGGTAAAAAGTCTTATACAATACCACTATATTTATAGTCGTGTATTATGCAACACGACTATATTTATAGTCGTGTATGATGCAACACGACTAGGTATATAGTAGTGTTGTTTACTACACAACCATAGTTCAATTCGTGTACAAGTTATAGTCGACTAAGGCAACTGCGCATTGTAATAATGTTTTCATCTGTTTACTATGCAGATTTGGTTTTTCGAGCACACGACAATCGTCCATCCTGTCATGGGCCCTACCAGCCCACGGGCCAAAAGGTGGCCAGGAAGTGGGGCCCTCATTACTGAGGTGAAGAAAGGTGCACAGAAGAAGCACCGTATGGCCGACTATTGGACGGGAGTGTTCCACAATCTTCAAGTAGGGGAGGAACTCGTCGACGTAATCAGCCCCATGGCCGGAGAGGCATCTCTCCTTGCTTCGTCAACCTCAGTGGCCCCTCCTTCACGACGGCAGAGGCCGGAAATCAAGAGGACTCCCAACCAACCTGCATCCACTTCCTCGAGGACGGCTGCCCAGTCCACTGCAACTGCAATGGGGTGATTGGAGGGTGCGCTTCAGGGCATACAGTCACTAATTGAGATAGCTCTGTCTTCGTATGAGGAGATGGGAAGGAGTGTCAGACCTCTGCGAGAGGTTCTCCACTCTATGAAGGCCTCTGCCGCCTCAGCGTCAATGCTGTTAGAAGGTCAGATCTTTGAGCATCCCAAGCCGGAGATGACTGAAGAGCCGACGAAGGAGCCAAAGAAGCGGCCCCAAATGGAGCCAAAGAAGTCATCGGTGCATCAGATGGAGCCAAAGAAGCGGCCCCAAATGGAGCCAGAGAAGTCATCGGTGCATCAGATGGAGCCAAAGAAGCGGCCCCATGACAAGGAGCATATGAAGAACACTCCGATTGGTATGCGGACAAAGGAGCTGGCAAGGAAGTCACATCTGGATTCGACGAAATGGGGTAAAGGTAAGTTGTAGACGATTATTTATTTTCTCGTGCCACATGGTACATGACTATTATATTTGTCGTGTTTAATGATACACGACTATGTGGTTTATCGTGTTTCATACAACACGACTATGTTTTTTATCGTGCTGCTACTACTGACACGAATAAGTAAAATGTCATTTTAGCTCCCATCAAACGCGCGGATGAGGAAGACAAGATTGAACGGGTTACAAAGAGATCCTCTGCCAAGTTGTTTTTGAAGAAGCTCCAACCAGAATTCAATGAAGATATAGAGCGTGCAGAAGTCGAGTCCCGTCCGACGTACAGACGGGACCTATTCCCCCCTGGTGTAGTGGTAAGGAAGCGAATGAGAACTGTCTCCGCGAGGGAATTGCATAGGATTAGGGAAGATGACCATATACGGAGAATGGCGGAGGAGCAGGAAAGAAGGAATAGGTCCCCTCAGCCGAAAGCCGACTCCGAACAAACCATATCCGATCGACAAGCGACCTCTATCATCGATGAGGTCATCTCTTCCTTACAGCAGTCGGATATCCAAACCGTCAAGGAGGAGGTAAAGGAGTATGTGAAGGACAGGGATGTCGAGGAGGAGGAGGTGAAGGAGGATGTTCTGGAGAAGGAGCCAAAGGAGGAGGAGGTGCAGGCCGACGAAGAGGCGATGGAGGAGGAGAAGAAGGAGGAGATGAAGGAAGAGGAGGCTGAGGAGGAGGAGGCGAAGGAGGAGGAGGTGGCAGAGGGCACTGGCTTAACCGCATCCCAGCCTGTTGACGTCGATGTCCTCCGAACCCCTCAAAAGTGTAAGTCTGTAATTGCACTCCCCGAAAACTATGCCGATTTGGAGTTATGCTTCGACATGGGGGTATTGTTAGAGCGGGATAGAGTGGCAATAGATGGATGGATTGCCAATCCAAGGAAGGCTTATCCAATCCTAACGCTATGTGATGACGACTATGTATCCCTCCTACAACAATAGAAATAAACACCAATGTAAGTAAACCTATGCTCCTCATATGTTTTCCTCTTTTGCTTTTTCAAATATGTGAGTTGACGTAAAGTCAGTATTCGAAGACACGACTTTGCGCGTAGTCGTGTCTTTGCAACACACGACTATACGCCTAGTCGTGTCTATCGATGACACGACTATCATGAAAATCGTATATACAATAATTGACTTTTAATTAGAAGTTATATATTGCCTTACTTCGACTGTTATGACTCCTGTGGATGTTTTTCCATAGGTTATAGATGCGTTTTTAAGTCTGTTGAGGCAGCGCAATGACAGAAACCGGATGAAATATCTGTGGGCATTTTTTGGATGCCACGCATTCAAAGAGATATTCGACAATGTAAGTGTTCCCTGCATAAGGAGTGATAAGTAATTAAGTATGATATTACCAGCATCGTTGTCTAACTCTCTTGCGGTTTCGCAGGAGCACAAGGAAGGAGGAAATAATGCGAAATTGGTTAAAAAGCTTGGGAGGATGCTCGACGGCTTGAACAGGAACATGTTCTACGCATTTTTCCTAATCCGCACCGGCACCCACTTCTGCCTCGTGTATGTACATTTCCCGCACTGTTTATGGCGCTTCTACAACCCGCTGTCTGGCAGATCCCAATTATATCCACATCACAGAAAAGCTGCTGACAAATTCACGCAGTTCATGAACGTTGTGATGGCAGGCAAGCTGGGGTGGTTTGGTTTGCTAGACTGGAAGATGACTCAGATAGCCAAAGCGTCGTGGCAACAGAATTCGAAAGACTGTGGCATCTTCATCATGATGTACGTCGCGCACTTGGCGTCCAATGTCAACCCACCGGAGTTTGATCAGTCGACAATTACACGACTTTGGCGACCAGTCATCGCTTCAACCTTAATTCGGGGGGTTATTAACAGCGAGTTTGACGACGATTCTGGACAAGTCAAAAAAGATGCCGTCACAGTTGCGGGTTTTATGCGGCTTCCGGATAAAGAATAAATTCATATTCATTTTATTCACATTATTTTATTGTACAAAGCTTCTTTGTTGTACATACCGTACTCTTTCAAATAATTCGAATTCATTCTTGACACCTTGTTGCACAGTTCTCTTTCAAATCATTCGAATTCTTTTTTTGACGCATACCAGATGTAGACAAAATATCGTAAGCATGACTTTGAATACGGCCTTCATGCAACACGACTACGTATATAATCGTCTCTGATGCAACACGACTTTATATATAGTCGCGTACTAGCCGACACGACTTTGTAAATAGTCGTGTTTCACAATACACGACAGTATAGATAGTCGTGTAATGTAATATTCGGGTATAATGGAATAAACGGATGATGCATTCAAACTCGAAAGATTGTTTTTCATTTTTTATTTTCTTTTTCTTTACAGGCGTACATTTCGGTAGAAGTTAATATGCGTTATACAAGAATTTGACTACATCCTAAATGAAGAATGGTGGGGGCTGAGGTAAGCCGGAGCGGCGTACATGCGATGTCTCGTTCGTAGTCAGTTTGCCTTGTTGCGGAAGTGTTCGTTTCCTGCGCGTCCTATTTTCTTTCGGAACCGGGCTGTTGGTGCACTTTGTACGGTTGTGACCAGCTTCACGACAATTCCCACATTTCGAACGTGTCTTTGCAGGTGGCTCGGGCTGTGACTCAATTCTCTTTGTCTTTCTCCTGCCCTTCTTTGGAGCTTCAACCATGAGCGGTTCGCATTTAAATAAAACCCCGTAATTCCCCTACTGACTTCTGTCTAAAGTAGGAAACACTACTTCTTCGTACGTGCTGTGGTACGTACTTGCGCTGTACCACTTCTCACAATATTATACCGCTTCCAAACTCCTCTCATCAATACATGCCATGGCGTGCTTGCATGGAAGTCCCATGCTCTGGAAGAAGCCACATGTGCAGGTTCTATTCGTAAGGTGATATCTATAAAATATACACATTTTATATGCCTTTCTGCCTATTTGTTAGTCGTAATTTTAGTTGAAGTAAGGATAATTAATAGTTAATCATGTTTAGGTGAGTAATTAGAAGTTTAATGAATAAATGCGCTTAATTGATTAATTTAGATGCATTAATTAGATTTATTGGATTTATATTTTATAATGCGTCTAACTGATGTTTGATTTTATTTATGCAGGTTTTGAGAGTCCAGATTCAGAGCGCCAAAAGTGACGCACGTCAAATCGTTTCTGTGAAAAGATCGAAGATCCAACGATTAAGGAGACGCTGACGGGTTTTGAAGAGCCTATTTAGTTAAAACAGTGACATCACGCACAGAAAATACCTAAGCCGTTGGCGTACATCTAAGGAAGAAGACGGGTTTTGTTTTTGAGAAGAAGATCTGTTCAGATTTGATCCGACGGAGAATGATGTTACGACGGGTTTTTAAGATAAAAAGAAAAAAAAAAGAAAAGAAAAGGAAGCACTGAACCGACTGGCTGAGTGCCGGGTCGGTTAAAAAAAAGAAAAAAAGAAGGAGAACCGGCCCGAGCATCAGCTCGGACCTTTCATCTGTTTCAGAAAACAGAGACGAAGCTCGAGCTTCTGCTCGAGCTGGGCGGCGGATCGAGCTGGGCTGGCCGGCGACGGTGATGACCACGACGGCGGAGAGTTCGACGGTGCCGGAGAAGAGGCTGCTGGCGATGGCGACGGAGCACGGTGGCGAGGCTGACGGCTGAGAAGCTCTGCTCGAGCAGAGCGGTGACGACAGAGAGCCGATGGGCGATTCCGGCGATGGGTCTCGTTTTTGGCGACGGATTCGATCTTGGTAGACGGTGAATGTCAGAGGAGATTTTCCGGCGAGGTCGACGGCGGAACAGAACACACAAAGACAGTGCTTGATTTGGAAATTGCCAAATCGGGAAAATTCGAGGCGTGCTCAATCTGGAAAGGCATGAATCGATTCGATTTCAACTGGGAAACGGACTTGGATTGGAATGCATATAAAACCCGAGACAAACAGAACAGAACGATATATAGGAGGAACCCGAGCCAAACAGAGCCGCCGGAAAACAGGGCGAAAACAGAGAAAACACAGAGCTTTTTTTACAGAGGATTCCGGTAGGGCCTTTGGCCGGAAGAAGAGGAGGGAGAAGAAGGTCTTGGCCGGAAGGAGGAGGAGTCAAACGCCGGGAGGAAGCTGTGATTTTTGGGTCGATTTGCAACTGCTACAGTGCGCGTCTCAACGAGGAAGACAAGTGAATAGTGCGCGTGAACAGTGCCGGGTGAATAGTGAACAGTGTTCCTGCATATGACCAATTCAACGAACCAGGCTTTTTCTTCCCTTCTTTTCATGTCTAGCTAAATTTCATTGTACTAAGACTAGATGAAGCTCTGCTGAATTGGTTGACTCTCAATACTTATTTGTAATTCTAAAGTTGTGATTTTTATTCCATATGCTTAATATTTTGCTATGATTATTCTGTTGCTCGAGAGAGGGTAGAGTAATTGTTAATGAAATTAAACTAAGGGTTTGTTAATGTTCGAGAGGTCTTAGCGAATTCCAAGGTATTATTTGAATAAAAATTGTATTTTTGCGATTGATCTTTGCTCGAGAGAGGGAGATTAATTAAGATAGATTTAATTGTTTAGTTGCATGTTCGAGAGGGCTGCACACATTACGATTATTCGTGACTTCGAGAGGGGCACGGATAATTGATCACTTGGAATTGTACGGGTTTAACGGAGAGGATAGCTATTTAGTTTGGGTGGATTCGAAGTCTTAGTATATTTCTCATCATATTATTTTCACATAAATTTCATTGCTTTGTTAAATTAGAACTTTTCATTCTGTTATAACTAGTTACATAAAAATTCAAATCCACATCTTACCACATGGTATAAAGATGTCACTTCAAACTGCTGTAATGATAGCGGTTGAACTCGAACTGTTCCAACACTCTGATTCCTCATCTGATTGATATGATTCTGTGCATATTTTGTTAACGGAGTCGGTAGCCCATCTGCTTCTATTCGGCGTCTCTGAAAATGGACGCTTGTGGTCGCCCGCGTTTGCTCGATCAACCGAGTTATTGGCGAAAACCTTGCCTTTAGAAGCATATTATTTACACTTTCTGACGCGTTCGACGTGAGAGTGCCGTACCTTTTACCCGGATATTCTACGTTCGCCCAATGTGTTTTCGGAATATTGTCAACATATTTCCAGGCCGCCTCATTATGTTCCTTCATCTTCTCCATGGTTGCATCGAATTCTGGTCTCCTGAAGCATTTTGCAGCTCGGAATAGAAGTTCCTTCAGGTACTTATCCTTCCAAGTATTAAGCATATTTGCGGCCATATGCCTTAGGAAAAACCCATGGTGAGCCTCGGGAAAGACATCGGCGATCGCTCTCAGAAGGCGTCTATCAGAGACAATAGTGTCCAGGGAGGCCGGGGGGTCCGTAAAGAGAAAACATTTTAGTAAGGTGAGGAACCACGTCCGGTACAAGTGAGAGACAAAGCATATTAAACACAGAATGCTTCAGGTTGTTAGAAGGACGTGTATAAACAAAACACGACTGTATGAGTAGTTGTGTTTTCGAAGACACGAATGTGTGCCCAGTCGTGTCGTCCAAAACACGACTATTAGAATAGTCGTGTTTCCTGCTTCTATACTTACCACGTTTTGATATTCTCTTTATCGACAATTGCATATACAAGACACATTAATTGTTGATTGCCGTCGATTGCTGTAGCAACCAATAATACTCCAGAGTACTTTATGTTCCATCAAGCGTGAGCAACGGTCTCAGTGTTCTTCGGAATGCTCTTGCGACCGGGCCGAACATCCAAAACACACGTCTGAAGTCGTAGCCGGCTAACTCAATTGGGATATTAGGTATATCAGCTGATCTTTCTATGACCACATGTGTACCTGCGTTAGACCGCTCTAATTCCCTTCCGTAATGTGGCAAAATGCGATATGCGTCTTCAGGGTTTCCATCGATCAATCGGATCAATTCCTCTTTCGCCCTCCATGCCCTTTTATAGTTGACTGTCACGCCCCAATGCTTCTCAATGTATTGTTGGATATTTGAGATTTTTATGGAGTTTGAATCCTTATGGAGGCCATGACACTTCCTCGCAATCCAGAGGTGAGAAGCCAATGGATGATCTTTCGAACTTACAGAAGTGTCACATGTATGCCGTTCTTCCCTCCTTGTTACGCTGACTCCATCAAGTCTGTTCGACGCTCGTATGTACCACTTGCACCCCGAAACCTTGCACGTTGCAGCGAATGTGTCCTTGCTCTCATCCGCTACTTTGAACATGAACTTCCTCTTGATTGCGAGATCAGTTAGAACCATCTTGAACTGCTTGACGCTTTCGAATCTAGCCCCTAAGGTAAGTTGTGCCTCGTAGTCTTCTGCTTGCAAACTTCCGGTCAACATCGTCTCCTCTTCACAATGTTTTGAAGGACCGGCCTGTGCAGAATAGGTACCCAAAGCCCAACCACCATCACCCTCAATATTGAGGTACTCATCGTCCTCCGACACGATAGATTTCCCTTTACATGTGTCTCCTGCTGTGGGACCTCTAGAAGTCGGTGTTCTCGTGTGATCTGGCTGGCTGAAATGTGGTACTGTAAGAGGCTCATCCCACTCATCTGCAAACCACGGTAATTCATCTTCATCCAACAATTCTTCTTCATCTGGACTGGAATCTTCATCTTCATCTTCTTCTTCATCTTCACCTTCTTCTCCATCTCCCAAACTGCGGGAAAAAAGATGTATGAATGGACTTGAGAAAACGATAGCACGTAGTAAAGTCGTGTCTTATGCAACACGAATTGATTTGTAGTCGTGTATTATGAAACACGACTATGTATATAGTCGTGTTGCATCCGGCACGACAAAATTTTTAGTCGTGTACTATTATAGTCGACTATAATAGCACACGACTTGCCTGTATCCGCGCCTTAGAAGTCTCACCTCTCATAGTCTCCATCTCTTCCTCCTTCGACTACTGATGCGGGTGTCTTATTGCCCGAGTTGGACGGCCTCTCCGGTGGTGTCTTACTGGCCGGCCTCACTTCTGCCTCTGGTAGCCTCTCCTCCTCCTTATTTACATTGGCATTTATTTCCTTATTGAGAGTCGAAGTCTCCATGTTATTGCCCGTAGAAGTCCACTCCACGTACAGGCGGAGTAGTCCATTTGTGCCTTGCTTGCTCTTGTGAAGTATAAATATTGACTCCACGTCTTTATCGTCTTCAAGGAGAAATGTGTATTCAGAGTCAACACGATATGACAAAGTTAATGTACCAGATGTAGACTTAATTGGTAATCTTTCTTCCACTTGCTGCAACAGTTCCAGGTACTTTACTCGTGTATCTATAGGCAGGAGCTTCCGTTTCCCGCCCACGTACTTATCAAAATTTGTAAAAACTCAATCGTAGTGTAAACAAAGAACTATCTTCTCCATCCGTACCTGCCATTAAAATACCGAAATAAGTTAAAAAACCGTCAGACACGATATATTGAAAACCGTATATGAGTGAAAAGCAACGTCTATGAGTCGTGTTTCATCAAACACGACTATGATTACAGTCGTGTTGTCGAATACACGACTGTAACAATAGTTGAAAACTTGCTAAGTTTTCAACTTTCTTCTCTGGAACCAACTTTCATGATAAAAATTGTCGTATTTGAACTTCACCTACGAGTTTTTCGATGTACGTTGCCTCCGTTGAAGTTGTTTTCCAATACCCGATCTTTCCCGCTCGTTTTCCCACTTTTTGCCGCGAAGATGACCTTTCCGGAGTTCGACGGCGCCAGCACCGGCGATGATATGGGCGGAGAGGCCAAACGGAACGCCTTCTTCTCCGACTAACGCGAGCTTCTCCGGGTAGTCGCTCCCATTCCGGGTAATATGGAAAAACGAAAAGTGGGTGGCTTATACCTAAACCTAAGGGCATTTTGGGTACTTTTCGGGTCATATGGAAGAAAGAAAGTGATTCCGGGTAATATGAGAAATCCGTATTTGGCGCCAGGTCACACTTAAAAAGCTCAAACACCAAATTAAAACCATCCCGTTGTTGAACCTAAAAATTAGGATAAAATTGGTTCAATGTATATGAAAAACATTCCATTTTCTTTCTGAAGCATAAACTTACCCTTCAGTGAAAAAAAAAAGAACAAGAAGTTGAAGAAGCTAACTGAAAAGATCTCACTCTTCCTAAATTTTCATATTGTTCAAAATTTTATGCTTAAGCAGACTTGATAAAAACATCTAATTAACAAATAATCCCTATCCTACTGAACAAGAAGCACAACCCACACGGTTGCGCAACATGGAACGACAACTTCGACGACCACCGGCTCTCCGGCACGAAGTCACACCGGAGCATCTACCCGTCACCCAGCCCTTCCGCCTTAGAAGAGCACCAAACTAGTGGTTGAAGTAAAAAGAGTTGGTTGGCTTCCTTAAGTATATACAATTGAGATGGGATGGAGTATCATACATTACAATTTACACTCAAAGGTAATGTCAAAAAAAAATTACAGTAAGGTATGGACTATGGATTACAGGCACACCTTTCCGGTTCAGTCTCGTGGTCCGGTTCGGAAATTACAGTAAGGTATGGACTATGGATTACAGGCACACCTTAATCTTTGCTCTAATCATGGACAAGGATAGTTTAGTAATTTCCTCACTAATTATCTTGTTGAAATTTCCTGAAATTCCATTTCCATATTTTACTTATTTGTTCCCGGCAGCAGCAGCTCTGATATAAATCCTCCGCCACTCTCACCGGACTCCTAACTCTCCATTTTCGCCGGATTTCAAATCCACAGAATTCTGTACGGAAAAATGGGAGAAGAGGACAAGAAGTCCGAGGTGGCGGCTCCGGCGCCGGTGCCGGAGGAAGCTCCCGATGCTTCGCCTGCCGACGTGCCGGAGGAGAAGGCAGTTGTCCCGCCGGCCACGGAGGAGACGGCCGACGACTCCAAAGCTCTCGCCGTTGTAGAAAGTAAGAGCAAAAGAGTGTCTTTTTCTGATGTTTTTGTGCTAAGCAGATGTTGGGAGAGCTCACAGCTTGAATCTTTTTAGCGATTTTTGGATGATAATGGGAAAAGGATTGTATAGGTTGTGATTATTTGGGTTTTTGGCGATTTTTTATGGAAATTGTCTTGGATTTGATTATGTAATTGCTGCATGCATTTTTGGATGTTGATCTTCAGAGTTATTCAGGAATTTTGTTATACTGAGCTCTGCTTATTTATTTAGCTTTACTGCATGTACCCTGGAAAAATTGCAAAAATTCATGGACTCTCCACTGTTTTTGATCCATCAGAAACCATAAATCTTTATCTATCTTCATATTGGATTATTCCATTTGAAGTTTGATCTTAAGATTAATTGAATTGAGATTATTCCCTGGATATTAAATATTATAAAGGGTGATCTTCAGAAAATTTCCCATACTGAGCTCTACTTGTTTATTTAACTCTACTGATGTACTCTGGAAAATTGCAAAATTTCATGGACTTTCTACTGCTTTTGATCCATGGTACATACATATAAACCCTTACTCTTCAATTTATTTTCTGAAAAAACTTATAACGGTCATATCATTAGAAAATTTTTAAAATATTTAAGACAAATTAGTCTTATCAATTACCACTTTAGTTGTGGACAAAAAAAAACAATTACCACTTTAGAGAATTTAATAATGGTATAATATATGTATATATATTTTTTCCTTTTGATTTTCTGTCTTTTCTATCATCTGTCATGGATCTTTTCTTTGATCTTTTCATTGATTGTAATAGTTTTGTTTTTATGTTGGGGTTAGGCATGTTACTTTGTCGGCTGTGCTTTGTCTTTGAGCTTTCAAGTGGTCCCAATTTCAATACTTGTACGTTTAGGCTCTGTTTGGTTAGCACTTTTAGGAGTAGGAAATCCAAATTCTTTAGATGAATTTAGGTTTAAGAAAAGTGGTGTTTGGTTGGCCAAAATCAACTTCATTTGATGAATTTAGGTCATAGTGGCAAAAACTGTAATTTTTAAAAGAAAACAAAGGCATTTGATAACAAAAAACCTCATCATTAATTTTTTTTAAAAAAAAATGCCCCTGTTATTTTTTGAATTTTACACTAAATGCCATTGGAAGAAGTTCTTATGACTTCTTTTGGGAGGAGATTTCCCAAAAGAAGCTGGATTCTTAACCAAACAGGGCCTTATGCTACTTGCAAATGGCTTTGTCATCGGATATATTTCCTTTTAAGGGTAATCGTGTTTGAGTCCTGTTTATATGCGTCGGCGCGCGCTATGGCACCGTAGGCCATCGGATTTCGATCCAGCGGTATGTGTTAATACAAGGAGCAGGCAGGTTTTAATCATCGTCCGCCCCCTCGATTAATGTGCACCGTCGGTTCTCGATTCAATGGCTACGCTCGCTCCGATGCTGACATGCGTGAGCTAGGGTGCATATTGAGTTCTTCCATCTTTTTTACTTCAAGATTCCAATACGATGTGCCGTTGTCACATGATGGTAGTTGGCTGGCACTGGGACCCATCCTCTTTGCCACTCTTCTTTAATGACAATGTGGGTTCATGACAGCTACCCATGCTTCTATGCTTTGTGGCTTGCCGACTTTGTTTTCTCTACTTCGATCTGAGACAGTAAAAGCTGGAAAATTTGTCTGGTATGGTAGGCTAACAATCATGAATTAACTGACCCTTCAAAAAATACTATTAAAAAAACTTTAAAACTTGATCTTATGTTTAGATGTGGCTACATGTATGTTGAGTCCTGTTGGTATGCGCCACAGCTCACATGCATGGACGTGCACCAGGATATCACATACCACGAATTTCGATCCGACAACACGATGCAGGAGGCAGGCATATTTGAATCTCCGTCTGCTCCTCTCGTAACGTGTGTTGTCGGATCTCAATCCAATGGTTCACGGCGCACGCAGATATGCATGAGCCAGGGCCCATGTTAACCTTTTCATGTATGTTTTGGTTTTTATGTTCATCACTTAAGTTTCTCATTTATTTATTGTATATTCATCAATTAGGCTAGGGACATGTATAAAATAACTAAGTTAAGCGATAAAAGAAGTATGGACTTAGAGGAAGTTAAGTGCACTAAAAGTGAAAATCAAAGCATTTCAGTCAAAGATGAAGAAATTAGGGAGAGATGGGGTGGACTCGAAGCATTTCAGTCAAAGATGGAGAAAAGAAAAGGTCTAGGACTCGATCATTTGGAGTATTTTGAATAAGGGAGTCATAAGAGGTTACATAGATATTATAAAGGATATATATGTGGGGCTGTGACTAGTGTACAAACAATTTTAGAGGAAATCGAGTTTTAAATTACGGTAGGTCTTCATCAAATGTCAGCCCTTAAATCCTTATATTTTTGCTTTAGTTATAGATTAGCTAACTAGACATATGCAAGATAGTATATCTTGGTGTATGTTTTTTTACAGATGATGTAGTTTTAATTGATGAAAGTGAAGTAGGTCTGAATACAAAACTAGAATTATGGAGGGTGTCTCTATAATCAAAAGGTTTCAAAATAAATAAGACTAAGACAGAGTGCAGTAATTTAATTTTAAGGAAAGTAGAATTATAAGTAGAACCTTAGTTGAAATGGATGGGAAGAAGTGTCAAGGTATGATCAATTTCGTTACTTAGGATCTATTATCTATAAACAATGGGATATTAATAGTGATGTGGTGTATAGGATAAATGTAAGGTGGGTAAAATGGAGGGCAACCATGGGAGTTTTGTGTTATATGCGTGATAAAAAAGGCTTAAAGACATTAGGCCTGTAATACTCTATGAAGTGGAGTGTTGGGCACCAAAGGGACGTCATATAAATAAGTTGAATTTAGCCGAAATGAGAATGTTAAGGTTGATGAGTGGAATAACTAGGAGAGATAGGATTAGAAATGAATATATTCGTAAAAATTTAGGGGTAGTTCTTTTAGGGGTGAAGCGGAGGGAATGTAGGTTGCGTTGGTATGGGCATATGCAAAGAAGACTAATAGATACTTGTGTGAGAAGATTAGAAGGGATGAATGTGAATGATGTTAAAAGAGGGAGGGAGACCTGAGAGAACTTGGATGGAACTAATAAAAAAGATATGGCTTTACTATCTCTTACAAAAGAGTTGGCACATAACAGGCCTAATGGAGGCGTAAGATCCATGTCGCTGACCCCAAATAGTTGGGAAAATACGCTACTTGATTATGATTAGGTTTATGTTCATCAATTAGGCCATTGCCCAGTGGCGTTAGGGGACCTATAACGTAATAAAGGGGAAGGATGGTGAAGAAAGAGGATTTATTCAAATTCTGTTTCCTTTTCATTGCTGATGTTCAGTATGTGAACAACAATAGTAGATGGTTCTCCTCTCTAAACCTGAGTACGAAAGGAGCAAATTCGTACGAAATTTTCGGTGGACAGAAGAAAGAAATTAAGAGCCAGAGGCACAGAGAAATGCTGTTGTGCGGTATTATTAAAAGCTGGTCTTATCGAAACATGATTTTGGTTTTCTGAAATCAGGTTCAGTTAAGTCTGTTTGTTCACTAAAAGGCTCAAAGAAATACATAGAAGATTATTTTATTAGCCTCTTTTGAATTTCATTTAATTTACTGACAGAGCCTATGGAGCCACTAAAAAGCTCTGGCGGATCAATTGATAGAGGTACAAAATTTAGTACCAATTCCTATCTCATAATCTCAGGCTGTACTTTCTTGGACTTTAACAATTCATTGTGTACTGCTTTTAGATGTTGTCCATGCACGAGTTGAAACTGAGAAGAGAATGTCTTTAATTAAGGGGCTGTTTGGATAGTGAAAGAGGGCTGAATTCACTGTCAATTCAGCCCTCTTTCACATGAAAGAGAGTGAAACTGGTTTGTTTGGTGAATTTCAGGTGAATTAGAAAATTCACCTGAAAGAACAAATTCAGGGTGAAAGAGCACTTTCAGGTGAAAGTCCTCATGAGGACTTTCACCTGAAAGTGAATTCAATTCATCTGCAAAAATACAAATCTGCCCTCATTATGATTCATGAACAGTATTCCCTCCATCCCAAATTTGTACCAAGATTTAATTTTCCAAATTAAACTAAAATTAATCCATTTTAGAAAATTATATGGTATTACTAATGTCGGACGGAGTGTAAAAAAGAGGTCATGTAGGGGTAAAATGGTCAAAATGTAAAAAATTACTTACTGTTTCACATTCACTATCCAAACACATGACCAATTATATTCATCTTAAAAATTTCGCTATCCAAACGAATTTCACATTCATCATGAAAGCCAATGAATTTTTTCACCTGAATTTGATTTCACATTCATTGCTCTTTCACTATCCAAACAGCCCCTAAGGCGTGGGAGGAGAATGAAAAGACTAAAGCAGAGAACAAGTAAATTATATTTGAATTTCTAATGTTAAACATTTGTCTTTGTTCTTCTTCTTCCAGTTTCTCATAAGTCACTTGGAAGGCTTTTTGTTGTCAATCAAATATAAAAGTATTACATGGTTGATCATATACGTATTTCTGCGGGAACTTTAAATTTATATATTTCTTATATATATTAATAAAATTTTCTACAGGGCAAGCAAAAAGCTATCAGCTATTGGTTCTTGGGAGAACTCAAAGAAAGCCTTTGTTGAAGCCAAACTGAAACAAATTGAGGTAATCTTGCAATAGATACTTGTAATTTTATATAAATCGGGAAAAGTAGAAAAATGAAAGGGCATACGCCTTCCTACTCCCTAGTCACATGGACTCTCCTTTTCCTGTAAGGTAGCCAAAAGTCGAAGTTTACTAAAAAGTGTACAATTATGAGTTTGCTCTCTATGATAAAATGAGAATTTGGTATGATTTTTACGGTAGTAAGAACATTCCGTAGCTAATTCGGAAGCTCCATAGAATATGGCTTGTTTAATATCTTAAAGATTGATTATTATACTCTTTTTCTACACCATTTACAAGATCTACAGCCAATTCCTGTCCTGTAACAAATTAGAGTGATAATCACGTTGTGTGACAAGAAGTTTCAATTGGATAAGAATTCAAAAGTCTTTCAGAATCTTTGAATCAATTAAAGCAATGTTTGTGGCCTTTCTCGTCAAAAGAAAGGTGTCCTGTAGGTTGCCACTTTCTTTTTGCACTTGTTTACTATGGTCAATTTCTACAAGCAGGAACAACTCGAAATGAAGAAGGCAGAATATGCAGAGAAAATGAAGAATAAGATAGCCATTGTACATAAGGAGGCAGAAGAAAAAAGAGCCATGGTCGAGGCTCGAAAAGGGGAAAATTTCGTCAAGGCAGAAGAGATGGCTTCAAAATACCGTGCTACTGGGCTGGCACCTAAAAAGCTCATTGCCTGCTTTGGTGGTTAGTCCCTTTTCCTACGAACTGATTTATAGGTGGGAAGAGTTTGATATATGTAGGATCTGCCTTCTATGCTTCACATATCATCTTGTTATTCATGGTGTTGTCATTGCTTTTCTATGTGTTATAGAATAGAAATCTGCGTATGTTTGTAACAGTGTGTAAAATGCAATGTGCTGTTTCTGTATGTAAAGGCATTTTTATGTTATACTTAATTTCTGAGAACAAAATGCCTATTTGTGTATTTTTTTTATTTGTGAGAACAAAGTGATGAAAATAATTTTCATATGGTTGCACAGATACTTTTGTTTGGTTGACTTGCCTTCGGTATGTTTTTTCTTGTACATTCAGAGAAATAAACACTAACGAAGTTTACGAGTTTGGCCATTCGGGTCGTGGACATAGCCTGAGTGATCATATCCGGAGGCTTGAAACTAATAACATGACCTAAATTCGCCAAATAATGTGCCACTGATTTTACTCTATGTAGATGTGGTAAAACCAAGGTTTTAAAAACCGGATCGGCCATCACCCCGGAATTCTTACGGAGTTGGTTCAACTGGATTTTACCGGAGGTCAACCCAGGATGATCTGGTTGTTGATGTCATCCTTCTCCGGTTCCGTCTCGCCGCTGGAAAGAGGAAGGAGAGGGGGAGGACTAAGGAGTTGGGGGAGGGGAAGTAAGGGGGGAGGGGGAGTAAGGGGGTGTATTTCTAGCAAAATCATATATGAAAAGTTAATCAATTCGGCCCAGCCCTGTCCCCACCCGTAACCCTCGAGCTCGACGATTCACTGTCAGCTTTGTTTGATCATAACTTTGTAGTCATTTGTACGATATATCAGATCTTTTCATAAGTTTCTTTGGTGATTATCTTGTATTTTCATTGGAGTTGCTTTTCTTAATTTATATAGAAACATCCAGGAAACCTGATGGAAGGATTTATTCAGACCCAAGTTAGCATATTGTCTGTGAACCCATCAACACTATCGTCACATCCAACTCTCGTCCGCAGCTGGATCTTACGTGCCCTCGGATACCAATTGGGCTCGGCATCAACGGCGGGTTCGTCATCATCACTGCCACCATCCAGCTCTGCATCAACTGGGAATGCGTCATCTTCTAGTTCCGCTGTCCCTACAACCTTCACCCGCTTTCTTTTCTACCCCGACTTTGCCTTTGTCGGCGTCCAGGACACCTCAAGATTTCCATCTATGCTGATGCTTTGAAAACCTGTGTTGCCAGTTCGAATTAACCTGGCCGGGTCAATCTACCCGGCCACCTAGCCGACTCCACTCGGAAATATTCCCGGGTCAAGTCGAACCTGGTTGACCCGGCTGGTCCGGTCCGGTTTTTAAAACAATGGGTAAAACTGTAATGCTTTCTTCTTGTCTTCCTTCTTGAGTTAATGAATTTATTTACTTACCCAAAAAAAATTTGCATTTCTGATGATTGTTCCTGAACTTCAAAATAACTTGAAGATACTCTGTTATATACCACGGACCGCATATGAGAGGGGTTATTAATAAGAGAAATAATAAACCTTTGGATTTACCATGGACATGAAGTTTGCTAATTTGGAGATATTTGCCACAAGCCACCCCATTGCCTCAGCTTCTAGAAAAGAGGAAGTTTGCAATTTAGCTTTCTATTTTTCAACTAGCAAAAGCTATTAATGGAAGCTTTTTTTTGGTACACTATTAATAGTAGCTTTTTTCTTATACATTCATGGAAACTTGAATGTGAGTGACTGGGTGGCTCATTGCGTCTGGCTGGGGCAACCGGGCAAGCATTCAAAGACAGAGATTCCACGGTTTTAGGGTTTAGAAATGTCACATTTATGATCAGAAATGACAGTAGGTTCCCACGTATCAAAGTGAGCCTTGCATTATAAGATCGTAAACCATTTGGTTTGGTACAAATCCACCTTATTTTCAGTGAAAAATTATTAGATACGCGCTGCACAGGGCGAACAGTGTGCTCATCACCCATTGATGAGCACGTCAAACGTTGGTGATGAGCACACTGTTCTCATACGAGTAATAATTTCTCATTTTCGGTCTCAATTTAGACAATGTAGGCTAAAGTTAGTAGGTAGCCTAACTTAAAACCGTAACAGTGTATTTTATATTTTGGATGACCTGATGAAATTCTCTATCAACAAGATACATGTATAAGATTTTCATTTTTCGTTAACGGTGTCCGAGTCCTTAGGCTTCCATGATTGGATGAATAGTGACTACCCTGCCGTTTAGCTAGCCCACCCCATTATACGGTCAGTGTAATTTCACTTTCCGTGTATTTTCAGATGGTGGACATCCACCGCCCGTGTATAGGTGGAGTGGGCTGGTTAGACCGTGGAGTGGTGAACTACTCATCCTTCCTGATTTCATGGCTTGCGATCTGTAACCCGGACTGCATTCAAATACACGATGTGCAAGAGTTTGCTAATCTAGGGTGATCAATGGCCAGCAAAGCTTCACTAGCGGATTTCAGTTCAATCAGTTCGTTCACCTTTTTATGGGCCTAGCTAGCTCAGCTTGTTTAGCTCCGCTGTTTGGGGACCCATTTACTTTTGTCACGAAGACCATGTCTTTTATCTTTGTAATTATCTTGGGATGAAACATTTTTGTTTTTGAGCATTTTGTCAAATAATTTTTCTAGCTTTCTAGAAAATCGACCACTTTGCTATTTATTATGTATGATTAATATATCTATTTTTTCCCAAAGCTTATTCACCTTTTATCTCACTCCTGCTTTCCCACGATAAAATGATGCCATTTTTTGCTTTTGAGTAGCTTTAATCTAATGGATGATATGATGCCTTTACTTTCTACTGGAAATGGCATGCTTCTAATACCACTTTGTTGAAAACTTATACAAAATTTTCAATCTCCACTCCCGTTTATGTTCCCACTTGCTAAATACTTGTTACTAATGACACTTTAGCTGATGGCAGATCACACTTGATTTCTTTTTCTTTTATACATACACACTTTTGATTATTTGTGCTAATGCTTTTATATGTGTCAAGGCTCATGCATATTGGTGTCGAGGCACCGGAGGTTCGGAGCCGTCGGATCATGATTTTATGCCGCGCATTAATACAGTGACAAGCGGGTAATTCTAACCTGCCTACACCTGCATAAACTTCCGTCATCGTATAAAAGTCTGATTAGAGGGCTGGGAAAAACCAGTCCAACGCACTTACCTGACCTGACCCCGACCTGAATTTAAATTGGATTCGGGTGTGGGTTTGAAATTGTCATCAATTTCAAATAGGGTCGAGTTTAGTATTTACCACGTAAAACCCACAAGTCAGAATACCATCCAATATTCATTCTGCAATCTTAAAGTTATGATACTATCTTTAGAGCACTAAAGAATACATACTCCCTCGGTCCAAAAATTTTCGCAGCATTCGAAAATGACTGGAATTTATTGGCTTGTAAGACCCACAACATTTGAAGCCTGTGCACGTGCATGCTAATGAGGATCTATTGGCCTCTAGGGCACATGCAGCCATTCAATTCTATATCCGTAATTCTTCACATATGGCCTGGTGGTTTTGGACGGAGAGAGTATGTTTATGTACCTATTCCAATTTAGCTAAATAGAGTCAATTAATTGTATAAAAAAAGAGGCAATTAAAAAATAAATATAGAGTTGTTGTATAAAAAAAGAGTTCACTTTTGACTTGCTAAAATATTATGTTAACAAATAAAACTCAGATTAAGGGGAAAAAAGTAGGGCAAGAAAAAGGAAAAAGAAGTAGGTTACCTGTATATCCAACCCATCCCAACACAACCGAACTAGGGTTGGGCTTTGCTTATTTTTTATTGGTTTCATTAAGAGAAATTTACCAAATAATATATAATAAAATAAAAAATAATCAATCGAAAAAGAGAAATTAAAACTTATTTCCGGATCCGGTTATCTGACATGCCACGTAGGTGCCAGCGTGGTGCTGGCCCTGTGCAATCTCTTTTTTTTTACCCTGACTGAAAAGGCGTCACTGGAAGTGACACCTTCCCCTTATAATGAGAGCATCGTTTCAGCTGACACCTTACATTTTGTTAGCTTTTTTAGAAAGGCGTCACAGGAACGAACGCTTTCCTCTTGTTGTAAGGAAAGGCATTGTTTCAACTGATGCCTTACATTTTGTAGCTTTTTCTAAAAGGCGTCACTTGAAGCGATGCATTCCCCTTGTAATGAGGAAATACGTCGTTTCAGCTGACGCCTTATATTTTGTAAGCTTTTCTGAAAATGCATCATCAGGAATGAAATTTTAATATACCTTAATGAAATAAAACTCATCCAAAAAGTCTATACTTTGAGACGTCATTTGAAAGGGCACCTTACCCTTATGTGCTTTGAAGGCGTTGTTTAAAGTGGAGTCTTCATCTTTTGTACTGCAAAGACACCGATGTAACTTGCGGATTTTTTAAAAACATGATAACACAACCCTCAATTATGGTATCTTACTCAGATGGTTTTACAAAATTTAGAATGACCACAACAAATTTGGCTGAAAGTCTAAATAGCGTGTTGAAGGGGGCTCGATCATTACCCATGCAGGCCTTAGTGCCAGCCACATTCTATCATATCATCAAATTCTTTGTGAAAAGACATTCAACCGAATTGGCAATGGCAACCCCATACACCCCTAGTATTGGGTTGAAGATTAAACAACAGACGTGCCTTATTGGCAACAGTTCGGTTGATCAAATTAATTCCCACATGCATAAAGTGAAAACATTGGCTAGTAGAAAATATGTGGTGGATCCTCACCATCGGATATGTTCTTGTAATTACCCTCAGGTGTACAAACATCCATGTCGTCATCTAATTGTTGTCCAAGCGAGGCAAAAATGGCCCATCGGCAATTTAGTTGGATATTGGTATACATCTGATATATATATAAATTTGTATGTCAAGGAATTCTTTCCTCCTCCTGATCAATGATTTTGGGAGATAGAGTCATCAATACTTTTTGTTGAAACTCCCAACAGGAACATGAAAACCCAGTCATCCACGCACTAGGAGAAAAATGAATGTGATGGACAGTACGGCTATGACGATGGATGGTCTATCACAATATCATTGTGAGAATTATAACGAAGTTGGACATAACAGACTAAATTGCCAAAACCCACCTTCTGTTCATTGGTACTCCCATACATTGATCTTTTGTTGTAAATTAACTTTTTCTTTACTTCGCTTGAACGTGTTATTAATTGTTGGCTTCTTTGTAGATATTATGGATCCATGACCAATTGATCTCTCCATCCTCACAGAGTAGAGCTTGTATAGATCTAATGGCATATGGAACAGAGAAGTATGTGCACATCCCTTTACTTTTTAATTTCGGATATTGCATGCATTTAATTGATTGTATACTACTTTTAATGTGCATAAGGATGAACATTGGGGCAATGTGTGATATTGGGCGATTGATGGTCGCTTGTTGCTGTACATAGAGAGGGCAAGTTTTGGCTATTTCATACATTTGAAGAATAGCATGATTGATAGGGCTCTCATAACTGCCCTAATTGAGAGATGGTGGAGGGAGACGTAAACATTCCACTTGTATTTGGGAGAGATGACTATTACTTTGCAAGATGTAGTTGTACACCTTGGGTTGCACATTGATGGTGCAGCGATGACTTATACAACTTTGGGCATTGACTCGAATGTTGTATATGAGCACCTTCTTGGACGGGTACCGCCACTTCATACATTACGAGACAGTCAGGTGAGCCTTTTGTAGTTGAAACAGCAGTTCAATGGCCTCCCAGATGATGCAACATAGATAGCCATCGAACAGCATGCACGAGCATATTTACTCCATATGATTGGTTGCACCATATTTACCGATAGCAACAGCAGCTATGTGCGCCCTATGTAACTCATCTTGTTAGAGGATTTTCACTCCGCAGGACAATATGCATGGGACAGTGCCACCCTTGCCTACCAGTACAAAGAGTTAAAAAAATCTTGACAACCCAACACATAAAGGATTTTTGGGTGTGTCATCCTTATCCAAGTAAACCATTAATAATAGTTGGCTATTTATTTACCACAAGGATAACACATTTGATTCATGTTAGATTTTTGTGTCAAACAGTTATGGTCATGGGAGATATTGCATGTGAGACATCCGAAAATTCAAAGCACTCCACTAGATGGTTTTTCTCCATTAGAAGTTAAGTATGTTTTATATATTTAAGTTATTTCATGTTTTTATATAGGTATTTTTAATAATTTATTTTGTTACTTTTGATGTTCTCAGATGGAATGCTAGGAAGATCCAAACCGCTAATCCCCATGGTGTCCTTCGCCACTATAGATCTAAATTAGACTACCAACGATATGGACATGTACTTATATTATATTACACATGTTACGTATATAAACAATGTAATATTCATAAAAAGTAATGTATTATCCATATGTGTTGTGTAGGTTACATGACAGCCATATAATGATGAGGTTTTAGCATAATTACCTCATGTGTGTACCCACGGTGTAGATGTGTGGCTATCTAGGATGCCACTCATATGCTTTGAGATTGTGGAGATGAATGTTCCATATTGTGCGATGTTGCAGTTTGGGTTATAGCAGATTTTCCCCCTTCTATTGTTGTGGAGTTCATTGAGTGATCTTCGTGTCGGGGCGGGTCAAGTTTTGATTGGAGGATGGTTGATAATGAGGGAAATGATTTGGTGGACAACGGAGTTGCTACGAATAACTTGGATGACTCTGAAGAGGAGTTGTCATATGAGGAGGAAGCACAATATATATGAATCACAAGCGGGGAAATAGATGAGGCAATTAATTGGGGTTTGTATAAGGAATACATGTGGGGAAATATTCTTCAATAAAGATGAATTTGTCCATGCAGTGAGTTTGTTGTCAATTACGCATGATGTTCGCTACAAAGTATTGCGTACAAGTCCGACATAATACACAACAAGGTGTCAATACCCTAACTGCCCATGGAGAGTACATACATCAATGAGGAAGAGGATTAATGATTTTAAAATGAAAACGTATGGTGGCGAACACACTTGTAGAAATGCTTAGTTGGACACTGGTTATAGACAACGTACTGCAGCGTTTGTTTGTCGGCACATATTACCCTCTATTAGAGCAGAAGTAGATATCCCACCACTCATTATTCAAAAGAAGATTAATGGGACTTTTCACGTAGATATTTCATACAAAAAAGCATGGATGACAAGAAATATGACCATCAAAGCAGTGGATGGTGATTGGGTTGAGTCTTATTGATTGTTGTCAATGTACTTTGAGGCAATAGTTAATGCCAATCTGGGAACCATTTGTAAGTCGGTGACGAACCAAATGGAAGATACTGGGTGTCGACAGTTTGACAAGGTGTTTTGGGCCTTTGGGCCAAGTATTGAGGATTTTAGACATTGTCTTCCAGTCATAAGTATTGATGCTACTTTTCTATCTGACAAGTATACTAGAGCCCTCATAGCGGCGACGGCTAATAATGGGCACAAGGGTTTGTTTCAACTTACATTTGGCCTTGTTTAGGGTGAGGATTACCCTAGTTGGAGATGGTTTTTATGTATGTTAAAAGCGCATGTTGTCCTTGATAGTATATGTATGACTATCATATTTGATTGAAATAAAGGGTTACAAAAAGTTGCGCCAAATGTGTTTTCACCTCCAAATTGTCACTGATATTGTATGTGACACATAAAGGAAAACTTTCATAAAAAGTTTAAAAATGATGTATTGACAACATTGATAAGGTTGTGATTGGCTCGGGAACTCTTGTCTTGGGGCTGGATTAAAAGTTGGCCTTGGGTTACGTTGCCTCCAAGAAAAATTAGGGTGATTACGCCACTCAGGATTGTATGTGTTGGGTATAGATTGTTGGTGGCTCGGGGAAAGGTTTGTGCACCGTTGACATGCTCCTGTACTAAGTTAGGGTACTGTGAGGCTGAAGGGCAGTCAACAACGGTATGCATGGGACTCGCATAAATGGTGCAGACATCTTGAGGTGGTGGAGTGGAGGGTGAAGACTGAGAGAAAAATTGGTCAAATCTCTCTGTCAAAGAGGCCACCTGGTGCTCTAGGTTTGTTGTGGCTTTAACATCATACATGCCTCCCCTTGAGGCATTCCTACCAGGTATGTGGCTTTTAGATCTATAGAGGGCGACACTATGTAAGGAGTTTTCACTCAAGTCCTCTAGTAGATCCCAAGAATCACCAAGGGTCTTTTTCATGAATGTGCCTCCACATGAGGCATCAATTAGGGTTTTGTGTTGGTCACACTCACCCTCATGGAATCTTTGCACAAGTTGCCACTTGGGAATATCATGGTGTGGGCAAGACCGGAGTAGGGCTTTCATTCTTTCCCAGCTTTCATGGAATTGTTCATTGGGGAGCTAGGTGAAGATGATGATTTTATTTCGGATCTTATTGGCCTGCCCTACAGGGAAGTATTTTTTCAGGAATTCAGCTTGCAGTCCCTCCCAAGTGGTAATGGAATTGTATTTGAGGGAGTACAACCATTCCTTGGCCTTATTTTTTAGGGTGAAGGGAAACAACCTAAGGTGAACCTGGTCATCAGATAATGTCAGCTTAAAGGTAGTGTTAACTTCCAGGAAGTTTTGCAGGTACCTATAGGGGTTTTCATTCAGTAGGTCATGGTAAGTGGGAAGCATTTGGATGATGTTGGGCTTAATTTCAAAATTGGCTACATTGGCGGGCAATAGGATGCTGGAAGGGGAAGTGTAGGCTGTGGGGCGGTAGTAGTGCTATAGGATACGAACATGGGGCATTACTGGAATTTGGTTAAGGTCATTTCCACCCCCAACGTTCATGTTGTCTGCTATGGGATGGATTTCAGGGATTGGGTTTCTAGGAGTTCTACAGATTCTATAGAGGCACTCAGGGTCAGGATCAAAGGCAAGGTCAGGGTTTAATGAACGACGTCCATGCATACACAATCACAATCAACAAAACCTGTGGCAGTCTTAATAATGACAACTAGCATACATCGATCCTAGATAACAACTAGCAATCCTAATAGCGACAACTAGCATGACATGCAATCCCAAAAAAAAAGTAAAAAACACTCAACACTCAATTAAACTAAAAGGCAGGGAAAAGAGAAGGCAAAATGGGGGAAGGGGTGGCCATTCCAACGTTGGCGTGAATTCCACATCTTCTCTTATTCCTGCACAACAAGCAAAGCACAAGTAAGCTACTGAAATAGAATCTCAATTAAAACTAATTACTCTAAAATTAACTATACTAAGAATTTGGTAAACTATTGGCTTTCGTCCCCGGCAACGGTGCCAAAAACTTGATTGTTTAATATTTAAACCCTTGCAAGTGCACAATGTAATTGTACTACGGTGAGTATTTAAGGGTTGCCGAACCTCAGGGACGGATGAATAATCTACCAAATTCAAGAGGAAAGTTGTTGTGTTGATTTAATCTAGAGAAAATAATAAATCTTAACTACTAAAAATTGGATTAAACTAATATGGAGAAGTGTCAAGGCTTGAATCCACCATGAATAAACTAGTTTTATCGTTCCTCTCTCTTTTACAAATTCCTAGTTGATTAGTATATTCCTCTCGGCCATATACTTGTCAATTCGATATATCATGCCCTCCTCTCGAACTTAACACATAAGCAATCAAAACAAAGAATCGTGATCTATCTCTCTCGAGTATAAATCAATGAAACTCTATTGATATATAACATCTCAGTCTACTTACGTTCCTCTCGGACATGCAAGTATTCCTCATATTCAAATCCACAAAAGTCACTCTAGCCTCTCTCAAGTGCATAGAATAAATCTCAATGAATTAACTATTAAAACATAACAAAGTTTTATACATCAACCAAAATAAAACTCAAGATGAGATAAAGAAACAACAAAACCAATCTATTCGGGCTTCATCTACGCCTTGGAGGTGGTTTACCCGAGCATCAGAGGAGAGACCCACATCATCTTCCTCATCTTCTTCTTCCTCTTCTCTCCCTTACAATGGATTCACCCAAATCCCCCAAAATAGCTATCCCCAAAACCTTTCTAAGACCCAAGACGTCTTTCTTTTTGCCCTCCTTAAGGCTTATATAGATGGGTAAGAAAAGCCTCAAATACCTCTCTCAAAACCTAATGAAAAAGGTATTTTTTTTGCCCACTGCCACTGCCGATCAATCGGCCTGGTTCAGCGATCGATCGCTGTTTCCAATGTATTTCTATTTCGTCCCGCTATCGTTCGGCAGGCTATCTTCCTCTGGCGATCGATCGGTTTGTAAACGATTGATCGGTAACGGTTCATTCCAAAACTTCAGTAGATACAATCGATCTGAAATGAAGTGATCGATCGTTTCTACTAGAATGTTGCGTCTTCATTTCTGCGCCAGGCAATCGATCACGTACGTGATGCGATCGATCGGTTGCTGTTTCTTTGATGATTTATTTTATTCCTCTTCTCTTCTTAAGCCAAAATGAGTGTATGTCTACTTTTCCTACAAAAGATAAAAAATAACATTAAAGTATCATGAAATCTAATCAAACACTAACACAAATGTAAGTTTAGGGCTAATAAAATGCATAATTCATGTATAGATTAGAAGGCATCACTTCAAGTGACGCCTTTCCGGAGAAGCTACAAAATGTAAAGTATCAGTTAAAACGACACATTTCCTCTTTAAAAGAGGAAAATGTCAATTTTAGTGACGTCTTTTTTAAAAAAATTAACAAAATGTAAGGCATTTGTTGAATCAAGGGGAAGGCGTGGCTTCCATTGACGCCTTTAGGTCAGGGCAAAGAAAAAGACTGTGCAGGGCCAGCGCCATGCTGCCACCTGCGTGACATGTCAGATAACCGGATCAAGAAATAAGTTTCCCACTTTCCCGATTAGTTATTTTTTATTTTACTATATATTATTTGGTAAATTTCCCTTTCATTAACATTTTACATATGGGTCAAAGATCGAACCTGCCCCATCTGACCGACCCAACCCATTTGCGAGCCCTAGCATGTGATGCTCAAGGCTATGGATGTGTGGGCATATTAATGATGCATTTGGAAGAGAAAACACTATCAGGCGTCATGGTGAAAATTATCACATTGATTTTGTGAAAGGTGAAATCTATTTAGGAACTGAACATAAATCACACTGATTTATGTTTGGAAAGGAATACTCGATGGCAGGCTCAAAAGGAGAAGCAGACGGCTATCGTGTAATCGATTATATGATAGCTTTTAATGGGGACAAACTTCAACAATATATTTCTTACTCATTTCTAATCTATTTTGGCCCATTTTTTCCATTCATCCTTATTTTTAGTGTTCTTTCTTATAATGATGATATCATAAAGATGTTGAGCCACCGCATACTATTTATCGTGGATTTTGTGGTATTTTTTATAAGATATCAAGGTCATTAGGATATCATGATGATAAGAAAGAGCATAAAAATAAGAAAGAACCAAAAATTGGCCGAAAACGGATAAAAAATGAGCGTGATATGAACCGTTGAAGTTTGTCCTATATGAATGGGCGATTACACGATACAGTGTGCTATCGTGTAATCGATTACACAATAGTCGGGCTATCGTGCAATTGATTACATGATAACCACTTGTTATCGTGTAATCTTGTTATCGTATAATCGATTACACGATAACTTTTTTAATATGACAAACTTCAATGATGCATTTCTTACTCATTTCTGATCCGTTTTTCCTATTTTTTTCATTCTTCCTTATTTTTAGTGTTTTTTTATAATAATAATGTAATAAAGATGTTGAGCCACCGCATACTATTTATTATTGATTTTATAGTATTTTTTTCGATTGGATATCAAGGTCATTAGGATATCATGATGATGAGAAAGAGCATAAAAATAAGGAAGAACAAAAAAAGGCCAAGGAGCGGCGACCGATTCATCAACCTGATTCTCATTTATGTGAGAATCACGTTTTCAGGGGTAAAATGTGAAAATTTTAATTTATCACTGTCATCGACCACTATTAGCGTTTTCACTAACTAAACGTTTTTTAGGCTTGATAACACTTTTTCAAGCATGAAAGATGAGTTTTTTCAGTTAAGTTTTTATGTAGACTAGTTTCTGCGAGCTCGGGCTCATGTGTGCCAACATGTACTAGGTGAGATGATCCTGGCCATTGGATTTTGATCTCACGGCAGGCATTAATGCAGAGGCAAGGATGCACATCGCTGGCGTGTGAGCCAAGGCTCATATTAACTTTTATATGTTTATCGTTTTTATATTGATCCAATCATCATGCCACCCCAATTTCAAAGAACAAATAAACATGATGACAGACCAATTTATTCAGCTCAAGGCATGCCACCCCATCATGAGCAATCACAACTTGTCACAAGCAAGAAGCTTGCACCTGATTATTCTACTTCCCCGTTTGCGAACTTCTTTAAGCTTGAAGATTAGCTATAACACCGAAATAATCAAACCCTTGCAAGGACGTGCTCACTAGTCATAGAAAAGGGACCCAGCGGACAAAAAATACAACTATTACACAAGAAAATGAAGGCTTGGTTACATTAAATGGCTATAAGTTGAACTAGATTCTGACCGTTTATGGCCCCCAGGGAGCATACCAACTCCTGGAGATGATCAGTGCTGCCTGTTCAACTTTGCACGCCTGACACAGTACACCAACTACAAGAAGGCAAAAGAAAATAAAAGTAAAGTAATAAGAAGGGAATCAGCTTTTTTTAATCTTGTGCCATAAAAAAAAAGGTTCTTTTACCCAAAGCCACCTGGATGCTCTAAGAGGATTAGCTCTCTCTCTCTGCCAAATTCAAAAGATAAAGTGTCCGTTACTGCACTGAGGTCTCAGGCTGTTTTTTTGCCATATTGGTTTATTGTTATAATATATATATATTGGCAAGAAAATACAGGTAAAGTAGGGTGGTCATGCTCTGGCCACTTTGAGACAGCTAAGTCTGCAGCATTCTTTCGGAGCTAGTGGGTTTTTTCTTTCATTTGAGAAGCAACTATGAGTACGAAGTTGTCTTGGTTCTTGACGGAGCAGCCTCAACCTCAGCCTGAGGAGGCGAAGAAAGGTTGGCCTTGAATCTTTGTGTAGCTTGTGAACTTGTTGGTTTTTTTGTTTGAACTCTGAAGAAAGTTTCTTATTTTGTGCCACTCAGATCCTGCTCCTGTGCTAGTTGAAACTGAGAAGAAAATGACTGTAGTTAAAGCTTGGGAGGAGTATAGAAAAGCTAGAGCTGAAAGCAAGTAGGGTTTTGTTGGTTTTTTTTTCGTACAATTTTATTTTAATTTAACCTTTGTCTTGGAGGCTAGAATTTGTGTTTTTCTTCTTTTGGGTGTGTGTTTTTGTTCTAAAGGAACATTTTTTTTACAATAATAGAGTCAGTGTTCCCTTGGTTAATTTTAGCTATTAGTTTATTTACTAGTGGAATGACTGAGATTTCAGTTTGAAGCTGATCCAGAGTGGTCAACCTGTTGTGCAGGGCAAGCCAAAAGATTTCTGATCTTGTTTCATGGGAGATCCAGAAAAAGGCATCTGTGGAAGCTAAAATGAGAATGTTAGAGGTAATTTCTTCCTAGGCCCTGTTTCCTCTTTTTTATTTTTGTAGTCTGAGTGAAAGAACAAATACAAAACCCAAAAGTTCATTTTTTTAGAGAACAAGTAGAGGAGAACAAAATTGTTGACGTTTTTTCTACTCTGATCTCTTTCCATGTTTTGGTGTTTTATAGTATGGAAATTATCTCTGAAAATCAAGTTCGTTCTTGTGTTGTTGGAAAACTTAACATAATACCTATATTCCTTGATTCCATCTTTTTTTTTCTGCTGAAAAATTAAAAGTATGCTATGGTGGTTAAAAGAGAGAAAATTCAAAGGACCATTATATGCAGAATGTGCTCCGAAAATTAAGAAATTTAGAAATTGAAAATACTTCTTGTTGCAGGATGCTCCTTTTTTTCTTGAATGGTGTTAGATATCTGTATTTGGTGTAAGTAATCTGAATTTGTTGATTATTACTAATTCACCATACAGCAAAATATTCCTTGATACCATCTATCCCTTTTTCTGCTGAAAAATGAAAAGTATGTTATGGGGGTAAAAAAGAACAAGAAAAATCGAAGGGCTGTCATAAGCAGAATTAGCTCCTAAAAGTAACAAATTTAGAGATTGAAAATAGTTCTAGTTGCAGGATGCTCTTTTTTTTCTTGAATGGTGTTAGATATCTATATTTGTTGTAATTAATCTAAATTTGTTGATTATTACTGCTCCATCATACAGCAAAATATGGAGAAGAAGTTAGCACAGCGTGCTGAGAAACTTAAAAATGAATTACCAATGATCCAAAAGAAAGCAAAAGACAAGAAAGCCATGATTGAGGCAAGAAAAGGCAAAGACCTCCACAAGGTGGAGAAAGTGGCTGAAAAATTCCGTGCTAATGGGCTTGCTCCAAAGAAACCCTTTGGCTTCTGAGGAAGCTAGTGACACTTCCATTGACAAGTATCTTCCTGTTTGTGTGATTATTGGTTCATTGTAACAGTTACGTTAAATTTTATTTCATGATATATATATGTGATCAATCTTAGATGTAGGTGCATTGAATGTATTCTCCAACAAGCAATTGTTTGTAAACATATACTCTTTCAGGTTTGGGTGTAACAATTAGTATGGGATGGTCTAATGACAATGTTGATGAAGCAAATTTGTGACTTTTGACTTGAGAGTGGATACTGGTCTGTATGGTGTGAAAGAGTTAAGCCTAACACCTTTTGGATTTTTATTTGTGTTGTGCATGATGTTTGGTATTCCTAGACAAAAATTTGTTTTTGTTCTTTCATATTTTAAAATTGCTTTGAAAGTGACACCTCCCTTAGTTCTGTTTCTAAAATTTTCTAAGTTCTCATGTAAAGTCAACGTAGGTACTCTATTGTTATTGTCCAAAACAACAATCGAGGTCATTTACCATTGGACAACTATTTTGCTTATTTCATCTTTTATGTATTTGGCATGAGTTATTTGTTTTAGATACAGAACGTTATGTATGGTATGAAAAGCTTGTGATCCATTTACAACCAATCTACTTATGTCTTCTGACTGTTATCTTTTTTCCGTTTACCTAATTACTCATGATTTGTACTTAATATGAATTTTTTATATTCTAAAAATCATTTAAGATTCTGCTGGAGTTGTTTTATTGATCTCTTGGACTAGTTTATAGTTGATTGATGAACCATTGTCAAGTTGTTTCTTGTCAAACTTTTATAGCAGTTTCCTACTAACCTTATACCTCATAATACCGAATAGAATACATTTAGTTAATTGAGAACCTAATACCAATGTGCTGTCAGATCGTGAACAAATGCTTCTTTAACTTCAAATTGTTAGTTCTTAATTTTTTATATGATAACCCTTTTAAACTAGGTCAAATTGTTTTATCTGTGAATTTATTTCTCTGGTCTTACATATCCAGGAGTGATAACTAGAGATGTCATTTCAGTTTTTGTGGCAAACAATCTGTTTTATGATGATTTTTGTTTGGTTGTTTGTTTATATTTTGTGATCATTTCATGCTTGATCTGGTATAATACCACGTTGACTGCTCGGTTCCGGACTAGTAAAGAGTGAATAGATGAATTTCAATTGTTTCAAAGTATCTATGAGAAAATAGGTAGATGAGGATTTTATCAATTATGTAATTCATGCTTAAGCTGCTATTATATGTTAAAATTCTCAAAATGCATGCTGAGAAAGTTGATACTAAGATTCCAACAGCTTACAGACTTGGAGATGTCATCTGGAATAAAGTTCCCAAGACAAAGTCAGGCTTTTAAGCAAGGACTAAGGAGTACAATATGGTCAATGGCTGCTCTGTTCTAGTTTATAAAACACTGTATGAGTTGGACAAGAGGAATTCGCTCCTTACTGCCAAACCCCAAGAGCTATGTTTAATCCAGGCCGGCAATAGCCCAACTTGACAGATGATTTTAAATTGCTTGCAACAATTAGAATAAGATCGAATGTTGCTTTTCAGTATGTTGTTTGATTGAAAACTTGTCTTAAGGGTAGCCTAGGCTGGCAATGGATCAACTTGTGCAAAATTTTAAATCTTTGTAAACTCCAAACCGAGTACTGTCCATTATGGCGTGTCAGGCCAACTGCCATATCCGGATTGGCATTCTTTTAAACTAGTTAGAAACCCACTAATGTCACACAATCGGGACCAATTGAATGTAACTGAGTCCTGGCAGTTAAAAGCAGGCTCCACTGCTGATAGATGTTGGAAGCATTGCACTCAATGATTTGAATTGGGGAGGCTACAATGATAATTCCATGATTCGTTTCTAATTTTAGATGAGATGTATTTTACTGCCTGTAGTAGCTAGTATGGGCTCTTTGGGAGGCCATTTCTCACCATTTCCTATCATTTCCCACTAAAAAGTGTTTCAGAGGCCATTTACATTTAGTAGGTGAATGATCATAATGGATATTTTCATTCTTAAGGTGAATGTCCTCACGGGGACATTCACTTGTCAAATGGGTTTTTAAATGGGAATCTTGTGACGAATGATTATAATTACCATTCCATCATTTATGTTTCTTTTTGAATCCTCAAAACCCATGCTTCAATCATTGAATAAAAATAATTTTTTTTTCCTTTCCTATGATCTTCAAATGCCCTCCCAAACAGCCCCATAGTCGCCTGGTAGCTAGCTATGTAACGATGCTGGCCTTTATCTTCCATGGTCATGGATCCCAGTCTGTCAGGAAAACATTTTGAAAAACTAAATAGGACACTCATTAACATTTTGGAAACTCTGTAAGTCATGAATGACACTGCCTCTTCTTCTTTTAATAAAGGCTATAGGAGATTAACGTAATCACCTTAGTAGATACTGAAATTAAACAAAACTTGCCAAAGTGCACATGCAAATGCACGTGATGATATTGACTCTGACCAAGAAAATGTGAATTAACTCATAAAACTGTAAATGTGGAGTACATTGGGGAAAAGAGTTATTATATCCAAAAGATTAATGTATTGTACATGAGATATTTCATTGGTATTTGATAAAGTAACTGAATAAACTGGCTACATGAGCTGGTCGTTATGGTATGTAGACAGAATCATAGGGACCACAAACTGTTGGTTATCTTATTGATGGTGAGAAAAGGAATCTATTTGCATCCATCAAAAAGAAAAACAAGGAATCTAGTTGTGCATCCAGATTGAGGTGTACAAAGTGACATGGTGTCACTGTTCATGGGTGATGTGGCAGTGATGCTAATTTTACAAAGATAGGCACTATAGTCCAGAAGTTTTGGTCAATCTGGCAGAAGACAAATCGATTGGAACACTTGATACTTGATAGGTTGTGGCCAATTTGCAGAAGGATGAGTCGTTCACCACCCCACATTTTAGCTAGCCCGCCCCTTAACACGGTCAGTGGATGTCCACGTCTGTGAGACCTACGTATAAGTGGGAGTGGGCAAGGTGGGGTGGTGAACTACTCATCCTTTTGCCATAATCTTGTGCTCGGTTTTCAGCCCCGGTATGATAAATATGGTCTAATCTAGTGCCGAGGCTGACTATCGCCATTATGATCGGGCAAGATCTAAGTTGAAACAAGTATGTAGACAACCTTCCCAAGTGATGTTAAATGTATTCATTTGTTCAACAATAGAACTGAAAGTATCAAGAAATAGATCAGATGATAACCAACGGGCTGTTGGTGTGATGGGCAGTGCATGGTTCATGGTTCCTAAAGCGGAGGTACAGGACTCCCACACCGTTGGCCTACTACCCGGATTTTATCCCGACTTACCTGGTGCGTGTGATGAGTGGTCCTTGTACATGTCCAAGGGGATTGGTGGCAGGAGGCAGCGCTCAAAGAGACTGGTTACCCTGCACATTCTAGTCGGACCCTAAGTATTCGGATACCTCTTGTTACAACACAAAATGAAATGGCTTAGATGATGCGACCAAAGCAATATGTTATACTCTATGAATGGTGGCATTAGGTTGAGGATTTTGCATACCTCTTCCAAGCAGAATAAAGTAACTAAAATATGAAAAAGGAGAGCTCGTGCTGAGAGTAGTCAATATTTGAATGATTATTGAGAAGAGGAGCTTTGCAGGGGAACCTACCGTTTGGCTGAAAATGTTGTACTAAGCTTAACTAATGTAAGTGGCTCTCCGTATGAGCTCATCAAGGATATCTTAGTGTTCGTTTTCAAGGGAGGCTGGTCAATTTGTTTCTCACCCGTTACCATTGGAGGTGTGCTACGAAGGAGCTGCAAGAAGAGAGGGGTAGAAGATCCATCTGTGAAATGAGAGTTACAGGAAGAATCGCTTGCAGACTGGAACATTTATGTGGGCACCATGCTATGCGGAGTAGCATTTTTTTTTTGGGTATACGAAGCAGAGTAGCATTACTCCTTTTAATAGGCAAAGGTTTTTGGGGCCACAAGCAAGTGCAAGTACCTGGTTTTCCATATAGTTGACAAATTGGCAATTTAACATTGAGATTACTGTTAATGTGATGTAAATGTTTGCCCCTGAGGGAAAATAAGTTTCTAGAAAAAAAATGAACTTAGAAGCCCCATCAGAGAACCAATAATTGGAAAGAATATAACATCTGAAATGTGTATTAAAATACAATCACACGATCCAAGAAATTGCTTTCTTTTTATGAAATCCAAGAAACAGCTAAAGCTACAGAAAAAACAACTTTTTTTATAACTTATGGAAGGGGGGTACATATACTTTACAAACACCAGTTTGCATCCATAATTTACTAAACCTATTTAGACTTGAAATTTTTTATTGTATCTGAAGAAAAATAAATAAAAATTTTCCATTGCTCACAACAGTTAGACCTGCAAGTTTTGCATTAGATCGAAGCATCCAGTTCCCATTTTAACTGGCAAACCAAGACAAATTCTAGATGATGGAGATTCTAACCTTTCTACTTCTCCTAAAAGAGCCGCTGTTTTCACAAACTGTGTAGCAGTCTCAAAAGTCATCTTGCTGAAAGGTGATGTGCTAGATTCAATGCCGTACCTGCTCATTGGCCGATATCCGCCATCAACAGTCATGTAATCAGCAATAAGGGTCAGATGCCGTGTATTGACAGATATCCCATACAAACCAAATACCCCTTTGACCTCATTTATGATGGTTGCTCTTGCAGCTTCCACTCCATAAGTCTTGAGGACAGAATATATGTCATTTGTAATTATACTATTTACATCTATATCTTCCTGCATGTTCCAGATTGCTTGGAAATCGACACCAGCAGTTTGAATTGCAGGTTTACCCGAATCCCCATTGAGCTCAATCACTGAACATCGATCAATTCTCCCAGATGACTTTACATACACCTTGCTTGCAGCCTGCTGGGCAATCTAGATAATGTAGCACGAAGAATTAATCAGCTACTAATATTCATTTTAAGAATCAAAATTCTTCAACAAAATTAGAGAATCTGATTATGAAACAGAAGGCAGAAATTGGCCATACAACCATTTTAGTAGTATATAAACAGTTGGCATGATTTTTCTCTCAATTTATTTTTTGCTAAAAAATTAGGGAGGGCATAGAAGACTTATATTACTAATGAGTAGGTATGTGGTGCCCGCTTCACAAAAGTAGTTCTCCACACAACACAAAGCAAACACTGATAACTACTGTGCAAGCTACATGGACATAGCTAAAGAAGTGCAACCGTCCAATGCTGACCGAAAGGGAGTCAAAACATTCACTGTAATGATGGAAGCAGGGAAGGACACCATCTACCACTGCAAATCCACCACGGCAGATGGCTAACCTAACACCAGCAAATATCTCCAGGAAATCAACAAATTTGGGAGGTAAAGGAACACGCTGGATGGGCTGATCTATCAAGACCAAGATTGTCAATTCGCTATTTAACTAAATACTTCCAACAAAAAAATATGTGATTGACATACTAACAATTAAAAATCAGAAAGTCACTTAACGATGAATGACATACCAACAAATATATATCAGATAGTCAATGTACAATGAACAAAGTGACACGCCTCAGTTCACTTCCCAAAGATCATTAAAATAATACCCTTTCCATACGAAGAAAATATGATATGCATGGCAAATACAAAAGAAGAACCTGCTTAAGATTGAATAATACCTTAGCCATAAGAATGCGAGGATCATTTTTCAAGTAGAAGCAAGCTCTAAATTCCAACCCTTCCATGTCGCAACCTAACAGCCTATCATTCTTCCTGATAGTTCCTGCTTTGGTATTCTTTAAGATAGTTTTCGATTTACTTCCTTTTTGTTTTGATCCTGAGATAGATGAAGGCTCCAATTCAGATGGACCTTCATCCTCGGCGTAAAAAATCTCACTTTTTCCGTCCTCGGTTTCACTTGCTCCTCCAAGAGTAAAATCACTCTCAGTTTCATCAACATTACTTTCTAATACAATGGACCGATCCCTATCTCGTTCAGAATCAATCATGGATACTTCGTTGTCATTATGATAATCCACCTCATCACCACCATCCTCATTATCACCATCATCATCAGCAGCAGTAGCATTGTCATCATCATCAAGCCCAGCACTACCATTACCACCCTCTTCTGCTTGGTATTCATCTCTAGACTCAGCAGAACCAACATTCATGTTATCCGAAACATCACTGATCCCACCAATTTTTTTCACATGGATCTTAATTAATTCCTCCAGTTCTCTAATAAGCTTAGAACTGAGGGTGTCATAACAGTCTTGTAGCGTAATATTTGAATGGGGACAATGACTCTCAGGTTCGTAGATTGTGATTTTCAGTACATATACAGTTCCAACTTCGTTGCCATGAAGAGCAAATGGCAATATATCAACCTCCATGGTGTCTACAATATCTGCAACAGTGATTTTCTTCAACATTGCAGCAAGACGGTCAGCATCATCCCTAAAGTAGCAACATGAATAACGCCACCAAAATGTTAATGCTTATATTATGAACTCACAAGGAAGCCAGAACTCCACAAGATAAATTCCTTAACTCTACCGACTAAATGAATAAATGTAACTCAACTTTAATGAGCATCCAAACAAGATTGAAATTTATTTTAAACCTACATCACTTTTAGAGAGTTACGCTTTCAGTAAGGTGTGTCAGCAAGCCAGTATAAACATTAACAGGAAGCTGTACTGCCTTCAACAGACATAGGGGTGTGTGCCAAAACTAGCTAGCCACTAAGACCAAATAATATTCACCCACCTTTTTGGGTTTTAAATGAACAAATCTACAAAATACCCACTCCCTCTGAGTTGTAATGCACAAAATGAATACATAAGCTGAAAGAAGACAAGCTTTAAAATAACTTTTTTTTTCGTTTTAAAATAACTTAAAAAGAAAGAAATACTGAGCAATCACTAATTAACACATTGTTAGATTCTTGAAATCAGATATATACATTCAATGTCTTTAGTTAATAATGCTGGAAGCATTTTGGTCCCTATAAGTATTAGGAAAAGTTTGGAGGAAAAGAGACCTTTATAAACAAATGAATTATTATGAAACTGAGACTGGATTTACTCAATAAAAACAGTTAAGAGGGAATTAGTTAGGTTTCTTCATGTATGAGATTGAGAACAGCAGCTTAAAGCCAGCAAGTGACAAATTGACACCTAACTAGTTAGGTTTCTTCATGTATGAACTCTCTGCAGCTGATTTGGTTTTATTGCTCGCAAAATTCAAAGAAAAATCGACATAAAGACATTTAACAGCTGGACCAGTTTTAGCATTTATTTTATTGCATGCATTGCATCTGTACCTGTCAAACATCTGACAAGGCACAACAATCAGCTTAATATCTCACTGAAATGATTTCCAACCACACTGAAGAAATTTCACAATAAGTTTCCTTCTTAGGACAGGAAGTTTCAGCTATTGACAAATTTCAGTAGGACAGGAAGTTTCCTTCTTAGGACAGGAAGTTTCAGTTATTGACAAATTTATTCAGATTAATATCTCACTGAAATGATTTCCAACCACACTGAAGAAATTTCACAATTGCTACTTCCAATGCAAAAAAGGCACAATCAGCTTTAATGATATAAACAAAAAGCATACAGGAAAATCAATGAAAAAACTACTTGCCTTGTTCTTCCTTCTAATAGAGGGCAGGTCATAACTGGAGTCTGAATTATTTCTGAAGCCCTCATCAGAATTTCTTGCAGCCTTGGAATTCCAAGTGTCACATTCATTTCTCCACGTCCAGCTAAATGAAATGTGTTGAGGCTGCACATTGGACAATTAAACTGCATTAGTTTTCAGATGAACAAAGCACTCAATTTTGAATCATTGGATGGGAGTGAGGATGGCACCTCAATTAAACAAATAGAAAGCCAAGCACTTCATTGAGTTACTTTCTCTCATATTATAGATTATAGAAGATAGAGGATATAGATATTGCACATACAATTTGTGCTTTAAAGTGGTTTTGTACTCTTTAGATTACGCATCTTTTTCATTCCTTCTGAAGTTGTATAGGGGAAAACTCAAATACATAGCGTTGGAAGTTTCAGCAAAAGATCGACCTTTATTGGCAGAAACAAGCCGCTCATTTTGATTGTTTTTTAAGCTGCAGAGGAGTAAATCAATCAGCTCATCCCAGATTTCTATCTGTCGGAACTGGTTTAAATACTTAGTTGGACCACTTGGAGTAAACCAGTCCTTTCTATTTGTCTGTCACCTTTCAAACAAGAGCAGGAGTTGTTCTAAAATTAGTCAAGACTCTGATACTTGTCAAAGTCCCATTTCTCATGGGAAGTAGAGAGAAGAACAGTAATTGGTTACTCAATTGTTGTTGATCTTCCGAATTATAGTAACCTTATCTTTTCTCAAAACTAATCTTCATTTCTTGTTTTCGAATTATTTAAGATTGAACCAAAACTTATTAACTGATTTTAGTTTTTAATCGATTTGTTTTGACTCGATGTATAGACCTTCTTTTGTGCCTTCATTGAGGACCAAAACAGCATTCATACAGGATCTAAGAATGTGCTTTCAACTAAACACGAAGTTAGACTCCAATAGCGATCATTCGAGGGTTTTATTTTACACATATGAGGTTTGGTTCAACCCATTGGTGGGATCCAAAATGACCTGTGATATCAGTATCGGCCTTTAAAAGAGCATATTTTTAGCACTAAATTAAGCCCAAGTAGATTTGTTAGACAAAACCAAGATTAAAGAACGAATTTGGTCTAATTTCAGCCCAACGTCATATGTTCGGGGGCTGAACTCAGCACCCTCTTCAGACTTATTTTCTTCGTTTTTGATAAATTAAAAATTATATAAAACCCGCAAATGGGAAAAGCTAAAAAAGAAACTTATTACCTTGAGCCCTATTTTCTTAAAAAACAGTGCAGCACATGTTATGTTGAAGATAAACAATACTTTATGCGGGAAGAACTGACATAGCAATAAAATACATGGCACAAATACTTGCCACTTGATCAAATAGCATACATAACTAGCATACATCAAGTACTTTCAAACAAAATAAATATGAAAATTAAGTGAGTATATTGCATATTTATGTATGTATACTCGTATAACACACTATTCCACTCATGTAGACCCAACTTTTGTTGGGGTGATAAAGTCTCATTCTGGTGATCCAAAAGTATATTCCAACCAACTTGTAAAGCATTATCTATAGCCGTCCTCTCATCCTTTCCCAAAAGTAAAATTATTCTCTAGAAGCTGTTTCTAGCAGTTTACAGACTAATACTTTGTGATGCCTATGTATCTGTATCTTCATCATATCTCAGTACTTGTAATACAAAAGAGATCATTTCATTATCCGCATCCTGATTCAAAAAGCTCCATATTCCTTGCAAGATATATATAAATATCCGACTTCCTCGAAGCAACTAACAGCACAAAACAAAAGGTATCTCCTGCCTAAAATGCATCAGAACTGATTTTTCATGCAGAGATCCTGCCGAGACTGCATATTTTACCATTTGGAACACAGCGCATAGGTTCTCTTCTCTCAATTTAGTTAAGAACCAAATCCAGCATGTCTAGGTAATGAAGTGTAAATGCAGCAAAATTATTTTGCCTCCATAATGACAAATACCATTATTAAAAAGTTCCTAGACTAATTAAAAACATATCTAAGCAAAAATATGCTGCAATTAAAATTGATGTAACACAAAGAAGTCCTGCTTTTTGCTTGATCGTTAGGCTGTATTCGTAGCAACTATTTACACTCATGTAGACCCAACTTTTGTCGGGGGAATAAAGACTCATTCTGGTGATCCAAAAGTATATTCCAACCAACTTGTACAGCATTATCTACAGCCGCCCTCTCACCCTTTCCAAAAGGTAAAATTATTCTCCAGAAGCTGTTTCCAGCAGTTTACAGACTAATACTTTTGTAATGCCTACGTGTCTGTATCTTCATCATATCTTGGTACTTATACATACAAAAGAGATCATTTTCATTATCTGCATCCTGATTCAAAAAGCTCCATATTCCTTACAAGATATATATAAATATCCAACTTCCTCGAAGTAACTAAGTAACCAACAGCACAAAACGAAAGGCATCTCCTGCCTAAAATGCATCAGAACTGATTTTTCATGCAGAGATACTGCCGAGACTGCATCTTTTACTATAAGGCACACAGCGCATAGGTTCTCTTCTCTCAATTTAGTTAACCAAATCCAGCATGTCTAGGTAATGAAGTGTAAATGCAGAAAAATTATTTTGCCTCCATAATGACAAATACCATTATTAAGAAGTTCCAAGACTATATTAAAAAACATATCTAAGCAAAAATATGCTGCAATTAAAGTTGATGTAACACAAAGAAGTCCTGCTTTTTGCTTGATCGTTAGGCTGTATTCGTAGCAACTATTTAGACTACACATGAAATGGTACGCAATAATGTCTAAACCTTTTCAACTATAATATCCCGATTCTACAACACAGCAGCAAAATTGCTTGGGCTGCTATACACACACGAACATTCTAACCTAAAATCTTACCTCCTTGTGATGCTTCAAACTTTACTAATTCCAATCACCATCACCCTTCCTTAAACCTATCCATGATAATTGTTCACTGCAACCTGATTTTGCTCCACAATTCTGCTCTATTAAATGATATTTCACACTCTAAGGCCATCTGTCTTTTCCCACCAACTGAACCCGAGTTTCCCTTCCTCTCAGTACTTAAGGACCCCTAACAAGCCACCGCTCACGGCACATCTTTTAGATTGAAAATGTAAACTTACATATACCAGAAAAAATACAAAATTATCGCATAAAGAACAGAAAAGAGAAATGACAGAAATACCAGGAAAACGAACAACAAGAAAGCCAATATACAAGCTTCCATACAAACTATGCTTTGCTCAAATAACATCATATCATCAAGAATGCCGAGGGCAAAGAGTAGAAAGAGTATCATTAATAACAAAAAAAACACATGGGAAAACAACATATACAATGCACTCAAGAAAAACACAAAATAGCATGTTATTACATGGAGTACACCTAATTATTTCACCAAGGGAATTAAATTTAAACTCACGTCATTTGTGTTGACGGTTCCCCTACAGACTGCGCAGCAATTACACCAACAGCTTCTCCAGGCTGCGCAAGACTTGAAAGATACTTATGCTTCACAAGATTCATAAACGTAGTCTTTTTTAATTTATAGGAACCTCGCTTCTTCTTCCTCAGAATACCAATAAATTCCTTAGCCTTTTCTTCTAAGGCCTGAGGCAATCCACTGATATAACTATCAGATCTCAGCAAATTAGCTTTATCAAGCTTTCCACCAAGCTTTGCTTCAACAACTGCCTGATTCTGTATGATGATGTAATAACATATCAGTCTCATAAAATATGAGTTATATTTGGACATCAAAAAGTTAACTTTTAATAATCTTACAGATGCAATTGCTTTGAATTCAGATAAATAACTTGTCATTTGGACATCAACACCATCATCTCCATAACAGAATTGGATGACAGTTCCATCAGCATCACGCACAGTATGATCATAACAAACTTTTAGAGATTCAAGATTTTTTATGAGACATCTTTGCAAATACCCACTACGAGATGTTTTAACTGCTGTATCAACTAATCTGCACAAGAGAGAAGGCGAGTTTTCAAATATCAGCAATGGCAAACGAAAATTACAGGAGATGGGAAAAGAACAATAAAAACTGTGTTACCCTTCACGACCAGCCATACAATGGAAGTAATACTCCTGGGGGCGAAGCCCAGTCAAAAACCGGTCACTAATAAAGCCACCAGCTCGAGCTGCACAATCCCATGATGGGAAAGAAGGTAAAGTCTTTCCTGAAACCATACGTGGGACTCGTTTGCCTTCCAGCTCTTGCTGCCCCAGCAGAGAAGAAATTTGTGTCAAATTGACCTATTCAAAGGAGAAGCAATCAGTTAGTGGCAATAACTTTCATCAAATAATACATCTTTATACAATCGAAATCTCAAATCATAATTTCAAAAGAATGATAAACAGTACCAAGGAATAACGAGAGAAAGGAAACAAATTGATATAGCATTATAGCTTCCAACTAAAAGCAGGCGTTTTTTTCTTTAAAGATTCCCAATGACTACAAATTTATAAGCATTGGCATTTATGAAGGAAAAACTTATGCTCTGATTATTTTTAGAAATGTCCATGAGAAGATAGGTCATGAAGGTGAAAGGTGATAATCTATATAAAAGCAGAGATCTTCAAGCATGGAACATATAAATTGTGCATTGACAATATGGCTATGCCACACAGTTAGTAGGATCTTGTATCAAATCCATAAAATTTTAAATAAAAAACAGATTCATAATGCTTGTGTTGTTTCAAAAGAATAAGATTCCTAGTACCATCAGCAACAGTACTTAAAAATTGGATAAATGCATAAATGAATCTAAACGACCAATCTCTCATGCACTAATAAAATGTAACATAAGCAAAGCACTGTTATACCATATATCTGATTTCGCATCCATAAACACACATCACCTCAAGTAAAAAAACAAACTCTAATACTCTCATTATATAGATGCTACTCTCAAAATACACTGCGTAACTTCGTGCTCCTTAGATAATACTACTCTGATCTCTTTTGGTCTGTGAGATACATAGAAATTGACAAAGTTTTATAGCCAGATGCCGACCTAACACAACCTACCTTTACCCGGGCTTGGACCGGTATTGAGAGAAATGGTGGAGTTTTTTGAAAGAGACACAACTCTCTTTCAAAAGGGTCAGCACAAAACATGCTAGAGTGGAGACGCAGATCCAATGCCCCTGACCAAAAATTGTTGGGAAGGTGCTACTTCATTATGATTGTGTTATCTTTTACTACAACAGAATCCATATGCTCTTTCAGTCACCACTCATAACAGTGGAACATATTTATTTTGTACATATTCTTAAACCTTCTCAAGTAGGTTTTGTCCTCTTTTACAATTCTTCTGCTCCCTGAAGCACCTCAACTCTTTTCAACCATAGTGCTTTCTGCTATCTCATGATACCATTTGAATACGAAAAAGTGATAATGATATCTCATCGTAGTACTATAATGTCAGCTAGTTTAACTTTATCGGTCATTTCCATAAGTTAAAAACATGGGACCCCTGCAGTCTTTATTTTTCTTTTCTTCTTTCATTGTAAGAATAATGACGATAAATTGTAGACAGTCTTCATTAGAGAAAGAAAAGGATAACCATGATAAAAGAAACAGGTATACAAAGGAGAAAAACACCAGCATTTGATCATCTTAGGTCTTAACACAATGAAAAAGAAGTGTGTCAAGAGGTGAATTAGAAAGCCCACTTAAATAGTAAGGCCGAAGATGAAGCTACAATGGTACTGAGTACTGTATATAGTATTGACTACAAAGTAGGTAAGATATTACTTCAAGATATATGGTAAGGAAACCGAAAACCAACTTAGAGTGCCAACCACCAAAATACTGTGACTGTGTTGTCACTAATTCATACAGCCTCATTTGTAGGCCCACATGTGATTACAGAAATGTTCATAGTAGTTACTTTCTAAGAAAAAGTATAAAATATCTTCTCTACATCTTAAATATATATTGCAACATTAACAACAGCAAAATCTATTACTCACCAAACTGCCTTTAGCTCCAGTTGTGGTCATCAGCGTGAGGCAATTCCTTGGAAATGGTTTTATAAGACCACTTGGGAATAATTCAGAGTTGACTTCAGAGGTTAAACGATTGAGAGCACTTGACATCATTCGGTCTAAAGCTGCCGTTGCAGATTCGCCATTACTACGAATAACTCTTTCAATTTCGGATTGCAACTTCACTGGATCTGCAATCATAAGTAATAGTTATCAGAAATGCCTAAAGTAAGAATCTGTCAAAGCAGAGATTCATGGTATTCTGACCCCATAATATTACTAAATCCAAATAACATATATAATGAGTAAAAGACAAAGCACAGTGCACAATCAACTACTACTGCAAACTACTTTTGTTCTTCCCCAATAGCAAGTCAGCGGCAGTTCATCAATTTCAATGCCACCATTATCAATTGTTAATCAATTACTAGAGTGACATTTAATACCCCTCGCAAGAGTACAAAAAATCCAAAGCTGTAACAGACTGAACTAAAAGATGCCCAACCCCATGAAAGACATCAAACTTATAGTAACATCAAGATGTAAGTTACCTGTTAAGGTTCTTAAAAGTGAGCCTCACGATGTTGTCTAGGGGTTGGACCAAGTGATTTGGTGGAAAATCAAGGGTTGTAGTGATACCAAATATGGACCCATTTTAATGTCAGAGCCCGAGTGCAGCGTGTGATTTTAAGACAACGTTTAACATCTGAAATTTCATGTGCTCGTATGGATGAAACTTACATGTCAAGATGGGCCCATATTGGTATCCCATCATCTTAGCCAATCCACTCTCAAGCCCTCTTGGTCCCCAGGTGGGCCCAAAGATAAAATGTCAACAAGGTGCAGCTCTAAGTGTGTTCAAGAAAGCTCTACACAGCCCTAATGAACGTTACCCTGGCACTGTTGTCTCTTACTAGTGCCAAGGTCAATAACCCCAGCTAGGATTGTCTATCCCAGGTGATATCATTCATAAATATCTAGGAGTACTAGGAGAATGAAAGCTCAGGAAATGAAGTACAACAAACCTAAATCACCAACATTTCGACCAACAAACTGAGAATGGACCATTTCTCCAATTTTGTCACTTTTTCCTAATTTCTTTATTCTTTCCTCATCCGCCTTCTGTACAACAAGAAGATCGTCCACACCACATGTAAACCCGTGCATCTGAAAGATGAGAGGCATTGTTTAAGAGAATGATTATATTATTTAGGAAAATGAATTTGACTAGACCATGATTTAGTCTGCAAAATAATTATAAGATACAATAAGTAAAAGAACCTGCAAAAACACTGTGAATAGACGGCTAAACATAGAAAGTAGAAGCCCGGCGGCATTTGAACCGTAAAGCTCCTGAACAGAATGAATCAAGCCATACTTTCCAAACTGAGCCTTATCAATCACTCCATGCAGAAATTCGTTTTTCTGAATTAGCAACTTGAACTCTCCACTATTAGGACCAAAATAATCTCTCGGAATCCTCCCGGCTTTTCTAACTGTGAAAGGTTGTTGACCTCTAGTAATATGATTTAGAATTGCGGTTATCACCTACAGAAAAAACATGTCATTAAAAACGTGAAGCTAAACCCCCTTTTCCACACATTTGATTTAGTTTTTGTCTGCTTTATAATGTAGAACCTCTAATCACACATTAATAAGGTGACAACACGCAATGATAGGTACGTGCTTCTAAGAAGCTTACCTGTTTCCCAGTCCAAAGGGGTTGAGGTTTCCATATAGCAGGAAGAATGGGTTGCACTTCGTCATCCAAAGTTACTGTACAAACTTTCTTGTGCAACCTACTATACGTAGAACATGAAGCAGCTGTGGGGACAAGACAAGCATATAATAGCTGCTGGTACTCGTCACGTGTCAAAAACGTGTCCCTCTTAGTAAGAAGTACAGCACTCACGATATGATCCTGCAAAAATAGAAAAATTTGTTAAGACACAAATTGAATTTCCATCTATAAACAACACAACTAAGCTGTCATACTAATTTTCAACTATTGCACTAATATAAAAACCTGAATCAAACCCCTGATGGGATCACCACTTGTTGGAACTGTGAACTGCTCATTAGCATTAACAATGTTCACAGCTTCAGCACGGGATATTTCATCTTGAGGAAAATGGACATTCATTTCGTCACCATCAAAATCAGCATTGTAAGTGCTGCAAGTCAAAACCAACAAAATATTAATGTAAAAAGATACCAGAAGAGCTCCAAGTACTGCATTGATCGAAACAATGAAAAATGACGCTGCAACTGAAAACCTGCAATTTGCATAATGCATGCGAAGTGTTTTTTCCCCCTTCAGAACACGAACCACATGGGCCATCATACTTGGTTTGTGAAGTGTAGGCTACCGAAAAAGAAGAGGCCAGCAATTAATTTTTTATTTTAAAGCAAGGAAGCAAATATCTTTATTTTAAAACTAACAAATAAGACATAAATTTTTAAAGCCTCTCTTAGAAAATTTTGATCCACTTATGAACATGGATTCTAATTTGTGAGAATAGGCTCCTAAATCGTTCAAAAAGATACATTGCTAAAAACAATTATCTGCACAACTTGGATTTGGTGACGAAATCTAAACCTTAGCAGGTACAATTGAACCATATAATACCTGGCGATTAACAAGCACAATATCTCCATCTTGGAGATGACGATACACAACCTTTCCTTCGAACTCCATTTCTGGACTCTTCTCAGCATGTGTAATAACTCCTCTTGAGGACGGTAACTTCCTAGATATTGCCACACGCTTATTTCTATTTGGTGGCAGTTTCATAGTAGATGACCTCTCGACATAATGAGTTGCCCCAGGATGCACTTCACTACCATTTATAATAGAATGTCTCAGTTTGCTAACATTCCAAGATGTCACCCTCTGCAAGATCCCAATTGGTTTAGAATAATAAAGTCATTCATAATATCTTCTTGCTTTAGAGGTGAAGAGTTATAGCAGAAAGAATTATTGGATATGAGCAATCTTTTGACCAGGGGCAGACGCTTCTTTCTTAGTTTGTCCGCATGCAAGCTCATAACTAGCGAAGAGCTGCTCTGCAGTGTCTGCTCCTGAAATGCTCTTCTAAAAGTCTTCCCAATTTCAAAGACATGGAAGAAAGAAAAAGAACATGGCATCATGAGACAGACATTTGCCTACATAGGTGCAGTTCTAAGGTTTGCAATCTTAGCAAGATCACTCATCTCAGCTGGGGGTTCAAGAAAATGAGATGTGAGACAACCGCAAGGGTGGAAGATCCAAATCTTGGAGAGATGTCAATCTCAGTAAAAGTAGACTTCCACTGTGTTAAATTTCCAAATCTCAGGTGAGCTCACGCCAATCTCGGTCTAGGTCTCAAAAAAAAAGGTAATTACATTCCTGTTCTTCAACCATGACTGTCACATTATTGTTAGATTCCTATTAAAGATTAATACTATAATTTATTTATTTTTACCATGCACTACAATTATTATTAAACTGTCAATGCTGATGATTAGAGTTTATTATTGTGATAATGTTATTAGAGTCACTCTACCTTTCATTAGTGTCATGTAACCTAAGAACTGTGATACTGTTGATGTTTAGGAACTATGTAGAACATCCATTTGTTTAGGATATAATTTTTTTAACGAGTTCATGATTTGATGTGTTTTACTGTAGCACATAGTTTATAAGTTCCAGATATTAGACATCCATTTTTCTTAAAAGATTATAATTTCCTCATCATGGACACCCTTTCCCGATCTCTTTGAGATACTCAGCCATCCGAGATCGAGACAGAGGTTGCAAACCCTGTGCAGCACTGCATAGAAAACACATGTATACTATAACTATTGCAAATATAAAATATTTCGCATAGCAAGAAGCCAAGTGGCACACAAATGACTCCATGTGGGCATCAACTACCACTCTACAACCATGTGTCTAGATAATAATTTCCGCACGTGTGGATGCAAACAAGACATATAAAGCAAGCAAGAAAATTCCATCCTTGTTCGTCTTGAGGATATGATATGCCATTTCTAGTCACATAACACCCGCTTAATAAATTAAATGGTACCTTTTATATGATAGCAACAGTTAAGCCACACGAAAAGATGAGCATCACATAGAAGAATTGTTAAGATGGATGTGAGATAACTTTTGTGGATCATATTAGAAATAATCATAAGGAAAAACTCAGGTAAACTTGATTGGTAACAAAAAGAGAGCGCCAATTACAATGGTTTGGATGTGTTGAAATAAGAACACAAAGAGCTCACGTAAGTAGATGTGATTTGTGGACCTCAGTAGATACGACCATATTAAGAGAAACCTAGGTAATTAAGATAATTCCAATATACTACCGCTGTCCTGTTTTAGATCTCCATGTGAAAAATGTTGATTTTTATTGGATGGTGAAAAACCCAACTAATGGAGGAAAGAAGAGGTTTATAATCCATTGACCATATGGAGCATCTAAAACAGGACAGAGGGAGTATATTCAAAGAAGACCACAAAGAACTCAGGTAAGCAGGTGTGATCAATGGCATTTAGAGGTCCCTAGAAGAAAAATAGGACAACACAAGATGACTTAAAAGAAACGAGTGCAAAAAAAGTTGGCAACATATGGCTTGGATGTAGAACTTGACTATGATAGCTTTCAATTATAGAGCACAATCCCTGTTTTTCCTTTTTGGGCAAAAAGAGCAGATAACCTGTTGCTGATACTTGCAAATGGGATAAGGAGGTGATGACGATGATGAAGATGACAATGACAAGAGCGACCTGTACATCAATAAAATATGGAACATGTGGGCTTCACCGTGTTTCCCTTCTATATCTTTCACTCACCCCACAGTCAAATGACAAGTATGACATAAATCTAACCAAAATTCAGTATAGGCTCAAACGTGTACGCGAAAATGGAACCTTATAGTTTGCTAGGTGGACATAATTATTGGCAGGAATCTGATTAATAACTCCAGAAAGGAAGTTCATTGTTCAGTTGCAAACATTTTCTGCCTAAGAACCCTTCTTTCCACATGTTGGGCCATTTGTATCCAGTAAAACAAACCTATGACCATGAGACCACCATGGCAGTTATCTTATTACACTTGGCTACTCCTAGTTCAATCGCAGCCTACAGGCACATTTTTTGCCGCCTTAGTTGTATTGCACACAAAGTGGTAGCAGAGCCAAGAATTTGGGCTGAGTTGTCTGCTGGTGAAGAATACGCACTCAGGTAACACGAATCTAGTCTTTATATAAGGATATAGTCTCTCCATTCGCTTTTACATGTTGGATTTGGAAAAAGGCTCTTTTCATTGGACTATGGGGCCCACAGAAGATTATGTGACCTCCTCATCTCCTGCACAAAATATGAATACTATCTCGGACTATGGACTGACCAGAAACCTACCTATAGGGGCTGGCTGCAGGACCTTTCCGGGGAGATGCAGATCTAATGCTGACCTCCATCGAGAACTCGGCTGAGTTCATGATCAACAACTTCAGAAATTGGACATCTCCATCCACCGGAAGCTCCTGGCTGCCAATTTTCTAGCGTGGGTGTCACACAAAGAAGGGTGGCTGCTGCAGGAGGCGATGCCGATGGCAGATGCAGTGGTGGCCAAGGAAGACAGTGACAACCCATCGGCTCCTCGAGAAGCGACAACAGGGCAGTGCTGGAGGAGCAGGAGGAAGTCGGAGCTGAGCGGGGTGTGAAGGGGGAGGAGGGGAGGGGGGAAGCAGGTGGCTCAATCCCAACTGCCGGAGAGGAGGATGAGAGCAGCGAGCAGTGAAGCCAGACATAACGGCTATGAACAAGGTGATGGGCCCGGGAGAAGGCGAATTGGGCAATAAGAGAGCCAGAGAACTTGGCGAGGATGGTAGGACCAGTGCCGCATGAGTAGAAGGACTGGAAGCGGAGGAAGGAGAGGGCGAGGAGGGAGGATTTGGCAGCGAGAGAAGGGAGGAGGTCAGTGCCGATGGAAAACAAAGGCAAGTTGAGTGCAGATTTGGAGGAGAGAGAGAGAGGAGAGGAGAGGAGGGAGACGAGGATGAATGATGCTGGCTGTACGAAATAGTTTAATTCTACAGGAAGGGTAGAACTGTCAAATGACTAACAGTTAGTTATAACTGTTAGTAAAGAAAGTGGTAATTAAGTCTATTCTTCTTTTAAGTGAGTCTATAAATAGGCTCACAGGTTTGTTAGAAAGGGCAGTTGATTGTATTCTCAGATTTTCTTTTTAGTTCTCTGAAAGAGAGGATGTATGCTTGTGGATTCAGTCTAATTTTTGATGTAATCATCTTCGTGGATTCGAAGAGACCTGTGGATTCAAGCATTGTAACCCTTTCTTCTCTTTTAATTCAATACACATTTCTACTATTCTATTTCCTGTTAGATTGCTGCATCAATTTTGGTTTCAGAGCATGGCTGAGCAGTCTTCAATGGCTGCCAACGATCCAGTCAATTTGCAGTCCTTAGTGAAGGTGATTCAGCAGCAACAGAAAGTTCAACAACAGACCAATGCTCAGCTTCAACAACTGGTTCAACAGATGCAGAAATTGACTTCAAATTTGGCCATTCCGCAAAATCAGGAGTCAGATCCGAAATTTCAAGAAAATGTCAATTTGAGTTCTGATTTGGAGGACCAATTCCAGAGACAAACCCTAGCCTTCGATGTAGAAAATCAGGTTCCAAATCCCACACTTCATCACATAAATCAGCCTCCTGTTGAAAGAAAATATGGAAGGTTTGGACAAGTCTATTCTAGGAGAGGTATACATGTGGGAGAATTGGAAAGATCTACGGCAGCTAATGTCTCAGGAATAGCTGAAATTGACAGCTCTAGTGAGGAAGAAGAAGTAGCAGATCTATTTCACAAGAAGCAAAATTTTCAGAATATTCCATAGAGAGATCTACCAAGAGGTCAAAGAGGTATGAGTTATCAACCTATTCATCAGTTCAAACCAAAACTCGAATTACCATCTTTTAATGGACAAATGATAATTGATGAATTCCTAGATTAGATTTATGAGGTTGAAAATTATTTTGATGTTACGGGAGTTCCTGATGAAATGAAGGTAAGGTTAGTATCATGTAAATTGAAGAAAGGGTCTGCAGCTTGGTGGAACCAAGTCCAAGTCCAAGTAAGCAGAGTTAAGAGAGAAAAGCATCCAATCAGGTCCTGGCCACGAATGAAACAAATGCTTAGAGGCCAGTTTTTGCCTGTTCACTGTGAGCAGATGCTGTTCCAGCAGTACTAAAATTGCAAGCAGGGCAACAGGACAATTTCTGAATATTTGGACTTTCAAATGTTGTCAGCCAGGAACAACCTTATTGAGAAAGAATCACACAAGATTATTAGATTCAAAGAAGGACTTAAGTTTAGCTTGCAAGAAAAATTGGCTTCTCAGCCTTTAGCTAGTTTATCAAAAGCTACACAAGCTGCTTTCCGGCATGAAGCATTGATGAACAGTGGAAGTGGAAGAGCTGGTCATTCAAGGGGGCTATAGTATAAGTTCTAACAGTGGTGTACCTAAGATAACTACTGTGGAACAACCCACTTCTAAATTTGAAAAGGGAGAAACCTCGAAGGCTCAGCCTAAAACTATCGCAGCTCCTAACAAGAGTAATAGCTATATACAAGGTAATCCCAAAACCTGTTATAAGTGTAGACAAGAAGGTCACATCTCAAGCGACTGTCATTTAAGAAAAAGGGAGCAGGTTAGAAGGGGAGGCACCACTGCTGATGCTACCAGTCAGGAAATGCAAAATGTAGACCTCAATCCAGATGAAGAAAATACTTATTTAGAGGTATATGGAGATGAACAGTTTGAGGGAGAATACCCACCTGCAAACTATGCGGTCAGAAGGCTTCTACTATCTTCTAAACAGTTTGATGACACTCAGAGACAAAAACTGTTTATGACCTCAGCCACAGTTTATGATAAAGTGTATAAGGCAAGGAATTCTATATCGGCGAAATTTCGCCGATATATCAATTTCGGGCCCCACCCGAGAAATCGAAATGGTAAAATATCGTTTTTTAAAAAATTTATAATATCGGCGAAATTTCGGCGAAATTTCGGTTTCGGACCGAAATTTCGCTATTTCAAAAAAAAAAACATTTTCAAAAAAAAAAAATTTGGAAAAAAAAATTTTTTTTAAAAAATAACAACTTTTCCCTTGTTTCTAATCCTAATATGCATTTTTATGCATATTTTGAAATCTATGCTTTATCTAAATTAATATAACTCATTTTTTGTGAAAATATATGATAAAAATTAATTTTTAACTACCGAAATTTTTTTACAAATATCTCCGAAATATCTCCGAAATATCTCCGAAATTTTATCTCTTAGGCCGACCGATATTTTACCGAAATCCGATACGGAATTCCTTGGTATAAGGTCATTGATGGAGAAAGTACAGAGAACATTATCTCCAAATCAGTGATAAACACACTTAACATACCTAAATATAAGCATCCTAAACCTTATTCTTTGGGGTGGATAGCAAAAATTGGTGACCTAGAAGTTACTGAACAGTGTACAATACCTTTTACCATAGGATGGTAGACCTTGGCAGTTTGATGCCCAAACAGTCCATGAAGGTAAATCCAATACTTATAAATTGGAACACAAAGGAAAACTAATTAAGTTGATGCCACAGTCTACTACCAGATTAGTCAACCGACAGGAAACCAAAGACAATCCAATGCAGACAGCCTAAGCAAAGCAGCAAGTGACTGAAAAGTGTCCTAAACAGTTTACTAAATGTGGTACAAATAGAGTGTTATTGGTTACTAATATTCAAAGGGAAATTACAAAGGAACAAACAGTGTTTCTACTAGTTGAGAAAGGACTGGAAGTGGAAACTACAGCAGGTTTTGATACTTATCCCCTATCTGTCCAGACACTGCTTCATAAGTATGCTGAAATAACTTCTGATGAGCTGCCTCTACAGTTACCTCCTATGCGTGATATCCAGCACCAAATTGATTTAATTCCATGGTCTAATCTTCCTCATTTGACACACTACAGAATGAGTCCTGCAAAGCATCAGGAGCTTCAAAGGCAAGTCGAGGATCCAAGAAAGTCTTAATCCATGTGCAGTTCCTACTTTACTTGTGCCTAAGATAGATGGAAGCTGGAGGATGTATGTGGACAATAGGGCTGTTAATAAGATTACCATTAAATACCGGTTTCCGGTTCCCATGTTAGATGACATGTTGGATATGCTGGCTGGTTCTAAGATCTTCACTAAGCTGGATTTAAGGAGTGGCTATGATCATATTAGAATAAAGCCTGGTGATGAATGGAAAACTGCTTTCAAGACAAAAGAAGGGCCGTATGAGTGGTTGGTGATGCCCTTTGGGTTGTCAAATGCACTAAGCACATTTATGTGACTCATGACACAAGTGCTTAAACTTTTTTTTGGCAAGTTTGTGGTGGTATATTTTGATGATATCCTTATCTATAGTAAGGATGAATCTTCCCATTTAAATCAGTTAGCAGCGGTGTTTGAAGTGTTGCAGCATCATTCTTTGTTTGTTAACCTCAAGAAATGTATATTTTTGACCAGCAAACTCATATTTTTGCGCTATATTGTTAGTGCTCAAGGGTTACAAGTGGATCCTTCTAAAACCAAAGCTATCCAAAATTGGCCAGTACCTAAGAACACTAGTGAAGTTTGAAGTTTTCATGGGTTGGCTACATTCTATATAAGATTTATTCGAGGCTTTAGTACCATTGCAAGTCCCCTGACAGAATGCTTAAAAAAAGACAGATTTGAATGGACTCCTGAGGCACAAAACAATTTTGATCATTTAAAATATAAACTGACTCATTCTCCTATACTAACTCTACCCGACTTTGCTAAGGTTTTTGAGGTGGAGTGTGATGCCTCGTGTATTGGTGGTGTATTGACTCAAGAGGGAAGACATGTAGCATATTTCAGTGCCAAACTAAATGAAGTAAGGAAAAAATGGTCAGCTTACAAACTAGAGCTCTTTGCTTTGGTACAAGCTCTAAAACATTGGAGGCATTACTTAGTTTTTAAGGATTTTATTCTTCATACTGATCATGACTCTTTAAAACATTTACAAAGTCAAAACAAATTGGACAGATTACATGCCCGATGGATATCAGAACTGCAAGATTATTCTTTTATCATTAAGAACAGATCTGGACAGTTAAATAAGGCAGCAGATGCTTTAAGTCGCAAGGCTGTTTTGCTGACTACCCTTCAAATTGACATGTTTGGGTTTGATCGTATAAAAGAATTATATGTTGAAGATAAAGATTTCAAGGATGTTTGGTTACAATGCCAAAATGGTATTAGTTTCTCTTCTGATTTCTACCTAACTGAAGGTTTCTTATATAAAGGAAATCAGTTGTGCATTCCCTCTTATTCTATTCAACAACAGCTGATTCATGAGCTACATTCCGGAGGTGTAGCAGGGCATTTTGGCAGGGATAAGACTGCAGCTATGGTCAAGGAAAGGTATTATTGGCCTTACATTAAAAGGGATGTTAGCAAATTCAGTAAACAATGTGGGATTTGTCAAAGATCTAAAGGCCATACAGGCCTCTCTTCTCCTTTACCTATTCCTCATAAGCCCCGGGAAGACCTTTCTATGGATTTTATCCTAGGTTTACAAAAAACCAAGAAAGGATGGACTCTATCTTTGTGGTAGTTGACAGATTTTCAAAGATGGCACATTTCTTACCTTGCAAAAGGACTTCCGATGCTTCTCATGTGGCTCTCCTATTTTTCAACTTTATTGTACGTCTACATGGCTTACCTAGATCCATCACTTCTGACAAGGAACAGCAGGTTTTTGGGTCATTTTTGGAGGACCATTTTGAAAAGATTGGATACTCAATTGCAATTCAGTAGGACCTGCCATCCACAAACTGATGGGCAGACAGAAGTGGTGAACCGAACTTTGGGTAATCTCCTGCGAATCTATTCCAGTTCTACACCTAGACAGTGGGATGTGTTTTTATCTCAAGCTGAGTTTGCTTATAACTCTTCTCCTAATCGATCCACTGGTTTTGCTCCTTTCATCATTGTTTATGGATATCTTCCCAAGCAACCAGTAGATTTATCTTCTCTACCTAAGCAAGTTGGGGAAAACATCCAAGTTGTGGACACTGTTTCTAAATTGGCTTCTATTCATCAACAAGTTCGAGAGGCTTTCCAAAAATCTAATTCACTCTATAAGGCCAAAGCTGACCTTAAAAGAACGGAACAAATTTTTCAACCAGGGGATTATGTCATGGTTTATCTCAAGAAGGAGAGACTGCCTACTGGTCACTATAGCAAGTTGACTTCAAAAAAAGTAGGACCTTATCAGATCCTCAAACGTACCAGCAACAATGCTTATGTCGTGGACTTGCCTGCAAATATGTTTATTTCCAAGACTTTCAATGTTTCTGACCTCTCACCTTGCAGGCTGTACGAAATAGTTTAATTCTACAAGAAGGGTAGAACTGTGGTAGTTAAGTCTTTTCTTCTTTTAAGTGAGTCTATAAATAGGTTCACAGGTTTGTTAGAAACGACAGTTGATTGTATTCTCAGATTTTCTTTTTAGTTCTATGAAACAGAGGATGTATGCTTGTGGATTCAAGCTCCATACTGTGGATTCAGTCTGATTTCTGATGTAATCATCTTCATGGATTTGAAGAGACTTGTGGATTCAAGCATTGTAACCCTTTCTTCTCTTTTAATTCAATACACATTTCTATTATCCTGTTTCCTGTTAGATTGTTGCATCAATGAAGAAGGCGAAGAGGTAGACAGGAGGAAGGGGAGGATCGAGTACAACGACCGGAGGAAGGCGAGGAGGAAAGGGGGAAGAGAGAGAAAGAGGTAAGGCACTACTCGAAGCATGAGTGTGGAGTGGCAGCTCTTGGAAGGGGTCGGGGTGGGGGTCGGGAAAAGAGAGAGGAGGGATGCGAGGGAGTCACATGATGATCCCTCAAATCCGACCAGCAAATTGGTACAAGGACTTTTTCCATACCGGAACTGTAATACCGATGGGAGGGAGTATATCTGTCTCGATTTAAATAGCGAGGCACGAAACCATGTATATAGTGTATCTTCAAATTTTGATGATCTCAAAGCGATCTCGTAAATCTCAGAGAGATCAGCAATTTCTCGGCTGTCTCAGTCATAAAACAGAAAAAAACCTAGATTCATGCTCAAGAAGATGGAGCTGCCCCACGTCACTCTAGTTACTGTTGATACTTCTATTTCATATTTAGGAGCATCTTGAAAAAGTTTCTACCTAATGTAAGACTGCCTCTGTTTGCATGAAATTATATTTGTTCGAAAGTAATTAGTTTATATATGTAGGTAAGTACCTATTGTTGTCAAAACTATCTGTTATAAACCCTTTCTTAAACTGAGATGGCTCTGTTCGCGATCTATCAGAGATCTCTTTGGCCAACCTAGACGAGATCGAGAGCCAAGATTACAAGCCATGGTTTGAATACTTGATTATAATGTGTGTTTCATTAGCTTCCATGGACTATGATGTGCTTGCTATCTGATAACTCTGGTTTAGCCAAACTTTCTGTGTGTAAGTCAAGGTAAGGGTTTTTAGGGCAGGAAAGAGAGTGCGCAACGTTCCAGGGTGACCAAATACTTTTGATCCAAATGTTGATGCCCGATCACAGAAGCCACCACAACATTCAACTTTGTGCTATAGCAAAATGGTGCTGCAAAGATATAGAACATCTCCAACAATATCAAATAAATATATAGAACTCACCTCTGGATAAGTTAGCCGCAAAGCGAAGTAAGGAGGAATTCCTATTTCATTGACTGCCAAGTAAGGATCCGGAGAGATAACTGACCGACATGCAAAATTAACCCTCTTTCCCATCATTTTTTGTCGGAAGATACCTTCTTTCTTCTCCAAAAGCTCAGAAATACCCATAACGGCATTATCTTTTTTGCCTGTCCATAAATACATATAATAGTCAAAGAATACAATAATGAAGGCTGCAAAAGCCAATGCAAAACCGAAAGTTTTAGGAGAACCAGTAAACCACACTAAATGTAAAAGAAGAACATGACATAGTATTCCCAAGCAATGTGACCAAGATCTGAAATGGGTAACAATCCTCTTTTTCGCTTAGAAACCCCTTTTTGCCTCCCAACATGGATGGGCAACGTTTTATTCTATAAGTGCTTTTTCACTTAGTTGCAATGAATCTGTCACAAACGACACCCAATGCCACTCTCAAGTTTCCATGGCACCATAATTCGGAAAGCGATATTCTAATTTGTCTCGTCCTCATCTATCACGGAGGATAACAACCACATATGTCCTTAATAAAAAAAACCTAAACCCCCTTTTTTCACCAAATTTAACCATGGTTGGCAATCTCAGCGAGATCCAAGATCTCGGTCTCGATTTCAATGGCGAGGCGCAAAACCATGTATGTCGTGTATTTTCAAATTTACATGATCTCGGCGAGATCTTGGCAAGATCTCGCACACCTTGGTAAATCTCGGAGAGATCTTGCCAATTTCTCGGCTATAAAACAAAAAAAAACTAGATTCCATGTATGCTCATTCCTATCATGCTCAAGAAGATGAAGCTGCCCCCCCCCCCCCCCCCCAATCACTCTAGTCTTATTAATACTTCTATGATTTATTTAGGTGTATCTTCTCAAAGTTTCAGTTAATGTAAGACTGTATCTCAATTTGGAAGAAGTTATATTTATTTGAGAGTAATTAGTATTTGTATATGTAGATGGTACTTAAGTTGTCAAAATTATATGTTAAAAACCTTTCGTAAGATAACCGAGATAACAAGATCATATTACATGATTTCTTCGAGATCTCTTCACTTTGGGCAACCGAGACAAGACCGATAACCGAGATTACGAACCATGAATTTAACCAAAAGCTACTTTTAAAGACGCTATGATGTGCCTTCTCTAGGTGAGTAAATGCCATATCTAACTCCTAACCCCTCTCGAAATTGTTACCCATGCAAGCAGGTTGCTTTGTTAGTTAACCTTCCAAAATCTAGAGTTACGAAAAAATGAGTTTCATGTATTTGGCTCACAAGGCATGGTTTTCATCACCATGCCTTTTTCAGAACCTCATTGTATGACTCACCAACTTAATACCCCTACAGTTCAAATAATAAAAAGATCTCAAGTTATTCAAATAAGTATTATCAAACTCTCCCTACATAACCATAGTTATAAGCATAAGCAAGGATTTCAGGGTTAACTGCTACCCTATAAAATTTGGACCTATTGGGGTCTCGTCTCTTGTCTATCACACAACACCCCTTACGGAGCTTTCTACTTTGCCTACCCTACATTAATCTATGAACCATATCACTATCCTTTTGTTGTCAAATGAACAACACCACTATCTATATTACACACCGTGTATATAGACCCTAAATTGGAATTGTTCACATCTTAGCACTTCTTGCCCATCTATCTCAACCAAGGGGCCATCTAGAGCTCTGTCTTCCCTAAAGATGAATTCCATATAATCCGGCCTAGTCTACTTGTTCCAACACCTTTTGATTCTAAAGCTTGCCTCGACATTTCTAATTTCGATCACTCACTTATTACTCGTTTTATATATAAATGCTCACTGAATTTGCAATTTGGTTTCCATTCCTCACTTTCCAAAAAAATCTTCCAAACTTAAAACCGTCTTTTGAATTTTTTATTATCATGAGAGGTAAGCCTCAAATGTGTGGCTTATACCTTGCCTTTTGGACGTGAAAGTCCTCAAAGCCTGTGTCATGCCTTTCCCAACATTGGAAAAAATTACTATTGGCAAGTGGTACACAAGAATTCATATAAAAAACACAACAGAGAGGAACAAGTCTACCACTTAAAGTTGGATAAAAAGTAACTCACGTGTGGCCTTCTTGCTATCAAATAATACACTAACAGCTTCTTGCAAGTCCATCCACCCACGAACAATTCTGGCTTTTTCAGAACCATTTCTGTAAGAATTTGCTAAACTGATATTTGACTGCAACACTTTACTGAGCTGAGCACTTTGTGGGTGTTCCACAATCTGGAATTCAAACAAATTAGAAGGATAAATTATTTACGTCAATGGTAAGCAACACACCAACAATCGTCTTGATATAGTCATATCTTTACAACCAAGATCCAGAATAATATGGCATCGGCCCAGACTCAGATAGTGGAGAGTATACTTTGATGTCACATTGTACAAGTCATACTGGAAAAAAAGAAGCTCTATTCAATAAATAACCATTCACTTCTATGGACAAAAACAGTTTTCATAATAATTATTGGGATCCACGAAAATAAGATTAAATGCATTGTCAAATAGGTACTTTCGGGAGGTGAACACCCCAAGAAAGGGTAAATGGGCACTATAATGAGACACTTTGTAAATAATGTGTAAACTACAATCAGCCCTTGCAATTCCATCCTGTAAGAAGTAAGAACTCATCAAGATCTCTGTATCTACAAGAGACCCAAATGAGAACTGGGGAGGAATTTACCATATCTTGGAAATATCTCACAAAGTCGCAAATAGATCATGCCAATTTCTTGCTGGAGTCATATTTTCATGTATATTTTCCACGTCTCAGATTGGGGATCTTACATGTATACACGTAATTTCTTTAATGCTACATATGTGGGTATGCAACCTTTTATACACTTCGATTTGCATCATAAAAGGAACGAAGAGACACTTGACCAAGATTCACTCCTACTTCCCTCTATCAACAACTTATTTTTTTAGAAAAAAAAGCTTTCATTAAAAGTTTCCTCCACTCGGAAACTTGCATTTAAATGCTATAGGAGAGGATCACAATCCTTTCCTTGAAATTTTCTCGCCATCCATGCCTGATATGAAATGCAAGATGGCGCACCGTGATGTACAGCTATTATCTTTGAAGAAACAATATTTTCCAACATCTGGATACAGATTCTCGATCAAGGAATGGCATCATAGATAGCAGCCGTTTTGGTTGGTCCAAAAAGATCATAAAGAGATTTTTGAAGATCAGGAATATTGTCCAAATTTAATGCAACCAACTTCTATGTTGAGTAGCACAAAATATTAACATGTCCATGACCCTATTAGCCAACATCCTTCATAAGATTTCTTGATGATAAAGTGGGTTGCTAACATCATCACAATTTATTCAAATATGTAGTCTCCACCTCTGTTGGGAAAAGGAGATACTTGATTATGATTATAATTGATTTAGTCTCCACTTCTCTTACTTCTTAAGCAGAGACTTACATTGCAAAAAAGAATATGGATTATCTTATGCAATAACATTTCTCAAATATTTTGAGATGAAAGTAGGGTCAAATGCAAAGCTAGAAGCAACCCTCAAATGAAAAGATTTTAAAATAAGTAAAACAAAGAAATAGTACAAGGAATTTAAATTTAGGATGGTAAAGCTATAGGTGGAGCTCAAATTAAAATTGATGCAAATAGTGCTAAGATGTCAGCAATTTTCACTAACCCACAAGGGAGGAGAATAAGAATAAGTAAAGGGCCAAAAACTGCAGTAATTTGTTGTGCTACCCTAAGCTTTTGAAAATTGTATCTAAACATTTTAATTCCTGACCTCACTTGTGAGCTTCAGAGGCTCCAAAGCAAAAACAGAAACGTATTCGCACGTTTATCCATCTTAGTCTTCTATAGTTCAAACCACTTTGCCAGAAAAAAATCCTCAAATTAGAGATTAAAACTCCCTCAAATGTACGAATATCTACAAAAATTTTGCCAATTCACACAGTTTGTACACTTAGCATAAATTAGAGATACATGGTGTCAATGAATCAGAGGAATCATTAGTGATATCTGATACCTTAACAGAAACAAAACTTAAGCTCACTAAAAGCAATGTTTTCTTTTCTGTTCTCTTTCAATATACCATAACCAATCTCAGAGGCAAATGCACAAGTAGCATTTATGAAAGAAAATGGGTCCAGCCAAAAATATATAACATACAAAGGGTCCAGCAGTGAAACCATCGATCGAATCTTCAAAGGAAGTCTCAAGAGAGCATTTTTTAGTTGGATAAATACAGTTACAAGAAATGGTAGCATTATAGATTAAACATCATCTCAATCATATATATAAATTTCTAGAGAGCTAGGAAATATTATTTAGAAGGTACAGAGAGGGGGAAGAAAAGAGTACTCACTGCACCAGTGCCTCCTCTACTGGGAGGACGAAACTTGTTTGCAGGCACGAGAACAGTTTCCATGAAGAACATCAAATGGCTCTTGGACTCACCCGTCAAGCAGATATTCTCCCTTTGTATGTCAAACATAAGCTGCAGCATGTTACCCTCATTTTCCCACAAGCACCCAAGCTGATATTTTACCTAGTATAAGTAAAATAATGTGAATTACGCATATTAATTGCTCAAGATTGCTAATTAAAAACTTTATAGAGACCATATATAGTGCATGTGAGCACCATCAAATGAAGATAATGCGAGGGCATGATGAAGGGGCCTGCACGCATTAAATATGCACACGGGCCACCTTTTCCAAAGGGAGACACGATCATAATCACATGGCTTAACCTATTCTGTATATGTGTCACACACGCATATATATGCTAGAGTTAGCTAGATGAACAGGCCTCATTTCAGCCCTTGGTTTTTTCAATCTAATGCTAAGAGGTTGACAGGAACAAAGGGGATGAGTGGCAAATCAAGGAAAGTAAGACAACAATCAGACCCACTCATCCAGGATGGTCAAACATTCAACACCAAGTCAAAATCTGAAATTTGATGACATTAATTGGATAGTCCCACACACTGGAGCCCCAATTTTCTAGATCTCCATACCAAAATGGAGATTTTTAACTCCCAGTGGTTTCCACACCCATCTTATAATTCTAGCGAGTAAATACGAAATGCAAACCCATTGCTTTGAAGGCGAGACTGAATACCACAATAAAAAGGGCTCCTTTTACTGTTCACGAAGGTCCAAAATTTGTGAACATTGATTCTTCATGAGTCCATGATCCTCTTTTGATTCCCTTTGTGAAAGCCACATCGATTTTTAAACCAAGGTATCCTTTTGTGGAAGCCCCCTTCCTCCCTCTCTCTCCCTCCCTCCCTCCCTTCTCTATACATATAAATATATGAGTGGCGTACTCCACATGAAGCGCAGGCAACACCCTTGCATGTGTGGCTGGGATGCCGCAAGATCACAAATGCGCGACTCAGGGCCATGATTCTGGGCCGCCGGATGATCATCTGCCCGAAATTTCCTACACACGTGCCCAGGTAAATTTCTCCTATATATATGCAATAGTAAAAGTGCCCAAGCTAACACAAATATTCATTAGAGAAACAAAACTAAATGAAAAATCTCAATCAAAGTAGGTAAAAATTTGGTAGTTTATATGCAAACAATGTCATCTTAGACATAGTGAACCTTCTTTTAGGAATGTCAGTGTTATTTCCTGGAACAAAATTTCCGTTAGTGTTCCAAAAAGAACAGACGAAAGTCATAATCACAAGACTTCGACCTAGATTGGTGAAAAACAAAGGTCGTGGAATGGAATTGACTGCCAAGAAGTTAAGTGACACCATATATACTTAACCTATACAGTGTACCTACCATAAGCACCAACAACAAGAAATCACTGGGGATGGAAGAACTTGATTCCTAGGAGTTTGCCCCAGCCCTGAAGATGTTTTTTTTTAATAAGACCAACCCTGAAGATGTGAACCAGGTGAGATAGTCCCAAAGCGCCATTCATGCCATAAAATATCGTTTCGGTTAAATGACTCTTCTAGACGATGACCTATATCTACCATCAGATCTCATAGTGTGAAGTGTACCTACGTTTGAAATTGAAGATTTAAAATATCTCACAGTATTTTAACCCTCACATTATAATTATCCCAACCCAAATAGCATGTCCATCGAGCAGCTAAGATAAACAACTAAAACTAAAGATTGAATAGCTCAATATTTACCTCACACATGACAAGTTATGCATACACTGAGAGAAAAACTGTATTAAATCTTCAACCACCAATGACCCCATGTTAATGATTTATAGTGCAGTAACGGTAAAGTGCAAACCTCTGTTGGTAACATAGGTCCAGAAAAGTAGTCTCGCTGCTTCAAAAACTCAGCAGGCACTTGAGGCGTTGCACCTCCTCTATCTTCCTGTGAAAATCCAGGCATTCCATCGTCTATCTGATCAGATATCTCCCCATCATACTGTTCAACAGAACTTTCTCTCGATAAACCATCTGGACCACTCTCAACAACCTCACCCGTGGAAATAGTTTGGTTGTTTCCATCCACAAGATTCAGTGCCTTCTCTTTTAACACATTTCTCCTAACCTTGGCGGATTTCATATCCTGGAAAAGGGAATATTATGGCTTTAACATCCATACCATAAGTAGTATCATAAAAAACATGGGTATAATATTTGTGAAGAATTTAGTACGGAGACCCTTATTTAGTGAAATTCATTACACCATCCACGACTTTCTAGCATCATTCTACTTATGAAACATAATATCAAGTAAGCCTCAAATACGTGCATAAGTTATGTACAATCTCTATACAGCCTAAATAACATAATGTAACTGCAGCAGAATGACATTTGGTCAAATACAAAAATAGCTTCATTTGAATTTAGAAACTAATCACAATTGATTGTTAGAAGAAGACATGAGACATGAAGCCTTCAGTTGATTATGACATAAGACTCGTCATAAAAATTAATACTCAGTAACAATTACAGGAAACTGTCAATACATTTTACTTAAACATAAGGCCAATTCAGGATGAACTCCACATCCATAATACACAATTTGATAGAAGATATCCACTAAAAAGGTTGAGATTTGTATCAAAAAACTAATCGATTACCGTGTGGAACCAACAGAAATCAAGAGCAGTGATTCGAGGGTTGGAAGCCTCACAGTTTTCACACTCATTCTTTGCTCCTGATTTCCATGTCCAGAATTTTTTCAAAGCATCCTTCAGCAGGTCATGTTGCAACGAGGTCCATTTGTTGTTATCTGCTAAAAGTTCAGTGGTAAAATCATAAACTTCGCTGCCAAACGATGTACTTGGCTCTTCTTCTGGAAACAACTTTTTCATGACATCGCCAGTTAATTGGGAATCCAATTTTCTAGCACCTACAATGTCGCCACTGATTATGCACTCTAACATTTTGGCATACATTTCCACCTGATTTTAAACACAAAAATGAAAACTAATTAGTGCTTCTCAACCAAGTTGGACAAGAAAAAATAGGCATAGCAAGAAGACACGTGCAGAAAATAAAATGCATACTTTCTTCTCTTTCATTTTAAAACGATGGCAGAAGAAACAAGTTTGCCTTAAAATAGTCCGTAGATTCTGAAACAGCAGTGGATTGTACACTGGCGCAACAAGATCAATGTGGCCACAATGGCCTGGGCAGAGGAAAGAACGCTGACCACACGACTTGCACCTGCAAGCGGGAAAAGTAAAGCAGTTGGCTTAGAGATAACACCACTCAAGACTCACAAAAAAAATTAACCAGCTAGAACAGGAAATTCAAAACATAAACAACCAAAACTGCTGCAGCTGAGAGAGATACATAAACGTCCAATGTGTTCCAAACCTCTGAATAGCCTAACTTACATGAAATAACTTCCAACAAGTATAAAGTAATTGACAACTTCTCAAAAAAATAAGGGAAATGAATTAGACAGAAAATATATAAACGTCAATTTAGCATCAAGGTAGTGTGGATTCTGGATAATTACAGCGTATTGTCATCTAACGGTCCCATTGCAGGATCATACAATCCACTGTCAGCCGGTCTGTCCAATGCAGTGAAAGCAACTGGGTTGGTAATCTTTTTGAAACTCAGCTTTCGAACCTCGTCATCTGTCATGACACTAAAGAGAATTGACTCAACAGTCTCCGTTACCCCCTGCATCGATAAGCAAACAAGTGGTAAAACAAGAACAATGAATTTCACTATCTTATACTAAGATCCATATTAATAGCTCCATTTTAAAAAATGTCGACAAGCAAACAAGTGGTAAAACAGGAATAATCAATTTCACTATCTTATATTCCCTCCGTTCCATATTAATAGTTCCATTTGAGAAAAATGACCCACATTAATAGTTCCGTTTATGTCATCCTTCTCATAATAATAATTGGTTGATGGTGTGAAATGGGTCCCATTTTAATAGTTCTATTTATATTATCCTTCTCATAATGCTCCCTCCATCCAATATTACTTGTCCGCATTATAAAAGCAAAAGGAACTAAATCAGTTTATTTGGGTTTTCTAATGCAGACAGGAAATATTGCATGGAGGGAGTACCAATTAGTTGATGGTGTGAAATGGGTTTCATATTAAAAGTTCCATTTATGTTATCTTTCTCATAAATAGTAATTAGCTACTGGTGTACAATGAGTTAGTGAATGTAACAAAAAAAGGCTTCCTTTAAAATCTCCTTTTTCAAAAGGAGCTATTAATATGGGACGCATTTAGTACATTGAAAGGGCAAGCTCCTACTTCGGAAACATAAAGATAAACGTAAAGAAAACCAGAAGAGCAAAACCTCTGCAATTTGCAGCTGAGCCATGATGCCAAAAAACCCTAAGCAGCAAGAACAGACCTCCCAAAACTTGCAAACTTGTACTAGACTTCCTTCGGCCTAAGAAAAAACCACATTTGCATCAAATTCAGCCGAAATTGGTATCAATGGAACTGCAAGGAAAGGAAGAAGACGAAGAAACCGTAAAAATCGTACCTTTACGGCCTAGCGGCGAGTTCTGAGGTTGCCTAAGGAGTGGAAAAGGCGGGGGAGCGCGCAGAAGTTAATGAGAGTGGGGAAGACTGGTGCAGGCTCGGCGGAGGTTGAGAAGTGGACGAGGTGAGAGTGGAGAGGTCTGGAGCAGGGCTCTGCCGGTTGCGGCGGCGGCGGCGGCGGCGGTGGCGGAGGTGGTGGTGGTGGTGGGAGGAGAGGCGAGAAGTAGAAGGTTGGGGTTTTGGGTTTAGGAATCGTCTTATACCCCAAGCTGCTTGAGATCGGACACGGACATGATCGTTCGGGCATGGACGCCCGGATTTCCTGCTTCTCTGGACAAATTGCCAAGCTTGATGCCCTACCGTTTTCTCATGGGCCCGCACTTTTTTAACTCCTCCGTCCGAAAGAACGTGGCTGCATTTGGAAAATTAAGATTCCAGAATTAGGTGATTGGATTTGCTCTATGGGCCAATTGTCACACCCCAGGATCGCTAGCCTCGATCGGAGTGTGAAAGCCTTCAAGGATACTAACATCTCAAGGCCGAGACCCTGGGCACGCAACCGATCAGTCAAAAACACAACCAATTATATCATCACGAAAGACAGTGTATACAGTATTCAAAACATCATTAATAAATATGTAATAAACCTACTTAGTCTTATTACAGCAAAATATTCTATAATCTCCTCGTAGTGTCATCAACACCTTCCTGCTACTGCAAACGTCTTGTCTCAGTCCTCTTTTGCGACTGTATCAGATGATGCATGAGTACTGCATAGAAATACTCTAGGATGTAAAAACCCAATGAAAATAAGTCAACAGGATGAAGAGAAATATAATAAATGAACAAGTTAATATTCAATGACATCTGGACTGAACCTAAGGTTTACTTACCTGATAGAAAAGATCAATCAACAATAGTTCACGACTCACAAATATTGGAAAAGAATAATAAATAATCAGACTCCGAACCATCAGTGTAAGGAGAACATAATCATACATAAGACTCCGAACATCACACGTATAAGGAGAAGATAAACAATCATAACACCTCCAGACATCTAAAGTGCAAAGAGATTCAATTTCTGCTCGCTGAATATACTAACCATATGGTTACTTACCAGAATCACCCTAGAGGTTCTCCCTTCGGAACCCAGTCATGCGACTAGGATGTTTGGCCCATCATTGCTTACGGACACAATGGATAGAGACTGCAGACCTTTCTAATATCATACAATCTAAACGTACGTATATGCCTCCCTTCGGCCAAGGAAACTATGTTCTATAAATATCGGAGATCACCATAGATCTAACAATGGGTCGTGAGCATACTATGATCCCACCTCGGAGAGATCCTCGCAAGGTCTCAAGTGGAGAAATAGGTCAATGTTAAACTGGACAATGATTTAATTAACAGTAGAGGTCTCAACTTTATGATAATCAGGGTAACTTTTACCACTAGTGACTCGCTCAAGAAGTACAAATAGAACATAAAGGTCTCTCATCAGAATATGACTCACTTCAAGAGTAACAAAGAGATTTACATATCTAAGATAACAAAAGACTTACCATAGGAGTATAGATCAACTTTTCAATATCTTTGAAATATACTTTCATGTATAGCCCTAGATAGGAACCTTCCTAGAAAATATTTGAACATATAATATATGTATCCAAAATCAAGAATGAGAATAGGTTTTCGATGATTTGATTTCCAAGTGGAACTTCAAACCGACACTGAACACTTGTATAAAAAGTGAAATTATGGTTCACTCATCATATAGGATTACCCATACTATTGGTCTTTTTAGTTAACCAAACTTACTGTGATAATCCATATTCAATAGTGTAATGAATAGTAATAATACTATAATTCTTCTTATACAAGATCACATAGTGTTATTCAAGTATTAGTGTTTTAACCCTAATTACAACTCACTGACACCAAGGAATTCCATCGCCGATATATCACCGATATATCGATATAGGGTCCTACCCGATAAATTGATATGCAGGTTTTTTTTAGAATATCGCCGATATTTCGGCAATATATCGCTATTTAAAAAAAAATCGAAAAAAAATTTATAAAAAAAGGAAAAAAGTAACTTTCCCATTTGTTTCTCATTCTAATATGCATATTTTAAAATCTATTCTTTGTCTAAATTTGTATAACTCATTTTAGAAGTTATATTGAGAAAATATATGGTAAAAATTAGTTTTTGACCACCAATATTTTTTTACAAATATCTCCAATATTTTGTCTCTTAGGCCGACTGATACGATACCGATATCCGATACGGAATTCCTTGGCTGACACATATATATCAATCCCTTTCTGACTACTCCCGTAATCTGTATAGTATGACTTACACTCTAAAATCTTTAATAATATTAGCCTTATGAGTCTAGTTTCTAACCCCACTGGCGGTTTATTTTTCTGATTTTTTCTAGAATTAGTTATGATTTAATTCGCACTGACTGTCAGTGCAAAAACAGTACTGGCCGAGATGACAATTCTTAATCATATGCACATATTTTGTATAATTACACCTTATTATTGTTAATAGGGTATTACCATACTTAATTACTCCCCTCCTAGGTTCATTACATATCCTAGAATGTGCCGGAATTGCTTAATTAAACATTGTTATCATGTTCTCATTATACATAGCAGCCTTAGGTAATTAACCCTTTATAATAAGAATTTTTCATTCAAGACAACAATTGTGACCACTTGAACCAAAAGCATTAACAATCACATCAACGATTTGGACCACATATGAAATCATGTATCATTAAGTTATATTCAATCAAAGCAATATATGTAATAATAATATGAATAAACAACACTCCTATATGATAAGAAAAACAAGAGAGAAGAGAAAAATCATCCTACTCTTAGTTCTACGAAAGTCTTGCACTTCAATGCGTAGTTCGCCTCTTTTGCTTCACAACAATGCTTCCGCTCCAAGCTCTTGGAGAAAACCCAAGTCAAGATGAAGCTTGAAGGAAGGGTGAACGTGAACAAGAGAGAAGAAAAAACACAAGCCTTCTCAAACTAAGATTTTGGCATGAGTAGCACAAACTATCCCCTCTTATGTGTTTATATAGAATTCTAGGGTTTCTTTTCTTATGAAAATCCTTTTTTATCATGATCTCATTCTCAAATAGGAAATTTTCAAAATCTCAACATGGACGTCCACTCCAAGTTTGGTTAGGATTTGGTATCTTTTTCCCATGAAAATCCTAACAAAATATGCAACTTCCATTTTTGGGTCTTGTCGGTGCGATTACAGTACTTACGATCGATCGTTCCTCGTGGCGATCAATCGTTGTACGCATTATGCTAAATTACAGTACTTACGATCGATCGTTCCTGATGGCGATTGATCGCAGCACAAAAAATACAACTCACAGTACTTACGATCGATCATTACCCGAGGTGATCGATCGTGTCTGCCTTACTCTCGGTACTGAAACTGGCCCGATCGATCGCGTATCTCATGGCGATCGATCGCGTCAAAAAATTCAATCGATCATATCTTTTTACTTCGAACTCCAAATTGCGCACCATCGGTGGCATTGGAAAGCTTTCTTCGCGCTCTTTATTGTTAGATTGCAAAACACAACAAAATAATCTAAACAGGCATAAAAAACTTCTATTTTACATTAATCCCCTAAAACATCAGTTTTAATAAATATACCGATTTTTCGGATGTTACACCAATAGTTCCTCAGAACATGCATGTGCATGGATAAGTGGAGGCTTGAAATTTAACTCATTTCCAAATGTTGCTAGGATTTTTGGATGGAATATATACTCCCTCTATCCGATAAGCTTGTCTGCATTTGAAAAAGACACGGATCTATCATTACTTGCTGACTTTGCTCTCTTATAACCAAAAGCGCAAAACATGAAAGAGGTAGGGAAAAAATATTTTTTGTATAGGCCTTAGAGTCCAATAGTTTTAATAGATGTTTAAATGCAGACAGGTTTTATTGGATGGAAGGAGTAGTTTTTTTAATAACCACATTCCTCTACTTGCTAAAACAAATTATTTGTTGAAAACTATGTAATCAGGAGGGATTGTACTTTACCTGTCTGTGTTGAATTATATTGCAATTGAACCTGAAATTGCCGATCGAAATAGTTCGAGGCTCAATGATTTGACATTGCTGACTTCGAAACAGATATTGCCGCCCTCTTCATGCATAGGCTTTTTTGGTAATTTGTCCCCAAGATACAACATACCGGTTGACGAGCGATACACTCCAACAAATTTGATCTGAACTCAAAGAAAAAGTAATTGTTGCCTTTGCAGAAGAAGAATTACAGAAGGAGGAGTAGAAAAATCCAGAACGAACGTATTCTTTCTATATTATTTTTGGTTTAAGGCGGCTATTTATATGAACCAGAATCCAATTAACTACTTTCACCAAAGGAAAGGAGCGAGCATCCTTTCTGCCTTTCACAAGGGGAGATGAACGGACACCATTTCACAAAAGAAAATAAACAGGTTTAACAGTTCATTGTCCACCCAATTACCTATCTCACCATTAGATCATAATTAATGACTCCTAAGCTCTAAAAATAATTGGCTGTTTAATCAAAACCAAAGGCTCTAGATGAGAACTGCGAACTGCGAAGCTAGAAGCAACCTTCAAATGAAAAGATTTTAAAATAAGTAAAACAAAGAAACAGTACAGGGAATTTAAATTTAGGATGGTAAAACTATAGGCGGAGCTCAAATTAAAATTGATGAAAATAATGCTAAGATGTTAGCAATTTTCGCTAACTGCACCACTAAAGCGCCACAATGCACTCATTCGCCTGTGCCATATATGCGCACGTGTGTGTACTTTTGGTACACCCACAAATGTGTACCCCTTCGTTTGGGGACAGTCTTCACACCCATAAGATATACAAAGACGAAGAAACCTTCCTCGTATATATTCTATCACATCCATGTATATTTTTAAATTGGGACTAAAGAAATCTTCCTTATTAGAGATTTCTTTTAATTTCCCTTCAAACTTAGTAAGAGGATAAAATTTAATGAAAATGAAATTCCTACTAATCATATTTCAATGAAATAATAAATATGGGCCTAAGATGAGAATTCTATTAGTGGGCTTGCACTACTAAATTAATTTGGGCCCATCTATTCAAACTAAAATCCAACATTTACAGTTGCGCCCATCAACCCAAACTAAAAACCCAACATTATTTTATTCTGATTTTAAACCTAAAAATCACCATTTACTATATGATTTCAATTCCCAATTATATATCTACGAAATTGAATGGCATCATTTTTAACATTTGCAACGAAACCTTTTGTCGCAATTAGTTAATTCAAAAAAACAATATCATTACCTATTTGCCACTGGTTTCATTCATCCGCAAATAGGTAATTCCACAATAAAAAAATGTTTCCTTTTAGCTTTATGTGAACCAATAAGTAGGTGGCATAAAACCATATATTAGAATAACTGTTCTCCGAAAGAATAAATCGGTAACATGAAACGTTACTGCAAATTGTCACCACCTTGCTGCCACAAGTTGATGACATCTGTTGCATGGTTAAAAACTATGATCATCCTCTTCCTGCGAGATTGAAGACTTGCTCTTCCCGTGCATCTTTCCTGGAAACATTTGTTGTTCACCAAGATCTCCTCTCCTCTTTTAATGGAAAACCTAAATGTGATGAAACACAAAATCATATTCAAACAACCAAACTATAATAAGTAGGGCATTCATTACCAAAATTAAGAACAATGATGGCAAACTAAAAACGCAACTTCGAGAATGGCTGTGAGAGCTTAGAGTACCGTATCCCACCGCCAATCCTCTCAACAACATACATGGCCTATAAAACATACATAGCAGGTAAATTGGCGGTGTGTGGGTGGCCAACGTAGAGGGGTTAGAACAAAGGAACTCTGCTCCAAGGAAGCGCCATAGCCATCCCACCTGCTGAAGAAGAAAGTAGATAAATTAACAGATGAAAGTGATGTCACTGGCAGTGAATCTCCAGCACTGCCTCCAATTTCCACTAAGAATTCCATTTGCCACAGTTCACATGAATGCTACTCTTTTGGCGCAACAACAGATATTCCCCACCAGTCTCAAGTTGGAGATTTTCATTCAGTTGGACAAGAATGCAAAAGTACTTTGCCCAAGCTTCTCTTTGCTGAGTGGCTTTCAAATGAGCATTTGACCAATGAGAGAAGCACTCCTGAGTTCATTGCTAATTTAAACACTGAAGATCCATTCCAGAAAGAAAACCATGCAGAGGATGGATTGTCATATGGTGAATTGGCGGATAATGAATCATTTCAATTACAAATAAAACCAATCCCAGATGGCCAGCTGAACGATAGCATGTACAGTGATTATTCATTTCATGAGGAATTCTGGAACGATATTGTCATACCAAGTGACAAACTATTGATCAGTCAGGTAATTGTGAAAAACAGTTTTACCATGTTGTAAATTATATTCTCAACGAACTTCTGAAATCTGATGCATTTTAAGACTTGGGTCATTATTACAGCAGAGGGCAACTCCTCCTCGCAGTCCTCTGAAACTTCTACTTCTGTGGTCAAATCACTTTAGTGGCTTCAAATCTAAGAACGGTTCTACTCGTTCCATGCATCAGAGTTAACCAAAATTTTCGTAATTGCATATCCAAGTGATACTCTTCCTTGTTCATGCCAATGGGACCTTTGGCATGTCTACATCCAGTTGATAGGACCAAGATAACACGAGTTACGCGGGACCAAAAATTTCTTCCATAGACATGTTCCCACGCTGCATTTTGACACATTCATACCAAGGCCGCCTAATTTTTGTTAAAAAACCAGATAAGACACTTACTGTGGGACAGAGGGAGTATTGAGGGCGAAACCTACTCCTATGTCTCCTATCAAGGTCAAATGATTGATAAAATGATGTAAATAGTTGCTAAAACATGGACGGATGGAAAAAAAAACACCTTACGCATGACTGTAACCTGCCATATATGCCCAGAACTTTTCCAAGTACTTTCCAAAGTAAGAAGTTCTCTACCTGAAACTTATAAATTTCTCAGATGAATGTAAAAGTCAAGAAGATATTAGACATACGTTTCTATCATATTGTATAATAGGTGGGGAGACGTTTTAGAAGGAAAAGTATAGTAAAAGGGAACTTTTACAATGGTAATGATCCGTATAATATTATGTCATTTACAGCATTATTTGACAAAATTTGAGTCCCAAAATATAAAGCACTAATATGGGAAGTTGATGGGATCATGTTGTATTGCCTTATGGACAATGTCAGACTGCTCTTGCAAATGAACTTGATAGAAACCAGTGGCAGTAGCAGCAGATGGTGCCCGCCCGACATATTTGATGTCCTCCATTGATCCTCGTCCCAGTGCTTTCATGGCAGTGAAAAGCCGAGGTGAAATGTAAGTGTAAGCTCCCATGTTCATGGGCTCTTCCTGGCACCACACAATCTCGGCATCTACATACATAAAAACAAAAAATTAGATCTTGTTTATCAACACACCACAAGTCACAACGACCAGATCCAACATTAAATTAGTATCTCGATCTGAATGTCCCAAACAGCAATAATTCTGGACTATAAACATTGCAGGATTTATTTGCGGAGAAGACTCGCCCATCTGCTTAAAATAGTACTTGGTTTTGCATGCCTCAAGAAATTGGGTAACGACATGCTCTTAACATTTTGTACATAAAAAGGTAACAAGAGTCCTGACATGCAAGCAGAGAAATCACATACACCTACAGGCACCTACAAGGGCCTGATAAGCAACAAAGATTTCAAAAACACTTAAATTGCCAATCTGCTTAGCATATAAATCCAACATAAGAGTTTATTTACTGTCCCAAAAAAGATTAAAAAAATTTCAGGACTTAATTTTTCTTCTTTCCATTTTCTTTTTGCTTATAACAGGAGGAAAGGGAAAAGCTAATTTTTTATCTTTTCTCTAACTAACTTATAAAGTTGTTATCTACTTAAAATATCTTTTTTTTCGGCACCGATCTACTTAAAGTATCTGATTGCTAAGAAAGGACCAGATTATATAAATGTATGCATGAAGTAGGCACTCACAAAAACCGTGTAGCTTAAAAGCCTATTACTTGGAATACTTTATGGGTATCTTCAAATTTAAAGTTTGAGTACTAGAAGCAATGCTACTCCTGAGCATTGCCAGGCATTTATTTCCTCTGAAAGGAAAAAACTGAATTAACAGGCACAATATATATTTGCTCTGCAGTTTATCATTAACTCACAATACCGTCTGCAATGAGTGAGTCTCAAGGTAGAAGCTACATCACATATAATGCACGAGACCAAGAAATGGATAGGAGCCTATATCAACTCCTCATTCATACGATCAGAGACAGAGTTAAACATCTAATACACCACCTGGCTATAGAATGTTGAAGTTAACTGATAATGCTTTTCAAAAAACGTTTTCTGCTAATAGGCAGGTACCAAATCTTAAAATCTGACACATACTAACCATGGAACCTTCTAGATATGGGACTTACTAGGATATCGCTTTAACTCCCGTTGTATAAGATCATAAGGGAAGGGACAAAGTTGTTCGACTCTACAGATAGCAACATCCTTTGCACCAACCTTCCTCCTCTCTTCATCAAGGTCATAATACACCTGAAGGATAATACATTTTAATAAGCACACATCTTTAAAATCTGAAGAATGCACTCATCATGAGAATGAGTATATCTTTTTGGTAAAACATCGCCTAAGTTTATAGCCAAAAAATCATTAAAGAAGCTGCAATTGACCTTTCCAGAACAAAGAATCAGGCGCCTGATCCCTTCCTCAAGGTTGGAGTGGTCATTTTGATCTTTGATAAGCCTTTTGAAGCGAGTGCCTTGTTTGTCAAATCCTGGATGTCCTTTAACATCATCAAACTCGGACAGATTAGACTTGCAGTCTTTGTGGCGGAGCAAATTTTTCGGGGACATTACAATTAGCGGTTTCCGGAATTCCCGATGTATCTAGAAACAAAAATGCATCAGATGAGCGCTAAACATGTTTTTAGAACAAGAAAGATGAAAATTAAAACCATTCATTACCTGACGCCGTAGAACATGAAAATAGTTAGCCGGCGTTGTCACATTAACAACCTGCCAATTGCATTCTTGAATCTGCTTCCGAAGTGTGGGATCCATCTCAGGTATAATGTAAGGATTGTCATCACTCATCTACACCATCAAGTAAATTTAATAGGTAAGAAAATGTAAAACACACAGTACACAGACCATAGATAAACAGTTAATTGAAGTTGGGTGATTCACAAATGATAACCGTATAATAACAATTTTTTTTTTGCTGGAGGAGTAATATTCTGCCTGCTCGCACAAGGCACTGTCTGTACAGCAGTAATGGACCTGGCTGTATGTGGGTCCAGGAATGGAGCCCACACATGGAGCCGTCCATCACTGCGGTGGCAAGGCCATACGAGCATTACTGTGTGCAATCAGTTTACAATTTTCATTGTCGGAAAAGATTTAACTGGCAAGAAAATGCAATAAAGCAAGTCATTGAAAGTATCAAGTTGATTTCCACTATGATCCAGAGGAACAAAAACCCAAGCTGCTGTGTAACATCACAAAGAGAGGTAAACAGGACATTATAATAGTAATCAAGGTTCAATGGCTTCGATCAATTTCTGCCAGTCTTTGGTTGATTTGATAAAGGCCTGAACACAGGTTGAAACAGTGAAGGGATTGATGGACAAACTAAATGCAACACATCCACATTACACACTGCATTCTGTTGAACTTCACAACAAGAAGGCAGTAGTCCCAAACTAAGCAGGAATATCCACAATGAAGATCACAACTGCGACAACTATCATTTCAAAAATCTAATCTTCTAATTTTATTTAGGTTATTGCATTTCTATGTTTAATCAAATAGCTAGTTTTGATAATTATAACATCCATCTTGTATAATGTATTACAAAAAGGAAGACGTATTGCTCAGATACTTCTATATAAAATATTTAACCACTCAACAAATTTATTGTCCCAAAGAAGAACTAAGAAATCGCTAAAGAAATATACGGTGTTATTTACTATCAATTTAAATATAAGATGACAGTAACTACCACGATTTGAATAAAGAAGCACCTGAAGGAAGCGCTCAAGCCTTGCACTAGAATGTTCAGGGCCCTGGCCATCATAGCCATGGGGAAGCAGGAGAACAAGACCACTTTGGCGGAGCCACTTTGACTCTCCACTGCTGATAAACTGGTCATACATTACTTGAGCCCCATTTGCAAAATCACCAAACTGAGCTTCCCAAAGAACCAGTGAATTTGGATTTTCCATGGAATAACCTAATTCAAATCCAAGGACACCAAACTCTGAAAGTGAACTGCAAAACAAAATGATCAACCATATCCTGTCAACCCTCGATTATAACAAATCTACATTACAAATTTCAAGAGTCCATATGAAATGAGTAAATGTTGCTGCATTAGAGGTGTCATAGAATTGACCCAAGTAGATTAAATCCAAAATAACCAAACTATCCTGCAGGAACTGCAATAAAGCAAATATCCTGCGTGCCATATTTACTGAAAGACCTTCACAGCAAACTAGAGAAGAATAAATGGCCAGATGCAGACAGATCCAGTGATCTGTGAAGCAGCAGCTCGTGATAGGACAACCACTTGTATTGTCATCACTGAGCACTTTAAAGTTTAAACCAGTATTTAGAATCAAAACAGAGAGGTATAATTTTTTATTTGCTTTCCCTAATTTGCCAATAACCAGTCAAACTATTCTGCATTTTAACAAAGGAATGATAGAAGGAAAAACAAGACAAATTAAGTATTACGACAAGCTGATAAATGGCCGCACCTATTGCTGACAGTAAACATCTCCTCATTTTGGTTTAAGAGGATATGGTCTAAAGGGCAGTACTGTTCCCCCGTTTCCTGATCATGAATTAAAGCATGCCGATGACTAAATGTACCTCTCTCAACATCTTGACCACTTAATCTTACATGATTGCCTTCAACTAATAGTGTGACAAACGCAAGCGCTTCACCAACTGCCCAGTCAATTCCCTCTCCTGTTTCAATCATTTGAGCACGCTGCTCATAAATTCTCTTCACTCCTTTGTGTGGCTTGAAATTTTCAGGAAGTGTTGTGATAGCCTTGCCAACAGTTTTCAGAATCTCCGGTTTGACCCTAAGACATGACATAGGAGATCTCATTGTTAACTCACAAAATTAAAAGAACACTACTTTCAAAAAATACAAGCAATAGAAAAAAGGTAATAGCACTTAGATACCCTGTGTTCCGAACACGTGAGATTTGCTCCGGAGATTTAAACCCAGCCCAGTAGGCAGAAAGCCAATCCCTTCTTTTAGGAACTAAATCTTTACTTTTCTCATATTCTTCATTCAAAATTTTGTTAATCTTATTGTGTATGTTCTCGATATCTTCCTTTGAAATCTGTCCTGTCTGAAGAAGCTGGTTTTGATAAATGTCAAGAGCCCTTGGATGATTCCGAATGACCTGTTGCAGTTTTAATAGTCAAAATAGTTTAATTTGCAAAGGAAAACAAGAAATGGAGAAGGAATAAGATATAAGAAAGTTCCAATAGAATATGAAATATAACAGGTGAACAGATGGATACCTTATACCTTTTCATTAAATAAAGCGAAATGAACTGAGAAAAAAATGACATGGAAAACGGACCTGATACATTTTTGGCTGTGTGAAGGATGGCTCATCAATCTCATTGTGTCCAAAACGACGATAGCATACTATATCAATCACCACGTCAGAATGGAAGGTCTGTCGCCATTCTGCAGCAAGCTCACAAGCATGAACTACTGCTTCCACATCATCTCCGTTAACATGGAAAATGGGAGCATTCAAAGCTTTGGCGACATCAGTACAGTACTGCGAGGACCTTCCAGACCGTGGATCTGTGGTAAATGCCACTTGGTTATTCACCACAAGGTGAATGGTTCCACCGGTTGTATAATTGGGAAGGGCACTTAAATGCAATGTCTCATATACCACACCCTACCCTGCAAAACTTCCATCTCCATGGATCAAGACACCCATGTTCTTCGTCCTATCCATGTCATTGGAGTAGTACTGTTTAGCTCGGGTTTTTCCCACCACTACTGGATCAACAGCTTCCAAATGGCTAGGATTGGCAACCAAAGACAAGTGGATTCTTTTACCACCACGAGTGGGCCTGTCATAAGAAGTGCCAAGATGGTATTTTACATCACCAGTACCTGTATATAGCTCACCTTCACCAGGTTTTGTACCGCCACTAAACTCGCTGAAAATTTGTTCCAAAGGCTTTCGGACAACATTAGCCAGTACATTTAATCTTCCTCTATGAGGCATTCCAATGACAATACTCTCAACACCAATATCTGAAGCTCTATCAAACATCTCTTTCATCCCAGGAATCAACGTCTCTCCACCTTCAAGACCAAACCTTTTTGCAGTTGTCCATCTTGTTGCCAAGAAATTTTCAAACTGAGTGCTCCAGGCAAGCCTATCAAAAATCACTTGTTGACGATCTGGGCTGTAACTTCTGGGATTCACTGTCTCAATTTTATCCCTCAACCAATTACACTTTTCTCTCTCAGCAATATGCATGTATTCATACCCAATGCTACCACAATAAGCCTGTTCAAGCCGATTAAGAATAGATCTCAGGGTCTGCACAGGTCGATTCTCAGATAAAAATCCTGCCATTCTCCATACCCCAATAAAGAATTCCCTATCCAGGTCAGCTTCAGTGAAACCATAAAGACACAGATCGAGATCATCAGGGATCTCACGCTGTTCTAAACCTAATGGGTCCAATTTGGCCTTCATGTGCCCATTCACTTGATAAGCCCTTATAAGCAACAACAGGCGCATACTCTCTTGAATCGTTTGCCCTGAGATGCCGGGTGATGTAGCAGCTTGGCCAACAAAGTTTCTAAAGAAATTGTCCCATGACTCATCAACGCTGCTGGGATCTGCCTCCCAAGCCCTCTGTAGTTCTTCAAGATAGACGCTACTTGTTCCATCAAGGAAATTATCAGTCAACCTAGAAAGTGGAACTGCATGGGGAACTGGTGCAGTTGCTGCCTGTGCCTTTGATCGAAAGGCAGTCGAGTGCAAATTACGATGGTGGGATGGAAGAGGAAAGACTCTTCTGGAGGCATAGGACGACACTTGAGCTAGAGTTCTCCTCACGGCTAACTTGGATAAACCTGAAGCAGCTCGAAACCATGCCATTCCGAAAATCAAGCTTCAATATAGTTAATTTCCAAAGGAACCACACCTTCCACACCTTCTGCTAAACAAAAGAAAATTAGTTTCAATGTCTATCATAAACCAAAATATCTGCATGTAAATAAAAATGTTTGAACACCAAAAATCCTATTTCTAGCATATGCAACTGATAAAGTAGTTAGCAAAAGAATAATTTTTAAAAACTAAGCTTAACACATTACTAAGATAAAATCAGGTTAGCTGATATGACCATGAAAATAATCAGATAATCTCATATGTTTTTCATAGTTTGTGTTGAACATTTATCAGACAGTATCTCACTCTAGCTCTTCTTCTCCTTTACAGTAACAGACCTCCATATCAAAAACTAAATTTGACAATTCCGACAACACACCGTGACGGCACAACATTCACACGAAAAGAACTGTTTCTATCAAGTTACAAGTTGCAGTCGGCAGTCGTTTATCGTTATATCATTGTAGCTCTCCCTTCTCCTTTACAGTAGAAGACATCCAATATCAAAAAGTCAAGTTGACTATCCCTACCCCGCACCACAACAGCACAACATCCAATTCAAAACCTATTTGCATAAAAATTTTCCTAGATGCGTATTTCCTATTATTACCTATCAAATCTAAAAATTATCAAGTTACAATCACCAGTTCCTTTGCTGCTTAAATGTTGCATAATCAAATAAACTACGACAATACCAAAACAACAAACAAAAAACAGACTTTGCATAACATACTTACATTTTAGGCACCACAAGAAGAGCAGAACGCCAAAATCCTCGATTTCAAGCAAACAGAGACCAACAAAGCCGGTGAGCCAGCGCCTCCGGGTGAGAAATCGGGACTTGCCGGCGACAGGAACCTCGTCGGAAAAGCCCCTCTTTTGACAAAGAAACAAAAAGGGAATTAGATAGGCAAAGATCCTTCTTGGCGGAAATGCTGCCTAGAATTGCGGAAGAAGGCGAGAAGCAGCAGGAAGAGGCAGAGGTAACCGAAATGCAAAGCAGGGAGCGGCGGTGATAAGGCACCACGGCTGAGAAGCGGGGATCAAGAAGGCATTAAAGGGGATGCTATGGTCTCATAGCTGTTCGGTGCTTGACCGGCGAGGGAGACGGCGAGCTGGCCGGCGGCGGAGGAGAGGGGAGAGCGGTTGGGCTGAGTAGAGGAAAGGGGCGGCTAAATGGGCTTAGTTTTGTCTGAATCGAATTGATGTTAGAACATCGCAGATGGGCCTACTGTTGTTGGAACTGGGGATAAAAGTTGGGACCCCCTAGCTTATAGGGCCCACTTAAATATACGCTCGAGCTAAGCTTGAGTGCTGCCAGCCGTCGGATTTGAGATGTGATGGGGCATGTTAATAGGCGGGTGACTCAAACCTGCCTGCCCCATGCACACGCTATTGGATCGAGATCCAACAGTCCGCAGCTCATGAGCTGAGTTTCGTAGTGTGGAAAAGTTTACTCTTATTGTAAGTATACGGATCGAGTGTATATGTTTTTCAGACATATATTTAGGAATCAAGTAGCTACCAATTGGTAAATTTGTATTTTATGATTTTTTTCATGATAAATGATGTAGAGTCAGTTGTCTCATAACGTAGAATCCAATATTGAACTAGCCAAATGCCAATTTTTTTGCATCCTCTAACTTATTGCTATGAATTATACTCTCCCCGCCTGATCATAAAAATCTTCCATGCCATTTCTTTGAATATCCTTCTTATCTACACAATAATTTGTAGGTTTAATCTTCGGACATAAGCTATATAGGAGAGAAAGAGCAGTTAATTACTCAACATGTCAATCAACATGAAGTATCTCCATCCAAAATGAAACATATAGGATTGATTGTAGTTTGATCTTTATCCAATGTAAGAAAATTCAACATGAAATTTATATTCCATCCTTCCAAAATTACTATTACCATTAGGATTTATGAAGTAATAGTTCATCAATGTTTTAAAACCAGGTCCGGTTGTTGATCGGGTTTGGTGATTGGGTCGGTCCAACCTGCCACGGCACGTATTTTTAAAACCTTTATTAAATCAGAGTAGTAGCAGAAAACCAAATGATTGTTCCTCTATGCAATAAAATAATTAATAGTTGCATATTGTTGACTAAGCATTTAGACCGTGATAACTGGGGTTCACAAATATCTTGAAAAATAATTATTACAGATGCAAAATCGATTAAACTCATGCAAGTCCTTCACGTGCAAGTCTGTCATCCATCCTCACTCTCGATTGTCTACCACTAGGTGTAACGTAAAGATAATTTTCTATTCAAGAACCTGCATCACAAGCGGATGCTGAGTATAAAAATACTCGGTCGGATCTCATACCAATTTGTCGTCCTTTTTGTATTTTGTGCTTTATTACTTTCCGCCGATGGAAGCGACGACAGTGCACATTTTTCGCCGATGGAGGATCGAGCCCCAACGCACGTAGATGGAGGATCGAGCCCCAACGCACGTAGATATTGGATCTCGTACCCTTTCATTGTTATTCTGATATTTTTGTGTGCTTTGACTGTACTTTCCACCGATGGAGGCGACAACGACGCGTATTTTTTGCTAATGGAGGCGACAATGATGTGTATTTTCCGTCGATGGAGGATCGAGCCCCAACGAGTGTAGAGGTCGGATTTCGTACCTCTTTTGTTGTTTCTTTGTGTTATTGTGTTTTAATCGTACTTTCCGCAGATGGAGGCAACGACAGCACATACTTTTTGCCAATGCAGACGACTATGAGTTCCATAATCGGAGCATGTTGGGTCTGAAGGCAAATAAGGGTAAGCTACCATGCTTCGGCGTGAGGGTGTGAGTGGGTTGCCACATAAGCATATTCCCACGGCCATAAAGGGCCTTTGTTCCACGCGGATGGAAGGGGTAGTGGTTATCCTGAATGCAGCTTTATTAGTTATTGTGTGGTTTGAGCATTTTCTGATTAAATTCGGTAGTTTTAAAAAATAAATGAGGTTATAAAGGTTTTAATCAAAACTAACTTGACAATCAAGAGTTTTAAGTGATTTTGGGCAAAAACTGAATTTTTGGGATTTTTCTAATTTTTCACCAAATTTCTGCAAATTAGGGTTTAGCGGGACCCCCTGTGGGCCCCACCGACGAAATTAGTTTTTTTATAAAAAATCCCAGACATCAATGGAAGACATATAAAAATTTTTCAGAATTTTTCTGGACTTAATTTTGGGTTAAATTGCCAAAATTCCTAATTTTAGTTAAAAACTCTATTTCTACCTCATATTTTATTTAATTATAGCCCAACCCCCTCCTATAAAAGAAGAGGGGTGCGCTATTTCCTAATTGAGAATAGGTTGAGCCAGGAGATTAGAGCTTAATCCTCTATTAGGCCCAAAAAGGAAACAAATAGAGGTGAGTTTAGTTTAACCTTTAGGTTTTCCTTAAACTCTTCTTAATCTTGACTTCCTTCATTGTTTCAATCTGTTTTAAAAGCATAAAATCACTGTTTTATCTCTCTTTTTCAACCTATAACCTTCAAAATCTCATTTTTATGCTTCCAAAACTCTAAATCTTGGGTTTACTCTTGATTTTCAAAGCTAAATCGAGATTAATTGTGTATTAACATAAAAAAATATTATATTTTTGGAAGGTGTTGGAGGAGATTGAAAATTCATTCCGACCCAAATCAACAAGGAAAGATAATGAGTTCTTCAATCTCAACTTTGGGGGGTAAAAATCTCATTTTTCATGATTTTTAGTTGAATGGGAGTTTGCTTGATTAGGACTCTAATGATATGTTTAATAAATGTTAATCTTTTACTTCGATTTCTTAGGGATTTGTCTTTTAATGATTTAAATTAGTGTTATGGAAGGTTTGATGGGATTTTGATAGTGTTTGATACCATGGATTATGTTTAAGTGTTTATATGTAATATTATATTATATGTTGATAATTATACATGTTGATATTGAATTACTTTGAACCTTTGCGAATTCTTGTGATTAGAGTATATTTCTAGCAGGGATATTATATGGTAAATGATGAGATGTGTTCTTTTATAACAAGAATGGTTTATGGGTAATTGATGTGATCATGTTATGGATTAATATATAGAGAAAGAAAAACATCACGCTTGTAGGAGTGAACGTTCGATGTCACATGGATGAATTTAAGCTTTATGATAGATTTTGCTTTGATTTTAGTTGGGAATCATTGTTTTGAATGTGTTTAAGTATGCGTATATTGTCTTATGAGTTTATGTCAAAACATTGCTCTTGTACTTAGGATATGCATGAATACACACACGTATGGGGAATCTACTATGAAATTGTAGTTAATTATGTTTTGATTGTGATGCACGTTAGAACCCACGTAGGTCTTGCTCACGGATGTATCATGATATCATGCATCACGTATTCAGGCTTCATGAATAAGGTTTTACCGGAGTTGATCTATTATATGCAATGATTGAAATTGCGTGCCAGATTAATCAGTCAGTGAATTAATTGGAACTTGGTTGGTCCGAAAGGACATGTTTTTTATTTAAGTCCTGTGTGGAACATGTATACTCCCCAGGTTGAGTCTAGTTAAATTGAAATATGTGGGGACGAGTTATGTACTTATCTTGTGGATGAGATTACCTAGATTATCATCTGGACCCTGAGAATCCAGAGTGGTACTCTTAGTGCACCAGCTACAAGTGTTCTAGGGTTCCCTATGTGGGAAGTTGGGCTCTCCCCCAACCGCAGGAGATGTCGCTGGGCGAACACACTTGCTCTAGGTTCTTTATGTGAGAATCGGACATCTTTGGTCTGGATCGTCCAGAGCAAGAACCTTCAGTTTGATGATGGATTTAGGAGTGTTAATTAGGGCCAGATTGCTGGAGAGACAACTAAATTCTGTACAAAATGGGCCATCTGTTCCTGGCCTGGGAAGAAAGTTGATTGAAGCACATTACTGGATAGGCTTGAAGAAAAGTATACACTGCCCTGTGAACAATAATTGATCGGACAGCCCATGGGCTTAGTACAGAATACTATTTCAGCAGTTGGGCAAACAATACTACTTTGGTGGAATAAATACTACTCAGGGCTGCCACTCTACTCGATTTATGCATGAATACCAACCAAACCAGCATGGATAAAAAGGAACATTTCCTTTTTATTACATAGAAAGTGAAAATTTTCAACCTCAATACAATGCTTAAAAAATTAAACTTGATGATATATTGAATTGGGCAGGCAGATTTTAAGTTTTACTTGACCCAACACACAAATGAAATTGTATAGACCATACCCAAAGACCCCATAGTGAAATAAGCAAGTTATTTTTTCCTTTTAACATCAGGACATTACATCACCAAACATTGTGAAATTAGAACAAATTTCATCTTGAAATGAATGGCCAAAGAACATGCTACTAGGCAGATGATCACCACCAGCCACAGGCTCAAACTGTGAATGCAGGTCTTTGTACTCAGTGAATTCACCAATTGAAGGTCCACCCTCATGCACATACCAATTAGAGTTATCGCACGAAATCGACCCCCTGCCAGATTCTACGTTACAGAGGCCATCAATATAGTTGTCATTTGACAGCCATTCAGCGAAGATAAGCTTGGGGAGGGTATTTGTGTTTGCTGCTTGTCCAAAAGAGTGATTGCCCAGGATTTGATGGACTGATTGATCTATCTGGTTCGCCGGTCTGTCTGATTGTCCGAAACTTTCGAAAATTGTGGTTTGGTGGCTGGGGTCGTTGTTGTGAAAAAAAAATGCTGATGCTGGTGGTGGACTTGTTCTTGGGGTGCTGTTGAAGGAAGGAGTGCTAGAGTTGCTACTTCTAGGCTCAATTCCTTCCCCTGCCCTGATGACTTTCTTCTTTAGGTATGAGTTCCAATGGTTCTTGATCTCATTGTCTGTTCTTCCAGGCAAATGCATTGCCATTTGGGACCACCTAAAAAGGCAGAAAAATACAAATTGTCACTAGAAGACTACTTAGAAGCTATTGTGACATAAGTCATCTTTATTTGTCTATTCCATTAGAATACATTGACTAGCTTATCAAAATAACTACATAGTGATTATAAAATCATTTTGAACCCCAACTTCATTAGCCGCCACTCTAGATTTATTTCCCGATTTACCTTAAGTGTATGATCGGTGGGGCCTTGTATGTGCCCGAGAGACGGGGAATGGGATATAGTGCTCTAAGAGGCCAGTTGCCCTCCCTCCAAGTCGGGTTCTAAGGACTCGACACCACTTCTTATTAAAAAAACAAATACATTGATTGCTGTACTAATAAAATTACATTTGTGACTATTATTCCCTCCGCCAACTGAGCTTGTCTAGATTTTAAAAAGAAAAGGGGGAACTCTGCTTTTGAAGTCCAATATATTTCACCAATTTTGCAATGCAGATGAGCTCCATTGGACGAAGGAAATTTTTTGTAATTATAAAAACGACTATTTTATGATTTTTCACTACTTCCACATACTTTTAATTACTAAAATGCCCTATTTGGACCTCTTTGGGATTTTTAACTTAAACTGATATTTTAGAAAGAAAAAAAAAGGTATTGTGCATAACCCAAGTTTGAATCCTTACTTGTTGCCCAAAAGACCATGCAAGGTAAAAATGGTGTCCTCTTCTTGTTGGGTAAAGACCCCTCTCTTCAAGCCAGGTCTCAAGTAGTTTATCCACCTAAGCCTGCAACTCTTCCCATTCCTCTGAAGGCCTGTCAAAAGTACAAAGCATAGGCAAATTGGTCAACCACATATTTCCCAATATTGATTCAAACTAAATTTCACTTCTCCACAGGCCACATGATCCATAACCAGTTGTGTTTCAACAAGCATTACTTGCACCATTCATAAAAGAATTAAATGAGACATACCAGCCCTTGAAGGAACTGAGCTCCAGCAGCCATGGCCATACTTTAGGACATAGTCCCTTAGCCGCTGGTCCTCCTCCGGCGACCACAGGCCCTTCCTGTACTTGGGCTTCTGTGAGTCACACTTCTTGCACCCCATGACAGCCAAAACAAGGCCAATGCCAGTAAAAGTCCTAGTACATACAGAGGTGGGGGAAGGGGGAGAAGGGGGCAAGAGGCCAGGAGTTGACAAGAAGGTGGGAGGAAGGGACAGGGATATAAAGGGTGGACCTTGGAAGCCAAAGTGTTAAGAATTGTCTTAATGAGTATCACTAATAAAGAAATATGAGGACAGGTAATTAAACTATCATCTAAACAACGAAAACGGTTTTGATTAAAATTGGACTTCTGGGTATTGACTAGAATACTTATATCTGTTCTTTTATATTTATTATTTTCTATGTTTTTGAGATGATCTGTTCTTTTACTATGGACAATTTTTCTCTTTTCTTTTTTGGCATCTTACTAAGGACAATATGAATATGCAGAAATGGTACAGGAAGAATGATGTAAACGGATGACATAGTAGCTGTCGGTGCTAGGCTTGGCCAATAACAGATTTTTCTCCTCATATCTAAGTTCCTTTCCTGGCTCCCAACTTGATATAAATACTTTCATATAAATATGATGAAAATGCATTTAGAATTCTTAACAATTGTTTGTTGTATTGAACACTTTCTCATTGAGTTCCTTTTATGTGCGCAGGGGCGGTAGCGAGCCATTGGATTTCCATTCAGCATCGCTCGCACATACAGGGGCACTCGGGTGATTCAAGTTTGCCATCGGATTTCGATCCGACCGTTCATAATGCACCAGGCAAACACAACCTAGACGTTTTTCTTTCTAAGCTTGGTTCTTAATCATAACATGATTCAAGTGTAACACTAAAGAAGACGGACCCCATGGGCTGAACAAAAGCTAGGCAAACGTGGGCAATGTCACATGATAACAATGTAACGTGATGATTGATAAAGTGTCTTTGTGCCACAGCTAACTAAGGGGCCGTTTGAGGCGTGATTAAAAGCAAAACATCCAGACGGGATGTTTTGCTACACTGTAGCATCTGGATATTTTATATATCCAGCTGAAACACCTCAGGAGGTGTTTCAGCTGGATGTAAAAATCCACATGGATGCTACAGTAGATATCCAATATCCAGTCTGGATATTTTTGCAATAATCACACCCCAAACGGCCCCTAAAACGCGCCGCTTTAGGGTATATATGTGCATGGGACTGGAACCATCAGCTAGAAGCCCAGTTTCTGTAGGCCAGCCGGATCATCAAGTGTCCAGCAACAGGTTCACTTTCTTTTTGTTGGACTGTAATCCAGCATGATCATTTACAAAGTACATTGTCACTTCAAAATTTACCGACTCCCTCCGTCCAAAAAAGGCTGGCTGCATTAAAAAATTACGGATTAACCATCAAGTAGCGGATTTTGCACTCAGTTAGAAGTGTCATCCCAAAAACGTAGAATGACTCGAAATATTGTGGGGCTTATAGGCCAATAAATTTATTTCATTTTTAAATACAACTAGCTTTTTTGGGGAATCGGATCTGCTGCCGCTGGTGAAGTTTCACCGGCCGTCGATCGTACGGAATCGACGGCGCACGCGGGTATAATGTGCGCTCAGTTAAAATGCGTCTTTTGGCCGAGCGCACATAGAAACCGTGGGGGTATCTAGACATGAGATGTACATGACATTGAACGGTAGATACTTCATGTTTTTTTGCTGATAAAACTCAGAATATATACTAATCCCTCGGTCCAAAAAAACCTAATTGCATTTGAAAATTAACGGATCTAGAATTAAATGACTGGATTTTTTCAACAGATCCTCATGTTGCATATCTGGGTAAAGTGGAGGCTTGAAATGCTATGGGTCCTAAATGCCAATAGATTTAACTCATTTTCAAATGTGGCCAAGATTTTTTTTCAGAGAGGGAGTAATATCTTAAATAGCGATTTTCTTTACACAAAAATTAAGTGTAGCGCTTAACATATATATTAACAAATACGTGCGGGGTAATTGCATATAAACATATATGTGCCTAACACATCGCAGTCCGTTGAATAGAAATCTGATGGCGACCAGCAGCTCCCATAGACTGGACTCTTTTATTTTTTCTATTTTGAACCGTTAGTAACATTTGTAGGCCATTCACCACAAAGGAGGTTTTGTTTTCTCCGCTGTTCAGATCAATGTTGGCAAAATTCCTTACATGCAGGCCAAAATCTAAACTTTGGGAATCCTAAGTCGAAACCCTGAAGGTTGAGAATTTTGGCTACATGACTTAACTGGGCTAAAGCAAACCTATGTTTGGTATTAGGTTTTACATATGAGATGTGCATACTAGCGCCCCTCTGCGCTAATAGTGTGATTAACATAGTACAGTACTCCGATAAATCAGTTAAGCTGTCTTCTCCTTTTTTGGCTATGGTGTTTCACCATTGTAGGATGTGCTGGCATGTAGAAAATGTTTATGCTTGGGTGCATGCAAATTTTCTTTTTCACACTCTCTCCGTTCCAAAATACTATGTACATTTGGAATATTCATTGTTCTAAAATACTGTATATTTTGTCAAATCTTGTGACTTCCTCTTTCCAAAATTGGAGGAGACGAAGGATTGACTTGAACTTGGTTCGTGAACAAGCATACTGAGTTGGACGGGATATCAGGGAGAAGAAGTCATGTGACTTCCTTATGGGTTTCATGGTCTAATAAAAATGAGAATTTTCTTAAATGTACATAGTATTTTGGAACGGAGGGAGTATATTACTTAGACAAATTTTTGCAAGTTAGGTAAAATAAACTTTTAAATACATATTCATATTGTCTTTCTTCATAAGTTTTTATGCGGGTACATAGTTTTGTTTAAATAAATAGAATATTGTTTTCAATTTTAGCAGAGATATGTGAATTTTTAGCTATAGATTTGGGTTAGATCTGAGCCCCACATAAGTAAACACGTAGGTCACTTGAATATATAGCAAATGTAAATTTTAAGAGGGTAGGTGAACAGAGAGAGGTATGAGGGACCGAAGTTGAGTCTCCTTGAAAAGTATCGCAGTCATCGTCTATGGCCTTTGAAAAGTATTACATAGACCATTGGAGATGGCCCCCTACCCAGCCCAAAAGGTCTTGTCCTCATGGAATCTTCCCAAGCTAACATTAAACTCTAATTAAACTACTAATGTTAAATATCAACATCTAGTTATATCTGAGTTGTTATTTATGACCAGTCAAAAATAAGTTTTGGGTATTGGGTAATTTAGATTTATATATGCATTCTTATGCAGGTACTTCAATTTGTTGACAATCTAGGCTTTTAGCGTGTAATGCATGCAAGGAATCTATTTGATACCCATCATACTTCATCCCTTCCACATTTCTTACCATGCATTTCAACTGTGCATATATAGTCATATTAATTTGCCATATTAGTTTTCTTCTCTATATCAAAATAGAAGAGGAGAGTGAGTGGAGCTTCCATAGTTAATTGCAATTTGCAGCCAAAACCAAACAGATTGGCTATTAATGAATCAATAATGTTGTAGTTTATTCTAAAATAATTAAATTTAAATTATCTTTCACTGTATCAATCATTATCAAGAACAGAGCCTGTCCACCGTTTAAGCATCCAAAATAAAACCTGTCTGCAGACAACCAAGCTCACTTTGCACACTCTAATTTTCTTTTTGTCTTGTTTATAAATTTGTGTATAATCTTCAATTGGTTCACCTTCTTGCTAACATTGACACAAATAAGTTGCAGTCGAGATAAAAAGCAGTTTGTTGTGCAACCAATTGGGACCTGACCTTACCTATATCTCTGCAATTATAATATACCCCGTTATTCTAATGTCTTTTGTACTTTTTGCCCTTTTGAAAAGAGATCGGTTTACATGAGACCGATCTTATGTAGCTTGCATGAGTCAAGCCATCTCCATCTGTCATATCAAGATGTAACGGCATGTTCAAATCATTGGATGGGTAAGTGTGAATACTCGGACTCATGTTACCATTAATTTAAAAAATATGTGTATTATTTATATTAGATAAGGGGTATCGAGTCATTAGAACCCAACTAAAAGGGGAAAGGGTAACTAGCCTCTTAGAGCATCATATCCCACTCTAATCTCCCCGGGCATGTACAAGGCCCACCCATGGTACCCATCGGCTAAACTGGGATATAATTGAATTTAGGACCTCCTCTTCAAGAAGCTTGTTGGCCATTCTAATACGTTCATGGCTGCCTTTCACACATTTTCATTTGTTGTAATTGTCTCTCCAAACTAGACAATACTTTAGTAAAATTATTTGCAAGTGTATGCTTTCATAAATTGATTTTGTGAATCATTTTGGTGGTTTTCTAAAGCTAATTTAATTAAGTCCAGGCTGACGTTTATTAGGCATGTATTTGAATTATCTTCTTTTCGGTACATATGGATTTTATATCTTAAGAAGCTGATCCGGCAAAGGATTACTGCTCTAAAATCTCTAAATTAATGGAAGAGCATAAAAGTCAAGTGATGATTAGAAATTTTAGTGCATGCGCATAAAATTAGCGATAAGTGGAAAACTGGATTGTCTTCTACGCGTGCTTCATGAATGAGAATACTTGACTATACAAACAAAAAAAAGTAAACTCGTTTATAGGTGTCAATACCTTGGCTGATTAGTTTGCTAATGCTGGCTGCTAACAACCTCATTGAATTTTATTATGACTCCTCCTTGCCATGTGCTTCAATTATCACCCCTTAATTGCATAAAAATTTCTTAGTTTCCTAATGAAATCAAAAGAGTTGGCCTCATGAGGCACTTCTATATAGTTTCTTTTTTCTTTGGAGATAAATAGTGTTGAAGACCTGTTCTTTGTGGGCCTGATGTTAAATGAGAGGTCAAATTGAAGTTTCGGTAACATTAATGCCCCAGGTGTGATTTTCTTTTGATTAACCTAGTACAATTACTTTGATAATCACCAATCATTGAGAAAGTTCCTTGACATTATTTAATATGGCCTTGTGTCCTAATCCATATACATCCATGAATCTTCAGTTTCAGACTAGTGCAATGCTAAACCATTGATTTTCATGTAGTTTCCCTGGGCCTTTCTTTTGAAGTCCATTGGTTGGAAACTACTCTAGCCAACCTGCTCCTTGAGGCTTGAGCTGTTAATAATTCTCTGTCCGCCCGTAAGTATTATCACCAGAAGGTTTTAAAAAATGAACTAAAATCAGTATTAATATCACCATAAGGTTTTTAAAAAATAATCTAGTATTATTATCACCATAAGGTTTTCAAAAAATAAACTAAATGTGTTCATTTAGTTCATTTTTTAAAACCTAACGGAAATAATAATTCCGGGCGGAGGGAATACAAGATAGGCATGTCATGCAATATATTAGTATGAAAGGATTCATAATTTGCCCATCACCCAATAGATTGGCGGTTAGACCTCCCCCGGTTGTGGGATGAGGTCCCATGCTTGAGTTGGGCGAGTGGCGCGTTGGGGTGGGGAGGACTTGTCGAGTTTATTCTTTATGAACAAAAAATTAAAAAAAGAAAGGAAAGAAGAAAGAAAGGTTCATACTTTACTATACATCCCAACCCACCCTCCCTCCCCCAAGGTGCCACTGCCCCTGAATCGAGAGAAGAAGTCCTATATATGCTTCCTTTCGATGCACCTGGTTTGTCCCAAACTCCCATGAGAAGCTAGGGGAAACAATCTATTGAGATATCCATGACTGTGTTAAGTCCTTAGAACCTGATTAGAAGTACAACAAGCCACTTATAGCACCACACAAGGCCCACACATCATATGCACCGGGTAAGTTGGGATATTCATATAATCTTTGTAGGTGGCCAATGGCTAAGACACGTTAAGCAATAGCTCACATGAACTACTAGCTAAGAATGTAAGGCCAAAAAACAAAAAATAATTAGTCGGGTGGTGTACTCCACCACCTGTCCATGGGCTTATGCCCAACTAACTAGAGAAGGTCTTCTATGCATGATAAGGTCCGTATGGATGGACTTTTAACAGGAGATTGGAGGTTATGTTTAGCACTAATAGGGAATGAAAAGACAGACGGACTCTAAAATAAAATGGGAAAGCAGCTAATTTGACATGAAAGCATTTAAAAGTAATCCAACCAACGTTGCTTATTAATACGCAACATAAGTCATCATGATTTAAATGTCCAAAGTAGAGAAACTAAAGAGTCTATTTTTTTTATAATACATGTATTGGACCAAAATTCACACAGAATTGGAACAATTATACACGTAATATGTTTGTAATTCTTAATATTATGCATCGATCCGCCCACCACCTTTGTTCCTTAATGTCTCTTTTGGCTTCAACAGATAGTTGTCTTCGGGGAAAAGTTGAAAACAAGGATTTTTTTAAGGCGAACAATTTGTAGTTGCTTTATATTTTCGTGATCTTTATGTTAATATAGGTTCCCTTACGGCAGATGCATCTTTCTGTCAATCCATACCTAAGCTGTGATACCCTAAGTTTATGCATTGCTAAAGTTTAAAAAATGATAGAGAAAAATAAACATTGAGGGCGTATTGGGAATGTAAAATGCTTTGTTTGAAGCCGCTTTCCCTGAGAAACTCCTATTGGGGAGGGTTCCAAAAAGCACTTCTCTTGCAGCCTGCGAAGACATTAATGCCCTAAAGAGAAAAATCTGTTAAAACATTTTTCTTACTATTTATGCATTTTGTATTGTTCTGGTCCAGTAGGTATAAATTGATGTGAACAGAAATATTCCACATTATAGCGGTTTTTGTTTTCTGAACAATTCCAGTCACATAACAGATACCTTTCTTAGCTTATAAATATGAATAGAAACTACACAGAGATTATGTACAAAAACAAACGACAACCTGAAAGTAAACACATAAGAAAATTAGTTTTAGATGTCAATGCCATCTCTGATTTGCTAAAAACGTTTGCCTGCTAACGCATCTTCTCTTCAATTATTAGCCCTGATATCTAATTATATACTAGTTTGTTTAAGAATCACATGTTTCACGTTATCAGGAATTAAATATTTGTTCAATTTCTTGGACAATTATGTTTTTACTTCATTTGAAAATTGAAGAGATTATTTCTGAGAGAAAGAGACGGTTATGGAAAGAACATAAATAACTCTAGCCATTAGATAATAATGCGAATCATTTACAAGGAAAACACTCCAAGCACATTCATTTACAAATAGTTTGAACACATTTTGCTGTACTGTTGAGTTCCTAGAACATTCTCACAAATCATTTTCTAACTTCTTCATGCTCAGTTTTTGTTGATCATAGGTCAGACACTACCGACTCATTAGTTCAAAGTGACCATCATCATTCTCTCAAAAGGTGGAAAAGAACAACATTTAAGCTACTTTTTTATGATACTTGCAATTGTTCTATATATATTTAAAGTACGATATCGTACTATTTTAAATTAAATGATAAAAATAGATGATCATGCTAAGGACTTGAAATTTTTTTTACCAATCACTAGGGAGTGGCATTGTCAATGAAATCCAGCTCATATCAAGCCAAATTTGAGATTATACAAGTTTTTGTCTAATGTATTTGTCTCGTGGCTTCTTTCTTTCCATTTGTTAAAATGACCTTCACATTCTTAGAAGCTATTACCTGTCAGGAGGAAAATTAGCAAATTAAAATGCTATTAGTTTAATCTAAGAGAAAATCAGGAACTAAATGTGAAGAGAAGACTAAAGTTTTTTATGATGATATGGCATTGAATCTTCTGATGCAATCTCAATATATATAAGTGTTTGATTGAGTAGACAAAAGGTGCAAAAGAGATATCAAATCATAAGCATCTTAAGACAGTCAGATATAGTTACAAGTATTAATCAAGCCTTTCTAATCTGAAAATGACATGATTACTTATGCCAAGAATGCTCACCAAATGCACATCATGACGAAGGAATGGGGTCCTCATATGGGCATGAGGCGTGCATATGGGGCCTACACATCGTGGCACAAATGCAATAAGCATTCTCGGGCAAAAAATGATCGCAACATTCATATATTTCTTTTCTTCAAGATATGACTGCATTATCAGCCCAGAGGTAATCAGCTGCAATTAAGCTTCGCCAGCATATCCATTGTCGAAGTTTCACAAGCCGTCGATTACGAAGGATTGACCTTGCACACATTAGCGAACATTCCATTCATATGGAATGTGCATTTGTAGGCGCATTTGCTAGCAAATGCACAATCGATCATTGTGATCAGCGGTTAGTGAAGTTCGATTATTTCTCTTTTCTGCCCCTTCGGAATTTCCTCACTTCTGGCAATTCAGACTTGAAGGTGCACGCATACATTCATATTCATTTAGAAGATTGAGTGCCAATCCAGCTATAGTGTCTCAAAAAAAGAGTTCAGGTTCGATTCGGCCTGTGGCACTTGGGAAAGAGGGGATCTATAGTTAAAGCAATAAAGATAATGAAAGTTTGTGTGCTTCCGTATTTTCGTACACTCTCCATTCCATGTTAATATTCCTATTTGGTTTTTGAAAATGAGCTGATTTTTAGTTCATTTTAAAAATAAAAAAGGAATACACTACTGTCTCAACGAAAAAAGGAATACACTATTCCTACCTTTCCATTAGTGATCCCATTTGGTTCAAAAAGAATTCTACTCCTCATGAGCTGATTTTCATGTTAAAATGAAATTTAGTTCTATTTTTTTTTTTAAATGAACTGATTTTCAAAAGAAATCAAATAGGACCATTAATTTGTAATGGGGGAGTACTTATTTTTAGGAAAAGTTAAGCAGTCCCTCTGATGTAAGCACAAATGGGAAATCCTTTTGTGACAATGAGACTAACAGGCCCACATTTTATAGGTCCTCTATCTAGATGTTCCTCCTTTTATTTCCCTGATCACTTCAAGCATGAGAGAAAATATAATAAGTTTAATAAATGGATGTGCTCCTCACGCGTGTAGCCTTGGGTCGGGGCATCCCAGGACGTCAGATTTCAGTCTCATGATGTGCGAGAATACAGGGTTCAGGTTAGGATGAAGGCGCCGTTGGATCTTGATACAACAAATCGTGATACCCACTGCATGTCATCATGTGTGAGCGTTCCTGTTTTTAACAGCTTGATCTAAAAAAATGTATATTTTTATTAGATGGTGGAAACCTCAACTAATGGGGATACGAAGAGGTTCAAAATCCACTTAAATTGCCTATATGGAGCATCTGTAACAGGACTTGCTTTTTATCAGATGGAGAATCTAAAACAGGATGGAAGGAGTATATATAAGTATAGCAAGTGAAGTAAATTTCTGATGGGCATCATAAAAGAGGATAGCCTAACTCAACCACATAGATCTGGGGCTGGGAGCTGCCGCATCTTGCATTAATCGAGGGGCCGCGGTTGGATGATTTAAACTTGCCTACCCCTTGTATTCATGCACTCCGACAGATCGAAATCTAATGGTCTGCAGTGCCATGGTGTCGTGAGTCAGGGTACATATAAACAGAAGTTTAGTTTTGGTCGTCAGGAATAACAAGAAACTTTGATTCTCCCTCTGCCTGGAATTATTATCACCATAAGGTTTTCCAAAATAAACCAATTTTAGTTCATTCTGAAAACTCTTATGTGGATAATAATTCCCGGTGGAGGGAGTATAAGATAAAAAATATAGTCAGTTGTGCATTCCCTATTCTAACACATTAATGTAACACCGTTTCACTTCAAGAATTGGAAACTTATGCTGAGATTTTTCTCAATTTCATGAGTTGAAGTAAGCTTTTATACAAGGCCACCATATCCAAAATGGAAATCCTCCTGCTAACTAAATGAGAAAATCACTTGATGCACCTACTGAAGGTATATGCTTCTCTTACTGAATGTTTGAGCTAGTATAGAGGTAATCTTCATTTCTTTAAATGAACAAAAAGCATTATTTAAGTGATGAATTTAAATATTTCTTGTTACCAAAAAAAAGTCAAGACTTAATTTGCCCGATTACCAACTCCCGCAAATGTCAACTACATCCAGAAGGGACATGTGAGAGTGTCCTCCTTTTGTCTATTCTACTTGTCTCTCCTGCCATTCTTTAGTAGTATCTTCTTTTTTACACAGATTGTTTAGGAATATCTTCATATCATCTAAAGAACACTAATTTCTGCCGGCCGAAAAATGTTGGAACTCAAAGTGCGCTTAGCTTGACAAATCAGAATCTAAGTTTTGAAGAGAAGACCAAAGATATATGGTAAGAAAGTGTGGATGTGAGAGATCCCATCTTCAACAAGTAAGACAAAAAAAGAAAATTAATTAGGCATTGAATATTATATTATAATGCACTATTAGACATTATCATATAGATAATAATATTGCAAGCACTTCTAGAAGTTTTACTCGTTCTAGTCAATTATGATTAAGGCCTGACTTAGATGTCTGGTACCGCATTCTAATCTACAATACTCAAAGTGATAATAGAGCATAGTGTACTTCTGTGCCTTCTTTCTTTTTAAAGACAAATAGTTGGAAACTCCATAATCCCCACCGTGAATTTTTTATCAACTGATCTTCCAACATATATGAGACACTTGATTCCTTTTATTCCTAATCAACCCAGAAAGGAATGATAGCCACCTTCAGGCTAATGTTTAGAATGTTTGAGTGAGGGGAGCAAGATTCATCACAATTTAAATGTATAATAACATCTTGCTTACATGTTAGACAACCCTAATATTTCATCATCCAAAAGGAGCAGGTCCTGATAATGTAACATAACCTATAACAAGAAAGGTCGAATTTATACTGTTTGATTGTTTTAAATTATTATAATTTTTTTAAAAAATATTTGCCATTTTGGAGGAAAGAAGTTTAATTACCAAGCAATGACATTATGCAATTTTTTCTTTTTAAACGAAGTTGTCTCTGCAAGTTGATATCTATTACTTGGTTATCAACTTAAAAACAAATTTGTTGCTATTTGCAACTTACTAACTTTCTTGATTACTTATAACTATTCTACCTTTTGCTGGTACGAGTGAAGTACTTCCATTCAATGTAAAACCTAATTTTAGTGCTTACTTCTTTTTTTGATTGAAAGTGAACACCAAATACAACTTCTTCTCAATCAGAAGACTACTTCCAAGATGCATAGTCATATATACTAATGAGTAAACTGCCTATACAACTTCTAGAATGATTCTATTGGAATGATATAATTGTACCATTTGTCACATAATATTAATATATATAGGAAAAAGTTTAAATGAGATCGGTCTCATTTAGCATACATGATCCCAAGTAATCTTGAGCGATTAGATCATGATTTGACGGTGGTGATGATTCACACTTATCTACCCAGTGATTTGACACTCACCGTCAGATCTTGATCTGATAAATAGAGATGGCTTGGCTCATGCAAGCTACATGAGATTCATCTCATGTAAACTAGTCTCTCTCTCTCTCTCTCTCTCTCTCTATATATATATATATATAATTAGGTTGCTTTGGTCAGGTTGCTTGTTAATTGGAAAATTACTAATATTCATAGATATAAAATCTAACGGCCTTCTCAAACCTCCAGTCGGTTGCAGAGTACCGGGACTCTCTCTCTCTCTCTCTCTGTCTCTCTCTCTCTTTCTATATATATATATATATATATATATTGATGTACTAAATATGAGACATCTTGTAATTGTTGCAGAATATAATTTCTAGTTTTAAGTCATATCATTTGCAAGTATATATTATTTGTAGTACTTGTATGCATAACCATATCACTTACTAGTTTTAGTTCAAGTTGTACGACACACTATACTACCTACCGTTGCTCACGTAGTGAGCCAATTGTCAATCATTGTCGGTTATATTGAAAGAACCAATTTTCCAAACATCCTAAGTCTTTGAAAGAGAACGAGAATAAAAAGATTAGAATTTGATAGTAATAGAAGTGCCAACTAGTCCGAACAATGGCAAAGCCCATAAAGTGTTTTTCTTGTCATTTTCATTGCCAACATCAGTGGCATTATGACAGATGAAAGATAGTTGAAACCATATACCATTTCTATATTTAACAATTTTTATTGACAAGAACACTGTACTACAATAGGTTAGATTATTGAACACAAAACTTATGCAACTATGATTAATTCGCAGACAACTTCAACATTAGAGGCATTCTGATAATGACAACAACCAGTTACACTATCAATTGTCGACATAACCTATCAACTGTCGACAACAATCAGTTACACTTAAATGGGGACAGATGAACTGTATTTTTGCTAACAACACAGATGAACTTAATTCCATGTTTCTAATGGATTTTTATAAATTTTTGCTAGCAAGAGAGATGAACTTATTTAAACGTTTGTAAGGCAATTAAATTGGAGCAGGTTATGTCAGCATGGCAAGCAGTAAGGGATCTTCCAAAAAGGATTGTAACTAGAGACAAAAATGACTTTCTCAATGGCATGCTTGAACTAATTTGTCACAATGTCAACAAATTAAGAGAGGGGAATGGTAACAAAAACTTGAAATATTAAGTAAAACAATGTGCTTCAATCTTTATACTTCTACTAAACATGAAGGGTGGATTTTTTGCCACTCTAACCCCATTTAGGCAAACTAGTCATCCAAGCTTGAATTAGATTTATCTTAGATCTCCAACTATTCATTCACCTCTAAAGTGAAATCAAGTCATAATGTGCAGTCCTACCTTGCCACCCATATGCTCGCTGCATAAGGCCTGAAAGCGGGCATGGGGCCTACGCCTCAAGAAAAACACACTGGAGACGAGCGTAAGTAGTATTAATATAAAGATAGATGAATGTCCATGCACGATGCTCTTCTAAGAGGTCTCGACAATTAAATGTTTTTCTCTAGTGAATCTTAAAAATAATGGATCAAATTTAAAAAAAAAACCATAGATATGTTCTTATTTTGTTTCTTAACTCTGAGCCTCATAGAGGCGACAATGTAATTAAACGAGGAGAGAATATGAAAAACATGGAAGAGGCATGGTGTGTTAATTTCTCGTTGATGTTAAGCAGCTATTAACACTCAACATATTGAAAAATGAGTGCAAGAAGCCAGGACCAGGGCGAGAGGTCGAAAATTGTATGGGCCGTAGTTTTATGAAATTTGGGCCCATTTGATACTTATTTCAGGCCTAGTGTACAATATTTCACTGTGATGCATCCAAATTTGGTGCCCTAGTCTTTTTCATAATCCCCTCGTCCGAAAAAAATTGGTGCTCTATGCAATTTCTGAGCATAAACAATTATCGCTAAGTTAATCTTGGATGTCCGCCCAAAAACAAATAAGTTCGTTGTTAATATTGGCACGTCCGAATTATCCAAAAAAACATTAACACATCCGATTCGCTTATACAATGATGAGTAGATGATTTGGGATCAGCCAGTCAATTTTTTATCATTGCTCAACTATAAAGAACTTCCTCCTTAATTAGTAAATTAAAGTTTTCAGGTTTCCTATATTTTGAGGCCTTCACGCCTTTCTTGTTTCTTGAGCTGTGAGAGCGTGTCATTCGCTTCTTTTTTTGTAGCCCTCTTTTTTAGTTTAATATAATTTATTTATCCAAATTAATGACGAGTAGATGGCGTAGTTTTAAAAAAAAAGACCGGCCCGGCCGGTTCAACCAGAGCCGGGTGTTTTTTCAAGCGGAGTCAGCTAGGTCTGCTAAGCAGATTGACCCGTCCGGGTCAAAACAAACCACTGGTTCGAACTAGCAAATCGGGCGACTGGTATAGACAGATTTTTTAGATAAGCAACAACAAAAAAAACTCAAATCTTTCTTCCTCCCCGTCCCCAACTCCCCAACCGAATTTGCCCTACCGCCAAAGAGAGATGATTGTCGCAATCCCGCCTCCAATTTGCTCTTCATCTTCAATCGGTAGGATAAAATATAAAGAAAGCTCTGTCTTATTGAGTTATGGCTTTCTAAAATTAATTTAGTTATAAATTTTAGGATATTAACATTTGTATAAACCTTTTTTGGTTGAAGCATATTAATTTGTTTCAATGCTTGAGCAAATAGATTAATTTGATCTCATTATTTATTGATGTGAAGTTTGCAAAACAAAATATCCCTATTGTGGTAGTTTCCACTTCATTATTTTTATTGATGACATCAACAACTGGGTCAACCCGGGTTGATCCCCGATTGGACCTACTCTGGAAGAATTCCGGGACGATGACCGGTCCGGTTTTTAAAACCTTGGTAGATGGTGTTAATGCTAAGCCTACATCCTACTGTCCAAGTAGAGACTTGTCCAAGCAAAAACTTGAAACAATGGTTTTACATACCATCGGAAGGTATTAAGAACTTAAGAAACTAAATATACAAAGAAGCCAACAATCTAGCTCATCAAGCGTAGTAGTGAAGTTGCATTGTCTTGGACCAGTTATAGCCAAACAACGGTCAAGACCATAGTTGAATATGATAATCACCTTTGGTGCAACTGAGTGTCACGCTCTTATCGGGGTGCTTTCTTTTTAAATATGTTGAATACTTGAGGTGTCATAGATAATTGCACCGTCATGTACACAAATATAATGATAAATATAAAATGGCAAACCCTCAAGGGACAAACTATTTATAAATGAGAATCCAAAATAAACAATAAATAATTACTTGTTATGTTCTCTAATAGTCTAAAAACCATTATTACAAAATCATCAAAATAAACTGCAATTATAAAGTCTAAGCTTTGAGCTCTTCTTCTACGAATCCACATTTAAGTCCAGCTCTCCTCTACGAGCTATCAGCAGCTAAACCTGCATCGCAGGATGCATGAGTATTCCATAGAAATACCCAGTATAATGCAAAATCCCAATAGAATATAACAAGACAATTTAAGAATAATACGATTCAGCGGAAGTAGTTGTAACATGAATCTGTAACATGTTACAAGGTAATTAAAAAATATGATTCATCATTAATGTCAGGAAACTCAAACCTCCGAATGAAGCAATTAGACTCCACAACTATTGATAATGCTAAAAGTGAGTGAATTTCTGCTCTCAAATCTTTGTCACCTGTTAAGCATGAAAAATACACATTTTTATATGCCTTTTTACCTATTTGTTAGTTGTGTTTTCTGATTAAAACGAGGAATAAAGTGATTTTTGGTAATTTTCTAAGTAATTAGGAATTAATTAAATAATGCTCTCTAAATTGCTTAATTTAACACTGTTCCGTAATTTTATAAATATTTGGTGCATCTAATTTGGGACATGTTTTATTTTGTATAGGTTCGCATGCTCGTACTGTTGAACAGCCAAAAGTAAAGCCGTTAGACGGGTTTTGAAATGCCAAAGCGACCCAAGATCTGAGATCACGCGCAGAGAAGATCTGATCCGTTGATGTTCACTGATGAAGAAGACGGGCGCCGCATTAAGATAAGAGCCATTCAGATTGATCTAGCGGACGAGGTTGCTTCGACGGGTTTAATTGGAAGAAAAGAAAAAAAAGAAAAAAGAAAAGAAAGAAATCCGGACCGGTTCAATGGTCCGGTTCATTGAAAATAAAAAATAAAAAAAAAAAACCCGAGCGCTCGAGGCTCGGGTGTTCTGCTCGAGTCGGGCGTTCTGTTTCTGAAACAGAGAGAGGCCTGAGGCAGCTGGGCTCGACGGCGGCTGGGTCCCGGTGGTGTCCGGCGACGGAGGAGGTCGATGACGGCGCAGCTGGGCTTGGCGATGGCGGCAAGGCTGAAGAGGCGACCATGGGTTCTGGACAGCATCATGACAGAGCAGCTCGAGCTCTGTTTGAGCGAGGAAGACAACCAGAGTTTTTCTTATTCCAATTTTGTTCTCATTTCTTTTTCATTTCTCATTCCTTGTTGTTGCTGTGTCGATTTGAAGATTGAGGTTGTATTGAACTGTTGCTGTGAACAGTAACTCCGGGAAGAAGAACAGTACTTTCTGATTTATTTTCCATTATTCAAAAGGTCCTGTAAGTTCATTTCAGTTATATCAAATGAATTCCATTATCTTTATAGTTAATTTCTATAGCATGAGTAGCTAAATCCCTGTCTAGGGCTGAGATGAAGCCATGATTAGTTGTAGGAATAGTATTTATACGATGCAATTGTTTTGTCTAAATTAATGCGTTTTAACGATTGCTATTCTCAAATTAATTGCATTGGATTATATGTTAAATATGATATTTGGGTATTACCTGTGATTCATCTTATAATGGATACAGCTAATGATTTGAATCTCATCTGTTGATATGCAAGAGAATGCAAAATCCTATTTAAAATTCTACATGCTTTAATGCTGAAATTTTCCGTAGGAGAATAGATTGAATTCCAATTCTCTACGAGATAATCGTGAAAACAATTGCTAATTTTAAAAGAAATATTCCTATGATTGTCATGTGCTGATTCTTATGCCCTAGAGTTTTAAATTCTTGATTAAAGTTTCAATTTTTATTTGTCAATTAGTTTCTTTTTCATAGATTATTTAATTGCCTTTAGATTAATTTCTTAGTTAAAGCTGTTCAATTGCATTGAGCCTTAGATTAATCGTAGTTGTAGTGAATCAAATCAATTTAATTCTTCAACAAGGGTAATAATCTGATCTTCGAATTAGAATTCCGCTACACAAGTCCCTGTGGGTTCGACCTCGTAAGAATTGTGCGATTATACTGCAAATCTGATTCGTACACTTGCGAGTAAAATTAGGAGACTAATTAAAACAACAACAAGTTTTTGGCGCCGTTGCCGGGGACTTGTAGGAAATCAAATTCTAAGACTAATTTTACCCTTGCAGTTAATTTTAGGTCAAAAAATTAAAAATTAAAAATTAAACAAAAATTTAAAAATTTTAAAACACGTGAGAGTTGATTGACAGTGGATGACCACGTGGACACGTGATCACACACTGCGTCTGGTTAGCAATAATTCTAATCCTTTAGAGAATAGTGAAACAAAAATTGATCTTTCATTCAAAATGGAAGATCAACCTGAGAAATCTCTGAGGGAGCTATTTTCTCCGATCACAATCAACCCTCCATCTTGCATAGTGTTGCCTGCAACCTCTGCAAAGCATTTTGAACTAAAACCCCAGATAATTCAATTGTTGCCCAATTATCATGGTCTTAACAGAGAGGATCCTTACATGCATGTAAAGGATTTTCTAGAAATTTGTGCAACATTTAGGTTCACAGACTTCTCTGATGAGTCTGTTCGTCTGCGCCTTTTCCCCTTCTCTTTGAAGGACAAGGCCAAGGCATGGTTAAATTCTCTTCCCGCTGACTCTGTCACAACATGGGACATGTTGGTGAGCAAATTCTTGTCCAAATTCTTCCCAATGGCCAAAACCAATGAATTAAAGAGAGAAATCACTGACTTTATGGAAGATGAAAATGAAAAATTTTATGAGAGTTGGGAAAGATTTAAAGACCTTTTACTAAAATGTCCACATCATGGGTTTGAAACATGGAGGTTAATACAACATTTTTACAATGGCTTAACTCAAACACACCGCAACATGATTGAATCAATGAATGGCGGTGCTTTCTTAGACTTGGGAGGTGAAGCAGCGTATAACTTCTTAGAGCGATTAGCTGAAAGGTCCCAACAGTGGGATTTTGCAGGTCATAGGGAGAGACAACATCAAGCTCCTAAGAAGGGAGGTCTCTACGAAATCAAAGATGACGTAGATGTTAAGGTCAAACTCGATGCGCTAACTAAGAAAATAGATGCCCTGAGTTTGAACCGAAGCATCAACGCTCTCAACATGAATGAAGCATGCTCTGTGTGTGCTAGCCCGATGCATACATCTCTGAACTGCCCTTCCATGAATACTTATCCAGAGTGTTATGCAGAACAAGTCAATGTTCTAAACAATTATGGGAAGCCGACAGGAAATCCTTTCTCTGAAACTTACAATTCAAGTTGGAGAAATCATCCAAATTTCTCCTGGAGACAGAGTCAACCACCTATGAATGTAGGTGGGCAGCCTATGCAACCCATGCATAATCAGTTTAGGCAGAATAACCCACCTTATCCAGCTTTGTCTCAACCTCCTACCCAATATCAACAACCTGTTACTCAATCTCAGGGTCTTACACAAAAACAGTCCTCTTTAGAGGACACTCTCAAATCTTTCATCCAATCTACAAGCCAAGTCATTCAGTCAACTAATCAAGCTATGCTTGAGATGAAGAACTCTACACACATGAATACTCAAGCAATTGCTAAGTTAGAGACTCAAGTTGGTCAATTGGCTACTCAATTAGCAGAAAGAGAGAGAGGGAGATTTCCTAGTCAACCTGTGCCTAACCAGAAGGGCCAATTTTCCATTGGCAGTAGCTCTAATTCTTCACAGAATGAAGAACATGTTCAATCAGTCATTACCCTTAGGTCTGGCAAGCAAATCGATAATAAAATTGAAACTCCTGAAAAAGAAGAAGGTGAGAACACTAAGACTGAAATAGAGACTAAAGATTCTTCTCCAACTGTTGACAGTGATTCTCCACCTAGGAATTTTGTACCTAGGGCACCTTATCCGCAAAGACTAGTCAATCCTAAAAAAAGTGCACAATATGGAGACATTCTAGAAGTGTTTAAACAAGTGCAAATAAACATTCCTTTTCTAGATGCAATCCAACAAGTGCCTTCATATGCAAAATTTTTGAAAGATCTAGTCTCTGTCAAAAAGAAAAATAATGTTCCTAAAAAGGCGTTTCTAGCAGAACAAGTCAGCTCTGTCATTCAATGTAAATTTCCTATCAAATATAAGGACCCTGGTTGTCCCACAATTTCATGCATGATAGGGAAACATCAGATTGAGCGAGCCTTGTTAGATCTAGGGGCAAGTGTGAATTTATTGCCCTACTCTGTGTATGTGCAATTAGGTCTGGGAGAGCTAAAACCCACGACAATGACACTTCAATTAGCTGACCGTTCAGTTAAAATTCCTAGAGGTGTTGTTGAGGATGTTCTAATTAAGGTTGATACATTTTATTTCCCTGTGGACTTTGTTGTCCTTGATACTCAACCTGTTCCGAACATGAGTGGGCAAATACCTGTCATTTTGGGTCGTCCATTTCTAGCTACATCTAATGCTATCATTAACTGCAGAAATGGAGTGATGCAAATTTCTTTTGGGAATATGAAGGTGGAATTGAACATTTTTGACATCAGTAAACAACCACCTGACATGGATGATGTGAATGAAATAAACCTGATTGAAACACTTATCCATGAAACATTTCTTCAAACACATTCCCAAGATCCTTTAGAGGCCTGCTTAACACATTTTGGTTGTGAATTTGATATCGATCAGTCAATTAAACAAGTAAACTCATTGCTTGAGTCTGTACCTCTGATGAGTACTGAACGGTGGCAACCAAAAGTGGAACCTCTTGCCTTATCATCATCACCAGTAGTTCCATCTAGTGTTGAGCCACCTAAATTAGACCTGAAACCACTGCCTGATACTCTGAAATATGCTTATTTAGGTCCTGCTGAGTCCTTACCTGTCATTATTGCAGCTGACCTAGATGTGGCTCAAGAGCGTAAATTACTTGATGTTCTTGTAAAGCACAAAGAAGCCATAGGGTGGACCATTGCAGATATTAAAGGCATCAGTCCCTCTATTGTTATGCACAGAATTCATTTGGAGGATGATGCCAAGCCTTCTCGTGAATCCCAAAGGCGTCTTAACCCTGTAATGCAAGAAGTTGTTCGAGCTGAAATCCTTAAACTTTTAGATGTAGGAGTTATCTACCCAATCTCTGATAGTAAATGGGTAAGTCCTGTTCAAGTTGTGCCGAAAAAGTCTGGCATAACTGTAGTGAAAAATGATGCTGATGAGTTAGTGCCAACTCGAGTTCAAACGGGTTGGCGTGTCTGTATTGATTATAGGAAGTTGAATGCTTTGACAAGAAAAGATCATTTTCCCCTTCCTTTCATTGACCAAATGCTGGAAAGGTTAGCGGGACATGAATATTATTGCTTCCTTGATGGTTATTCTGGTTATAACCAAATTCCCATAGCCCCTGAAGACCAAGAAAAGACCACTTTCACGTGTCCTTTTGGTACCTTTGCCTACCGTCGCATGCCCTTTGGCCTATGCAATGCACCTGCTACCTTTCAAAGGTGCATGTTGAGCATTTTCTCTGACATGGTAGAGCGATTTTTAGAGGTATTCATGGACGATTTTTCTGTCTTTGGGTCCAATTTTGATGAATGTCTGCACCATCTATCTTTAGTGTTAGTGAGGTGTAAAGAGAAGAATCTGGTACTTAACTGGGAGAAATGTCATTTTATGGTTCAAAGAGGAATTGTTCTTGGGCATATTATATCTAATAAAGGCATTGAAGTTGATAAAGCTAAAGTTGATTTGATTTCACATCTTCCACCACCACGAACTGTGAAAGAAATCAGATCATTTTTAGGCCATGCTGGATTTTACAGAAGATTCATTAAAGACTTTAGTAAAATTTCAAGACCTCTGTGTAATCTTCTTGCAAAAGATACACCATTTGTCTTTGATGATGCTTGTAATAATGCCTTTCAGAAACTCAAATCAGAGTTAACATCTGCACCTATTATTCGGCCACCTGATTGGAGCCTACCTTTTGAGATAATGTGCGATGCCTCTGATTATGCTATTGGTGCTGTGTTGGGGCAGCGAATTAATAAACTTCCCCATGTGATATACTATGCCAGTAAAACATTGAATGATGCTCAACTTAATTATTCTACAACTGAAAAAGAATTGCTGGCAGTAGTCTTTGCTCTAGATAAGTTTTGGTCTTACTTATTGGGATCGAAGGTATATATCTATTCGGATCATGCTGCATTGAAGTATCTTTTATCTAAAAAAGATGCTAAACCTCGTCTTCTCCGATGGATATTATTGCTACAGGAATTTGATATTGAAATTCGGGATAAGAAAGGTTCCGAAAATGTTGTAGCCGACCACTTATCTAGGTTGATAGTTGATTTTACTGATGAATCATTGCCCATAACTGAATCTTTTCCTGATGAGCAATTACTTGCAGTGTCCCAGTTGCCTTGGTTTGCGGACATAGTTAATTATCTGGTAACTGAACAAATTCCATCTCATTGGTCTTCCCAAGATAGGTCCAAATTTTTGTCCAGAGTTAAGTACTTCTTTTGGGATGATCCATACTTATTCAAGTATTGTCCCGATCAGATTATTAGGAGATGTATTCCTGAACATGATCAACAAAGCATCATTTCTTTTTGTCATGATCAAGCATGTGGGGGCCATTTCAGTTCTAAAAAGACTGCTGCAAAGATTTTGCAGTGTGGATTTTATTGGCCTACTATTTTTAAAGACTGTCATGCTTATTGTTCAGCATGTGAAAGATGTCAGCAGTTAGGAGCACTTTCACGTCGTAACATGATGCCTTTAACCCCAATCCTTATTATAGACCTTTTTGATGTCTGGGGTATTGACTTCATGGGACCTTTTCCTAACTCTTTTGGCAATCTTTATATCCTTGTGGGGGTAGACTATGTCTCTAAATGGGTAGAGGCCGTAGCATGTAAAACCAATGACCACAAAGTGGTGGTCCAATTCTTAAAGGATAATATTTTTGCACGTTTTGGTTCTCCTCGTGCTATAATAAGTGATGGGGGAAAACATTTCTGTAATAGGGTTTTTGAACAATTAATGAAGAAATATGGCATAACCCACAAAATTGCTACCCCATACCATCCCCAGACAAGTGGTCAAGTTGAGATTTCTAATAGGGAGATTAAGCATATTTTGGAAAAGACAGTCAATCCGAATCGCAAAGATTGGTCGCTGAGACTTACCGATGCTTTGTGGGCTTACCGTACTGCATTCAAAACTCCCATTGGAATGTCTCCATACCGTATTGTCTACGGGAAAGCTTGTCATCTTCCTGTTGAAATTGAGCATAAAGCTTATTGGGCAATTAAGCACCTGAATTTTGATTTCAATAGAGCAGGAATTTAAAGGAAACTACACTTGAATGAGTTGGATGAGCTTCGTAATGATGCTTATGAGTGTGCAAAATCATACAAGGATCGCATGAAAAAGGTTAATGATCAAAATATTCTGCGAAAATCTTTTACATCGGGACAGAAAGTTCTTTTATACAATTCTCGTTTACATTTGTTTCCGGGTAAATTAAAGTCTCGATGGACAGGACCTTTTCTAGTTCGTGTTGTTTATCCACATGGAGCAGTTGAAATAGAAAACCCAAAGAATGGTGATATATTCAAAGTTAATGGTCATCGTCTTAAACCATTCTTGGAATTGCAGCAACCTCAGATTGATGAATTGAGTCTGGCAGACCCGACTTATCATGATTCATGATTAATAGCTGTGTCTGGCTGAAGACGTAAAACTTAGCGCTACTGGGAGGCAACCCAAGTTTTTAGAATTTTTATTTTTGTGCTTATTTTTCTTATGTTATTCTTGTGCTTCACTTGTTCTTTTCATTTTGATAGATACTATAGCGTTTCAGTGGAGTGCAGGTACTATCTTTCCTTCCCTCGTCTATTATTTTCCTCAGTATTTATTTCATATCTTTTTACATTGAGGACAATGTTTCATGCAGGTTTGGGGGTATAGGAAGATATTTGTTTAGGATATCTTAGTTATTTTCTTGCTTGTTTTGAATTTTTCAGTAAAAAAAAAAAAAAAAATTCAAAAAAATTTCAAAAAAAAATTGTAGTTTTTAGGCTGTTAGTATTTTTATAGGTTTTGGTAGTTTATCCCTTCGTGATGCATACTTCAATTTTTAAGAGATTAATTTACATTGGAAGTGTGAGTAAGTATACTGGAGGATAGAGACCCTTAACTGAGAAATAGCATTCTGTTACAATCCTCTTGGATCAAGTGCTTGAGCTAATAAAATTCACTCACACACACCAGTTACATAAAGTAATACCTTCTAGAGATTTGTTGACTACTAATCTTCAGTGGGATGTCTTTAGTCAGTCATTGGATGATATGTGGTTGTCTGTTGAGCTTAAACGATCATGATAGACTATTTACTTGGCTATGGCAAGGGCTTGGAACCGGAAATAGGTTGAGAGTATAATACAGCCTGGACAGAATAAAGATGTGCTTGAAAATATATATGATGAAAATGAAAAAAAAAAAAAAAACAAAAAAAAAATGGAAACGAAAATAAAGAAAAAGGGGCTGCTTGACTATTATAGGATTAACTTAGGCTGATGCTCAGGTCCGAAGCGGTCCATCTTAAAACCTAATGCCCTAAGCCAACTGGCTGGGAGTCATTGGCCTGAGTCATTGCTAAACCTAAGCATCTTGAAGTCAGGCCTTACACAGTCCTTATGAAAAGAAAAAAAAAAAAGTCTGTGGTGTATTATCCTCTCAAATCTAGAATGTTGGACCCGAAGGAGGTGCGCAAGCATCTGTGCTATCATGAACCTAAAGATTACGATGACTATGTAGATTCTGATGTTCTTTGGTTAATGGGTAACACTGGATCTGTGTGAAACAGAGATTTAGAGTGTATTGCTACAATGTTCTACACTTTCTATTATTTAAAGTATCATGCTATATCATATTGAGCAGAAATTTCCAAGATGAAGGTGTAGAATAAAACCACTTACTTGAGCGCTTCTATATTCCAGTTGATTATAAATGCAAGTACGTGTGGTTAGTTTTCTTAAGTATTGCAGTGTGTATTTGATGGGATAATAGGTTTTGTGTTTTGAAGTGTTTAGTTGACTTCTTTCTCATTTAGATAAAGAGTAAGGTTAATTTTATAAATACATGTTTGTGGGTAGCATGGCTGCAAACCCTCACGAGACTTCACTCGTCCAGCCAGGGACACCTGGGGGTTTAAAAGGCTTGTTGCATATGCTAAATGCAATCGTGATTCCCTACGACAGTGGCATTTATTTTTGAGTAGTTTTATTATTTTTTCTTTTTGTGTTTTGCTTGAGGACTAGCAAAATCTAGGTTTGGGGGTATTTGTTAAGCATGAAAAATACACATTTTTATATGCCTTTTTACCTATTTGTTAGTTGTGTTTTCTGATTAAAACGAGGAATAAAGTGATTTTTGGTAATTTTCTAAGTAATTAGGAAATAATTAAATAATGCTCTCTAAATTGCTTAATTTAACACTGTTCCGTAATTTTATAAATATTTGGTGCATCTAATTTGGGACATGTTTTATTTTGTATAGGTTCGCATGCTCGTACTGTTGAACAGCCAAAAGTAAAGCCGTTAGACGGGTTTTGAAATGCCAAAGCGACCCAAGATCTGAGATCACGCGCAGAGAAGATCTGATCCGTTGATGTTCACTGATGAAGAAGACGGGCGCCGCATTAAGATAAGAGCCATTCAGATTGATCTAGCGGACGAGGTTGCTTCGACGGGTTTAATTGGAAGAAAAGAAAAAAAAGAAAAAAGAAAAGAAAGAAATCCGGACCGGTTCAATGGTCCGGTTCATTGAAAATAAAAAATAAAAAAAAAGAACCCGAGCGCTCGAGGCTCGGGTGTTCTGCTCGAGTCGGGCGTTCTGTTTCTGAAACAGAGAGAGGCCTGAGGCAGCTGGGCTCGACGGCGGCTGGGTCCCGGTGGTGTCCGGCGACGGAGGAGGTCGATGACGGCGCAGCTGGGCTTGGCGATGGCGGCAAGGCTGAAGAGGCGACCATGGGTTCTGGACAGCATCATGACAGAGCAGCTCGAGCTCTGTTTGAGCGAGGAAGACAACCAGAGTTTTTCTTATTCCAATTTTGTTCTCATTTCTTTTTCATTTCTCATTCCTTGTTGTTGCTGTGTCGATTTGAAGATTGAGGTTGTATTGAACTGTTGCTGTGAACAGTAACTCCGGGAAGAAGAACAGTACTTTCTGATTTATTTTCCATTATTCAAAAGGTCCTGTAAGTTCATTTCAGTTATATCAAATGAATTCCATTATCTTTATAGTTAATTTCTATAGCATGAGTAGCTAAATCCCTGTCTAGGGCTGAGATGAAGCCATGATTAGTTGTAGGAATAGTATTTATACGATGCAATTGTTTTGTCTAAATTAATGCGTTTTAACGATTGCTATTCTCAAATTAATTGCATTGGATTATATGTTAAATATGATATTTGGGTATTACCTGTGATTCATCTTATAATGGATACAGCTAATGATTTGAATCTCATCTGTTGATATGCAAGAGAATGCAAAATCCTATTTAAAATTCTACATGCTTTAATGCTGAAATTTTCCGTAGGAGAATAGATTGAATTCCAATTCTCTACGAGATAATCGTGAAAACAATTGCTAATTTTAAAAGAAATATTCCTATGATTGTCATGTGCTGATTCTTATGCCCTAGAGTTTTAAATTCTTGATTAAAGTTTCAATTTTTATTTGTCAATTAGTTTCTTTTTCATAGATTATTTAATTGCCTTTAGATTAATTTCTTAGTTAAAGCTGTTTAATTGCATTGAGCCTTAGATTAATCGTAGTTGTAGTGAATCAAATCAATTTAATTCTTCAACAAGGGTAATAATCTGATCTTCGAATTAGAATTCCGCTACACAAGTCCCTGTGGGTTCGACCTCGTAAGAATTGTGCGATTATACTGCAAATCTGATTCGTACACTTGCGAGTAAAATTAGGAGACTAATTAAAACAACAATATCACCTGCAAGTAGGCAGCATACCCATTCCCCACTAGGGGTCCTCGATAAGAACCCTGCCATGAGTCTAGGACGTGGGCCTATCGGTGTTCATGGACACAATGGGCGAAGATTGTGTAGGCCTTCCATGATGCTTAACAATCTAAAAAGTGCAAGTGGTGCCTCGAAAAGGCAGGGATACGCTAATCCCAATATAAATACAGAGACCTCACAAGATTATCTGACATGGCTTATTAAGCATACTATGATTTCCATTAGAGATATGTTAATCTCTTAGGATACTTCAATCAAGTATTTCATAATGCAAACTACAGAGATATGCCAATCCCTGAGGAGACTTGAATCGAGTATTTCATAATGCAAACTACAGAGATATACCAATCTCTGTGGAATCCAACTTTCTAGATAACTATCAGAAGCATTCAAGCAAACATAGAAGCATTACATGTAATTGCATTAAGTAAGAAACCCCAGAAAAAAACATAAGGAATGCTGCTCATCGTGGCTTTAAGAGAGATAGAAGACTTGAATATCAGATCGGGGTTCAAGCCCCTTCAAGCTATACAACTTAGGAATCCAACTTATACACCTTGAACCCCGATCGGGGAAGCAAGCTTTTTTCTAAGTTGTATAGCTTAATAAAGACAAAAAGCTAATGAAGCAATAGGTTCTAAACCTAAAGACCAGTTCATGATACGAAGACTCATAGCTACTATATTTTTAATAGATACTAATGTTTCTCAGTTACTCGTATATGTGTATGTTACTAATTTAAGACTTTACACATTGATCGGTCATGGTTCTTAGAAAAGTTAACAATGCTTATAGGATTTTCTGTACTACTGAATTCTAATTATAAGCCATATATAATTAATTAAAAATATATCAACATGGTAGAACTAATTTGTATTAGTATATTAAGGCCTCAAAAAGGGTTGGTATAATATTTGGAATAAATAGACTATAGATATGTAAACCGACATAGATAGGCTTCTTTTTTAAACTTTATAAGATACTTTTATAACACCTCATCATAGACAATTAATAGTTAGAGTATTCATCACATGATAAATAAATATAGGCTGACACAGGATTGAACATGGGTGTTTGGTCAATATACTTGGTTACGAACATTATCTAGATCAATAGAATTTAAGAATGTTTAATCTATCCATAACAGAAGGGGTGGAAAGACACGCTTCCTGAGAACAATACTGATAGCTTCTGGACTGGAGAAAATTATTGGAGATAGCTCTGTGAGTTTAGAACATAACACTACTAAAGACCTATTTTTTTTATTTTTATAGAATTACTTATGAATTATCTCGTGTAGGGTATTGGTGCAAAAATCAATCTAGCTGAGAATGAAAAACTATTCTGGGACTCACTGTAATGCTTAGTAAAACCCTAGATGTTTAGCAATGTTATAACCTTGATTAAATAAGTCTTAACCTTAGGAATCAGGACTTCTAAAACTGAAAAGCAAGGTCACACTTGAAGATGGCAGCAACAAGGAAAGACAAACACAAAGTAGGGTTCTTTCTTAACACAATACATGCAATAGAGATACGAATCATGTAAGCGATTGTAATTGATTACTATAATTTTAACATGACAATAATGCATGTGATTCAAACAAAGTCACAAGAGTATCTAGGCGTTGTAGAATAATAGGACCATAAAAAGAATTATGTAAAAACATCCTACCTCAAATCGTTCGTCGATATCCTCTCGCTTCACCTTAATTTCAATGTTCTATGCACCTCATTTGTTGCCTCTTCAAGTCGGCCAGCAAGAGAGAAGGATGAGAGAGAAGAAAAATAGTAGTCGAGAGAGAGAAAGAGAAGAGAAAGGGGTCGGAAATTTGGAGAAAGCGAGAGAATTGTAGAAAAAAGTGTGAGTTGGCTCATCTATTTATAGAGGACATCCCAACCACCCAAATTAGAGTCCTACTCTAATAGATAACTCTTCATCCTTGTCCTGTTTGAAGTCTATACATATATGGTAAGTTTATAACTACAAAGATTCTCCAAAATTAATCCTGTCGCCAGAGGGAATCATGACCCAGTAAGTTTCTTTTTCCCATCATCCAATTGATTCCTCTTCTTAATCCTACTCCAACTCGATGTATATCATGTAAGAGATTGCGTCAATCCACTCCGGTACAACTCATCTTGGCGCTAGACTTATCCTCTAGCTGATCAAACTCCCAGCTTTCTGAGGAGTCATATTCTAGATTAACACTTGTGTTATTCCTACTTCAAGTAGGACTCTACAATCTTATCTTTACACACTTATCCATGGCGTAAGGCATATCTCTAGATCCAACCACTCTTCTAGATGTTCAATCTCCTAGCTTTTGAGAAATTTAGTTCTCAGCTAACCCACTGTGTAACACTACTCCATTCCTACTCCAAGTAGAAATATAATTGGGAAATAGGGTTTTGTCCAAAATAGATTAGCAAGGTTTACGAAATTCCCACGGACAACACGTGAGGAATTAGGATGTGATATTTTTACAGTAGATGCTCCTATGAGTCTTAGAATCCAAGCAACTAACAACATGTTATTCCAACACATGTAGACTTAGTTATGACTTTTTTAGTTCAGGTTGTCGGTGCAGAAACAGTTCTGGCCGAGAGCATTAATTTGACTTGTGGTCAACTGTTTAGTTTAATTAAGGTTTATACATTACTTACATTAATAATTTAACTTAATCCAACATTATTTATCATGTTTCATATAGCCTAATCCTACTTTAATTAATAATGTATCTTCCCTTAAAATTTGTATTATTCCATAATCTTCTTATTTAACCATGACGCCAAACCTAACCCTGGCGTCATGCATAGCTCTGCACTTGACCGTGGCACTGGGCACAACTCCAGCGCCACGTTGAACACTCCAAATCCTAGTTTAAAAATGGAAATTAATTCTAGTTACTTCATTAAATCATATTCCTAATTCAGGTAGGACTCTAAGTTAATTACCAACCATCTATCTAACACTTACCAGAGTCTAAAAATTATGGTTTCTCACTTCAACAAGCCATTAATTATACTTTTATTAATTTTTTTTTCAAAATTTGGGGTTGTCACACTGAGCATGAACCAGGTATAATGAAACCTTATCAATAAGCTAAAATGTACTGAGAGATCAACAACTTTCCGCCAGACGAGCAGAGTAACAATAAAAAAGAACTAATTCATTGTAGTTCCAGTCGCAAATGGAGTCAACATCACCAAGGAAAGATTTGACAATAATTAGAAACCATATTTTTCAACTAGGAAGAGAAGTTGTGCAAACCAAACATCTGTATAAATAGATGCACATGCATAATAAACAACAATAGTGAGCATCAACATCACAGCAGCAGTTTACACCATGGCCAGTCAATTAGTTAGATTTTTTTGTTACATGTGTTCACTTCCATTTCACATGCGGCACACGACTATTTGCCAACTACGGACTATTATGTCCATCATTCTTTAGCGTTAATTTAGAGTAGTTTAGTGCATAATCTTACGTGTTTAGTGAGTGCTTGTGTGTTTGGGGCTAGCTTAATTAACTGTGCGACTACTTTAATGATGCTGTGGTGGGCACAAAAATGAACATTTTATTTGCTTTCTAATAATTTTAAGACAAAATAGTTTTTAACATAATAAAGAGAGAAGTGTTTGACATTTCAATGCAAAATTGCCATATTTTGACCAAATTTAACCCTCTACGTTTGTAATTCATGTTGCGCATAGTTTATTTATGTTGAAATTTGCTTAATCATGAGGGATTAACAGATCTTACAGACTAGATGTGTAACACCCGAAAATTCTGTAAGTTTACCAAAATTGCTATTTTAGGAAACTGTTCTAAAATAGGAAAGTTTTGCTGCCGTTTTAAAATCTTTTAATCTCGTGTGTTGATTTGGTTTTGTGATGCTTATAGATTAGGCAGTACACCAGGGTGCGAGGACTAGCCCAGGCGCTGGGTTCAACCTAGCGCTGAGGTTGGCCTGGCGCCAGGGGCTGAGTACACCTGACGCCAGGAGTGGGGGCCAGGCGCCAGGGTGTGAGACCAGTGTGTAGAGACTCCTTTGAATATTTTAATTTGCTAGATTGGATCATCGTAATGCAAGATGTTATATTTGGTAAGTTTTGAACATTGCATTCGCGGGACATCGGAGCCGTCCATCTGTGTGCCACGCACCAGGCGCAGGAACACCTGAGGGCCAGAACCACGTGGACACAGCGCCCTGGGCACTGTACACGTGGTTGACATGTGAATATTTGGTTAGGAGAGAGAGAATCAAGTAAATTTGGGAATTTTGAATTTAATTCCAAAACCGATTTGATTTTGGAGGGAAATTTAGATTCCTTAAATTTGGGAATTTAGAAACTAAAAGGAATGATTGGGGATGTGATTAGGGGTTGATGATGGGCTGTTACCAAATTAAGTGGGGGCGCCATGTGGCAAGAGAGGAGATTGTGCTAATTGGGAGTTAATCAAGGTTAATTAACCTCGGCCAGTTTTTCCCTGCACAGACAGACCGCAAGAGAAAAATCGTAACTAATTCAAGATAATTCGGAAAAATATGATTCCAGTTGGGTTGGATTTTAGACTCTTTGGGGAATATACAGTAAAATGTTCAGAGCCAGATTCGAACTGTAAAAATTACTGTGAGACTCGAAAGTGTGCTGTTGTGCAGAAAACAGAGCAGTCAACCGGATTTGGTGAAGATCCCCACCTTAATCAGAGTATAACTACCTTGACTAATAGATTTGGTCACGTCCCTAATTGGGGGATCCTTCCTTTTTAAGTCAAGTTGTAGCCTTAGATTGAAAAGAAATCAATGGTGGGAGATGGTGAGTCAATTTGGAAATTGAATTGAAATTTCCTTGGGCGGTTAGGATGATGCATCTAAAGATTTCAAATCCTTAACTAATTGGGAAACCCTAACTAATTGGGAGAAATTGGAGGAGCACGTCCTTGACTTGGAGTAGGGGCTTATTTTGGGTGAATCTTGGTCCTTGGATGTGGTGTTAATCAACGGTGGAGATAGATCTTGGTGTTTGGGGCTTATGCTATTTAAACACACCCATTGAGAGACCAGCCACTCTTTTGGACGTTTTGGGGAGTCGTGCAAGTCAGCAAGAGCTCGTCCTCTCTTCTCCTCCTTCGATCAGTAGTTCCTCCCTCTCTACAAGTGGCCGTGGTGGTGGTGATTCGACGAAAAGAGGGTGGTGCATGTGGTGGTCGAAACTCGCGTAGAAGTGGTAAATCGTCAAAGAGGTAGGATGACTTCTTTTTCCCTACAACTTCTAATAATGAATTGTTGTTTATCATGACTCGTATGTCACGTGGATCATGATTATTGGTTTGATAATATTGCTGGTTATATTGATATTTGTGGTTCCTTGAATGAAATACCGATTCGTCTACCATGTGTGTAGAATATTGCTTTCATATGATCAATGTATATTCATCCTTCACATGCTAGACCATAGGAGACATCCCCATCGTATTGGACCCTTGAATGTGCTTTGTCTCATGTTGTCGTATCCCTTTTTTTTGGTTCTGTCCAAATAAAGTTGACACCTTTCCTAATCGAATTGCTTTGGGATTATGTTAAGTACGTCTCATCTTAAGTAAGTACTCGTAATTTCAAGCCATATTCGTAGTATTGCTTCAAAACCAGTGTCATAACCTAATGATGTTTCAAAGAGCCTTTTTTTGGTCATCCAATTTCGGGGCTAACTGAATTTAGTGTCTGTGATTAATTGTCTCTTGGTGGTATTAAGGGGAAAATACATGTACAGGCGGATTTGAATGAAAGAGTAAATATAGTAAATTACTTAATTACAGATACCAATGGGGTCTATAAAACACTTAAGAAGATGAGTTATGATGTCAGGGAGTTACTATTAAGCATTAAAGTAAGTAACTATTAGTAGTTAAACAAATCGGATCAAGTATGTTGCTCTCGGCCAGAACTGGTTCTGCGCCGATGAACTGTAATGAAAAATTAATAATTAATTATAGAAAATTCATAAAAATATGCTATTAAAACGGTTAGAAACTAGAGAGAAAGGGCTTTCAGATATAAAAATTTAGGAACATGATAAGCACTGGTCCGATCAGAGTAATCGTAAGAAGTGGGCTGTTTGCTCTCGGCCAGGACTGTTCCTGCATCGATGAGCAGTGATCAGAAAATCATAAATAAATTTATATAATTCAGAAAATTATGATTTTGGTTGGGTTAGAAACTAGACAATCAAGGATATATGGGATAAAAATTTCAGATAAGTATTCGGGCTGGGTATTCAGTGACCGCCGATGGAAATTGGCTGTTATGTACTAGACAGATTACTGTAATTCGTATTAAAACCCTAATTCGGTTTACTACTATACATTATAAGTATATATATATATATTATAATGATCTGATTTCTATAATGTAAGACTCTGATGGTACAGGGTACAGTATTATTAGATTATGAGTATGAGTGGTGAGTGATATATGCAAAATATACATATTTTTATATGCCTTTCTACCTATTTGTTAGTCGTATTTTTAGTTAGAATAAGGATAATTAATGTTTATCTGTGTTAGGTGAGTAATTAGGAGATTAATGAACAAATGTGCTTAATTGATTAATTTAGATGCGTTAATTGGGTTTAATGGATTTATAATTTATGATGCGTCTAAATTATATTTAACTATATTTATGCAGGTTGTAAATGTCCTAAATCGCCAAAGAGACTGCACGTCAAATGGGTTCTGTGCCGAGATCGGAGATTGGACGCGCGAGATTGATACGGCGGGTTTTAATTAAGAAAAAGAAAAAAAGAAGAAGAAAGGAATTGAAATGGGCCGGTTCGGGTTTGTACTGGTTCGGTTCAGAAAATAAAATTAAAAAAAAAAGAAAAAAAGAAAACCGAAAGCGACCCGAGCCTGATGGCTCGGGCGCCTGGAACAGAACAGAGGCTCTGTTCTGTCGGAGTGAGCACCGGAGGCGAAGCACCGGCGGCCGTGGGCTATGGGTCAGGCAGCTGAGGAGCTCCGGCGAGGACGGCGATCGTGAGGAAGCTACGGTGGCGGCGGATTGAGCCGGCGGAACAACGGTGACTGCTGAATTGGGTTCGAAATCGATTTATGAATATGAGAAATGCTCGGCCGGAGATGGAGGAGATGACCGGAAAGCTGGTGAAGCGACGACGGCGACCCAACAGCTAGACAGAGGATGCTGGATTTGGAAGGGGCAGATGGACGGCAAGCTCTGATTTGGCCGATGTCTGAAAAATGGAAAAAATTCCTTTTTTGAAAAGCTTGAGGTTGCGCCCAGAAAGGAAGGTGCTGGGTAGCCGTCGACTCGATTTTTCGACTATAAATGGAGGAGCTTGTGGCAGGAGAAGGGGGCTGTGTTGAGAGAGATCGCCGGCCGTTCTGCTCGAGAGAGAAGGGTGGCTCGGTCGAAGGAGGCATAAAGTTGGAATTTTGGCTGCAATTGGAAGAGAATTCGAACGGAGAAGGGAGGTGTTCTGTCAAACAGAGGCGGCTCCCGTTTTTGCTGGCCGTTCTGCTCGAGAGACAGAGGAGAAGGGGCGTTGCTGGTTCTGTGGGTACTGTGACGGCCGTGGTGGATTGAAGAAGAGGGTTCTGTATTCTGCTCGCGGCTGGTCGAGAAGGGCGGTTCTGAAGGAGGAGGTTCTGGGCGGGATTGCTGATCGGCGAGGCTCTGGTTGGGGTTTTGGAAAAGGCCGGCTGTTGAGAAAGGAGGCTACGACTGCTCGAGAGGGAGGTCATGCTGTGGTCAGAGAAGAGGTTGGCTGGAACGGAAGAGAAGAGAACTGTACTGAGCGGCTCTGGTTGGTTTTGGACGGCTGTGCAGACGGGAGAGGAAAAGGCAGAGAAGGGAAGAAAGGGCTTTGTTCTGGCGTGGGATTTGGGAAGAACTGTTGCTGGAGAGAGTGAGGACGAGAGGAGTTCTCGAAGGCACAGTTTGTCTGTGGCAACGAAGAGGAGGAACAGAGTTACTTGCTCGAGAGAGGGGTAGCATAACGGAGGTTTTTGGAAAGAAGCTTTGCTTTGGCTGGAATTGGGGACTGTCTACTCTGTTCGAGAGAAAGAGTAGAACGGTTGAGGCGTGCAGTTGAGAGACTGTTGCTGAAGGTGGAGGAAAGAGCAAAGCAGGACGGGATTAAAGACAGACTGAAAGCAGAACACAGGATTTTTCTTTATTATTTTATCTTTTGTTTAATTAATTTCTGTGTTTTTAGTTGAACAATTGATTGCATAAAAAGAAAATAAAAATTAGAACTTTACATTTCATTATTACTTGCTACATACTCTAGAATTAGGTTGAATATCTTACTAAGTCTCTGAGGGATCGACCTCGTAGCCACTATTCTGCTATAGATTCGTGCGCTTGCGAGTATTATATTAAAATTTACACAAGTGAGTTAAGGGTTACTGTCCAAAATTAATTGTCCCAAGTGTCCGAGTTCTTGAACGGCTTTTTGTCCAAGAAATTCTATCACAGATTCAGCACCTTGTGCACTATTGTTGACCAATTTCCGATAATGAGAACCTTCTATTCTGATTCAAGGGGATTGTCATTATCTAAGGCTAGGTACTATGATGCGATTCAGTGTTCCGATTCTTGATAAGTCATAATTGGAGTATCCGATGTTGATCATTCAGATTATATTTCTTGAGTACTCCTAAGTGAGTCAAATTCTTCCTTGGTGGTGTGGTGCACTACATGTCGTGAGTCTCATAAACCAACTTCGTGTCCACAAAGTTCTTGGATAGGGTCTGACTTTCTGAGCCTTACCATCTTGTTGCTTGTGACATAATAATCGTAGTGTCTTTTGATTCGGGGAATGGTCTTAACTAGGGCTATGCATGGTGAAGGTGGTTATTGAGTCATTCCTGATAAGTCTCAGTCTTGAATTATCCTGTGATTGAACATTGAGAATTCTTTGATTACTCCTTTCTGAGTCAGATATTGAAAGTTACTTCTTTGTGAGTCAGATATTGAAAGTCACTCCTTTGTGAGTCAAATATTGAAAGTTACTCTTTTGTGAGTCAGATATTGAAAGTTACTCCTTTCTGAGTCAGATATTGAAAGTTACTCCTTGGTGAGTCAGATATTGAAAGTTACTCTTTTGTGAGTCAGATATTGAAAGTCATTCCTTTGTGAGTCAGATTTTGAAAGTTACTCCTTTGAGAGTTTATTATTTGATGATGTTGGTCTGGGTCTCTGTTTGAGAGAACCCTGGTTAATTCGAGATGATTTCAGTTCTATGTAAACTGGTTCTCCACTAGGAGTCCTGATGAACACTCTTAGTTGGATTCATAGTATGCTCACGAGCCATTGCTAGATCTTGCGAGATCTCAGATTATATATGAACCTCTGTAGTTCAGCCGATGACGGCAACGCGTGCTCTTTAGATTATATGACATTACGGAAGGTCTGCAATCTCCGCCCATTGTGCCCGTAAGCACCGATGGGGCCATCATCCCTAGACGCATGGCCGGGTTCCTTTGTAGAACCTCTAGGATGATCTGGTAATTGATGTCCATAGAAGAAGTGGACTGAACAGAGAGCAGAAATTGTTATCTCCGACACTCTGGATGATTGGAATCAGTATTCTTATTGATCTTCCTGACGCTCTGTACGTTTGGAAATTGAGTTATGGTTTATCTATTCTTGACCATTGATGGTCCCTAGAGTTCGAGTTATGTTTATTCTTGACCGCTGATGGTCTCTGATATTGATTTTGAGCAGGTAAGTGAACCCTGTATTTACTCTACCTGATATTCTTAAATGTGTCGTTAATGCTCATTTCTTCAGTATTCTCTTTTATTACATGTTGTGGGTTTTTCTTGGCTCCTACTGGGTATTTCTTTCGAAATACTCACGCATCTCTCGATGCAGGAATTAAAGTGGAGAAGAACTAGCAAGGTTCGTGTTTGGAGCTCGATGACGGAAGTCGATAAGATGTGAATTTATTTATCATTTTTATTTTCTTATTCACAAAGAACTTATCAGCCTGTGTGCTGAATTTATTTTGTTGCTTAATGAATCATTGACTGGATTATTGTAATAGTGTAATTTGTTTTATTATTTAAGATTTTTGTATAACAGATATTGGTTAAGCATTCTGGAACGGAGTAGAATTGCGATCGAGTATTCGGTCGCGGCCCGGGTTTCAGCCTCATTACCTTAATTGAGTTAGTGCTTCCGCGCATTATTCGAGGTTTTGAAATTCGGGGCGTGACAAGATGTGCGACAATTTTCCACCTACAAACTATTATGTCCTTCATTTGTTACTGTTAATTTAGAGTGGTTTAGTGCATATTTTATGTGCTTAAGTGTTTGTGTGTTTGAGGCGGGTTTAATGAACTGTAGGACTATTTTAACGATGCAGTGTGGGTATAAATGATGTATTGCTAAACACTAACAATTTATCTATTTTTTAATAATTTTAGACAAAACATTCCTTAACATTAACATTATGAAAATAGCACATTAACAATAAAAAAACTACTACACAATGGTTCTTATCAAATAATCAAAACCACCGAGGAAAAGACTTTGGCAACATTTAGAACCCATTTTGTTCAACTAGGAAGTGAAGTTGTGCAAACCAAACATCTGTATAAATCATGCACATGCATAACAGACAAGAATAGTGAACCAACAACAATTTAGACCAGTGATAAGCATGAAATATACACATTTATATGCCTTATTTACTTATATGCTAGTGTAGTTTTTGTGATAAAACATGAATAAAATGGGTTATTTGTGATTAGGGTAGTAATTAGGGGATTATTAATTAATTTACTTTAATTAACTATTTTAGATGCATTAAAGAATTTAATGAATTATATTTTTATTATGCGTCTAATTTAAGTTTGGTTTTGTTATTGCAGGTTTGAAAATGCGAATTGCAGTTCGTAGCAGATGAGCACATTAGACGTGTTTTAAAATGTCGAAGTGACCCATGAGCTGATATCATGCGTATTGAAGATCTGAACCGTTGATGATGCACTTAAGGAAGACGGGCGTTTATTTTTAAGTATAAGCCGTTCGGATTTGAATTGGTGGTGGAGATCGTTACGACGGGTTTTATTAAAGAAAAAGAAAAAAAAAGAAGAAAAGGGATTAAACCGGTCTGGTCCGGTTCGGGAAAATAAATAAAAAAAAAAAAGAAAAAAACAACCCGAGCCATTGGCTCGGGTGTCGAATAGAGACGAAGGAAAACAGCGCTCGAGCATCTGCTCGAGCGCCGGTGTAACAGAGGAGCGCCGGGGCCGGCAAGGTGACGACGAAGCTCGAAACGACGGACCTAACGACGGCGGTGGGCTGATTCCGGCGGCACTCGTGCTAGCGGAGGTTCAGAATGATGGCGGGATGAGCTTGACGACCGCAGCAGAACGGAAGCAATGGCGGAACTCGACGATCGGAGGAGATGGCGGAGATTCTGCGGCGGTTCTGGGTACCGGCAAAGGGCAGCTAGACGGTGATGGGCTCGATCGAGCAGGTGCAGATGACGGTCACGACGCGAGGAGGAGCAAAACAGCAAAAGGAAAGTTCTTGATTTGGAAATGTGCATGTAACAGAGCCGAATCTAAAGGCATAGAGGCAAATTGAGTTGCAGACGTGTTCCAGTTTGGTAAGCTTCCATATTCAGTTCGATTGGAAATGGAAAAGGGGCGATTTGGCTCAGTTGGGAAAGATTACAGGACTGTTCTTGCAGTCTATATAAACAGCGCTGCCAGAAACAGAAGAGGGGAGCGCTTGGGGTTTTGACGAAACAGAGAACGGCTGGACGCTGTTTTCAGAGAAGAAACAGCAGCTTGTTCTTGCTGTTTGGGTAGTGTTTTCCGTCGGATTTTAGCCGGAATTGAAGAGAAATCGAAGGGAGAGAAGAGGAGGAAGAAAGTCAGGTTTTTGGCTTCGGTGAACAGTGCACTCGAACTGCTACAATGCGGGCTGATGGGAGAAGACGATGAATAGTGTCCCATGAATAGTAAATTGTGAATAGTGATCTGCAATAGTGTTTTCCAATGCAATTTCTTCCAAAACTAAATCTGATTTTTCTCTTGAATATGAATAGCTAAATCTTTTGTCAAAGCTAAAGGTGACGTTATTTGATTGATATTTCTATGTCTATGGAAGAGTTACTTATTGTTTATTTGATTGAATGCGATGTTTTGATAAAGTCATAATCTATATAATTATTTGATTTGTCGTTAACGTAAGGTACGGCGAATGCTTATAATTCCCTGTGATTAGTAGACTATGCTTGTTAATGATAAATATTCGATCGATATTTTTATGTTAATGGATATGATGAACGTGAATGAAATATCTTTCGATTAGGTCAAATCATTATTTGAATCTAATTGCGTAATTAAAAAGACGTAGAGTATTAATTAAATAATTGATCCTTGAAGCTTTGATATCTCTCATTGATTTATCTTTGCTATCTTTAATTAGTTTTACTTGAATCTTTAATCGTTATTTTAGTAGTTAGTTAAATTACAATTTCTCTACAAAATTTCCAGATAAGAACTTTAATTTGCTAAGCTAAGTAGTTTTAAATTAGTTAGGAATAATTCTACATCATTCCCTGTGGTTCGACCTCGGAATTACCGAGTATATATTACAATTTGTCAACCTTCTCTTGGGTTTGATCAAATTTTGGCGCCGTTGCCGGGGAGTGAAGTTTAGGATTAATCTTCCAATTAGTTTATTTCTCTCTAGTGTAGTTTAGTGAATTTCAATTATTCTTAGTTTAATTTAGCTTGTTTATTTTGTAGGAATTTGGAGTCCTGTCTGGAACAAAAAGGCTTTTTTTTTGGATTTTTCATCAAATTTGGTAAACTCGTTCCATCTCTCTTTGAAATTTCTGTTGCTTGTGCATGCACTCGTGGAATAGAGATACCAGTGGACGATTGGTTAGAAGTAATTCTGCTATTTTGATTCAGAATCCCGTGTTTGAGTTCACTGTTCCATCGCACACACCTAATCAAATGGCTGATCAGGGTAGTAACCATGATATTAATGAAAATGAGAGTGAACATGATGCACCAATGCGGCCCTTGCATGATTATCTGCAACCTGCACGCACTAGCACACCCTCATGTATTATATTGCCTCTACAAGCACATCAATTTACTTTTAAGCCTGGAATGATAAACTTGCTTCCCAAATTCCATGGTCTAGAGTCTGAAAATCCTTATTTGCATTTAAAGGAATTTGAGGAAGTATGTGCAACTTTTGAGCAAGCTTGTAGTGAAGACATTATCAGGCTAAAATTGTTTCCTTTCTCTTTGAAGGACAAAGCCAAGACTTGGCTAAATTCCCTTAAGCCTAGATCTGTAGGAACTTGGAAAGAACTACAAACTGAATTCCTTAAAAAGTTTTTTCCAGTTCATAGGACAAATGCTATGAAAAGACAAATAACAAATTTTGCCCAAAAACAAAATGAATCATTTTATCAGTGTTGGGAGCGTTATAAAGATTTGTTAAATTCTTGTCCACATCATGGGTATGAGAAGTGGCGCACCATCAGTTTCTTCTATGATGGGATGACGCCCTCAATGAAACAATTTGTTCAAACCATGTGTAATGAGGAATTCTTTGATAAAGACCCTAATGAAGCCCTTGATTTTGTAGATCAAATAGCTGAAGACTCAGATTCTTGGGATCCACCGATCCCTCTGATATTTCTAATAAGCCGAAGTCTTCAACTACTAGTGGGGGTCTGCATTATCTTAGGGAGGAGGATAATTTGAGTGCTAGGCTAGCTTCTTTGGCTAGGAAGGTGGAGGCCATGGAATTAGGGAAAGTTAATGCTGTTAAGTCTGTTGCTACAGAAGAGGTCTGTGGAATTTGTGATGTTATGGGACACCTTACTAATGAGTGCCCTACCATTCCTGCTTTCAAGGAGGTGCTGCATGACCAAGCAAATTCCATGACCCCTTTCAAAAGGCAATCTCCTTATGGAGACACCTACAATCCAAGATGGAAGAATCACCCCAACTTTAGTTGGAGGAATGAAAATGCTGCACAAACACCACCTCCTCAAGCATCTTCCAATTATACTCCATATGTTCCACCTCACAGGAAGACACTTGAGGAGACACTACAAACTTTCATGCAAGGGCAAGCTACTATTAATCAACAAACCTCACAAGCCATTAATGATATAAAGAGCTCTCTCACTAAATTGACATCTTCTCTAGCTGTTCAAGAGAATGGTAGGTTTCCTGCTCAACCCCAACCCAACCCACAGGGGCAAGTTCACACAATGGACACACAATCTTTTGATTCACAATTGGAACATGCTAAGTCAATTACCACTCTTCGTAGTGGAAAAGAAATTGACAAAACAATTCCACTTAAGGCCCAAAAATCTTCTGAGAATGATGAATCAAAACATGATAATGAGGAAATTGAGAAGTTTGGGTCAAGTGAAGATGTAAGATGTCCTATTCCAGCTCCTTTTCCACAGAGGTTGAAACCACCTCAAAAGCTGAACCAAAATGCTGAAATTTTTGAACTTCTTAAGCAGGTGAAAATTAACATTCCCTTGTTAGATGCAATCAAACAGGTACCTTCTTATGCTAAGTTCTTGAAAGATTTGTTTACTATTAAGCGTAAGTTGAATGTGCAGAAAAAAGCATTTTTGACTGAACAGGTAAGTTCTATAATTCAACACAAAAGCCCACCCAAATATAAGGATCCCGGATGTCCAACTATTTCATGTGTGATCGGGAACTTTAGGGTAGACCAAGCCTTGCTTGATCTTGGGGCTAGTGTTAATCTTTTGCCTTATTCAGTATACACTCAGTTAGGTCTTGGGGAACTTAAACCCACCACCATTACTCTTCAACTTGCTGATCGTTCTATTAAAATTCCAAGGGGAGTGGTGGAAGATGTGCTTGTTCAAGTAGATAAATTTTACTTTCCTGTTGATTTTATTGTTTTGGACATACATCCTGTTATAAATGCAAGTGCAAATATTCCTGTCATACTAGGTCGTCCATTTCTTGCTACTTCAAATACTTTGATTAATTGTAGGAATGGTGTGATGAAACTTTCATTTGGCAATATGACTTTGGAATTGAATATAATGTTTGCAAACAACCAGGGGATGATACTGATGTTCAGGAAATGAATTGGGTTGATACCTTTGTTAGAGATCAATTTCATGCATCTCTTTCTGATCCATTAGAATCTTGCCTAGTTAATTCTTTATATGATGAATCTAAAGTGAATTGTGAAGAGGCTGAGATTTGTTCTTTGCTGAATTCTCTGCAGGTATTGCAAGTGAATGGATGGAAACCCAACTTTGAGGAGCTACCATTGCGTGAAAAATTGCCTACACCATCAAGCATTCAAGCACCCAAATTAGAGTTGAAAAAGTTACCAACTGACCTCAAATATGCATTTTTGGGTGATGGTGAAACTCTTCCGGTGGTAATATTGTCTCATCTTAATCTTATCAAAGAGAGTAAGTTGCTTGATATTTTGAAAAAGCAAAAAGGTGCAATAGGATGGACAATTGCTGATTTAAAAAGAATAAGCCCTTTGATATGCACTCATCGGATTTATTTGGAGGACAATGCCAAACCGTCTAGGGAGATGCAACGTAGGTTAAATCCAATCATGAAAGAGGCAGTTAGAGCTGAAATGCTTAAACTCTTGGATGCGGAGATCATCTACCCCATTTCTGATAGCAAGTGGGTGAGTCCTACCCAAGTAGTACCAAAGAAATCTGGTGTAACAGTTGTCAAGAATGATAAGAATGAATTAATACCTACTAGAGTTACATCTGGATGGAGAATGTGCATTGACTACAGGAAGCTGAACTCCATCACTAGGAAAGACCATTTCCCATTGCCATTTCTAGATCAGGTTCTGGAGAGGGTAGCTGGCCACACATATTACTGTTTCTTAGATGGCTACTCCGGTTACAATCAAATCGAAATTGCATTAGAAGACCAGGAGAAAACCACATTCACATGTCCTTTTGGCACATTTGCATATAGAAGAATGCCCTTTGGTTTATGCAACGCACCTGCAATATTTCAAAGATGCATGCTGAGTATTTTTAGTGATATGGTTGAACGCTATCTTGAAGTGTTTATGGATGACTTTTCTGTATTTGGTGATTCATTTGATGACTGTTTGTCTAATTTGCAAAAAGTTTTGAGCAGGTGTGAAGAGAAGAACCTTGTGCTTAATTGGGAAAAATGTCATTTCATGGTTTCTAAAGGAATTGTTCTGGGTCATATTGTTTCATCTAAGGGAATTGAAGTTGATAAATCAAAAATTAATTTAATTACCCATTTGCCCACACCTAAGACTGTTAAAGATATTAGATCATTTTTGGGTCATGCAGGGTTCTACAGGAGGTTCATCAAAGATTTTAGTTCTATTTCTAGACCATTATGCAATCTCCTATCTAAAGATATTGTTTTTGAATGGAATGCTGATTGTGAAAAAGCTTTTGCCAAACTGAAGGGAATGCTTACTTCAGCCCCTATTATGCAACCCCCATATTGGACTTTACCATTTGAGATAATATGTGATGCTAGTGACTTTGCTGTAGGAGCTGTTTTGGGGCAAAGGAAGGATAAAAAGCCTTATGTTATTTACTATGCAAGTAAGACCTTAGACAATGCTCAGATGAATTATTCAACAACAGAAAAGGAATTATTTGCTATAGTATTTGCTTTGGATAAATTTAGGGCTTACTTGACAGGATATCCCATTGTTATCTTTACTGATCATGCTGCCTTGAAATATCTGTTATCAAAGAAAGATGCAAAACCCAGGTTGATTCGCTGGATACTCTTACTGCAAGAATTTGATATTACAATTAAAGATAAGAAAGGAGTAGAAAATGTGGTGGCCGATCATTTATCTAGGTTGACTGTGGATGATTCCAATGAGGCTGCTCCAATTAAAGACACCTTCCCATATGAGAAACTTTTTGTTCTTTCTGATTTACCATGGTTTGCTGATATTGTTAATTTTCTTGTCACAGGTCAAACTCCTTCTCATTGGACAACACAAGATAAGAAAAAGTTCATGGTGGAGGTAAGAAATTTCTTTTGGGATGATCCATATCTTTTTAAATATTGTCCGGATCAAATTATTAGGAGATGTGTACCAAATGATGAAATTCATAGTGTCATTTCCTTCTGCCATTCAGAAGCTTGTGGTGGTCATTTTTCTGCTAGAAAAACTGCTGCTAAAATTTTACAATGTGGATTTTATTGGCCTACCCTATTTAAAGATACTCATGATTATTGTCGTACTTGTGGACGTTGTCAACAACTTGGTGGAATAACCCGTCGGAATATGATGCCTTTAAACCCCATTTTAGTGATTGAAATATATTATTGTTGGTGTATTGATTTCATGGGCCCCTTTCCACTTTCTTTTGGCTATCTGTACATCTTAGTGGCTGTTGACTATGTTTCCAAGTGGGTAGAGGCCCTCCCTTGTAGAAATAATGACCATAAAACTGTTATACGCTTTTTGAAAGAAAATGTTCTGTCACGGTTTGGTATACCCCGTGCAATCATAAGTGATGGGGGTTCTCATTTCTGCAATAAACCTTTTGAGGCATTAATGAAGAAATATGGAATTACTCATAAGGTGGCTACCCCTTATCACCCACAAACGAGTGGGCAAGCTGAACTTGCCAACAGAGAGATTAAACACATTTTAGAGAAAACGGTTAACCCAAATCGCAAAGATTGGTCTCTGCGGTTAACAGATGCACTTTGGGCATACCGTACAGCTTTTAAATCTCCTATTGGTATGTCCCCTTATAGACTTGTTTATGGAAAAGCTTGCCACTTGCCTGTGGAGTTGGAGCATAAGGCATATTGGGCTATAAAGATGTTTAATTTTAGTTTGGATGACGCCAGTTCTGTGCGTAAGCTCCAAATAAATGAATTGGAAGAAATCAGGAATGATGCATATATGAATTCAAAAATTTACAAAGAACGAATGAAGGTTTTGCATGATCAACACATTCATCGAAAAACTTTTGAACCTTCACAAAAAGTTCTTTTGTATAACTCTAGATTGCATTTATTTCCTGGTAAGCTCCGTTCTAGATGGACTGGTCCATTTATTGTTAAAACTGTTTATCCTCATGGAGCTGTAGAAATTAAAAATCCATTGAATGGCAATGTGTTTAAAGTAAATGGTCAAAGACTTAAGTCATTCCTGGAATTGATTCCCTCAGAAGTGGAGAGTATTCCTCTGTCTGATCCCACTTATCATAATTGAATACTCTTACACTCAGTCTGGCTGAAGATAATAAACTTAGCGCTCCTGGGAGGCAGCCCAGCTTTTTCTTGTTTTTAGGATACTTATTAGTTAGATGATATTTTCTGGTTGGATATTGTGATTGCTCTCATCTTTTTATTTGTTGATGTTTTTCACTCGCATGGAATTTTAGCAATTTACAGTTCTCCAGGTAACATCTACCCTTTATTTTATTTATTTATTTATTTTATCCTTCATTTCATTCTTAACATTGAGGACAATGTTTAGTTTAGGTTTGGGGGTATATAGAAATAACATTGTTTATTTTTTTTTAAAAAAAATTAAAAAAAAAGAAAAAAGAAAAAAAAACAAATAAAAATTTGATTAGTTTTTAGGTTGTTTGTTAGTATTTTTTAGAGGTTTTGATAGTTTATCCCGTGATGATGCATACTTCAATTTTTTAAGAGATTAATTTACATTAGAAGTGTGAGTAAGTATACTGGAGGATAGAAACACTTAACTGAGCATATCTTTCTGTTACAGTCCTCTTGAATCATGTGCTTGAGCTAATAAAACTCACTCACACACACTAGTACATAAAGTAATACCCTCTAGAGATTTGTTGAATACTAATCTTCAGTGGGATGTCTTTAGTCAAAGTCATTGGATGATATGTGGTTGTCTGTTAAGCTTAAAAGATCATGATAGACCATTTACTTGGCTATGGCAAGGGCTTGGAACCGGAAATAGGTTGAGAGTATAATACAACCTGGACATGATAAGACTGCTGGAAAATATGAATGTTGATGAAAAGAAAAAAAAATGATAAAAAAAAATGAAAATAAAAGGCTAGAAAGGGGCTGCTTGACTTTATAGGATTAACTTAGGCTGATGCTCGGGCCTGAAGTGGTCTCTTAAAACCTAATGCCCTAAGCCAACTGTGCTGGGAGTCATTGGCCTGAGTCATTGTTAAACCTAAGCATCTTGAAATTAGGCCTTACACAGTCCTGCTGAAAATAACAAGGAAAAAAAAAAGTGTATGGTGTATTATCCTCTCAAATCTAGAATGTTGGACCCGAAGGAGGCGCGCAGATTTTTGCTATCATGAACCTAAAGATTACGATGACTATGTAGATTCTGATTTTCTTTGGTTAATGGGTAACACTGGATATGTGTAAAACAGAAATTTAGGGTGTATTGCTACAATGTTCTACACTTTTAATATTTATATTATCATTTCATATCATATTGAGCAGAAATTTTCAAGATGAAGGTGTAGAATAAAACCACTTACTTGAGGGCTTCTATATTCCAGTTGATTATAAATGCAAGTACATGTGGTTGATTTTCTTAAACATTGTGGTTTGCATTTGAAGGGATAATAGGTTTGCTTGTTTTGAAGTGTTTATTTTATTTTTGCACTTAGATTAATAAGGTTAATTTCATAAGTACATGTTTGTGGGTAGCATGGCTGTAAACCCTCACGAGACAAAACTCGTCCTACTAGGGACACCTAGAGGTTTAACGGCTTGTTGCATACGCTCAATGCAATCGTGTTCCCTACGAAAGTGGCATTTACTTTTCTAGTTTAATTTACTTTAGCTTTGTTTTGTGTGATTTTCTTTGTTGTTTTGCTCGGGGACTAGCAAAATATAGGTTTGGGGGTATTTGATAAGCATGAAATATACACATTTATATGCCTTATTTACCTATATGCTAGTGTAGTTTTTGTGATAAAACATGAATAAAATGGGTTATTTGTGATTAGGGTAGTAATTAGGGGATTATTAATTAATTTACTTTAATTAACTATTTTAGATGCATTAAAGAATTTAATGAATCATATTTTTATTATGCGTCTAATTTAAGTTTGGTTTTGTTATTGCAGGTTCGAAAATGCGAATTGCAGTTCGTAGCAGATGAGCACATTAGACGTGTTTTAAAATGTCGAAGTGACCCATGAGCTGATATCATGCGTATTGAAGATCAGAACCGTTGATGATGCACTTAAGGAAGACGGGCGTTTATTTTTAAGTATAAGCCGTTCGGATTTGAATTGGTGGTGGAGATCGTTACGATGGGTTTTATTAAAGAAAAAGAAAAAAAAAGAAGAAAAGGGATTAAACCGGTCTGGTCCGGTTCGGGAAAATAAATAAAAAAAAAAAGAAAAAAACAACCCGAGCCATCGGCTCGGGTGTCGAACAGAGACGAAGGAAAATAGCGCTCGAGCATCTGCTCGAGCGCCGGTGTAATAGAGGAGCACCGGGGCCGGCAAGGTGACGATGAAGCTCGAAACGACGGACCTAACGACGGCGGTGGGCTGATTCCGGCGGCGCTCGTGCTAGCGGAGGTTCAGAATGACGGCGGGATGAGCTTGACGACCGCAGCAGAACGGAAGCAATGGCGGGACTCGACGATCGGAGGTGATGGCGGAGATTCTGCGGTGGTTCTGGGTACCGGCAAAGGGCAGCAAGACGGTGATGGGCTCGATCGAGCAGGTGCAGATGACGGTCACGGCGCGAGGAGGAGCAAAACAGCAAAAGGAAAGTTCTTGATTTGGAAATGTGCATGTAACAGAGCCGAATCGAAAGGCATCAATGCAAATTGAGTTGCAGACGTGTTCCAGTTTGGTAAGCTTCCATATTCAGTTCGATTGGAAATGGAAAAGGGGCGATTTGGCTCAGTTGGGAAAGATTACAGGACTGTTCTTGCAGTCTATATAAACAGCACTGCCAGAAACAGAAGAGGGGAGCGCTTGGGGTTTTGACGAAACAGAGAACGGCTGGACGCTGTTTTCAGAGAAGAAACAGAGGCTTGTTCTTGTTGTTTGGGTAGTGTTTTTCGTCGGATTTTAGCCGGAATTGAAGAGAAATCGAAGGGAGAGAAGAGGAGGAAGAAAAAAAGGAAGAAAGTCAGGTTTTTGGCTTCGGTGAACAGTGCACGCGAACTGCTACAATGCGGGCTGATGGGAGAAGACGATGAATAGTGTCCCATGAATAGTAAATCGTGAATAGTGATCTGCAATAGTGTTTTCCAATGCAATTTCTTCCAAAACTAAATCTGATTTTTCTCTTGAATATGAATAGCTAAATCTTTTGTCAAAGCTAAAGGTGACGTTATTTGATTGATATTTCTATGTCTATGGAAGAGTTACTTATTGTTTATTTGATTGAACGCGATGTTTTGATAAAGTCATAATCTATATAATTATTTGATTTATCGTTAACGTAAGGTACGACGAATGCTTATAATTCCCTGTGATTAGTAGACTATGCTTGTTAATGATAAATATTCGATCGATATTTTTATGTTAATGGATATGATGAACGTGAATAAAATATCGTCCGATTAGGTCAAATCATTATTTGAATCTAATTGCGTAATTTAAGAGACGTAGAGTATTAATTAAATAATTGATCCTTGAAGCTTTGATATCTCTCATTGATTTATCTTTGCTATCTTTAATTAGTTTTACTTGAATCTTTAATCGTCATTTTAGTAGTTAGTTAAATTACAATTTCTCTACTTTATTTGCTAAGCTAAGTAGTTTTAAATTAGTTAGGAATAATTCTTCATCATTCCCTGTGGTTCGACCTCGGACTTACCGAGTATATATTACAATTTGTCAACCTTCTCTTGGGTTTGATCAACCAGCGTCAGTCAGTTAGTTAGATTTTTCTGTTACATGTGTTCACTTCCATTCCCTTACACAATGTACTGGAACTTGTGAACATGCGCAAGGCAGAAAATGATGCAACATTACCGGCACAATTTGACATCAGAAACACTTTTATTATTATCGTCAGTGGGAAATAAAGGGATTCTTCCTATTTACAGTTAATGATTAAATTAAATTCAATGACTAAACATCTAAGTTGTGATAACTGGATTTCACAAATATAGATACAAAAATTATATATACAAATAATATTACATATGTAAAGTCGAAAAAACACACGCAAGGCCTCTAAGTGCAAGTTTGTTATCCATCTCAAAATATACTAGTAATAGTTGGCGCTCGTGCCTTAACATAAATTTTCAACTTAATACAAAAATGAGACTGATGCCTACTCTAAATTTGTTGAGTCGTACTCAGTCCCAATCGGCCAATCGTCTAACACTAGGCACAATGCGAAGTTAGTCTTCTAATCCTGAAGGGATACTAAGTATAAAAATACTCAGTGAGATATCGTAATATAATCATCAATATCAATAGTTGCATTAATATCTTATGTAACCTATTAGAAAGTTCCATTGGATTCTTTTATTAAATTTTAAAGCAAAGTCTTTTATTGCTTCTCAACTCCATGTTCAATAATTAAGTCTTGCCCCCATATAGACATACTCATTGAATGTCATTTCTACATGACAGACAGCACGAAAGCATTGTGACTATTACTCTGGCGATTGTTGGTAATCATAGCACACCTTTATACGCTCAAGGGTGAATGTCTCACCCAATCCTTAGCCCAAAAGTCATCTAGGATTTGACCTCCGAAAAGGATCAGGCCTACATCAGCCTCTAGACTCGATGTAGATAAGGAGAACACAGCTTTCCAAGAAGCTAATGCCTCCAATGCACATAGTAAAACCACCTAGCTTTTTAACTTTTGGGGTGGGTGCATAGCTTCATACATTGAAGATGCAGAATAACATAAGCTGAGATAGTAGAAAGTGGTCCTTATCTGGTAAGTATACTATGTCTATGAACTCTGGCAAAGACCATATGCAATCGGTGTCAATGTTATACTATGTCGGACCTCCATATCTGCCGCCGGATCTCAATCTCCCTCTTCTCCTTCCTTGTCACGTAACTGACCTGAAGACGCATGTCTGAGAGGAAGAAATCTGGCGTCTATTTATAGGGAGAATACGTGGTATCAATATAAATGTTCAACCAATTAGATTGTGCCACATGTCCTGGTTGACCTAACTGGACCCACCAATAACTTAGAACTGTCAGCGATAATTATTGGGGGTGATTTTAATCACATAACCTAAGTTCTAATCTACACACCCTAATTCTTTATTTAATCGATATAAAATAATTTTTATGTAAAAAAATAAAATAAATTAATATATACATATCTATGAATTCGCAAGTCACACCACCATCGAATCTAGGTACTACAGCTGATATGGAAAGGTATTTCATCTTTTATGGAAGGAGGCAAGTCACTTCTTATATGAAGGAGAGAAATTATGGGATAGGCTGTTACAAGGGGTTAAATTGCGTGCATGTATCGAAGGTTTTGATTGCGGTGAGCTTGCATACCATTTCGAAACTGGTATGTTTTTATAAGTACACTATGATCAATGGGTTGTTATATGTGCATATGAGGGTGTACTGCATAAGGAGGTCATTCAAGAGACAAAACCCATTATGAGGAGGTGATTCAGTTTCAAACTGTTCAGAAACAACAACGGGCATCGCCTATTTTATCAATTTTGTGTAACAACTTCGTGCTAACTAATGGCTGGCACCTTTATTGATGGAGTGCCCTCTATGTTCAGATCGGTAACTTTTGTTTGGTATACAACTAGCATACTTCACTTATGAAAAAGTCCCCACTTTCTTGCTGTAATGTCCTCATCATAAACGTTGGAGTTTGAACATAGCTCTTTGTGACCTTCAATTAGTCATTTGACTTTGTCTATAAAGGGCGAGCAGATTCGCAGAACGCATGAATGACCAGTCATGACAAACTTTGAGACATGCATGAAAGCGCGAGAATGCTACAGTTTTCCTCCAGTCTCCGAATTCCTGATTCCTCATCTGCTCCGCCTTGGCCATGCCTCGGCCTCCCTCAGCCTAGACATGCCCGCCTGACCTAGTCCAGCCTCACCTCCTGAGCCTCCTCAATCCTCCTGATTGCACTTGGCTGCTCACTGTCCTTGGCCAGATCTTCTATATGTCCCTGGATGCACGAGCTCGGCTCCACTCGGACCATGGTGTTGGCTTTGTGTTTGGCCTAAACTTGGAGGATTCTACGTTGCTGACTAATATTTTTCATTTTCATTCTTTTTTGGAGACAAATTTCTAATTATGCATGGAAGCATCCGCTGAGCTTCAGGTCTGCTTTTTCTGATCGGACCGAATTCATTTCTTTGCCTTCAGTACTTAGGGGCTGTTTGGGAGGCCATACGATGATCATAGGAAAGGAAAAAAATTTTATTTTTATTTGATGATTAAAGTATAGGTTTTGAGGATTCAAAAGAGAGAAATGAATAATGGAAGGGTAAGTATAGTCATTCGTCACAAGATTCCCATTTAAAAACCCATTTGACAAGATCACATCAAGAAGGAAAATTACCATTATGATCATTCACCTACTAAAGGTAAATGAAAATAAAATATGCCTCCCAAACGATTTTTAATGGAAAATAGTGAGAAATAATGGAAAATGAAGTAAAAAAATGGCCTCCCAAACAGCCCTTTAACGGGCAGCTTGTGAAGTGGAAATACTATTGTTAGATGGATAAAAGTTTCATGCAAAATGACAAGAGTCACCACCATCAGAAGTAGCTAAGATGGATCAACTATTAAAGTTACCATCTTATTAGAAAATTGTAAACAGCAGGAATCTTATTGTCTCCAGACACATTTGTATTATATGCATTTCGGTCCTAGAAAGACGAGCACGCTTAGAACAAACTATCAACACAAGTCAAAACCAATTATTTGCTGAGGATGCTTAGGAGTGATATCATTGAATGTAGCCTAATCTTTGTCAATCAAACCGAGAAATATCAAATTGGATCCTTTTGGAGAATTTAATGTGGTTATCGGGGTAGTTTTGTGAAAGATGAGGATAATGAAGTTAATTAGTGAATGGATTTAAAAAGGCAGATAATATAACGCTTGTCCTAAATGCAAATTTTAATCAATAATTTAAATTTTACCATCTAGCATAATGAGTTAGTAAACTTAAATAGATTCAATACTGGAACGAAGATAGAAAAGAACTATTTTGGAAAAAATATTCATGGAAGAACACCCAACATACCCAAGAATGGATGATCATAATCAAGTATCTATACCACGTGAATGCCTTCTGATTATGATCATGTTTCTATACATTTATATCATATTTTTGGCAGGACGGGTAATAATCCCTTAAAAAATTGTAGATTACCTTCAATTTACAAAAAAAAAAAATCTATCTACAGGCCAATTGCAAAGGAATGCGCAATAAGCTAACTACCCTGGATACCTCAAATTATACAGGAGACATGTAACAAACGTCTTATGGTTATATCTTATCCAAGAAATTCAGAAGCTAGCAAAACCATCTAAAATAAGTATTAGCTTTGGATATAGGCCTCATAGTCTTCTACATTCAAATCTTAAAAACCCACCAAGTAGGTTGAATTTGTAATCCATACCCACCCTCCATGATTTATGAGTTAATCATATTGAACTGGAATCTGGATAGCTGCTGTGGGATAGTGGAGATGACCGGTCCATATCTCTGCAGTCACATCCAACAAGTAAATAACCATGTTGCAACTCTCCAACATGATTTCCATGATAAATGAAGTAAAATATGAAAATAAAGCGCTCACCTGAACATTATCATAGAGTTCAAAAAGAGGAACAGCAAGAAGTTTCAAATTTTTTGGTACTGCAAAATATTCTCTTTCTGACAGGTGGACGAGGAATAATTTCTTACACTCCTGGAAAATAAAACTGTATTCACACAAGGCTCCGGAATAGTCAAATAGAAAAAAGCCATTAACTTAGATGCAACATATTTCACCTTGGGCTTTGTAATGTGAGGGGGACAATAGGGGTACATAACTGTTTCAAAGTTTGGTCTCCACCAGATAGCAACACAGTCTCCAATCTGCAAAAAGTCACAGTGATATAACAACGTTTCAATTTTGAAGGACTAACAGGATTGACCTGTTAGCAGCCTCAACTCAATTTGTTTACAAGCCAGAGTGTAAATATTTTGACTAGCTAGCAAATTAAACTTGTATGCAAAATGCAAATGCAAGGTGGAATGCCGCATTCAAACTAAATGCATGTGCTGATCAAATTCAGAGGGCGCCGGCTCCCTGTGCTTTAGTGCCTTCCACCTATATGATGAATCACCCTTCCTTAGTAGAGCTTCATCATAAAGAATCAGAAAATTGAAACGAAGATGTCATGGTAGATAGGTAATCTCTTCCACAACAAATCTAAAAATTCAAATGTAAGAAATCATGACACTGTATTAGAACCGAAGCCAGGCAAGTTGCCAAACTGCAGTAAAATCACACATACTAATGGACCAACATAATTATTTAGTCAAAAGCTAACATGTATACCACAAGCTAATGTTAAAAGAGCTCCAACCAAATAAAGCAATTATCTTCTCAAATTGAAACTTGAACCTAAATCAAACTAATCAAAGTCGTTTTGTTTATAATTCTGAAAATATGTAGGTTCTTACAGTTTGACAATCAATATATCCCAGACGTCAATACTGAAAGAACCCAATGGCAAAAGTAGCTCCACTAACAAAATGTTGGAAGCCAAGTAAAAAGCTAGCCAGTACCTGCCAATTTGGCTGAAGGGTTGTTGCATTAGCAGCCAGTTTGCTTGAAAGTTTTCGTTTCAAGCCTTCAATTTCTGAAGATTAAAAATATCAGTCACAACAGGGGAAGCTATGCCAAGATTAAGAGAGGCTAAAAATATAGTGAGGGGAAGCTATGCCAAGATTAAGAGAGGCTAAAAATATAGTGAATGAAGCTGAATATAAGGTGTTTTATAACTTATATTATAGGCTAGGGACAAAAGAGCGGAAGAGGAAAATATATAAGATAGTTAAGTTAAGAGATATGAGTAACTATCGGCTTAGAGCAAGTTACGCGCATTAAGAGTGAAAATCAAAGGGTTTGAAAGATGAGGAAATTTTGAACATTTATAAATGAAAATTATAGTAGTGAGATAGATATTGAGTTAGACCCGTTAAAGAGATAACTTATTTTAAGAGATTTAACTTATTTTAGAAGATTCTACATAGAGGAGGTAGGAATTGTATTAAAGAAGATGAAGAAAGGCAAAGGTAAAGCTCTAGGACCTGATGAAATTCTTATTGAAGTATGGATGGCTATGGGAGGTGTTGGCTTAACTTAACTAGTTTGTTTAACAAGATCCATAAATCTAAGAGGATGTTAGAGGAGTGGAAGAGAAGTACCCTCATACCCTTCTATAAAAATAAAGGGGATATCCTAAAGTATGAATTATAGAGGTATAAAACTTATGGGATATACTATAAAGTTATGGGAGAGAGTAGTAGAACGTTTGAGAAAAGTAATTAAAGTAACAGATAATCAATTTGGTTTCATGCAAGAGAGGCCAACAATGGCAACTATATTTTTATTACGACAATTAGTAAAGAGGTATAGGGATAGAAACAAGTCATTTATATGACCTTCATAGATTTGGAAAAAAGCCTACGGAGTGCCATTAGAGCTCATTTGGAGTGTTTTAAAAAAGAAGGGAGTCATAAGAGGTTACATAAATATTATAAAGGATATGTATGAGGTGGTTGTGACTAGTATACGAATAATTGGGAAAAAGGGAACAAAGGAGTTTCCAATTACGGTATATGTATGAGGTGGTTGTGACTAGTATACGAACAATTGGGGAAAAGGGAACAAAGGAGTTTCCGGTTACGGTAGGTCTTCATCTATGGTCAACTTAAGTCTTTATCTTTTCGCTTTAGTTATGGATGAGATAACTAGGACATATGCAAGATAGTGTACCTTTAGTGTATGCTTTTTACAAATGATATAGTTTTAATTGATGAAAGTAAAGTAGGTTTGAATGCAAAACTAGAATTATAGAGAAAGGCTTTAGAATCAAAAGGTTTCAAAATAAGTAGGATTAAGATATAGTACATGGAATTTAATTTTAAGGAAGTAGAACTACAGGTAGAACCTTAGTTGAAATAGATAAGCAAAAAGTGTCAAGGTGTGATCAATTTCATTATTTAGAATCCATTATCCATAAAAAAAGTAGATATTGATAATGATGTGGTGCATAGGATAAATGCAGGGTGGGTAAAGTGGAGGGCAGCCTCGAGAGTTTTGTGTGATAGGCGTGTTCCAAAAAGGCTTAAAGATAAGTTCTATAAAACAACCATTAGGGTTGCAATACTCTATAGAGCGGAGTGTTGGGCATCAAAGAGAAGTCATATAGATAAATTGAATATAGCCAAAATGAGAATGCTAAGGTAGATGAGTGGGATAATTAGGAGAGATATGATTAAAAATGAATATATCTGTGAGAGTTTAGAGGTAGCTCCTTTAGGGGAGAAATTGAGGGAATGCAGGTTGTGTTGGTACGGGCATAAGCAAGGAAGACTAATAGATGCCCATGTAAGAAGATTAGAAGGGATGCATGTAAACGATGTCAAAAGAGGGAGAGGATGGAGTTAATAAAAAAGGATATGATTTTACTATCTCTTACAAAAGAGTTGGCACAAAACATGCCTGAATTGAGGTGTAAGCTCCATGTCACCGACCCCTAATAGTTGGTAAAAAACGCTACTTGATTATGACTATTACTAAAAATATCACTCACAAATGTCGAGGAAATAAAATTTGAAAAAAATAAGAAAGCATCACTTGTAAAATGTTTAACCAAACTTACCATTCTCTCCAGGTTTCAAACGGCCACCAGGAAGTTTGCAAAAAGTGTTCCCTATTTGCAGTAAAAGAATGTGGGGATGGTTGTGCTCTTGTACCTTCACATAATATCTCCAATATTAATAACAACTAAGAAGAGGAGAAATGACCAACAATGAAAATAAAAAATAATCAGATGAAAATAAAACACGGGGAAAAGATCAATTTTACAGTCATCTAGAAGAACATTATCCTATCATTTTATATATGGCCATAGGAGAGCAAGAAAATGATCTACCACCTTTAAACACCTAGAAGGATGGCAGTGATGGCTAACAATCACTACATCTAGAACTCGCCCAGATAGAAAACATAAATATATTTGGAATGATATTCACAGTACCGCATTAGATGCACCAAAATTTCCATCCGTGATATTTCACTCAGTGTTGCTTAATGATCCAAAAATCTTTTAAGTAAAGTTTCCATCTCTACCAACCGTCATATATAAGGGTAGCCTGGAAATGTCATTCTCTTGGCCACATATCATATCATAATCAAGTAGCGTCTTTTCCCAACTATTTGGGGTTAGCGACAAGGATCTTACTCCTCCATTCAGGCCTGTTTTGGGCTACCTTTTTGTAAGAGATAGTAAAGTCAAATCCTTTTTTATTAACTCGATTCAAGTTCTCTTAGGTCTCCCTCTCCCTCTTTTAGCATCGTTTACATGTATCCCTTCTAATCTTCTCATAGGGGTATTGTTGTGCGCTCTAGGAGAGTGCACAAAAGCCGGCGGCTGAAGTAGGGAAAGGGGGGATGAGAATAGAGAAGGAGATGAGAAACTAGGAATTCATTCATCAATACCCTAAACTAGACAAGTCGTCTCCTACATATAGGCGCAGGGCCTAAAGCTGATGGGCCTGATGGGCCAAGTTATGCAAATAAGTAAATAGCCTAATCCTACTGTAGTGGCCCACATGGCCTAATGGAAATAAGTAAATAGCATATTAGCCTAATACTAAGAGAGTCGTAACATTCCACCACGCTCCGCTACGGCCTTGACCTCAAGGCGAAAATGTAGGAAAACGAGTAAAGAAATCGTCTTCCAATACCCAGGTGGCATCGTCTAGAGAATGATCTTGCCAGGCAACGAGCACCTCATTCACCAAGCGTCCAAAACGACGAACCCGGCGGCGATCCAGGATAAATGAAGGAAGGAAAGGAGGACCCTCCGGCAAGAGCAACGGTGCAGGCACCCCACTAGTAAGGCGAGAAGGATCTCCCACAAAGCGCCGTAGACGGGACACATGAAAAACCGGATGAACCTGGGAAGTGGGTGGCAACTGCAGACGATAAGCAACCGGCCCGATACGTTCCAATATCGAATAAGGTCCATGGAACCGATGCGCCAATTTGGTAGAAGCAACAGCCGCCAAGGAATGCTGTCGATGAGGCAAGAGGTTAACATAAACCAAATCCCCAACTGAATACTCCCGATCCATATGAGAGCGATCATACACCTGCTTCATCCGATTCTGAGCAGTCGCGAAGTTAGTCTTGAGCTGGCGCAAGACCTCATCGCGAGTCTGAAGTGCATAGTCCACCTCGCCCACCGAAGAACTGAAGGGTAAATAACGGATCACTGTAGGCGGAGGGTGGCCATAAACCACTTCGAAGGGGGTGAATCCGGTGGAGGTGTGATAAGCAGTATTATAAGACCATTCAGCCCATGGAAGAAGTTGAAGCCACCGACGAGGCTCCTCACCCACAAAAGAGCGCAGGTACTGTTCCAAGCAACGGTTAACAACCTCCGTTTGCCCGTCCGTTTGGGGATGATAAGCGGTACTCATGTGCAGTTTAGTATCTTGCAATGCAAAGAATTCCCGCCAAAACAGAGAAATAAAGATCTTATCCCTATCTGACACTATTGTCCGAGGCATGCCGTGTAGCTTGGCCACTTCGCGCACATAAAGTTCCGCGACAGTCTTTGCCGTAAAAGGGTGACCAAGGGCGCAAAAATGAGCATACTTAGATAGACGATCGATGACCCCAAGGATAACTGATTTACCTTGTACGACGGGAAGAGCCTCAATAAAATCCATGGAAACATCCTCCCATACGCGATCAGGAATAGGGAGAGGTTGTAAAAGGCCCGCAGGAGTAGTCGTGGAGGCCTTCGCGCGCTGGCAAATATCACAAGCAGCCACATATGAATAGACGTCCTTTCTGATTCCTCGCCAAAGAAAATTATGACTCACACGCTTGTAGGTGCGGAAAGACCCTTCATGACCAGCACTAGGGGTATCACGAAAGAAGGAAATAATATTCTGCCGCCGCAGGACCGGGACCAGGGGAACCCAGAGGCGCTGCTTCCAGAAGATATAACTACCCTGCAAAACAAAAGAGGGTAAGCCTGTCGGATCAGTCTGGAGGCGCTGTAAGATGTCCATGGCCTCAGGAACATCCCGGCAAGCCCGTAACAAGTCAGCCATGAAGGGAAAAGTAGGGACAAAGAGGCTCAAAAGAGACTCCTCCACGTGGCGCCGAGATAGAGCGTCGGCCACGGTATTGTCGGACCCCCGTTTATAAACCAGATCATAATCGTAGCCCATAAGCTTCGTGACCCAACGCTGCTGGGCTGGAGTGGATATCCGCTGGTCATGAAAATACTTAAGGGGTTGGTGGTCCGTCCGGATAATGAAGTGTCAGCCCAATAGATATGGACGCCATTTCGTCACGGCGTGCACAATAGCAAGCATTTCGCGTTCATAAGCCGACAAACGAAGAGAGCGCCCTGATAAGGCTTTACTAAAGAAGGCAATGGGCCTGTCAGACTGCAAAAGTACCGCGCCTAGTCCGCTATCCGAAGCATCCGTTTCCACCACAAACGGCTTAGAGAAATCCGGCAAGGCTAAAACAGGTGCTGATGTCATGGCCTGCTTAAGACAGTCGAAGGCCTTCTGAGCGTCAGGACTCCAAGCGAAGGCACCGGCCTTCAGTAAGGCAGTGAGAGGGGCGGCTCGAGTACCATAATGGGAGATGAAGCGCCTGTAATAGCCTGTGAGCCCAAGGAAACCACGTAAGGCCTTCAGTGATGTGGGAGTGGGCTAGTCGATCATCGCGGCCACCTTGTCCGGGTCTGTAGATACGCCATGTGCATCAATAATATGGCCCAAATAATCAATTTGAGGTTAGCCAAAGGAACATTTGGACCGTTTCAGCAATAGAGAGTGCGCAGTTAAAATATCAAGGACGGTTCGCAGATGGCCAATGTGATCCTCCCAAGAAGCGCTATAGACCAATATGTCATCGAAGAAGACCAAAATGAACTTGCGCAAGAAAGGACGAAAAATATCGTTCATTAGACTCTGGAAGGTGGCCGGCGCATTAGTCAACCCAAAAGGCATCACGAGAAACTCGTAATGACCATCATGTGTACGGAAGGCAGTCTTATGAATATCCTCTGGATGCAACCTTATCTGATGATAGCCAGACCGCAAATCAAGTTTAGAGAAATATTTTGCACCTGATAACTCGTCGAGAAGCTCCTCAATAACAGGAATAGGATACTTGTCCTTCAATGTAATAGCATTTAAGGCACGATAGTCAACGCAGAACCGCCATGTCCCATCTTTCTTTCTGACCAGCAAAACGGGAGAAGAGTACGAGCTAGAGCTGGGACGAATAATGCCAGTCGCCAACATGTCAGTCACCAAACGCTCAATTTCAGCCTTTTGCACATAGGGGTAACGGTATGGCCGAACATTAGCGGGGCTCGACCCAGGAAGTATGGGAATCCGATGGTCGTGCCCGCGCGTAGGAGGAAGGCCGGATGGCTCATCAAAAAGGGACTCATACTCAGCCAAAAGAGATGTCAAGTCAGCTGGCAGGTCAGGCTGGGTCGATTCAGATATAGACATAAGTTGCAACAAAAACCCATGTGCCGAGTGCCGAAAGAAAGACCCAACAGCCTGGGCCGATTGGAGTGTTCCTGGAATGGATCCTTGTAAACGAACCTGCTGATCGGCCACCCCAAATGACATCACCAAATCCTTGAAATTCCAGACCACGTCCCCCAAATCTTGGAGCCATTGGACCCCCAACACAATATCTGCCCCCTTTGTGGGTAAAAGATGGAGATCCACCACGAAGTCATACCCTTGGATATACAAGGGAACGGGGGGGCACAGGCCCTTACTACGCATGTGGGTGCCGTCACCAATAAGAACATCAAAAGCACAATCAAGAGCAATGTGACAACCCAATCGCTGCGCCACTCGATCATTAATAAAATTGTGGGTACTCCCACTATCAATCAAAATAGCAACTGGTTGGCGCTTTAACTGACCTTGCACGCGCATAGTGTGAGGGGTGTAAGTTCCCGAGAAAGCATGAAATGAGATCTCAGCCGTGGGATCGACATAAGCATCTTCGACCGGTGAAGCAGTAAGATCATCCCCCTCAGGACAGGACTCCTCCAAGATGAAAGCTGTAGGGGGCGTGCGACAGCGATGACCAGGAACATATCGCTCGTCACAGTTGAAGCAGAGGCCCTTGGCCCGTTTCTCATCCATCTGTGCTTGGGATAACCGGCGAAGAGGCGGGGGCAAGCCGGCTCCTGCAGATGGGCCGGGCCTAGAGCTGGCAACAGCCGCATTAGGAGGCATGGGCCTAGAGACCGATAGCCCAGGAGGGGGTCGAAAGGGGAGCCGGACCACCCGTCTTTGCCGATTCAACCTTTCTTCCGCGACTCGAGCATGCCCAATGATATCCCTCATAGATTTGGGCCGAAACTGGCGGATTTCATCCGCAATGTCAGCCCGCAAGCCATGCATGAAGGCACTGACTAACGCCGCTTGGTCCCAATTAGGTAAGCGATTAGCAATACGCATGAATTCTTGATGATAGACTCGTACTGTGGAAGTTTGACGGAGAGATACCAGCATTTCATTAAAATCAGCATAATCATTGGGCCCGAATTGCACACATAATTCATCCACAAAGTCAGCCCAAGTTGGATTATGCACATCTCGTTCAAAATACTGGAACCAAACTAAGGCATCGCTCGTCAAATGGAAAGCAGCGATGCGCAGCTTATCAATTTCTGACTGAGTGCCATGATACTCAAAGAATTTATTTGCCTGATATATCCAATCAATAGGGCTGTCTTCCTCGCTATACTTAGGAAATTGAAGTCGGGCCAATCGGGGTTCAGCCGAGGGCCGTCCAGATGCATCATTAAACGGAACCTGAGACATAGCTGACGTGAAATCTGAGAAGCCAGGATGAGCCGTCCTTCCAAGGAATGGCCCAGAGGGCGGCATATCTCCCCTTGGCTGATGAGGAGGTATAACAAACAGAGGAGGAAAGGCACGCAGATGAGTGCCAGCGGCCCCTGGCGGCAAGATATTGGTCGGATCAAAGGGGCCCGCCATCGCGGGGGACTGAAAGGTTCGGCCTTGATGCGTAGGAGAGCCTTGCGCTGTAGCAGAGGCCTGGCCCTGCGGAGGGACCTCGTGCAGAGGAGTAAACGGGTGTCCTTGTGACGCTGGTGTCTGCAGAGGAATCCCCTGGCCCGTCGCAGACGCTGTACTCAGGTGCTGCTCCATGTGAGAGGCCGGCGGCGGTGTAGAAGCCATCAGGCGCTCGAGCATGGTCTGTTGCAGGGTCTGTTGATTGAGCATAGTCTGTTGTATTGCCTGTTGACTAATACGCATGGATCGCATCTTTGTCGTAAAGTCTGTGAAGAACTTTAACAGAGCAGGATCCATGGCGGTAGAGGGGGCAGCCTGGGCCTGAGCCGTCGGCGCCTCCTCATCTGATTGGGTCGAGGGACCCTCCAGGTTATCCGAAGCCCTCTTCCGAACCATGAGAACGGAAACAAGTGATCAAATGCTCTGATACTAGTGTTGTGCGCTCTAGGAGAGTGCACAAAAGCCGGCGGCTGAAGTAGGGAAAGGGGAGGATGAGAATAGAGAAGAAGGAGATGAGAAACTAGGAATTCATTCATCAATACCCTAAACTAGACAAGTCGTCTCCTACATATAGGCGCAGGGCCTAAAGCTGATGGGCCTGATGGGCCAAGTTATGCAAATAAGTAAATAGCCTAATCCTACTGTAGTGGCCCACATGGCCTAATGGAAATAAGTAAATAGCATATTAGCCTAATACTGAGAGAGTCGTAACAGGCATCTAATGGTCTTCTTTGCATATGCCCATACAAACGCAACCTACATTCCATAGGCTTCTCCCTAAAGAAGCTACTCCTTGACTCTCACGAATATATTTATTTCTAATCCTATCTCTCCTAGTTATCCCACTCATCCACCTTAACATTCTCATTTCGACTACATTCAACTTATCTATATGACTCCTCTTTGGTGCCCAGCACTCCGCTCCATAGAGTATTGCAGGCCTAATCGTTGTTCTATAGAACTTGCCTTTAAGCCTTTTTGTAACACGCTTATCACACAACACTCTCGAGGCTGCCCTCCACTTTACCCACCCTGCATTAATCCTATGCGCCACATCACTATCAATATCCCCTTCTTTATGGATAATAGATCCTAAATAACGAAATTGATCACACCTTCTCTTGGCCACCAATTCAAAAATTTTGGTTGTGTTTCTGAAGTGTGATGCCCCATATTCATCAAGAAGCAAATAGTTTAGCTGGCACTCTGAAAAATTCGAATGTAGGAGAGTAGTTACGCTTGTTTCTAAATCCAACATACAGTAATTGTTATAAAGGAAAAGAGACTCTACAACTGCTTATAGAGAGCCTATTCTACAACTTCAGTGTCATGTCATCATTTCTGATATTGGCAACAACAAGAAACGTATGATGGGAGATCAACTAAACGGCGTGGATTGAAAATACGCTCTAACCACCACTACCTCTGTCCATTAGGGATGTTCACCATTGTAGCTCCATCTTACTCTTCCTTTCCCCCTTCTTCTCTAAGCGTGCTACAACTGTGTATGCCTTAATACAAGGAAGTAGTGGTCTTGTGAGGCTATCCCCTAACCCTACCATCTAGTTCATCTTGGATTCAGCGCTAGTTTCTATCTTTGGAGCTGGAAAAGTGCTTAAACTACACTAAAGTGTGGAGAAGGCTCTCTATAATTGGTTGTAGAGTACTACCTAACCTGTTGGTAACAAATATCTTCGTTTACAAAATTATCTCTTTTATATTTTTCGTTTACTCCGTGTATCTTAAGAAGGAGCATTTCACTCATTTTACTGTACGTTAAAGAACCAATCAATCTTTTACAAGTAAAAAAAAAAACACAACAAAACGAAACATATTTGTAGTGCATAATATAACTGACCAGCAGAATTGCTTCCACACTTGTCCGCATGCCCTCTTTCATATAACTAGCCATTTACACAGAAGATGAAGGAAAAATAAGAATTAATACATATCCAGGTAGGAGCTAATCATGAAAAATAACAAATTGACAATAAATGCGAACGGATATTTGTAATGTTCACGTATGTTATCCTTCCAGTTCCATAAGATTGAAATCAATTTTAAGAGTTTTACGTGTCTTGCATGGAGAGATGCAACCAGAAATAAATATTAAAAAGTCATTGAGCTAGACAGTAAAAAGCAGGTGTTGAATCACGATTCCATATAACACATTATCCAGAAAATGAGAAAAAAACTTTTGCAGTTATCTAAGACGAAAATTTTCTTCATCAGCCCTATTAAGAAGCTACGCAGAAAGGGTATTCGCGCATGAAATTTACAGAACCCTTTCTGAGACAAGATATAGAAGTATCTGTTTTCAATGGCATAAACTAAACAGCATGACAAAAGCTATTCTCTATCCAATTCTCAACCAATACATCATCTCCTCTATAACAAACAGTTCAAAACCGACACTTCATAGAAATCTCACCCTCGCATCCCCCTCCCCAAACAAATATGTTCAATTTTCATTCAACAATACCCATCCAATAACAAAACTTTTATTCATTAAAAGCATCCCTAATAACAGCCGCTTAATATAAAGTTTCACTTCGTATAAGTAATTAAGATGCAGCAAAAAGTTTCGCTGATTGAGAAATTAACAAAAGAAATAAATAAGATAGGGAAAACCTTTAGAGGCTTGTTGTTTCTCAGCACATGACAAAAATTAGTAATGATCTCTTAGCAATAGTATGCCTTTCCTAGTCTCTTGTTTTCTAAAGTCCTATAATTAGTATGAATGAACATCTTTTCTAATTGATAAAAGTGCCTAAGAGTAAAATATGCTACACAAAAGAATATGAATAAGATAAGAAGTCAGTAAGTCTAACATCTCCATACGGCAGAACAATTTTAATTTGCAGATATAGTTCCATCCAACATGACACAGACTAAGCATTTAGTTTCGTATCATTGGTCCATAAGATTGCTTTCGACAATAATTCACTTATAAACATAGGTAACCTATTACTCCAGCTCCATTCACAACGGTCAAAAAATTATACTTCTAGTTAACATTAATGAGTAGAAAAGTAGAATGACAAACATCTATGCAAGCACTATACTTCTCAAGTTCCAGAAACCCGACAATTTCCAATTTAAACAACTTATCAAAAGGTTAATTCCAAAGAACCAAATCAAATGGCCATATTCAATCCAATTCTGGTTTTGAACCATAGAAATTTTATTTTAAGCAATCGACAAGTAAAACAGACAGAAAGTAGCAAAACAAATTCCTAAGCGACAAAACTATTTCATACCAAACAAGGGATAAAAAGTATCCCTTCCACTCACAAAACCAAGTGTGCTTCATTCTTTTCTCATCACATTCAAGGTTTGTCAAAAACTTACTTGACTTTCATCCTAGCAAGACGATCAGCAACTGACGTATCCTTTTCCATCTTTGGTTCTTTCGTCCCAAACGAATAACTTGATAGTGGGTAAAGGCTGTAGAAAATTAAAAGTTGCATCAACTACCATTTTATTTCATCTTACAAAGTAACACCACAATAATTTTTCCATCCAATATCATATCCTAGTTTCCATCTATAGATTGTGGAAGTGTCAGCCTCTTTAAACTTTTAATACATAGAAAAAAAGTTTCGCGATACCAAAATATGGTACATAGAATAGTGTTCAAATGGCCCTCCCACAATAAAGATCAGCCTACAGAATGCACATATACATAGTGAAAAAGAGCTTCAAACTCATTTCCAGAAAAGAATATATTGCTAATTCAGATCAAAAAATTTCGCAGGAACACTAACTTTTAGTTTGTAACTGCCAAGAAATTCCATTATTTAGTTCGGAAAAGAACGGAAAATATGTTCATTTACAAAATCATTGTATAGGAACAATGCTACATTGGTCTAAAACTACATATTTAAATTTCAAGCAGCAAAGCAAAAAAAAATATCCTGATCATGAAATCTACATAATTCCTATGACAAATAATACTCCCTCTTTCCAATGAAGCCTACGGAGGGACTGCAGGGGCAGAGCCAAGTGCAAGGTTGGAGGGGCACTTGCCCCTCCCAACATTCTGACAACCTTTTAATAAAAATGCTGGTTATTAACCGCATGCCCCTTCCTAAAAAGATGGCTTTGCCCCTCCTCACTGTCGTCTTTCTCATTGACCTAGTCAAGAAGTAAAAAAAAAGGAAGGGTTGCCTTGCACTATCAAGTCCATACGATGAGAGGGAGAGAGAGAGGTGTTTTACTGAATTCTACTCTTACATGACTTTTTCTTTTGATATCATCGTTTCTTTTGATTTTACCAAACCTGAATATTTTTTTTGCTGAATCTCCATCAACTAATTGAATTTAAGAGATCAATCCAAAATGTCACTTTCTGACAAGTAAAGTAAACTGTTATGTGTCTAATTATGTAAATATTAAATAAGTGTCCTGTCTTTTAATTATTTATTGTCGGGTCATCTTTTAATTATTTATTGTCAGGTCCTTAGGTAGTTATTTTCAGGAACGTGGATTTGCTCAATTTGTAACTGGCCAGTTGTGTTGGGTCGGATAGGAGGTCTATTAAGTTTGAATGATAATGGAAGATGAATAAGATGCGTTTGCTTTAGCAGAAGGGCAGTGATATCCCTACAGCAGATTCCTACACATTTCCATACACAGCTGATGTGTATGGAAATGAGTGGGTGAACTGATATGGGGTCACACCAGTTCACCCACTCATTTCCATACACATCAGCTGTGTATGGAAAATGTGTAGGAATCTGCTGTACAAATATCGTTTCCCTTAGCAGAAATGCTATCTCAGGAGGTTGGATTTCCTTCGAAGAAAACCCTGTTTAGTTTTATTTTCAATTTTCTTTTACTTTGAGTCTGCCTGATCTGTTAAGATAGAGATTAGAAGCAAAACAGTAAATTCAAGGCCCAAATTGGTCTTCCAGAAGAAGAACATATTATAAACACACAGATTTGACATAATTTTTAGACAATTACCATTCATAATATACAACAACATGGAACTTAGCCAATCCAGCCTTAGTCAGGCGGTTTTGATCTCTCCCAGTTGTGGCAGAAGACCAAGGCTCAAGTCCCATTGACATACATGTGCAAGGGTGTGTGAATCTTACCAATAGAAAAACACATGGAGGTTGGATCGAAGTGGCTGTTAGATTTAAGCAGAAAGTAAGCACGTGTCTGGGTGCATATTCAAAATGTGTCGGGCGCAATGGGAATCGTTGGAATCCCATCAGCCCCTGACTTAGAGCACGCTTGAAAGTGCCCGACACACATGCTTCGTATAAACGAGACAATTAAATTTATTGTTGTTTTTATATGTGTGCACCCCTCCTTAGGAAAGTCCTGGCTCCGCCCCTGGGAGGGAGTACCTTCTTTTGTATCATAATCAATGTAGGAAACCAAACATCCTAATTTAGGGTTCAATGTGGATAAAATGTCAAAGAAGCCGCTAAGAATCGTAAAACGTTAGGCTCTGCGAGTCAGATTCTTCTACATTTATTTTAATCTAATCAGCATAAATATTGAATATTAAACAGTTCAAAGATCTTTCTTTCTTACATAGGTAAACTTCACATTTTAAATCAGGAAAAAAACCTCTTTTACTTAACTAAAACAACAAATTAGGGTTTACTTAATTAACCGTAATTCTAGTGTTCAATGTCCATCCAAAATGTCAAAGGAACAGCTAAATCTCAACCTAATCAGCATAAGCATCCAATTTCAAACAGTTCAAAATCATCAAGATCTCTCCTTTTTTACAGAGGTGAAGTGCCCATTTTGAGCAGAACAGCGTCTCATTCCTACAAACAAAAAAAAAACTAATTTTCCCGATCCTCCAAATGCCACATCCGTTCCAAACCTACTTAGTCTACAAATTCGCAAAAAAGAACAGAAACCCAGTTCGAGAATCTAGTGAACAAGCTATACGGAATTCTGCAGAAGAAAAAGGGGCAAAAGAGAAGAGAAAGAGACTAACTTGACTTTCAAGCGGGAGAAACGATCAGGAGGGAGGAGCTGGTCGGACTCCATGGCGGCGGCAGCGACTGAGGCGGAGGCGGTGGTGGTGATGGCGGTGGCCGTCGGCGTCCGGTAATTGTGGTAACTCGTCATGGAGTATGCAGCGTTCGCCATTGGTTGAAGCTCTAGCCTCACCTGAGCTCTTTGAGGGCTTTGGCTATGGAGCCGAAATTTAATTACACTCCCTCTAGTCACTTTTTTAATTGAGACAGTCACATCTTTTGCAAATTTTATTGAGACGTGGTATCCACGGTAAAAGCCAGGCTTTCCAAGCGTGCGAGTTGCCTTTTATTACAGAAATCTCTCAACCTCGACCTCAACCTCAACCTAGAGTTGCTGCCGGGCGGTCGTCGCCATCTCCGAGTCCAGATGCCCATGGAGAATAATTAGGAACGATATCTGTTGGTATCAAGGTTTTCAAAACCGGACCGGCCTTTGACCCGGATCGATGACCGGTCCGGTTGGACCACGGAACCGGATTGACCCTGTTTAGGTGTTTGGAGTGAAATATATAATAAATATATGTTTTGTATATTATTAACACTGACACACCAGTAGTTCAAGTAGTTAAAACTCGGAGTTTATCTCTCAGTACCAGGTTCGAATCCCCCCTCTTCCAACAGACTTTTTCAAAAAAAAAAAAAAGTTACCTGCACCGGTCCAAACCCGTCGGTTCAGTGAACCGGCCGGTCCGGTCCGATTTTGAAAACCATGGTTGATATGCATATTTTTGTAATTGTCTTAATTAAAAATGACAGAAGAGACTATTAGTCTGTTCATGTATGATGCCGAGCTGCAGTAGAGTAGTCTATACCAACGAATTCCATATCGGATATCGGTAAAACATTAGTGGACAAGACAAAATATTGGAGATATATCGGAGATATTATATAAAAAAATATTGGTGGTTGAAAACTAGTTTTTACCATATATTTTCACAATCTAACTTCTAAAATGAGTTAGACCAAAGCATATATTTTAAAATATCCATCAAACGGGAAAGTTGTTTTTTTCTTTTTAAAAAAATTCTAATTTTTTTAAAACTTTTTTTAAAATGGTGATATATCGGCGATATTTTTAAAAAATAATATTAGTCCGTATCGTTTTAATGGGTGGCCCGATATCGATATATCGCCGATACAACATTCTATGGTCCATACACATTTATATGTACTTCATTAACAATTGTGGGTTGTAGTCACACCATGGATTCTCTCTCTAGACTCTCCTAAGCTCTTGCTATGGAGTTATAAATTTAATCAGGTGTTACGATTTGTTCAGTTATTTCGAGGTTGTATTATGTAAAGAATTGACAGCAAATTCAGGAAGGATTTGATGCAAATTTTTCCATTTTGTTTGTTTTCTATATTTGGATACACATATTCAATGGAATGAAAAATTGCATAAAAAAGAAGATTCAAGCCATATTCCATTTGAGTCACTGAATCTCCTTCCCAAAATGAATTTGCTAATTCATTCAAATTTGGATTCTCAAAATTTGCTATTGAAACTCAGGGGCTGTTTGGACTTTGGATACGGATTGCAACGGAATCAGAATTACCCAAAACACACCTCTATGTTTGGATAGTAAATTTTGGGAACTAGAATTTGCATGAAAAAAATGAATCTGTGTAGCAATATTGTTCCCCATAAGAATGGGGGCCATTGGATGATGAATTGATGCTCTCTCTCTCTCTCTCTCTGTGCTGACTCTTTGAGGGCTGTTGCTATGGATAGGGGTGCAAGCGGCTCGGGCTATTGCGGGCCGGAGGTTGGCCCGACCCGAGCCGTAACAGCTAGAACCTCGGCTCGAGCCCTAAGTCAATTCCAAAAATCCGGCTAGAACCTCGGCTAGAACCTCGGCCCGGCCCTATCCCTAAGCGGGCTTAGGGTTGGGTTGCGGGCTTTCGGGCCTTTCAATCGGCATAGTATTTTTATGGCAAACACTTACAAAAGGTGTGTAAAGGCCATGGTTATCGACCATGGCACATGTCACAAGCGTAGCCCGTCACCGCAATCAAAATCATGCGGCCATAACGCGGGAGATGCATATAAAAGACACTATGTGAACAAATAGAATATTAATTGAACTCGATAAGGATTAGGTTGTATCTAAGAATAAGGTAAGCCATAAAGCTATTGAGATGTACTAAGCAAGAGTCTGGCATTTCACAAAAAGATTGGAGTAGGTCAGATGTGTGGGGATAACACAGTAGGAATAATTTCTTGGATTTCTTGAATGTTGGCCTAACATTGCTCAGTACAATTTGTTTGGATATGAGACAAGAGGTGGTGGCAAATTGTAGTGGTGGACGGTTGGAGGTGTCATACGGGGGTTGTGGTTCATATTACATTATCTTTACCATATGAAGTAAAAACATTTGGAAAGGCACTCCACTCAAGGATCAATTTTTACTTAGCCATTGGGCCTATGGGCTTCAGGGCTTAACCAATTTTTTTTATCTGGCCCATACCCGTAATTTTACGGGCCGGGCCAGGTCGGGCTTCTAGGCCAGCCCGCAAAAGTTGCACCCCTAGCTATGGAGCTGTGAATTTACTTAGGTGTTAGGTTATTTTAGTCATTTCATATTTGGGGCCGAGTAGTGCTAAAGTAGTACATATACATTTATATACACATCATTTGCAATCACTGGTGATTATGTTTTTGGGTATTTTATTTTTTTTGTAGCAAAAGGGAAAAGAAAAGAAAAGAAAAGGATCTATAGCTCCCTCTGTTACATCCATCAGTTCCATATTAAGGGTCTGTTAGGTTAGAAAGAAAAAGAAAAAAAAGTCAAATGAGAAAAAAAGAAAGAAAAAGAAACGAGGGAAAGTTGGATTTTTCTCGCGTTTTCATTCTATTTGAGAAAGAAAAAGGTATAACTGGAATTCTTGTGTGGTCCCCATGAGAGAGAAAAATAATTTTCATAAAACGTTTCTATCCATCCAAACACTCAAAAAAGAAAAGACTTTGACTTTCTCGTTTTTTTTTCCTTTCCTACTAACCAAACACACCCTAATAGTCCAATTTGGTAGTTTAAAATGAATTAATTGCAGTTTTTGTAAAACAAAATCAGACAATTAAAGTGGACCCAATGGAGTACATATAGCCATGTCATGTTCATCAAGACAAATAGACATTAATGCAGAAAAAAAAGTGGTTATTCCAAATCTTCTTGGCGCGTCAATACGAGGATTTCCTACAAAAATGTATACTCGTATTATAATACATCGGCCAAAAGACGCTACTCGTCTACTTGACAAGGCAGGCTGGTGCTTGGGCTCTTTTAAGGCCCAAACCTCTGGATAAATCATTTGATTTTTCAAGATCTTGAAGTTGTAATAGGAACGATGATTTCAACAATTCTTTGCAATATTTATTCAAATGGTGTAGGCAAAAATATTCTCTTTTGAAGAAACAGTAGCAACTCAAAGTATCATAGCCAAAATTCGCCTTCCTGAGGCCAGAGACTATATTACAAGAAGGGCCTTCACACTGGCTAATTACAACACATTCTACCTCTCGACAACAGAAATTGGAGAAGGAAAAGAGTAAAACATTCAATGTTTTGATTTTGATTGGTAAGAATCTGCTTCATGACATTAGTCAATCTAGACGGGGGCTACAATCAAAATTCAGAAGGCTAAAGTAGGTATGACTCAACAACTTGTCTGCCAAATTTTTCTTGAACATCCTTTGGAGTTTCAATCTGCACAACAAGAAAATAATTAATCTATTTTCATTTAAGGGAAAATCTCATTTGGGAGACTAATCGGGAATAAAATGGATTCCACACTTACCGCATTCAAGGCTTTAAACACAGCTTTGACAGTATTATGAGGGTTCCTTGACCCAATGACCTGATTCAAGGACAACTTGATCAGTTATAGCGAGTCAGCCTAAAAGAGGTTGACAAAACCAGTTCTCAGTAAGTAGCCAATGTACCTTTGATTTGACATTCTTAAATCCAGCAAGATGTAAGATAGTCTCAACGGTTCTGCTGGCCTTCATCCCCGTTCTAGTTGGAGCAGGCCACAAATACAACTGGGAAGACGAATGAAAAAAAGGAATGAATTCCAAATACACAGGATGCAACTGAGCTGCACTAGAATATAAACTTCTTAAAGCCCATATTGTACGTGGATACTGGATAATCAGTTCTAGTACATAATAAAGTTGATCTTCTTACATAACATTGAAGACACAGTAGCTTTTTATTATGAAAACTATTCAGCAAAAACAATCATCATTTTGGAAATAAATATAATCATACTCCCTTCGTCCAACATTACCTGTCTGGATTAGAAAACCAGAATGAACTATTAGAACTGTTTATGGACAGAGGGAGAAATGGATAATTCGTTTTACGACTATTGACATTCTTGGCAGGAACTTAACTTCAGCGGACTTACTAGAAAGAAATTCATTGAAGATTGTCAAGTGAGTTCTAATGCCCAATTACCAATATATGAAAGATGGAAGAACATTGCGATTTTAGTGCACAGAAAAGGAGTTAGGTGATGAACCTTTGTTTTCTTATACTTTGTCTGTATGGCATGAGCAATTGTGTGCTCCTCATAGCGATCAACATAATGGAGATTCTGAAAGCATTTCTCATAAGCCTGTAAATCAGGTAAAAGATCAACATAACAATAACCACCAACAATAAATACTCTAATGCATCTTTATTTATCAGGTAGAAGTTCCATTCCAGCACACCCCAATTCAAATTACAGTATTAACAAGTGCCTGTCAATGCATCAGGAGGTTTTGTGTACATGCATCATCCATAATTCACTGCATCTTTATTTATCAGTTAGAAGTTCCATCCCAACACATTGCAATCCAAATTACTTTAATAACTAGTGTCTGCCAATGCATCAGGAGGTTTTGTGTACATGCATCATCCACAATTCACCCATAATCGATTGCATCAATATGTTTACAAATTCCAAAAAATAAACAGGAAGCTCCATGATGCAATATGCAGTAAACGTACCCTCCAGCCTTTGGTGAGCTGGTGAGATATCTTTCGGTTGTTGGGTAAGGTTCCAGGATCAAATCCCATCGGAGCATATCCATCCGAAAATGAGAGCAACGGCACACTCCCACTGACATTGGTATATGTTCACTTCATACAGACTTACTTTACTCAGACAAACTCTTTCAACATCACCCACCCGTAGCCTTTTTATTCTTAACTAATTTAAGCCTGTTACTCCGATAAGGACAATTGCATGAAGCATAAACATTTGTACCTCACGAAAAAGAAAAGGACTATTGCCCCTGCCTGAGTAATACGTCATTGGAAACGGAAATTGTGATTCTAGTCATAATCTTTACAGTTAAGTTTGCAACCTGTATTTGGCAAGCAACCTAGCCCCTGCCTATTGTAGAATTGCCATCTATACGACCAAATTATTTTGCCAGTGTAATATAGTGGCCCAATCTATACTTGGCGTGCCCCTGCTACCAAACATAGCTGTCTGAATACGTCAGCCTGGTGGCTAGATCTGCAGCCTAGTTGGAGGATGCATGGCTGCCTGATCTGGCAATCCAGATTCCGTAAAAAGGGACAACACTGTGTTCAGGCTTGGAGCCACATCAAATAGCCTGCCCGTGCATACTAGAAGGCAGTTAGATTAGGGAAAGTGTAGCCTTGCCAACATTCAGCTACCTTCTGAGTGCAGTCGTGTGGAACATCTGAAAGTTACCAATGTTCTACAATCACAGTCTTCCTTGCCAGATTCATTGATCATCTTGGATGTGACTTGCAACAAGAATAAGTGGCTCGGCTGTGCTCTGCCCAGCTGCAGGCTTCTCGAATTAGCAGTTTGCTCGGAGTCCTCCAGCTTGCTAAGTGAATTCAACTTCGCCTGCTACAGGATCAGAGGCATGCCAAGCATTCGATTTGGGAACAACAAGGGCATTTCAAGCAAATACGAAAAAAGGTCCATAATGCACTTTGGAGAATCAACTGCAGTTCACAAACATAGGAACCCTGTACGGTCCTCATGCCAAGGAGTGTTGTTCCATTCATCAGGAAGACAAGTCGTCTATGCACAATTTTGCCAAGATACAAAAAAAAATGCTACAATATTAGGTTCACATAAATAAAGAATAAGTGCCTAAGCAGATAGATACCTTTTGAAGAGCAATGGGAACTGCAGGGCCTTTGGCTTTTGCAAATCCCACAACCCCATGATAGTTCCCGCATGCTAGCATAGCAGTGTACTTGATCACTTGTCCTCCCTGAAAGAAGACACAAGAGAAGATAGTAACAAGGGGAAAGCAAAGATATAAGCATACAATATTAAGAAGATAAAACCAACTGGTCAAAGACAAAAGCAAATAAATCATAGGAAGGGGAAATCTATAAAAAAATCAAATTTATCTAAGTGTCACCTTTGTAACTTTACATGTCCGATTAACATCGATTAGCTTCACATCAAATCCCTGCCATTTAGAGAAAACTATATAAGTTCTTGCCAGCAAAATTAACAAAGGGAACTGCCAAAATATTGCATTAGAACGATCCGCATTGCAAGATAGAAAATTCTAACACAAAAACCAGTACACGATAACATTTTTCTTCTTTTTTGGAAAAAGTAAAGTTTGTGCACTGGAATTTCCACGCTAACACCACTGTCAGTGTCAACAATGCTCAGCTACTAAGGGATAAATTCATTAAAGATTTGATGTGATTTGAAAGTGATTTCCATAAAAAAACTTTAAAAACAGAACTTCTGCCTTTACCTTTGAACCTCCGAGTTGTACTGTAAATTTTCTCCGAGGAATTAAAAATTTTCAGGCAAGTGAGTTTATTACCAAATGAAACACTTGCATGTAAGTCCATGCAAAATAGAACTATGAAACATTATAGACCTCCTTCCCCCTCCTAAAAGAATAAACATTTACAAGCGCCCTTGAGGCTATGCCTGAGAGTTATCTGTTCCCCACATTCGAGTTCATTTACCACCTAATAAGTTTTTTCAGAACAAAAAAAGAGCAATTGATGTAACATAGGAATGAGGCACAAGTTGAAGATAGTAAAAACCGTGTAGCGGGTAGTAGTTTGTTTTTTTAATTATCATTACCGTCTACTGGCTTGGTTTTAGCTTCCCCATGGAATACCAATTTGAAAATGCGTAATCCACTTGCTTTTTATCTGGTTTATTACTCTAAAGTAAACTTTCGTGAAAACCTATTTAAAAACAAAAATGAAATTGTCATACACTCAAGGAGACTTAAACTTATGAAAGATCCATCTCCTCTTTCAAAAAACCCAAAAAGAAAAACCTATCCCCCTGCGTTTTGAATGGCTACTTCAGCCCAGAGCGCCAAGTCAGGCGTGGACTATCATCCCACCTAACATTTTAAACTAACCACATTTGCAGCATCTCAACAATTACACAGACACTGAATCCAAACAAAGGATCCTCGCTGTTTCTACCATCCTGACAGATCATTCTACACCAGAAGCTCTACAACTCAAAAGGAAATCAGTCAATCCAATGTTTCAATTTCTTCTTCTCTTCTCTTTTCCATTTCATCTCTTAGAAAATATTTCCAAAGTATTAGCAGTAAACTTTTACCATTACCACTTTACACCACCAGGAGCTAATTCAAATTACTTTTTACCATCAAAACCATAATATATGTGTAGCTAATCGGTTATTTTATTCATTAACTCCAAAAGTATAAAGATTGAAGGAACACGTAGGATCCAGGTCAAAGGCTTCTAATATCATATTCTTTTATATTAAACTAAATGTAGGAGAAAACCCTTGGACCCAAATTACCACTTCCTACGTGAAGGCTCAGTGATGGATAAGGCACCAAGAATCTCTATTAGCAGTCTCCTACATGTGAAGCCTCAATTAAGCTCAGCTTGGGAACACGAATGCAAGGGCAAATGATGTGGATCATGGCCTAAACAAGAAGTCAAACCCATGACCTCTTGGAGGCTTCCATTCTTATACCAGGTCAGATCACCACTGGACACTAAAAGCCCAAACGAATTAGAAATGGACTAGCAATACCTATTGCAAAACTTATTCACATATGCATGAACTAAAAAACTAAAATAATAGAAAGAATTTTCAAAGATTTTTAGCTGAATGTTTTGCACCATGTAAAGCATACAAAGTAACGAAGATTTGCGTTCCATATTTAAACCAGATATACTGATGACAAGACATATTAGCGTCAGTGATTTGGAAGAGTGGAAACCAATTGAACCGATAAGAACAGCAGAATGACAGCCAATTATGTAAATGCATAATTTAATCTTTAGAATGATCAGGAGTAAGATAATTTCAACAAATAGATGTGGCATTCATCCCGTATCCCAAGTCAAAATTTGTTAAAATCAGCAGGAAAGAATGAAAGTTTGAGAAGTAGAATCACTTCCCACTATTCAATAAAGTTATTTTTTATCAAGTGCAATAAGATGACAAACTATACAGTAGAAAGAGAAATCGACTTACTTTCCTATATAGAGGTCTCTGTCTCTTTTCAGTTAAAGAATTTCTCTCTTCTGCCAGATCTTTGATTTCCTCTTCCAAAACCTTCCCTTTCTTCCCAAAAGTAATATCTAATTCTGCCAGCTTATCCTCAAGTTGCTTGTCTATGGCATTAAGTTTCTCTTGCAATATATCATCCTTGTCCCTCTCCCCAAAATCATCTTCCTCGTCTTCGTCATTTGCACCATCCCCTTGAATCATTTTCTTCTCTCTATCAAATCCAGCATGTTCTAGAAGGTCTACAGATGGACCCACTTGTTCATGCTGTATAAGTCCATAATTTGCAGGGTTATTTGGATCATAAGCCTCCTTCCATTGAACTAATCTCATAGCTCTATTTAGTTTTTGAAGAAGCATAAATCTGTCTTTTCCAGTGGCTTCTTTTAGACGATTCATTAGTTCTCCAATCACGCGATACTCTAATGGAAGACGGAGATGCTTTTGTTCAAATTTATCAATTCTTTTCATCCACTTGAAGGAATCATCCAAAGTTTCTGTGATTAAACAAAAAAAGGAGAATAAGAGAAAGAAGATGATATACATTTCTGTTAATACGGAGATCTCAAAGACATAACAACCAAAAAGTTACAAAATAAAAAAAAATATACCAGATCATGGCCTACTTCAAATAAATATTCATGGGTTAATGATCACCAAAATATGACACATTCAATTCATGATCAACAATGGTAACTGAATTAAAAACCTACACATATAGACATCAAAACGACAAAAGAGAAGTCATCACCAACATTTGCCTACTGAAGAATAAAACAGTAGAAGCAGACATCATATAATCTCAGCCTACACTGAAAAGCAGACGGAGATCATTAATAAGCGCAATATCTGGACCGTACCTACAACTACATTCTCTGAATGACTGAATCAGTTACTAGGCCGGTCTTTGAGCACTATGCCTTTGCCTATACGCACTAACACCTTCTTAGCTAACCCAAGCAAACCACCCTATTGCGTGCTACTACTCTTAAATCACTCGCGTGAAGGTGGTAACTAAGCACAATCCCCGGAGCTCTAACTACAACTACACTCTTTGAATTTGTTACTAAGCCTGTATTTGAGAACTATACCTTACTTCGCGTGCTAACACATACACAAACCGCCCTATTGCGTGCTACTATTATTAAATCAAGCGCGCGAGCAATGAACAAGGAAGCAATTTTAATAGGCAGTGGAATTACCAGCCTCGACGAAGTTCCGGAGAAACTCCTCGTGCTTCTTGAACTTCTTCTGGAACTCATCCGCTTGCCTCTTCATCTCCTCCGGCGAGAACCTCTCGTCGTCCTCACTCTCCGAGTCCGTGGGCTCCTCGTACCCATCCCCTACTCCCCTATCCTTCGCATTCTGCTTCTCAAGCTTCTCTATCAGCCTCCCCACCCCCATATAATCCTCCTCCTCCTCCTCACCCTCCGCCGCCACTTCCGCGCCTGCGCGCTTCCTCTCCTCCCTCTCCCGCTGCTTCTCCCGCTCCACCTCCGCCAGAAGCTCCTGTACCGTCCTCGCCGACGAGAAAAACCGGCCAAGACGCAAGCTTGGCACCTGTCGCGAGATGGGAACCGGCGAAATGGCGAATTGGTGTTGCAAGGAGGGGGTTTGGGAGAGATTTCTAGAGAACGGGGGACAGAAGCGTTGGAGAAGGCGCGCTAACGATGCGGCGCGGCCGGTCCTGGTGGCGAGGGCGGTGGCGGCCATGGATTGAGGCGGAGGAAGGCCAAGCAGTCGGCGGAGCGTCGCCGGCGTTGGCCGAGACTCTGACGGTTTCTACTAGGGTTTAACGGACAAATTTGTTTGGGGGGCTGTGGGCCCGCGGAGGACGAGGCATGGCACGTAGGAGTTGTGCCAACATAGCACAAGCGGTCGATCACCAAAATTGACAGCGCATACGGCTTACTCGGGACCACATAGGAGGGGTGAGAGGATACGAGACTTGGGCCCTCTTTGGTTGCTCAAAAAGAAGCTGGATTTTGGGAAATCGAAGAGATTTTTCAAAAGAAGTCAGAAGAGCTTCTTTCAATGACATTTGGTATAAATTTCAAAAAATGACAGGGGTAGTTTTAAAAAAAAACTAATGATGAGGTTTTTTATTATCAAATGACTTTGTCTTCTTTCGAAAATTACATGAAGTGCCACCATGACCTAACTTCATCAAATGAAGTGAATTTTAGCCAACCAAACACCTTATTTCTTAAACCTAGATTCATTTCAAGAATTTGGATTTCCTACTCCTAAAAGTACTAACCAAACAAAGCCTTAGTGCACGCAGTGTGGCATGTCAGATTTGTGCCGCCATAGCACGACTGGTTGATCACCAAGATTAAGAGCGCTCCCACAGGAGTGGGGCATTGATTTTTGAGATTGATCACTCTCTCATGGGTGGGAATCCTACATTTTTGAGATTTATTTCTATTATCACCTCTTTGGAGAAGATGAAGTTGGATTAGTCTCCCAAGTGAGAGATTGCTTGTATATGAGAGTTTGCTCAAGAAGATTCGAAGAGCGGCTAGATGACCCTCTTATAGACCGTCTCCTCTTATCGGTCTACCGGAACTGGATTTGTTATTTTAAAGTTTACAGAAGCTCCTGCGGTATATCGGACAACACGAGTGGTAGATCGGATGCTATGATGGAGCAGACATATGCACTATCGGTCTACCAGAGCTCACAAGTGGTAGACCGGTACGATACGGCGGAAGAGGCAGAAGAGTTAGCTATAGACCGCATGCACTTAGCGGTCTACCGGTTGTGGAGTCAAGATGATGTGGCATCACGTTAGGTGCCCTATTTGAGGGTTTTCTCTTCCATGTATTTGACAACCTAATTTTAGAGTATGAGACTCTAGGGCACAAAAAGAGGCGCCTTTAACCCTGCAAGAGATGTCCATTAAAGTGTAATTTGTAAGAGCTTCAGCTTATTAAGAGAATTAAGAGTATATTGTATTCTCCTCAGTAATCACATTGAAATCATAATAAATTTGTGTGGTCCCGTGGACGTAGGCACATCATCCAACCACATAAATTTTTGTGTCTCTTGTCTTGCTCTTGTGTTATCGCGATAATCCATCAGGTGATCCTTTTGCATGCGTAGGGAGATCAATGTCGTGATCACCAAACAATCCAACAATTCATGATTAGTAAATATGGTACCATATAGGTGAATTCTATAGAAAAGGATTGAGGACTATAGTTTTGACCAAACAATCCAACAATCATGATTAATAAAAATATGGTACCATATAGGTGGATTTTATAGAAAGGACCGAGGATTATAGATTTCCTGTAAATTTGATTTATGGAATTTTCATCCATAGTATAATAGCAATCCATGTTCCGTACTCTTACAAATGCACTTCTTATATATTCCCTCCGTTCCAAAATACTATGGATGTGTTTGTTTGCTGAAAGATGAAAAATCGTCAAGGTGAAAGAAGTACAAAAATATTTAGTTTAAAAATTTTTTAGGCTTGAAACGTACTTTTAGGGTGCATTTATTTGAAGTTATCCAAACATATTTCAGTTTTTATAAAGTTTTTGTACTTCTTTCACCGTGACGATTTTTCATCTTTCAGCAAACAAACACACCCTATGTACATTTGAAAATATTCATTGTTCCAAAATACTGTATACATTTTGCCAAATCACGTGACTTCCTCTTTCCAAAATTAGAGGAAACTTGGAAGGATTGACTTGAACTTGGTTTGTGAATGAGCATACGAGTTGGACGGGATATAAAGGAGAAGACTTTTACTTTGCAAGCTCCCACAGCACAATATCACGGGAAGTTACCTAGCCAAGTCAAAATGGTCGGAGAACTGGGTGAATCAGCCAGATAAATTGTCGGGGTCTAGTTGGATCCGGTTCAACTGTTCCGGTTGCCTCAGTTTGAAACAATGCTGATAAGAGATTATTGATGGTGGTTTTCACATGGTTTGGTGCATCATCTTTTACTTTGCAAGCTCCCACAGCACATTATCATGCACTTTATACCTGGTTCTCATCCACTTCTATATTTTCTCCATTTGTTCAAATCCTAGACTGTGCCTTAATCTAGCTCACATCATAAATAGAATGAAAGCTCCCTCATAGTTTTCACTTCGACTTATTGTATAATATTATCTATGAATTCAGCTGCATCTAACAAATTCTTCAAGATTGAGATATTGGAGGAAACTTTAATCTGTCATTCCAATACCAATGCTTGTTGAAGAGGCTTGCCTCTTCTGTTCCCCACATCTATACATTTAAAAGCCATTTGACTGAATATATCTTTTCATTTAAAAATGCAAGCCGGTGGATTCATCCTTCCACACTCACCGGCTCATATAACGGCATTGGCCCACGACAGAGGCAAATGCTGCTGCAGCGTACCTCAGAGCCATGCCATGTTAAAGGCCTCATATGCACTTGGGCGGGCTGCGACATGCCAAGGCCAAATTCTGGTTGCCGGTTCCCTGAAATCTCCAGTGAGTTCAACCACCGTCTGTAACTGGAATTGTCATTTGATGAGGTGGTGGGGCCAACTGTAAACATTAGAATAAGTGGTCACAACAACAAATAAAGATGAATTGGTAGAGGAGGCCATGGACACAACTCTTCGTCCGTCTGTGTGGCTAACTCGATACTATATGTAAGAAAGGATAATCCAATGCCTCTTATGCTCTCATGCTCTCCTTCATTCAATGTTTATATTTGTTTTTTGTCCAAACTTATTGGACGTTGATTTTAGAGATCGAGATTTGATCTCCTACATATTAGAAGAAAAAATACAGTGAGGAGAGTGTTACTTACATTCATTTATTTGTTGCCTCACAAAACAATTCAGAGCTCGTTTCTTTTCTTTCTGAGATCAGGCAATCCTTTTCCATTACGTACATACACTGTGTAATATGAGGAGAGCTAGCAATTAGCATCGACATCTCATCAAAGGGGTGGGGGACCTAGGGGAAGTAAATAATTAGGGTGACCCACATGGAGTTTGCGACGATTTTGCTAAGGATGTGGGTTTTGCTAAGACTCGCCTGCATATGCAGATCGGATGTCCACCGATTGGATATACATGAACACTGGATTAAGGGGGTGGGCAGCCAAAACACATCATTTTGTTAATTAAGACCCAACATCAAGATTCGTCAATTCTTAAATCAATGATCAATAATGACATTATCAAACCTTAACTTAGCACAATCAAATTTTTTTATCTATGTGAGTTCACTTCTTGGGCTGGGCCGGCTGGCTTTAAGTGAGTGGTAGGTCATAAGGGCAAATGAGTTAGAATCTTCAAGTGCATCAGAAACTTTTTCTCAAACAACAAGTCTTGAGTAAGTATAACAAAGTTTAAGCTCCACCTTAGAGGTCTCTTGTCACTACCAGAGTTTCTCCTCCACTCCCAAAATTTTCTTCTTGCCTCTCTGCCCATTTTGACCCAATCGACTCGGTAGATATCCAACCGGTCTGTCAACAATTATCTGGCCAGGTCAAAGCTTCCGGGCGAACTGGATGAATCTTCTGAAGAAGTAATTTGGATTTGGTCGGGCCCGGTTCACTAGTTTCGGGTAAAGGACAAATCAAAAATATGTTTCCTTTGCTGGTTTGTTATAAGCAATATGTGCTCTTTGGATAGATGGCTTCATGGCACACTTCTTCAAGATGGTGTTTTGTGCGGTACATGTTTTTCGCATGGTTGGGGTATCAACTTTTGCTTGGTAAGCTACCACCATCCTATATCATGTCCTTTGTCCTAATTCTCACCCACTATTTGATCTATTTTATCCACGTGGTTAGATCCAAGAGGGCACCATAATCCTTGTTCACATCATGAATATCATGGAAGGTGTCTTATGTTTTCATTTTCATTGATTCTATATCAAGTGTGCGTTCCACTGCATCAAGGTTGAAATAGTGGAGAAAACTTGAATCCGTCCTTCTAATTCCATTGCTCGTCGCACTCAGAAACCATTTCATCTCCAACATAACAAAAGAGTTGTTTGGCGTACTAGTGGGGCACGTATACCGACTAAGGGGCCGTTTGGGGCGTGATTATAAACAAGTGGATTTTCCAAATCCACTGTAACATTCATGTTTTTTCTATATCCAGCGTGAAACACGACCTAAGGTGTTTCAACTGAATATGGAAAAAATATAGATGCTACAGTGTAGCAAAATATCCACAGAGGATGTTTTGCTATTAATCACGCCCCGAACGACCCTTAAGATGCTAAAAGACGGATTGATTCCAAGTCAACAGAAAACCACCCCCTAACCCGTGTTTTCTGTCACCTAAGGTGGACTACTGGACTGAAGGATTTATAATGATCAAGAATAGAATAATGAAAAGACAGTTTCATTTTCATTTCAATGGAAAAGTAAAAAGAAGACTACAAGGAATTCAAAATGGGAAAACTCCAAAACCCTGATCATGACAGGAACCTAAAAAGAGCACGTTTATTCTAAGAAAATTGAACATAATATAATATAATAGATATATGTCCATCTGATCACTTGCTTGAAGAAAGACAGAGAAAAGGTACCTGATTATTGGGAGAAAATCAAGAAGACGGCCATTACCAGAGATAATCCAAGAACCAGCCCAGTGAAAGAAGGCTGGAGTTTCTCCAGCCGGAGATGAAATCAGAGAGGGGTTTTGGGATGATGGGGAAGAGCAAATGGGCGATAAAAAAATCTTCCAGGAGATTTGGGATGCAGCGTGTAGAAAGAAGGCTGGACGAGAGCGCATTCAAGAGTAGTGTCTAGTACTATTACAAAGACTATGCTTTAGTTATATATAATGGGAACACCACATGCCAATGCCAATATGCCATGCATGGATTTCTTTGGTCACTTGTGTCGTTCCACCACGGTTTACGTGCATAACTTATTTGGTTTACATGATGATCCGATTGAATCTTTCATATTGGAAACTTGACCACATTTTTACAAGCAAGGAAAGGGTTTACGTGCATAACTTATTTGGTTTACATGATGATCCGATTGAATCTTTTATATTGGAAACTTGACCACATTTTTACAAGCAAGGAAAGGGTTAGGAAGGTAAACGTTGGAGTGGGAAGATAACAGCATCAAGAGAATGCTTTTGGGTTTAGTTTTTCTTTATTGTTCATTCAAAAGTAGTTTCTTATCTTTTACAAATGAGAAGCCGCAACTCTAATATCAGCCAAGTGACAGTGGCTCTTAAATTTGGATAATACTCCAGGTATGATGTGGAGTCTTACTTTTCCTTGTAATTGTACTGAATCTTTTGTTGAGGGTAACATCTTATCAAAGGGTCTGTGGGACCTAGTGGTTTTTGCTAAGACTCGCCTTCTTATACACAGATGGATATCCACCGACCGGAAATACATCGATCGTTGATTAAGATCCAACATCAAGATTTTCCAATTCTTAAAAGATCAATAAGCAAATTATCTAATCTTAATTCTTAACTTTAGCACAATTTAATCAATTTTTTTAATCTGTTTGGGTTTCACTTTTTGGGTTGGGCCGGCTGTCTTGAAGAGAGTGGTAGGCAATAAGGGCAAATGGAGTAAACTCTTCAAGTGCTGCTTCACAAGCTTTTTTCTCAAACTGCATAATGAGGCCACTCTTGAGTGTTGGACCCAATCAACTGAGTAGAGATCCAACCGGTCGGCCCAAAATTACCTGGCTAGGTCAAAGTGGCCTGGTGAACTGAATAAACCGTCCGAAGAAGTCATTTGGGTTTGGTTGGACTGGGTGCGCTTGTTTCGGGTACAGGCCAAATAAAAATTTTGTTTCCTTTGCTTGTTAGTTATAAGCAATAACAACATGATACATATCACACTTCTTCAAGATGGTGTTTTTGTGCGGTACATGATTTTCGCATGGTTCGGTGCATGAACTTTTGTTTGGTAAGTTGCCACCATCCTCTATCATGTCCTTTGTCCTGATTTTCACCCACTTTTTTATTTATTTTATCCACGTGGATGACGGCGCAATCCTTCCTCACACCATGAATAGCACGTGGATGACGGCGCAATCCTTCCTCACACCATGAATAGAAGCTCTTTCATGTTTTAATTTTCATTGATCATGTATCAATCATGTATTGCATTGTGTCATGTATTGCATTGCGTCTAAAGCAATTTTCAAGATTGAGATATTGGAGGAAACTTGAATTCGTCATTTATTTTGGCTCCTTGTTGCACTTGTGAAGCATTTCTTCTCTGCCTTTACCATAGGGAGAAAAAAAGGGTTCTTTTTCTTCGCCTAGGTGCACACATGCCAACTAAGATGCTGAAAGACAGACTGATTTTACGACCTTTAACTTGATTCCCGGTATACCAACCGTCTCGTTGTTGGCGACAGACGTGGAAGATTCCTCAATCTTTGCATCCTCCTTGTCCTTCAATGGCCATGACAAATAGTCAAGGGTGCAAATGAACAATTATGGGAAGACTTTGGAAAGACGGACAAGATGCAAAGGGTGTAAATGGATGGGTATAGTCATGCCTTGAGCATGTCCATCTTTGGGCATTTACACCTCTTAATTAAATTGCATCTGGAGGCAGGAATAATATTATTTGGATGCGGGACGATAGAGAAAAGAGCAGCCAATATTTTGTTGATACGTATGAAATATATTCATTTTAATGCTGTTATAGTTATTGTTAGTCTTAATCTTGAATATTTTAGGTCTAATTAATTATTATTATAATTGTTTAGTTAGAAGTTAGGAGCTTTGATTTAATATCTAGCTAATTTTGCAAATAAGGCTAATTATGTTTTGTAGGGCTGACAAAGATCTGTCATTGGATGGCTTGTGAAACTATAGACGCGCTCTTGTGATAGTGTCATCACATAGAGAAGTTTGTAGCGGACCCCGCATGGATGATTGAAAGAAGACTGCAGATAAATAGATTTCGTCGGACAGGAGCAGATAGAAAGAAATAGGTTGTTCAAAGCTGCAAACAACTCATTCAACACAGCTGAGGTATGTAGTCTGGGGTTATGATTGGCTGTTGGCTTAGGTGGGGTCTAAGATTGGTGTATGTTTTTGAATTGGAAATAAGATAGATGGGACAACATATTGGATGGTGATTGTTTTTGAAAATAAAAAGGGGAAGGCTTGTTATGGAGAATACACAATGCCAAAAGCTGGGACCCACTATCAATTAGAAATAAGAAGGCTGAAGGTTGTGTGTTTGGTGACATTATATTTCGATTGAAAACCCACTTTGAGGTTCGATCAGGATTGCCCTCTGTATTCTTAATACATGAAATATAAACCTAGCATGACATGAGACTTCAACATGAAATAGCCAAATGCTACCAGATTGAAAAGACAACAGTACCCTTATCATTTATAACACTCAGAATGAAATCACTAATCACTAAATCTAATAAATAAAATTAGTTACACATGATTACCAATATAGCAGTGTTGTCCACGAGTGATCATATTTTCTTCCACTGTTGTAAATGAGGGATCATATTTTCTTTCAGTGCTCCTATGCCAAGCTGGTGTGGAGGGATGTCTTATTCAAGTGCAATATTTATAGAATAGTCTTTCAAACTGAAATATGTTGGTTGGTGGATTTTGTGAGGTGGAATAAAGTCGCTGGCATACTCCTAAACATCCTCTTTTCCATGTATATGACTTTCATCTGGTAACAAGGAATATTTGATGATATTCATCTTGTAAGAATTGGACTTAGGCAATCATAATCCAAGGACGAGTGGTTGCTGATTCCGTTGGCGTGCATGACAAAATTATGGACAAAAATCTCACTATTTCACAATGATTTTGACCGACAAAAATAACAATTAATGTTAATCGTTTCATTGAGTTCAATTTGACGGTTGAGATCTACCGTTATAGATTTGATACTAGGGCCTGACCGTAAAGATCCTCAATATCTGACAGCGGAGTTCTACTGACAAGATCGTGAATGAGAATAGTGTGGTGTTATTTAATAACTATAAAAAAATTTGGGTTCTACTAAGCATGTGTTGTTACTGTGGAGTGACATTTTTTTTTGTTCAAAGAAAAGACTGAGTGTATGGGTTTGGTGTACACATTTCATGTACTATTATCAGCTTCCTTGGGCCTAAAAATACTACCGCATGTTGTAATCGGTCCGTAGAATAATTTCTTCATGGGCCTTCACCTTACCATTTGACCATAGGACTCAACATGCAATCCTTAGTTTTTCATCCCTTTTCCTCTATGTTACCAAGAAATTATGGGTCCCCCACTAAACCATGTGCATGTTACTCTCACCTTTATAGGAGTCGTCCATCAAGATCGCGGTGCACACACTATCATGGTTAGAGGTGTAAACGAGCCGAGCTGAGCCGAGCTTGGGCATGGTTCAGCTAGAGCTTGAAATTTCTAATTCGAGCTCGAGCTTGTACCTTTCCGGCTCGAGCTCGGCTCGTTAAAAATTCTAGAGCTCGGCTCGAGCTCGAGTGCCTAGCTCGGTCAAGCTCGACCCAAGCTCAGACATTGTCCACAATCGACAACCCTGTGAGCTCGAACCTACGGGCCCCACCGGTGAGGCAGACTGCGGCCCAGAAGCGGTCGAGCTCCTCCTTCCGTCGCTATTGCTTCTTTGATGAGGAAGACAGTGGGGAGACAGGCGGCTGGAAGGAGGCTCGGAGGATGGATCTAATGGTGGATAAGGTGGAGGAAGTCGGGGAGGAGGAGGAGGAGGGAGAGCGATCTTACCAAATCTGAAACAAAGCTTGATTTTTCCTTGACGCCTCTCTTCTTTCCCAAATCGAGACCTTTCTCCTCTCGAGCTCGAGCCCATGACCGTTGTCGATTCGCTGTCACCTCGCCATCGCTTCGCTGTCCTCTCGGTCACGCTGGAACCACCGTCGACCTCTCCTCTCGAGCTCGAACCCATTACCATTGTCGCCTCGCCGTCGTCTCGCCATCGCTCCGTCGTCGGCCTCCCACGAGCAAAGCTCTGTTTGAGCTCTGTTCTGTCGGTTGCTAATCGTTTAAATATAAATCCTTGCAAGTGCACAAGGCAATTGTATTACTGTGAGTATAAAAAGGGTTGTCGAACTTCAGGGACGGATTAATATTTTACCAAATTCAAGAAAAAGTAGCAGTGTTGATTCTAGACTGAGAAAACAATGAACTTTAAACTAAATTACTGGGATTTAATCAATATGGAGAATATCAAGGCAGAGAATCCACCACTAGACATGCAATTACTACTCTCAATTATTATTAAGCATAAGTTAACATGATATAGTAATTCATGTTCTTGATCGGACACACGAATTACTAATGAATTCACTAACGTTCTTGATCAGATACGAAAGTTTATCCACTATTGTGTAATCAATCCTATCCTTAATCGTGCATAAAATCAATCACAATATTTAATTCCATTCATAATCAATCAAGTCTATGATCAAGTACTCAAAAGAATACACATGAAATTGCATTAACCATAAATCATAATCAACTTTATAAAATTAAACTATCAAGAATAGCAATACACATCTAGGGATTCATCAAGCCTTGAATAAAAGTTTAGTTACACATAGAAAGAAAAAAAGGAGAAACCTATTTATGTAGATCCATCATCATGAATCCTTATTCTTCTTTGCTCCAAAAGATTCCTTCTCTTGCTCCTCTCTAGCCTCCAATAAAGCTCAAAAGTCTATTATCTGGTCTACTTTCTAATGCCCAAAACGTTCCTTCATAAGGCCTATTTATAAGAGTGAAGAGAAACTACGAAGTCCCCTTCCAAATTCGAGTCGAAATAGGTCTTATTTCGGTTATCCGCATACGGCGATCGATCGATTCGTATTGCCGATCGTTCGTTTTCCGATCGATCGCAATTCCTTTGTTATTTTCCTCCGATCGATCGCTTTGGCGATCGATGCCATCTGATACCAATCGATCGTAGTTACTGTCTTGCGCAGATCAAAAATTCCAGTAGATACGATCGATCGCTTTTGTGTCGATCGATCGTTTTCTTCAATACACTGCTTTTTGCGGCTCTGGCGATTGATCGCATTGATAGCCGATCGATCTTGGTTACTGTTCATGAACTTCAAATGGCTATAACTTTCTGCTCAAAACTCCAAATTGGAAAGCTGATTTCTTGAAATTTAACATGAACTTGAATCAGTCCAATCTGACATTTGTACACGAAGTTATGATCATTTAACCATTTGAGTTACTTTTCACCTCATTTCTGTGTATTACTCTTGTTTCCTATAAAAACCAAAAACTATATTAAAGTAGTAGTTATTCGAATCAAACACTAGCAGAAACATAAGTTTAGGAGATAATAAAATGCATATTTCATGTGTAGATCAGTTGCTAAACACCCGAGCCATCGGCTCGGGTTCCTTTTTATTTATTTATTCTAACCGAACCCACGAGCCAGTTCAGTTCTCTTCCTTTTAATTTTTTTTCGATTGAGTTAAGACCCGTTGTGGCATCTTTATGTGCTAGATCTAATCTGAACGGCTCTTTATTTTAAATCAGCCACATCTTCTTCTGGGATGTAAATAAGCGAATTAGATCTTTTTTGCGCATGATCTCAACTCTTGGGTCACTTTGACAATTCATAACCCCCCTAATAGCTTTATGTCTAGTGGTAATTCTTGAATTTCAAGATATTGTTAGAGCTGATTGTATGAACAATTATCATATTTTAAAAAAATTATCGAACACAAGCTTCTCTAATTTACGATGAAGTGGAAAAAAACTTAACCGCTAAGCCAGAAAAAAAACCAACCCACAAGCCCCTTCACCCATGTCTAGTGGTAATTCTTGAATTTCAAGATACTGTTAGAGTTGATTGTATGAGAGTTGATTGTACGAACAATTATCATATTTTAAAAAAATTATCGAACAAAAGCTTCTCTAATTTATGATGAAGTGGAAAAAAAATAAATTCAATGTTTAGTAGAAGACAAAATTTGTCTTGATAAGAGCACTTAATTAACTATCTCTAGCTATTCCACATTTCATTTCTGATAAATGGTTCTAAGTGCATATTGTGCTTGGAGCCTTTGTATTTGTCTTTCAAAACTTCGCACCCAATTAGTAGGTACTATATCTTCCTTTATGAACAAGAAAGTTATTTTTTTTAAACAACTGGGACCCACAATGATAAAAAAATTTATGTGACAGAGTCCTAAGCTGCAAATGCAGAGGTTCTAAACTCCTGAAAGAGGGAAGGGAAAATAGCGATATAAAATGACTTCCTAAAGATATGGTATTTTATTTTTTGGATGCACAAATTTCAATTTTGTTGATAATAAAATCTAAAATGAGTATGTTGTCATAACATTGTTGTGTCACATTTGAAACATACCTTTGCAATTTAATAGCTTTAGTTATTTACATGTGGAACATAACAAAAATAAAAAGTTAAATTTGTTCAAAAATAAAACTCTGATTTATTTATTAAAAACTAAAACTTTGATATCCCATTTGTGTCCAAATTAGAAAACTAAATAAAACATCGTGCACTTGTACATATAAAATATCAATATATTTGTTGTATTTACAAAATGATAAAGATAATACTTAGTCTATTGACATCTCTTACAAATAGATATTTATATATACTAATATATTTATTTTTTATATATATATATATAACATATCGAGCCGAGCTCGAGCCGGTGAGCTTATTTGAGCCGAATCGAGCCGAGTACCGTTGGGCTCAGGCTCTTCCCAAGCCGAGCCGAGCCAAAAAAGCTCGCGAACCGGCTCGGCTCGTTTACACCATTAATCATGGTGCACTCAAGGAGTTTGGTGCGTGCACTCACTTTCATGGTGCGCTGTGCTCTAGCTAGAACTAGCGCACCATAACAGTGTGTCGCCATTGTCGATGGCTCCGCTAAAGGTGGGAGGAGTACAACTGGAGTATCCAATAATTTCTCCTAAGCTTATTCTCACAGTGGTAATTAGGGGTGTTCAAAGACATCCGTGTCCGTCTGTGTCTGTAGTTCTACGGACGGTCCGTCCGGACTACGGACCGGATACAGACAAGAGCGATCTGTCCGTTGTAATAAGGTGCAACGGATATGGACAGACTGTTGTCCGTGTCCGCGGACATCCGTGTCCGTTACACTTACCCATTAAGAGCCTACGATCTTTGCCTTCAGCCTTCTTCCCCTGTTGCTTGGGCAGAGCAGCACCGAGCAGGAAGAAGCCCGTCCACCATGAATCTGCTGACATTGGTGAAGCGCATCTAGAAGATCAACTCCGTGGAGGCCTCTCTCGGCATCTCCGCCTACGTCTTCGTCTACGGCATCCCCTACGACCTCACCGAAGGTGACCTTCTCCCATCTTCTCTCTTGTTTTCTCCTAGCCACTGCCTTCGCCGGGCCAGGCCCTTGCCATGGCTCACCCCTTCCCCAAAATCCTTTTTTTTTTCACTGCATGTGATGCATTGAGCTGATGGTGTTACCTTTTGTAATGAATTCCTTCTCTCCATGAGATAAGACTCTTTCTAGTTTCTTCACTGCAACTAGTGTGCCATCTGCAAGGCTTCCTTTGTACACACTCCCCAACCCACCTGATGCAAGTAAAATATTGAAGACGATGTATACACTCGCCTGGTGCTTTCTCGCCCCAGGAACTGCAAGAGAGCTGCCAGCCAATTTCTCCTTTGCCCTCGTCTTATTCATACTGTAATACAACAACATACAGAGTAGACCTATAAGAACCGTCATACACACCACTATTGGGATCACCAAAACCCTCTCCTGCCTTCCTTGGAGTCTCCTGATTGTGGGTTCCCAGACCTCCCAATCGGCGCTATGGACCCACCTAACTCATTGCCCCCTACCTTCACAAACAGTGTTGAGATGGGATCCTGCAACCCCCAAAGACCAAACTCCTCAGAATCCAGCAGTAGTTCTCCTCTAAAAGGCCATAAACAGAAGCAACACTCACAATATGAGAGGCAGTAATTCCGGGGGAAAGGCCAGGCGGCAAGGCCTTGGTTGTGGCAAGGCTGCTCATGCTCCGCCGGGCCAGGCCAGGCTAGGCTCAAGCTGTGGACACGGCTCACCCCCCTCCTCAAAATCCTTTTTTTTTTCCGCCCAGTGGCCATGGTCGGGGAAAGGTCAGACGGCCAGGCCTTGGCCGTGGCAAGGCTGCCCTTTGCCTTTTTTTTATCTATTGCCCATAAGTTGTCCGCACAGACAATGGTGGACGGACACGGATAGAGGTTCTAGCGGACAGTTATGGACACGGACGGACTGGACAACACACTGTCAGATTGCGGACGGACACGGACAAAGGTTGTCCGTGTCCGTGAACACCCCTAGTGGTAATGGAGGGCCGACAAATTGTGGGTGCATTGATGGTAACTTGTGGGTAATCAAGCGGGTTCTGCTTACATATAGAATGTAGTTTTAAACTGAAGGTAAATAAATAAAAATTTGGGATAATCAAACTGCTTCCCACTAATTTTTTTTTTTCTGAGACAGATTCCGATTAATTCTATTATGTAGCATATTTTGAAAAGTTGGGTCTCATATAATTGTATATGAATCTCTTCCTTTGGACCATCAACATGGAAAACATCTATATAGTGACACTTACTTCAAGATGGTGTTTCAAATTGTAAAAGATTTTCGCATGATTGGTGCATCAGCTTTTGGTCCTGATTCATGCCCATTTAGTCCTGATTCTCACATCAGCCGGCCACTAGTTATGATGCCCTTTTAGTCCTGACTCTCAACCGCTTCTATTTTTTTCATGCGGTTAAATCCTAGGTTGTGCCATAATCGTTGCTCACATCATGAAATGAACGGAAGCTCCCTTATACTGTCACTTCCAATGATTCAATGTATTCTGTGTGTATTCTGTTGCATCTAGAGCAATCTTTAAGATTGAGATATTGGAGGAAACATGAATCCATCGTTCCAATACAATTGCCTTTGCATAGGCAAAACCCATCATCTGGTCACCTCCCTTCCTAACTAGAGAAGACCAAAAATGGGAATTGTTTTCGCTGCCCGTGGGGGTTTTCTCAGCGAAATTTCAGCTGGAATGTTGGTAGACCTTATGAAGACAGATGATACTAATTCCACGGATAAAATTGGAGATAAAATATAAGTGCGAAGTTAACATTTTGAGTGCCTTTTCCTTTCATACGCAGATTTGTAATAAGGAAGAACTTCAAGTAAAACTCATCTGCCTTAATATATTACTGATGCAGTGATTCTAGAACTGACACGAAAACCACCGACGGATACACTTCCACCTTGGACGAACAAAGGAGGAGGCTAGATGCTCTTCCCTCTTACTGGCACATTCTCCAAAGCTCACCAAAAAGGGTGCCGGTCTCTCTTATGGAGGGTTTAAATAGAAAAAGCTTAAATCTCTAGGGCAAACCTCCATCATTGATCAAACCCTCATCCAAGGGCCACAATCCACAAGAAATAAAGGTGAATCTCCTGATCCCCTGGAAAAACTGGCACTTGATTATATCCTGAGTACCCATCTAAAAAGCAATAAAACTCTTGGCCCGCTGGTTTTTCTAGGATTTGGTCAATGAATGGGAGAGGGAAATGGTCCTTACGGGTATTGGAGTTCAGCTTCCTATAGTCAATGCACACCCGCCAGCCTGTGGTCTCTCTTATTGGCACAAGTTCAGCCTGTGGTCTCTCTTATTGGCACAAGTTCACCCTCTGAGTTTGGTTTCACCGTGATGCCCGATTTCTTAGGGACGACCTGGATGGGGCTCACCCACTCACTGTCAGAGATAGGGTATATAATTCCAGCATCTAACAATTTCACTACCTCTTTCATCACCACTTCTCTCATGTGTGGGTTCAACCGTCGCTGCCCCTCCCTAGAAGGTTTAGCCTGGTCCTCTAGGTTTATACGATGCATGCACACATAGGGGTCTATACCCCAAAGGTCAGCTACTGTCCATCCTATAGCTCGCCGGTGTGTCGTAAGGATCTCCAACAACTAGGCTTCCTGGTCAATAGATAGGCTAGATGAGATAATTACAGGAAGAGTGGTGTTAGGTCCTAGGAAGACGTAGAAATCACTGAGCTTGTTGAAGGAGTACAACTGGCCCATGGAATTTGAGCTAAACCAAATCGGAAAAAGATACTCAGAGATCAGCCTAAAGTTTACAGATGTTGAAGATGAAAAGGTGCTCATAATGGCCATCCGTAATATTAGAAACGCAAAGAAGAGCTTTCCTTCAAAAGAGGGTGTATTTTACATGGAACAAATTAAACATGTGCAAAAATAACGTGCCCTCAGAATGTGTGCAAGGATACGGACTGTCAGATCATGTAGGGTTCATGAAGATCTAACTGTTTCCGACTTACACTCGGCATCTGTTTAAGGCACCTTAATTCTCATTTTTCATTAACATGTGACTTATTATTCTTATAAAGCACCTTAATTCTCATTATTCTTTTACATGTTACTTATTATTAGTAGGTCTAGCAAACAAAAGTTAAAAGGTGTACTGGCAATTCTAATGAGTGTGCTATTGGAGCAGTTACTTCAAATAATTCATTATCGTAGTGTGTAAATTAAACAAATCAAAGACTTCATAATACCAACATTTTCCGCTTAGGGTAAACTATATAGTACCCCAATCAAGGAACAGACCCAATCAGTTTCGAAAAAAAAAGAAAAGAAACAGATCCAAGAATTGTGAGCAGTGTCTTTCTTTCTTTCTTTTTTTTTTGCCCACCAAACAATTCAGATGTTTTTTTTTGAAATACTGATCCAGCAATCCATTTGTTCACTCTTACATTCACTTTTTTTTTGGTCTAAGATGACATTCATTCTTATACTCCTTCAATCAAAAGAAACCTTGCTGCATTTGAAAAATTGTGAATCCAGTAGTATTAGGGGCTGGAGTTGCCATATGTGCCAATAGATCCTCGTGAACATACATGTGCAGGGGTAGACGGAGGCTTGAAATTATGTGGGCCCTACAGGTCAATATATTTAACTCATTTTCAATGCAGCCAGATTTTTTTGCACCAAGGGAGTATATGACTAGCATTTAGAATGGGACGACGTGAAGTTTGAACCCATTTTGTTAATTAAGTACCCACTCATCGAGCGCAAATTAATTAGGTAGACTCTTCAAGTGCTGTATCATGAACTTTTAGTTACTCTAGTTTGATGTTGAGAATTTAAAAATGTTCCACATGAACATTCATGGTCCTTAAACTGTACTCTTAACTAAAGCGGCTACTTATCACACAGATTAAGCTGTACCATGGAGGTTCCCCTATCAGCGCCACAGCTCCTGCCCGCTCGTTTTTTTTGGTCCATAATTACGCAGCCAGGTAGTGGCCCGGAGAACCCTGTTCAACCGGTCAGTCTAGTCCAAATTTACCGTAGATCGAGGATGATCTGTGGCTGCACAACTGGATACTGTTTAATGCTATATTGCAATGAATATTAAATAGAAGTATCCAGCAGACCACCACACCATTCACGAGTTTCCAAAATAATCCTGTATGATTACTGAGAGCTCGTACGGATCATCTTCCTCAGTTGCAAAAGTATGACTCAGTATTATATGAACTTTGTATATGTGATAACTTTGGATTATAGGGCCCAATTATTCCAAGAGTAGAGAGCAGAAAGCGTGCCTGGAGAAAAAGAGCAATCCATATTCCTTAAGTAAAGAGAAAACCAAGTATCTTTTGTACGTAAATGTGGAACGAGTGAAGAAAAGAAAGGGACTAGCATTGCGTCACCTTGGGTTCAAGCATATGATCTAACATTGAATATCAACTTTACGATGCTCTTTAAAAAGGGTCATCAACCCACTCCAGATCACACAGAATAGAGTTATTGTGGATTGGTTCCTAGTCATCTTAACATGGCTGCGCAATGGAAGCACATGGATCCAGAGCTCTATATGGCAGTGACATCAAATGACGTAGAAGCATTTAAACACCTGATAAGCCACAATGTCAACCTCTTGAAGGAGATGTCACCAGGGAGGCAGTCAGTACTTCACATCGCAGCCAAAGATGGACACCGGGACATGGTTGAAGAGATCTGCCGTCATCATCAGAGTTCATCACTTTTCACTAAGAAGGATGTCCTGAGAAGAACTCCATTGCACGCTGCTGCAATGTATGGCCACACTGAAGTTGTTGGACTTCTGATTGAGCTTGCAAAGAAGGTAAGCTCGAGTGAAGTTGGAAAGACAAAGGCAGATGAGATGTCAGAGTCAAGGGATTTGTCGGGGCAAACTGCCTTGCACTGGGCAATCTGGAATGGCCATCTTGGTGTGGCGAAAGAGCTAACACAAGCATACCCTAATATGCTGTCTATCCCCGCCAATGACGGCCAAGCTCCACTATACATGGCCTCTTGGAAAGGGTACCTGCAAATCGTTAAGCATATTTTGTCCGTTGATGTGAAGAGAGATGAATCTTTCCACGGGGGCCTTCATGGTAGGAACCCGTTGCATGGAGCCATTATGGAGGGACATCAAGGTATGCTTTCGTGTTCAGTTTAAGTTTGATGAGGAGTTCACCACTTCATTACTGATTATTTTCCACAGAAATAACCAAATAAATCTGAAGAAAATAACTAACTCTAACTGATAGGATAACATTCATCATACACAATCAAACGTAATATAAAGCCATATAAAACAATAATATGCGTAATTTAAACTTATATTTGTATCAATTCCTCCCCAGTGGTAAAAACCTTTTCCACTAGGTTTGCAGAAGGAAATTGTTTATTCAAGTCACCCATTCACTCCCTTATAGCCTGGCCTTCTCTGTGATTGAGATCCCTAAATCTGGTGCATTGTAAGATGTCTCCAAGTGGCCATACATGAGAAAAAGGGTCTGGTCTTACAACGATAACCTGGTTTCAATTTTTTATTGCAGTAATAACAAAACCCTTATCTCGTCGGTTCCTCATTTTTTCATAAGGGATTCTCTTAATCAATTGCAGAAGTGATGACCTGATTCTGAATAAAATGTTGCAACGATGTAGATTTAGCATGAGAAACCACATTGGCCTCTTGAGTATGTGCTAATCGAAAAGCTTCTGTAAGGGATGATGGCCTTAGCAACTTAAGAATTAATTTGATTTCTTTTTTAGACCACGAATAAAGCAATGAAGTAGAAACTTATCAAAGATGCCAGTCACACGATTGGATAAGGCCTCAAATTTCTTTAGTTTGACGCAGTTTGGAAAGCTCCGCCTCCGGATATTCAAATTCATTTGGACCAAACCTCTTCTCCAATGCTAAAGCAAATGAAATTTGATCTCAATGTGTAACTATAGAAATTGTGGCCGTAGGACAGCCCTATGGAGGTTGTAGGACTGTTCTCATAATTTCTTGGTATCTTCTATCACCTCCTCTCAAGTTGGAGTGTGAGTGTTATGAATATCCAAACTGGGAAGAAGTGGTTGAAACAATAAAACGCCAAAAAATTTAGTGATCAAGTCCATTGATTGGATGAGCAATAGTGATATAAGAAAACTAAAGAAAAGCTTTGGCAAACCAACTGCCAATTATAGCTTGAGATTATTGACATTGTTATAGTTGTTTTGTTTGGCTTTTGTTTCGTTTCCATTGACTAATTAGCATGTATAAATATGTGTGAAGGGACCTCATACGTAGAGCTATTTTTTCCTAACTAGAATGTACGAGCCTAGGCGTAATCTTTCATTCACCAAACTAAAGGCTGGTTTGTCACATTCTAATTTCCACAATCAATTTCAGATGTGGCAGAGACTCTCCTCCAAGCATTTCCGGAGTATGCTAAGTCCACCAATGATGTGGCAGAAAATCCTCTTCATATTGCTGCAGAAAGAGGCATGCTAAGTTTGGTCTTAAAGCTGCTGGAGTTGAATCCTTTAGCTGTCTACCAAACAAACAATTGGGGCAACTCCCCCCTTCATAGGGCTGCTTGTTTTGGCAACCTCAGGGTATTCAAGGAAATCATTCGTGTCTGTCCAGACTCATGGTTTTTAATTAATGAGAGAAGGGAAAATGTTCTTCATGTTGCTGTTATTACTAATCAGCTTGACTTGGTTGAGTACATCTTGAAGACACCTGAGTTTGCTCAGCTCCTAAATGGCTTAGACCTGGACGGGAACACACCACTGCATTTGGCTGTGAATTTTGACCGTATTTGGATTGTTTTCTTACTTCTAGAGGACAAAAGGATAACAACAAGGATCACCAATAACTGGCGTATGACTCCATTCGATATCATATCGAAAAAGGTTGAGTGGGGAATCCCTTTCTCTCAAAAGGTATAAATTAAGTTTAATTAATTCGTCACATACATTCCTACATTAATTATCAAAATGTCTAATGCTTTTAAGCATAAACCGCAATCTTTCTTTTCCTTGGTCGCTGCATTGCATTTTTCTTGTTCCACTGATGAGACATGAAAGATGGTAACTAAGCAATACATACAAGTTTCTCAAGTATGTACTAATTTACACCTTTTCGTCCATAATACATGTTTAGTCATTACTGGGAATGAATTGAGAGTTTACACATACATTGCCCTTGTACTGACACACAGTAATTTTATATCTTTTGTATAACATTTCATATCTTTTGTATAACGATACAGGCAGCAATTTGGTTGGCAATAAGGAAAACTTCCAAGAATTATGGAATCAAGGAAGACCGGTATGCTAAACTAGCAGACATCTCAAAAGAAACTGCAAAGAAGTGGCTAGAGACTGCAAACACACTTCTAGTTGTAGCAGCCCTCATTGGAACTGTCTCCTTTGCAGCCATCTTCACACTGCCTGGTGGGTATGAGGACTCAGGCAGTGAGCAAGGCCTAGCTCATTTTAGAAAAAAGACCTTGTTCCGGATCTTCCTGTTATTCGATGCTCTTGCTATGTGCAGCTCCTTGGTGGCTGCACTTCTAATCATTGTCGCAAATTGGACTGACACCTTGGGCCTGAGAGCTATGGTTCCCTGGGCTCTCAAAATGACATCCTTGTCTTTCCTATCAATGTGTGCAGCCTTCTTATGGGCTCTAGGCTTGATGATGAAGTATAATTGGGCATTGGTGGTTGTCTCCATCCTCAATGCTGTCATTGCATGTCTTGTTTTTTCTTTCTTTGGTGTTGATTCACCTGTTTACTTCTATTGGAGACTCTACGCGGCATTCAGAAGGGTGAAGACACTCATGACACCGTGCGTTGAGAGTGCTAAGGAGGCTTGGCCGGTTTTCCGTTTTGAAGAAGACATTAAAATTGTAAGGTAATCTCGAACTTCTTTCTTTTTTTTCGATAAAAGAATATTGAACTTCTTTCGAAGTTAAAAAAATTGTAAGAAAAGGAGGATAAGAAATGTGCTGATCTGCAATTTGATGCATCTGAGAAGCATTGTTGTCTGGTAGAATGGAGAATAAATCCCATTTAATAACTACTTCAAATAACTTCAGCATATTTTTGCAATAAAGAGAGACATGAGATCAACTGCATATATAATCTTTTGTCATCTGTTCGGAAGCTAGAAAAATGCGTGCATGTAAACAATAAATGTGTATTGTTTACAATCCATTTTGCAAGAAACATAGAGCTTTTTGCCGAGGGTAGTGTTCATGAATGGATTAGATGCTGGCAACCCATATTTTGCTAACAGGGAGTGCCCGCATTTTATAAATGCTTTTTATTTGGGAAACTCATGCCTTTTTAATAGAGTGCCCTCTGGATTCTCAGTACATGTATCAAAGACCAAGATTGACATGAGACTTCTACATGGGATAGATATAATGGACAACCTTCTTGTTATTATAACACTGATTACGATATCACCAACATGTTCTCATAAACAAAGATAAGTTACCTATCCAATAAATAAAGAAATAAATAAAAATAGGTTACATATAGGATTTTTTGGCAAAATTAATTTTAAACCAGTATGACAAGATTAATACAAAGATCATTAGTCCGGCATTGAGTTTCACCTAATAAAGCCTCTATGGTAAAGGTAGGACTGACATTATTGCTGTCAATTTTATTGGTCTGATTCATAAACTATGCTGAAAAAGCACAAATTTTCTGAATTTTTAATTAACAAAATATTATTCAACCAAAAGTAAGTTCTCACATATGCATTTGCACGTGCAAATTAACTAGCATCTTCTATACAATTACATATTTACATGTAACACCCCTGTATTATGAAGTTCTCTGCCCAAATGTATCAATGGAGTGCCCATGAACAGATTGCTTCTGATTCACAACAGCTACGTACTCTTCTCCACTAGTTGTTGGAAGGTCCGATTCCGCTTCCTATGAACAGGCTGCTCAAGTGATAGTGCTGTATTACCACCACTACTTTCCTTACTAGTCTCACTACTACAACTATGAATACTGGAATGTGAGTAGCAGTAAACCAATTCACCGAAGGTGGTAAGAGCCTCCTCAGCAGGGCCGTGCCGAACATAGTCCAACATGAGGAAATCCAGAGCACCCAATTCGGATGCTTTATAAATTCCCTTTTCCCATTAGCATACAAAAGAAAGCTATTTTTTTTCCTTCATATCAAGAACAATAAAAAGGCAAAGCATGAACAAAGCAACCATGCCTACGGACAAATTCATTCAAGCAATTCACTAGCAACAATTACGTGATGTTTAATGCTGCGTCACGTTATTTAAACAACTAAAAAACAGTCTAAATGCCGGTCATATAGGCTACAAAAGACACCCACAACATCAACTTATGAGGTTACAAATTCCTCTTACTTCATCGTGCTAGCAAACAAATGCAAGCACTTTCGTACCTTCATTATCTGAAACATTCAGAGGACAAGCAGAAACAGAGCTATGTTGTCATTTTTGCCGTTTCACTCGTAGGCCAGAATTTGCTGCTCCAGCTGCATAAGTTCAAAAGAATCAGTCAGAAGCTGCAAAAGAATGTCAATCCAACTAGAGAAGCTACATGAATGAGAAAGAGAGCATAATATTAAAGCCAAATACAAGCACATTGCACTCAACCCCTCTCCCCCTAGAATGATCATGCACCCTTTCACCCTTTCACCAGCTTCCCCATCACACAGATCGCTGCACGCCGTACCGACAAGACTAAACGTCTGCGCATCCGGAACACACTCCAAAGACTCCACCCTACGTTCATAAACCTCAGCAACCAACCTTGGCTGATGGTTCTTGAAACAGCCTCTGATATGAAGGGTAATCGGGCCCCAGCAGAAGCGAATTTTAAGATTTTTATCCGTTTGATGTGGGTTCTCAAAAATTGGGATTTTCCTTCAAACAACAAATATAGCTTAAAGATTATCAAATTAGAATCACTAACCTTCGGCCTTTGTGCCTACGAATCACTCCACGGATAAGAATATGTCCGAGAACACCAAATCCTTCACCGATCGAGTGTAGAACGTCGTGAAAAACTATATTCACCGAATTAGCTTTTTCACTCAATGAAATCAAGATCACCAAATCTAAAGAGAGCAATGCAATGTCTCTTCCAATTTAGTGTGGACCGGGCCCACGGAAGCCTAACTACTCCACATGCCTACACTTGCACGAGAGAGCCGACTCCTCTCAATCAAGGCAAGTAAAATGGGACAAGAACCCATATTTACTTACATCCCTCACTATGGGTTCTTTATTCATATTTGCGATCCACAGTGACTCGTGCATTAGTCCTGTTGTAATCCAAAACTATGAACGTGTTTTACAAATAGATCCGTCGTTAAGGCCTTCGTTAACGGATCAGCTAACATCTCAACCGTAGGAAGATGACTCACTGTCAACTTTCCCCGTTGTAGCATGTCAAACACATAAAAGTAATGCACCTCTATGTGCTTAGCTCTTGAACTGATCTCCCCATTACGGAGTGTCGACACAGTTGCCAAATTATCACAATAAATTTGGACAGGAGCATCAGTCCACTGTTCTAGCTGTAACCCAGCTAGAAACTCTTTAATACAAACTGCCTCGGAAGCTGCTAAACTGCATGCAACAAACTCAGCTTCCATCGTGGACTTAGTAACGCATTTCTGCTTCTTACTAGCCCATGCCACGGCGCCGCCACCAAGCATAAAAACATAACCGGCAGTGGATTTTCTGTCATCCTTACACCCGGCATAGTCCGAATCACTATAGCCTTCCAATGACAGGTTCTCAGCCTGATATGTAAGTTTCATATCCTTGGTACCCAGCAAGTATCTGAACACCCGCTTAATAGCTTGCCAGTGTTGCATACCTGGGTTAGCCTGATATCGACTCACAAGGCTTACTACAAAAGCCAAATCAGGTCGAGTGCAGTTCATGGCATACATCAAGCTGCCAATAGCCTGCGCATAAGGCACAAATTGCATCTTCAGACGTTCCTCGTCTGATGCAGGTGCCATTCTTTCAGACAAAACTGTCCCTTTATAGATGGGCGAATCTATGGTCTTCCAACCAATCACGCCAAAGCGTTTCAATACACTCTCAATGTACGATTCTTGAGATATACTTAGCCTCCTCGCTTTTCTATCTCTCTCAATCTTCATCCCGAGGATGTAAGATGCTTCACCCATATCTTTCATTTCAAATTGGGTCTTGAGCCATTCTTTAAGACTGAGAATCATACTAGTGTCATTCCCCATTAATAATATGTCATCTACATATAGTGACAATATCATAAATCTACTCCCATCTCTAAAGGAGTATACACAATGGTCATAGTCATTGGCTACAAAGCCATATTCACTTATCACCTTGTGAAAAGTGAAATACCATTGTCTTGGTGATTGTTTCAGTCCATACAATGATTTAATAAGTTTGCACACTTTAGTTTCCTCTCCGGAAACAACAAACCCCTCGGGTTGTTCAATGTAAATCTCCTCCTCTAAATCACCATTTAGGAAAGCAGTCTTTACATCCATCTAGTGCAACTCTAAATCTAAGTATGACACAATTGCCAACAAACATCGGATCGAGATGAACCTGGACACTGGAGAATAAGTCTCCTTGAAGTCTATGCCCTCTACTTGTGTGAAACCTTTCGCCACAAGTCTAGCTTTGTACTTCTCTATTGATCCATCAGCTTTGAGCTTCTTCTTGAAGATCCACTTACACCCAATGGGTTTTCGTTCGTTTGGTAAGTCAACAATCTCCCAGACTTTGTTCTTCAAGATTGAATCCATTTCCTCTTGAACAGCCTTCCGCCATTCCTTGGAATCTGGACTACTCATAGCCTGCTCAAATGTGACTGGATCATTAAGTACAGGGTCATCTACCGGTATTTCATCTTCACCAAGCATGGCATAGTAATCCTTCAACAAAATTGAAGGTTTACGCTCTCTTGATGTTCGAGTTTCAACATCCTCATTGGATGTGTTACCTATCACTCGTTCATTACTAGTGACAGTAACTTTCTCTTTCTCAATTTCAAAGAGTACTACTTTTTGACTAGGAGTTTTAAGGTCTATATCTTTCTCAAGAAAATAAGCATCTCTAGACTCTATAACCCCCACTGTCCCATCATCATGGTGTACTACAAATCGATACCTTTTTGAATGGTCACAATAACCTATAAAATTACATTTTATGGTCTTGGGATCCAACTTAGTTCTTAGTTGATCAGGTACCCTCACATGAGCCTTTGACACCCACACTCTCAAGTTCGAAAAGTTTGGACGTCTTCTCATCCATAACTCATAAGGGGTCAATTTGATCGACTTAGATGGTATTCGATTTAGTACATAAACAGCGGTGTCTAGTGCTTCACCCCAAAACTGCGTTCCTAGTTCAGAGTGGTTTAACATGGACCTTACCATGTCCATCAAAGTCCTATTACGTTTTTCAGCAATTCCATTCTGTTGAGGGGTATACGGTAAAGTATACTGATGCACTATTCCTTGGTTTGTACAATAGTCCTTGAACAAATCAGATGTGTACTCACTACCTCTGTCTGTTCTCAGAACTTTAATCTTCCGTCCTAATTGGTTTTCAACCTCAGCCTTAAATTCCTTGAATTTTTCTAAGGCATCGGACTTTCTCGATAACAAGTACACATAACCATATCTAGAATAGTCATCTATAAACGTAATAAAATACGTCATTCCCCTTTGAGTCTTGACGTTTATAGGCCCACAAATATCTGAGTGAATGACCTCTACAAGGTCAATTGCTCGTTGTCCTTTCGGAAAAGGTAGCCTAGTCATTTTGCCAGATAGGCAATCCTCACACATGCACAAATTATCACTTATTCTAGGTAGTAACCCACTACCCGATATTCGGTGTAATTTTGTTGCATTCACATGACAAAGGCGTAAATGCTACAACAATGCATTATCAATAGCAACACAAGCAACATACTCAGAATCAATCATTTCATTATTAGCAAAGTCATTGGATACATCAAGTTTGAATAAACCATCAACTAAAGAAGCAGTAAATAAAATATTATTCTTCTGCTCCACAGTTCCCTTGCCACCCTTGAACCTGACTTCAAACCCCTTTTGGGTCAGAAGAGGGATTGAAATCAGATTCCTACGAATAGTAGGTGCATACAAGACATCTGTGAGGACCAGAGTGTTTCCTCCTAAGAGAGGAACACGAATAGAGCCAATCCCCAGCACGTCACAATAGGTGTTATTCCCCATGTAGATCTTGTGCTCTCCGGGACTAATTTCTTTTATCTCAGCAAAAGACTTTTTTGCCATAGCCACATGACGGGTTGCAGCCGAGTCAAGCCACCAACCTTTAGTGTTAGTGTTCACAATCAGTGCCTCAGAAATCATACAGACTATGTCTTTTCCTCCACCTTGCTGTTTCTTTTTCTCATTGCCCTGGGAGCCATTAGGACAGTTCCTGCTAAAGTGACCCATCTGGCCACATGTAAAGCAGGCTCCCTTCTTCTTGTTTTTGGCCTTGTCTCCACCCTGGAATTGAGGCTTCTTTCCTTTCCTCTTGAAGTTCTTCTTTGAGGTGCCTGCATAGGACCCACCTTTCTTAGAGCCAACATGATGAGCAAGGTTGGCAGATGCATTAGAGGCCCTCATATGCTCTCTCCTTTCCTGCTCCAAGCCCAGCTTGGCAGTAAGGTCATCGAGAGTGAGTTTCTTGTCACTCAGGTTCAACGCCACCACAACTGCTTCCCATGATGGAGGGAGACTAGTGAGTATCGTAGACACTTGGACCCCCAATGAAATTGGATCTCCAAGCATCTCCAATTCACTAGCAATAATAGTCATGGCATTTATGTGGTCAAGCACATTCTTGCCCTCCTCCATCCTCATGTTGGTATAGCGAGTGTGGAGCAACCTGATGTGTGCCTCAGTATGCTCTCCATACCTCCTCTCAATGGCCTCATACATTTCTTTAGCCGTTTTGTGCTTCTCAAAAAGCAACTCCATCGTAGGCTCCATAAAGGTAAGCATCGTGGTCCTTGCTCGTGCATCCTCCATCTTGAACTTCTCGTACTCTCTCTTTTGAGCAGCAGTACTTTGTTCACACGTAGGTTCAACAACTTGGTCAAGCACATGACACAAGTCATCAAGGAACAGAATGTGACAGATGCGCCTCTTCCAGGTAACAAAATTGGTGGCATTCAACTTTTCAGTCTTTGCCAACTCACTGGAGACCATACGGGAAGCCATTGCAACTTTTATGAAATCAGCAAGTGTTCCAATCAAATTGAAGATAAAAATCTTCAATCAATGGAACAGGACAATCAGTGTAAAAATAGCACAGTTTGAATAACTAATTAACTATCAACAAACATATAATCAAGTGGTAAAAATACTGCTTCAATATTAATTAGTTTTTTAAATCTTATCCCGCCGATTGATCGCTTCAAAATACCCGATCGATCGCAATACGATCGATCAGTCAATTTCTCCAATCGATCGCAGCTTTCCGCTGTCGATTTTGCACAACTTACAGTAGATACGATCGATCGCGTTATACGCCGATCGATCGCTCTTCTTGTAATAATATATTCAATCGTAAGCCCGATCGATCGCGTTTACAAGCCGATCGATCGCTTTTATTGCTGTATAAAAAATAATTTTTCCAGTAGACACGATCGATCGCGAATACCTCCTATCGATCGTTTCTAACGCAATTTCAATATTGGTTTTAAGCAGTAGATACGATCGATCGCAATTCGTGCCGATCGATCGTTTCCCTATTTAAAAGCAACTCAGCGATCGATGCCGAACGATGGCGATTGATCGTTTTCCCTTTTGAAGAGACTTAACGATCGATGCCGATCGATCGCGACCAGTCGTCTTCTACGATTTTACCTTTCAGCGATCGATCGCGACTATAAAAATCGAGATTTTCAGTCAGAAAAAAACTGCTAGGAAAAATCCCACAAATTTCTTGGAACTCTCACACCACCACGGATCCAAAGCTCTGATACCAATGAAGGGTAATCGGGCCCCAGCAGAAGCGAATTTTAAGATTTTTATCCGTTTGATGTGGGTTCTAAAAAATTGGGATTTTCCTTCAAACAACAAATATAGCTTAAAGATTATCAAATTAGAATCACTAACCTTCGGCCTTTGTGCCTACGAATCACTCCACGGATAAGAATATGTCCGAGAACACCAAATCCTTCACCGATCGAGTGTAGAACATCGTGAAAAACTATATTCTCCGAATTAGCTTTTTCACCCAATGAAATCAAGATCACCAAATCTAGAGAGAGCAATGGAATTTCAAACCAAAAGAAGTTTTTCATTTGCATGGAGGGCGTCCCCTCCATTGCCTTTAAAAAGGCAGAATTTTCAGTTATAAAAACTCATGCCATTTTCGGTTTCCCGAATTGGCTCAACGTCTCTCCCAGAATTTATTTCCAATATGGTGACTCTTATTTGACAATTCCATTTTGGTCATACCAAAATAGCTAATTCCAAATAAGTGATTTCCGGATCGGTGATGATTACAGTGTCTCTTCCAATTTAGTGTGGACCGGGCCCACGGAAGCCTAACTACTCCACATGCCTACACTTGCACGAGAGAGCCGACTCCTCTCAATCAAGGCAAGTAAAATGGGACAAGAACCCATATTTACTTACATGATCACGCTGTTCCAAACAAGGTTCCTTCTTGGCTCAAGCTTGTGGTCGTGGAAGACAGAAGGCGGCGTGGAGGTCGTGGAAGGAGGCGTAGAAGGTGATGAGGAGGCTGCGGATGTAAGGGTTGGAGTGGAGGCCACAGGTGGTGGCCTTGGCGGAGGTGGTGTGGTGAAGAGCAAGATCGGGAGATGGCCTGAGCTAGAGACACTTTGAGGTCTTGCACTGGGAGAGCCTAAGCTGAGGGCGGGTTTTGGGCTGGCTTGCTGAAACATGCAGAGTTTGGGGTCGGCGGGGACGAGGCGGTGATGAGGCGAAAGGAGAAGGCTGAGGCGGTGGGGGAGTCGGCGGAGGCGGTGGCAGAGAAGGGGAAGGCCAAGGATGGAGACGGGGAGCTTGGCGGGAAGAAGGATGGTGCAAATTTTCAAATGCGGCCACTTATATGTGGATGTGTAAATTTTCAAATGTGGACAGTTTATCTTGGACGGAGGGAGGATTAAAGGTTGGGTAATACATGTCATAATTCGATTACATGATTACTCCTCTGTTTGGAATTATTATTACCATAATTCAAACTGGCTCAATTTTAATGGTTGGGAACTTCAAAAAAGAATATGAGAAGCTTTTAATTAATTAAGAAAAAGACAACCCTATACAACCATGGAACTGAGGGTGTATTAAGCTTTGAATACTGGTAATTTAAAATTAACTTTACTCCACTTGTTGGCTTATCTCGATTCCGATATCTAGCTGGACTAATTAAAAAGTAACGACTACCCACAAGCTCTCAGCTAGGGAATTCAATTAGGCCTTCACAAATTTAAACTTGTAAATGTAAAAGCAGAAAAATTAACTCACACGTTCAAGTTGTTTTTACAATAGAAACCAATTTATGAAGCTAATACCAGAATTTTATATACCAGTAAAATATAACATGCGTAAATCATTACTCCCTCCGGTCACTTTTAATCGAGATGGCAGGGCTTTGGGTGCAGGAAACGCCAGGAAGGAGAGGCAGGATTGTGGGTGAGAGCGTCTGAGTCCAAGAGGATAATGCATATTTGGTCTTGGCCAACGGTATCATCTAATTTCAATATACATATTTTATTAATTGTCTTGATTAAAAGTGACAAGAGGGAGTATTATAATTACACATAATATTCTTAGCCATCAATTTCACGCAATATAGTGAAATGTTAAAGGAGGTCTTTTCTAGAGATTGAGAGCCTACAAAAGGCTTCGTAACATGAGTCTAGTTGTGCTTCTTCTTGAATGTTATAGGGTTTCACTTGTAACTTGAAGATTTGCTTAGAGGCCTTGTGAGAGGGTGTTGGCAAGGATCGCAGTCTCGTTTGATGAGTAAGTTGTAAACTTTCTACTGATATAGTAGAATTATTTGCTTGGTGGATTAGACAGTGACCAAACTACATATATATTATTTGTGTTTCCGCTTTGCATGTTTGTTTTGCCGTTCTTCTAATTGACTATAATGGGCTGTTTTAAACTCACTTTGAGTGTCCAAGATTTCGGGTTGATGGTATTTTATCCAAGCTAATATATCACATCCATCCTTTCATTCTCATAAGGGACGCTTCTCACGATGAGGGTTATTGCAGAAATGGCCTTCAAGCCCATTCTTTTTTGAAATTTCTTTTTTGAGGTGCATTTTATTTGGAAGTCAAAGGGAGCCAAACAGCCCCTAAAATCCTCATTGACTTTACCAAAAATACAGTTTTAAATCTACCAATGTTCATTAACTATCTAAACTCCTCATACCCAACGAAAAATGACCAGATAGCCCTGACAAGTGAAAGGGGCAGTTATCAACATGTTTATCACATATACTGATAACTGTCCGTTTTACTTCTCTGAGTACTGATCTATGGCATGCATGTGCTACTTCTCACGTGAGTATGAATAATTTGATATTTTGATGACACTGGTAGAAGGCTGTATTTTCTACAGAATTCATAAGCATTTTAGTCTATTCCTTTTTCTTTTGTGTAGCAAAAACAAAAAGGTGAAAGCAAGTTTGAGAATGCCACAAGACGTAAACACCAGGCAAACAAGGAAAGAGAAGCTCAATCCTCTAAGAAGACATCACACTAATATTAAATAAAACAACCACTGAAGGGATAAAACAACTAATTATGTATTCTTTTGCCGCCCTTATTGTTCTTTTTCTTCTTCTTTTGCGATGATTTGGAGCTGTTGTTTTTGCTTTTTGGATGCACATTGGAACTCGCGGAGGAGGAATGCCACAAGACTGATTACTGACAAATCCACCACAAATCCTTCAAGAAGCACATAGAGTTCTGGAGTAGTGTGGAAAAGGGCTTTAATCAGCTTTCTTTTTAAATATCTTCTGGAGGAGATATTAGAGAGAAAAATCAGATCCATTTACTTTTATAGATACTCTAGGCACAACAACCTTGTAATGATCTACAACATCGTTCCACCATGAGATAGCTTTCCTAATCAGTTTTTTTGGCTAATTTGTACCGAAACAGCCACTAATACTAAAGTTGAACTTTTGGTAGGAGTGCTTAAGTAACAATCCCATTCAACACATTAATATATATGTTTCTGAACTCAGGACCTCCGCTTCCTGAAGTGTGTCCTGGCCATCCCCCAAGCAACCCCTTTGGTTCCCGGATATAATTTCATTGGTATTCAAAATTGAAGAGTATAAGTAGAAAGACCAAATTGTTAAATTTTTCATTGACAACTTTCTTATTCATCTACAAAAAAATATCGTAAGGTAAAGGACAACAAGAGTTAGTTCTCAATCATTCACCACAACCTTTTTTTGACATGTGGGAGTCTTTTATTGCTGCAATCTTATTACAAGAATGAATTACAATCAAAACACACAACAAATAGCAAGTGATCTATCCCTAACGACGTGTGCAACTTAGTGCACATTATTGTGCACAAATATCCCTATGTGTGCTCCACCTCGGAAGTCTCCAAGGAGCTAATACAAAGAAACCAATTTTTAGGTTAACATGTATAGACCGAGGGCACAAGAAAAAGAGGAGCCAACTTGTGCATGGTAAGACCACTTGCTTCAGTCATGTCCAAAACTTCTTTTTCCCTTCCAACCGGCACTTCCCAATCAAACGAGTAAAGAAGAGTTGCAAGAGTGTACTCCACAACAGTGACCCCAATAAGCATTCCTGGGCAACTTCTCCTACCCGACCCAAATGGTATAAACTGGAAGTGTTGTCCCTTGTAATCGACAGAGCTGTTCATGAACCTCTCTGGGATGAACTCATCTGCATTTTCCCATGCTTCCGGGTCTCTCCCAATGGCATATGCACTGATCACGACACTGGTCTTCTTCGGAATCTCATATCCACCAAGATTACAATCTCTTGTGGTTTCATGTGGGAGCAAGGGACCTGGTGGGTGCAGCCTCAGTGCTTCCTTGATTATTATACCAAGATAGGGAAGCTCCTTGACATGAGTCTCCTCCACCCTTCCCTTCTTCCCTACAACCCTTCTAACTTCCTCTTGTGCTTTTTTTAGTATGTCTCTGTTCCTCATTAGTTCTGTCATTACCCACACAATCAAAGCTGAACTTGAGTCTGTTGCTCCAATGAAAATATCCTGCAAAAGTTGAAGTTTTTGTTCTTAGTTCATCCATGAGCTTGTTCATTTCTCTTGAAAATTGGAGAAGAAACTACTCGTGGAGTTGAGTTAAATATGAAAATAATCCTTCCCTACTAGCTCATGCTATTGGGAAATTTGGTTATTTGGTAGAGTTTAATCTCTACTTTTACCTCTTATACTCTTCATTAACCCAATAAAACAACCATTATTTATTGACCAACAAGGTGCTGTACGATAGCCAGGACCACGCGTAAGAAAGTAGAGGTCCCGAGTTCTAACCCACATTCACTTAAGTCCCACAGCGATTATATATACACCAGCTTGCCCCATGGGTATGGCATGTTGAAATTGAATCACTAGTGAAGCTTCACCGGCTGTTCGATCACAAATAAAACGATGGCGCACACATATTCCTTATGCACCGTTGAAATGGAGCGATCAACTGCTTGTGAAGCTTCATGCGGATTCGAATTCTGATATGTGGGCTTGTATGTGCCCGAGAAGATAGATGGCAGGATACTATTACCGAAATAGAGAAAATATTTATATTCATAACGGTAAAAACAATAATTAGTATTACCATGATGACACCCTTAATGTGTGCTCGTGTGAGATTGAACTCCTTTTGCACTCTAAGCAATACATCGACGAAGTCTTCTTCCTCCGACTCGTCCTTCTTCTTTGCTGTGAGATGTTCCTCAATGACTGACTCGTAGAATATATCAGATTCGGTGAAGGCTTTTTCTAGCTTCGCCGTCATCCCTCTAAGGTTATCAACCCACCCCAACCTGGGGAACATATCTGCCACAAAGGCACCTGCAAACATGGCTTGAGCTTCCTTGATTAGAATCTCAAGCCCATCACCAACATTCCTCTTGCCAAGAGCAATCCTGCAAATAACATTAATGGTGAGTCTAAGTGTTGTATCACTCAGATTGACAGCTTCTCCCTTCGTCGCAGATCCTGCTATAAACTCTATCGTCTTCCCCATCTCTTCCTCACGCGTCGGCCGAAACGCCTTCACCTTCTTGGCCGTAAACAGCTCGAGTACACAGATCTTCCTCATTTGCCTCCAGTACTCTCCATATTTGGCAAAGATCATGTCATTGTAGTTGTACGTGAGCTTACTGTGGGACACCAAGTCTGGCCTGCTGGCTGTCTCAATGTCCTTGGTCCTAAGGACTTCTTCAGCATGTTTGGCATTGGAGACAATGATATGTGGGGTGCAACCCATCTGAATGTACATGAGAGGGCCATGCTTCCTGGCAAGCATCATCATGGATGCATGAGGAGGATCTGATAATTGGTGAAGGTTGCCAATGATTGGAAGCCTTTTGGGACCTGGAGGAAGCTGATGACTACCCTTTGCTTTCTTCTTTCTCGGGTTCACAAGAAAGACTGCAATGAAGAGACAGAGATAAAGAAGAGCAGGCCATGAACCGAGTGTAGCCAAAGAAATGAAGGCCATTTGATCAGCTATCAGGGGAGTACTGATTCTGTTGTGGCTGCGTGAAGATGGAGAGATGTTCACTTTATATAGGGAAAGGAGTGCAAGAAAGTTCAAAAAAAGTTAGCTCCACGTGAAATTAGAAAGCAGGCGGGCAGTACAGTGATTCTGTTTGTATTTATGACTCAGCGAGCTTGCAAATAAGAAAATTGTCAATGACTGCGAGTAAAGGACTGCCTGCAGCCGTGACTGCGGCTGACAACTATTAAAACAATGAGGCTTTTAGATTATGACATGTCTCCTCCAATCTTGCGGTTGGTCAAATTGTTCTATCCAATTTGACCAGTTGATCGATGCGCTAAGTAGATAACGTTTCCTCGAATGTAACGGCGGCTATGATGAATATGTTGTGTATTGTATCATAATCAGTAATATTGTTAAAGATTGGCTTTCACAAATCACGTGTGACAAATTTCGTCAATGTTGATGGTCCCTGGGCATCACATTTGTCAGTCAGTCATTTTTCTAGTCACTGACATAAATTCTCATCACTCACAGTCTCATTTTTATTACCGATATTTTTTAGCTCTCTTTCACTCATCAACTTCCAAACGCACCTTAGTTTTTTCAGGGCTAAAAGAGGGCTGACAGGGCCTCTCTTTTAGTTTCCAAACGGGCCCTTAATCATGTTCATGCTTTTCTTTATAAATACAAGTTAGCAAAACTGATTGCCCGTGCCATAGCTATTTAATTGAACATGTGATGCGTGATAATCAATAGAGCATTTTCCCACTATTTGTTGTTGGCGACATGTATCTTACCTCTCAATCCAGACATATTTTATGCCAACTTTTTTATAAGAGATATCATTTTTGTTAATTCTAACCATGTTCTCTGTGGTCTCCCTCTCTCTCTCTCTCTCTCTCTCTCTCTCTCTCTTTCTCTCTTTTAACTTTATTTATATGCATCTTTTTAATTTTCTCTAGGGACATCTATTTGTCTTCATATGCATATACCAATACAACTTATATTTCCTCTGCTTCACTCCTAAATAAGTTACCCCTAAGCTCTAGCTAGGGTTAGGGTCATACTCTGGTGTCGTTCAAGCCCAAGTCACTGGCGCCAGGTTTGCCAACTCAGAGTTAACTCATTCAATTGCAAAAAATCTTAGTAAATCTACTCAATTTGTTGATTCTAAACTCTCAAACAAAACAAAATATTCAAGATCATATTAAGATCAGTCCTATTCTTGACAGACTTTCTTTTGCAAGAGTCTTTGATTTAGATATGACCTATCCTGAAAGATTTGATCCTGATACACTTCTATTCTTAGAAAAAATATTCAAATTTGATTCAACCTCAAAAAGATTTCTACTGGATTTTGGTGGAAAATCTACAAATAGAGGAGCTAATCCTCTCCTCCTCTCTCTCTTTTCTTCTACTGTTCACTGGCTCCACTTTCTGTCTCATTGCCTCGATTTATGCGTGCCCCGCCTCGTCCCTCTTCTTCAATTCTTTATTTTTCTTTGTTGTTCTTCTTTATTCTTCTACCACCATCAATTCACCTTCTTTAGTCTTTTTTAATACTTTTAATTTTCAAATTTGCATTCTTGTGTGCTAATGCGTGCATCATATTTGAATTACAAAAGTTGCAATCAGAGTTGAGAATTTTAGGGTGTCAAATAGTGGAATTCAAGGCATGTGTTAAAAACGCTAATTCTAGGGAGGATCAAGGGAGAAAAATAGAAGGTTCCTCGGGTGATTATGATAGTGGTTGGAATTGTTGTCTGTGATGGTATGACAATCACATAGAGTATAAACTTTTTTAAAGATTCATGGATCCAAAATTCTTGTTACTCATTTCGTTTGGGTCCCAATAAGAATTGGTAATACTTATGGCCAGTCGATTGTCCTAATAGGAAACCAGTACATTTGTGAGATCATTAGGATAGGGAACATTGAAATTAGGATGTTTGATGGCGTGGTTTACACTTTGACTAATATGAGATATGTCCCTGATTTTAAGATGAATCTAATCTTGTTGGACAAATATATGGTGTTGATTGTGAGGTTAATGCAATCGGTTGTGTGATGACGATCGCAAAGGGAGCTGAAATGGTGATGTTGGGCCAGAATGTAAGGAATCTCTACATGCAAGGTGTATAAATGTCGTTTGAGGGGTTTAGGGATTGTACGTGCATGTAGGATGGGCACAATGTGCATCATCGGGATGTGGATGAGCTTGGTGAAGGAACTAGTCAAGGTGAGGATTGTACTGCAGCAGATCCTGAAATAAAGTGTGACTCCAAGGACTTCAAGGAATTTGCCTTGAATATGACATGCATATGTGAGAGAAATGCACATAACGAACTCAAGCTCAAGGATGATTTGGGCTTTGTCAATCCACCACAAAATTGAAGGTTGCAGAGAACCAAGGTGGGGTACAGAAGGCTACACTCAAGGTGGAGAGCGTAGGGAATTCGGTTCGAGGTGGAGAACACATTTTGTAGGTGAGTTGAGAAGTTCAAGTCAAGTGGATATTATTAGGAGGTGCCTTGAACTTCTTTAAAGTGGATGTGTCACATTCAGTTCAACCCGAACAATTGTGCAGTGGATCAGAAGGATGTTGTGTGCAAATGTTTTTGGAAGCGAAGTGCAATCGATTGCAAGACATGTCGGACAATCACACGTTGCAAAAAAGAATCCTAAAACTTCTTTTTTGAGTCATTTGTGCATGAGATTCTCTTCTAATTAGGATAGGTCATGGGTTCATGTCCAAGGAGGGTCCATAATCGACAACGAGTAAGTCTTATTGGGGATGAAGGGAAAAACATTCATCTTCAAGTTCTGGTCCTGGCCATTATTAGTCAAGCTCGTGAAATCACTCTATAGTTTCGGTTGAAGGAGAATATAACTAAAAAGTGTACATTCCTATTGGATTTCTGGACTGACTAGTTCCTAGTGCAGTCAGCTGATCAGCTAGTAGTAGTCAATTGGAACTGATTCTGATTTCCATTTTTTTAGGTGTTTTCCTTTTCAATGTTGGGGTTTCAATTGTATTGCTATACCTTTTGTAATCCCCTTTGCTTTTAATATTAATTTTTAATTATAAAAAAAAGGGGGGTCTATAATGGGGTTTAGGGTTTCATAGCGGGGTATCTCCTATGATATTTTGTTATTTCTTTCTAAGGTTGCTAAAGGGTTTGAGTCTTGAAAGACTTGAAGTATAGGGCATATTCATGCTTAAGGTTGAGGAAGAGTTTGATATTTAGTGCTTGTATCTCAAAAGTTTTATGCCGTTTTCTAAAAGAGTATATTTTACCTTTCTTTCTACAACATAGCGGAAGGTGAGGAGGTTTTGGCGAACCCTACCAATCTATTGTGCTAGTTTGTTCATTGTGTTTTGTTTTCGTTGTCAATTTCTGAGGTCCACCTTTGGCCACTTGACCCATCAATTGGCATCAGAACCACAACATTAGTAACCATTCCATTCCAAGATCCAAGCCCTTACTTGTCTTTAAGTGTTTGGAGATTGCGCAATACTATGATATCCCTACATCACCTCCCTACAACACTGACACAGTGCATTAGGGGAAATGATGTAGAAATCAATTCCAGTCCATCAAGGAGTTCACAAATCTAACAACTGGCTCACCAAATAAATCTTTTTCATATATATTTAGAGAGTTCAACCATGCACACGATTTCTTGAACACAGTTAGCGGAAAGAAGTCCTCAGGTTCTTTTATATCCCTAATAACTCACTCAGCTTTTACCTTGCTCTCAAGCGGACTTCCTTTATTGACAAGTCTGGCACTTTCATATCAAGTAAATTTATGGTGCGTTTGGTTGCATCGGAAATCACTTTCTATCTCATTTTCACCAGAATTTAGGGTTTTTTAATATGGAGTAATGCATTTGGTACGCTGATTCCTTGAAAGTCGTGTTTGAGGTAAAATTGCACTTTCCCCATAATCTCCTCAGAGGAGATTTAAGGCGAAAGCTACTGGAAATCATCTAGTGGTTCTCCTACCTTTTGTGTTAAACTGTCACTGCTTCTGCTGCTACTAGCAAAATCTGACAACCAAACACCTATATTTCATAGAGAAATAAGATCCCCACTGCTCTATTTGATTTTGATTCTGATACTAGCAAAATTGGTTGCCAAAGGCACCCTTAGTCATTTTCTTTTATATACCCTTCATTACTCTAGCAGTTTTTGGATAATTAGTCCAATGATTAGAAATGACACCATTGTTTTATTTTCATTTTTTTTAAATCAGTGGATGCGGTGTGTGGGGAGCCTCTTTCAACAAACTATTTGTTTTATATTGCATATGCACTTTGACTAACATAAGTAGAAAGACCCAACCATTGAAATTTTCATTATCAACTTTCTAATTCAAGTACAAAAGATATCCATAACAAAATGACTCATTCTTTGTAATTGAATGTTGGAGTCTTTTATTGCTGCACTTTTCTTTCATAGATAAATTGCAAACATAACATACATTACCTATCCCTAATAAAGTGTGCAACCTAATGCACATTATTGTGTACAAATATCAGTATGTATGCTCTCTCTCGGACGAAGTTCCCAATGAGATAGTACATATAAACTAAATTTAACATGTATAGATTGAGGGCACAAGAAAAAGAGGAGCCAACTTGTGCATTGTAAGACCACTAGCTTCAGTCATGTCCAAAACTTCTTCTTCCCTTCCAACCGGCACGTCCCAATCAAACGAGTAAAGAAGAGTTGCAAGAGTGTACTCCACACCAGTGACCCCAATAAGCATTCCTGGACAACTTCTCCTACCCGACCCAAATGGTATAAACTGGAAGTGTTGCCCCTTGTAATCAACAGGGCTGTTCATGAACCTCTCTGGGATGAACTCATCTGCATTTTCCCATGCTTCAGGGTCTCTGCCAATGGCGTATGCACTGATGACAACACTGGTCTTCTTCGGAATCTCATATCCACCAAGATTGCAATCTCTTGTGGTTTCATGTGGGAGCAAGGGACCTGGTGGGTGCAGTCTTAGTGCCTCCTTGATTATCATCCCAAGATAGGGAAGCTCCTTGACATCAGTCTCCTCCACCCTCCCCTTCTTCCCAACAACCCTTCTAACTTCTTCTAGTGCTTTTTTGAGTATGGCTCTGTTCCTCATTAGTTCCGTCATCACCCACACAATCAAAGCTGAACTTGAGTCTGTTGCTCCAATGAAGATATCCTGCAAAAGTTGAAATTTTTGTTCTAAGTCCATTTATGAGCTAAGAAAATATAATTGTTCAATTTTCCTGAAAATGAGAGAAGAAAATAGTCGTTGAGTTGAGTAAAATCTTGGAATAACCCTTTCCTACTAGCTGGTGCTTTTGGAAAACTTGGTTATTTAATCTTCTACCGTTACCTCTGTACGCATTCACTAACCCAACAAAACGGTGATTTATTACCCAACAAGGTGTTGGTGTGATGGCCAGGACCATGGCTAAGTATGTAGAGATCCCTAGTTCGAACCCTCATTCACTTAGGTACCCACAGAGATTATATGTATACGGTATACCTAACTTGTCCCGTGGTATGATATGTGGAATTCGAATCACATGTGAAGCTTCACCAGCCTTAATCACCATAAATAGATGGCGCACGCATATTCGGTATGCATCATCGATTTGGGGCGATCGACTGCTGGTGAAGCTTCATGTGGCATTGATACGGGCCTTGAATGTGCCGGGAAGGTTGATAGCAGGTTACAATTAACAAAATAGAGAAAATATTTATATTCGAAACGATAACAGCAATAATTAGTATTACCATGATAACACCCTTTATGTGTGCTTTTGTGAGATTGAACTCCTTTTGCACTCTAAGCAATACATCGGCGAAGTCTTCTTCCTCCGACTCGTGCTTCTTCTCGGCTGCGAGATGTTCCTCAATGACAGACTCGTAGAATATATCGGATTCGGTAAAGGCTTTTTCTAGCTTCGCCGTCATCCCTCTAAGTTTATCAACCCACCCCAACCTGGGGAACATATCTGCCACAAAGGCACCTGCAAACATGGCTTGAGATTCTAAGATTGAGCTTCCTTGATTAGAATCTCAAGCCCATCACCAACATTCCTCTTACCAAGAGCAATCCTGCAAATAACATTAATAGTGAGTCTAAGTGTTGTATCACTTAGGTTGACAGCTTCTCCCTTCCTTGCAGATGCTGCTATCAACTCTATCATCTTCCACATCTCTTCCTCACGCGTCGGCCGAAACGCCTTCACCTTCTTTGCCGTAAACAGCTCGAGCACACATATCTTCCTCATTTGCCTCCAGTACTCCCCATATTTGGCAAAGATCATGTCATTGTAGTTGTAAGAGAGCTTACTGTGGGACACCAAGTCCGGCCTGCTGGCTGTCTCAATGTCCTTGGTCCTGAGGACTTCTTCAGCATGTTTGGCATTGGAGACAATGATATGTGGGGTGCAACCCATCTGAATGTACATGAGAGGGCCATGCTTCCTGGCAAGCATCATCATGGATGCATGGGGAGGATCTGATAATTGGTGAAGGTTGCCAATGATTGGAAGCCTTTTGGGACCTGGAGGAAGCTGATGACTACCCTTTGCTTTCTTCTTTCTCGGGTTCACAAGAAAGTCTGCAATGAAGAGACAGAGATAAAGAAGATCAGGCTATGAACCGAGTGTAGCCAAAGAAGTGAAGGCCATTTGATCATCTATCAGGGGAGTACTGATTCTGTTGTGGCTGCGTGAAGATGGAGAGATGTTCACTTTATATAGGGAAAGGAGTGCAAGAAAGTTCAAACAAAGTTAGCTCCACGTGAAATTAGAAAGCAGGAGGGCACTACAGTGATTCTGTTTGTATTTATAACTCAGAGAGCTGACAAATAAGAAAATTGTCACGAGTAAAGGATTGCTTGCAGCCGTGGCTGCGGCTGACAACTATTAAAACATTTAAGCTATTAGATTCTGACATGTCTCCTCCAATCTTGCGGCTGGTCAAGTTTATGGATGCACTAAGTAGACAACGTTTTCTCGAATGTAAGGGCAACTTTGATGAATATGTTGTGTATTGTATCATAATCAGCTAGGTAATAGTGTTAAGAATAGTTTTAATCACGTTTATGCTTTTCTTTATAAAAATACATGTTAGCAAAACTGATTGGACGTGCTATACCCATTTAATTGAACATGTGATATGTATTGAATAATCATAATCATAATTATAATGAAGTGCGCATTTAATATAGACGGTAATCTACAGGTAATTCCATTATAGGAGAAAAGGAAGAAAGAGTAGGATTAAAACTAAGAAAGACTAATATTAAACTAGTAAATAAACTTTATTGATTTCCTTTGTAATAAATTAGGGAAGACCTACTCTAAACTATAGTCCTAATTGACACATGAATCTAGTTCTAGGAATCCAACTAATGAAGGAACTAGTCATAACAACATTTTTCCAACTATTTGGGGTCGGCGACATGTATCTTACGTCTCCATTCAGGCTTGTTTTATTCCAACTCTTTTGTAAAAGATATCTTTTTTATTAATTCTATCCAAGTTTTCTTAGGTCTCCCTCTCTCTTTTTTGACATTATTTGCATACATCATTTTTAATCTTTTCACATGGGCATCTATTGATATTCTTTACATATTCTTATACCAACACAACCTTCATTCCCTTTGCTTTTCCCTTAAAAGAGCTACCTTTAAACTCTTGCAAATATATTAATTTATAAACATATCTCTTCTAATTATCCCATTCATCCACCTTAAAATTATCATTTTAATTACATTCAACTTATCTATATATAAATAAAGATTTTTATTTCTTAATAGCTCGAGCTTTTAGAAAACTTGATTTTCTTACATAGTATCAGAGCTACAGGTTATGGGAGGTCCTGGGTTCAAATCTCTTTCGAGACATTTAATATTTATTGCCATGCCCCAGAATTTCTAACCTCGATCAGAGTGCGGATGCCAACAAAGTATCAATAATCTTGAGGCCGACCAGGCACGTGACCGATTAATCGTTTACCACCGTCAACTGCACCATCTCCAAAGGATGTGTAATCGATCATCCAAAAATTCAGTTATACAGTCTCCAATAAACATCATTAATATAAATGAAATGGTCATACCTAAATTTATTACAACTAATAAAATTAAAATAGTAAAAAAAATAACATATCTGATATATGGCACGCATCAAGCAGCAATTTAGAAAGTCTATCAAAATAAACAAGCAATAAAAAATTCTCTTAATTTTTTTCAAGCATCAGCATCACCTGCATGCACTGCAATCTTCCCGACTCAATTCTTTTTCACGCCTGCATCAGAGGATGCATGAGTACTTCATTGAAATACTCAGTAGGATGTAAAAATCCATGAGAGAAATAACAAATAGCATGAAGAAGGTTGTAATCAAGAAAAATATGAATATTCAATAACTGCAGGAATAGCCTCAAGGTTCACTTTACCTGAGTAGAAAAATTAAAATAGTAATCCTAACTCACAAGTATAGGGAAAGCATCAAATTTCAATGACTCCAAACAATCACAAGTGTAAGGAGAGAATTTACCATATATGAAACTCCAAACATCAAAATGTAAGGAGAAGATAGTCAATTTACAAATAGCTCATGGCATCCAAAGTGCAAAGAGTTTCTAATTTTTGCTCGCTGAACTTACCACCGCAAGTGGCTAATTACCATAATCACCCTAGAAGTTATCCCTTCGTAACTTCTAGGGTGATTCTGGTCCCATTAGTGCTTACGGACACAATGAGCTGAAACTGTAGGCCTTTTATAACATCATACAGCCTAAACTTACGTATATGCCTTCATTGGCTGAACTATAGAGGTTTAAAATTAATCTGAGATCTCGCAAGATCTGGCAATGGCTCTTTGAGCATACTATGATTCCACATCGGAGAGATCCTCACAAGGTCTCTAGTGGAAACAATAGGTTCATATCCAAGTGAACAATGTCACAAGAAGAGCAGAGGTCGCAACACTCTGAGATTCAAGGTATCTTTTATCGGAATAAACCCACTCAAGGAGTATAATAATCATCAATATTTCTCAATAGAATACGATTCCTCGCAAGTACACAGCTAAGATTCCAACATCTTAAACGACAGATGACTCACCATAGGAGTATCAATAGGTTTTAACCATAATTTAAACAACATGTTTCATGCCTAGTGATCTTAGATAGGAACATCTCTGAAATTTGGGATTTATAACTTACAAAGCTGAGTTTACATTAAGAGAATGGTTTTGAAATGTTTGGTCTCCAACTGGAAACACAAACTAACACCAAGCTGTAATTTGAAAACAAGGACAATTTGACTCTAGGTCACACTGACATATTCCATAATATCAATCCTTTGAACTAACTATTCTTACTGTAATAAACATCATCATGTTTTATAATATATATTAATGGAACTTTAATCATATTAGACCATATCGTTGAGTATTAGTAGGTATTAGTCACTTAAACCCTAATTACAGTAACTGTTTTAGTTCATAACAACCCACTTCTGACTATCCCCACAGTTAGCACAGTTGGAATTTGACTCTGAAAGTTTTACTGTAGATATCCCTATGAGTCTAGTTTCCAAACTTACCAATGATTTATTTTTTTTTATTTTTTCGTAATTAGTAATGAGTTTTACACTACAAATCATTGACACAGAATTAGTACTGGCCAATCATACATAGTCATCACGTTTTATTAACCCTTACTTATGATACTAGGGTCTTATTGGCCTTAGGCACACCACCTTTCCTAGGGTTATTTCAATCCCTTAAAGGCTCCAGAATTTAGTTATTTTATACTTTTATGTATCTCTCATTACACAAACTAGTTTAAGATATTCTTTTTTTACAAAGGAAGTCTTAAAGCTAGGAGCTCAACTATGATCACGTGAGACAATTAAATCAGAACTTTTTAAAGACAATATAGAACTTTCTGACTTCTAAACGGTCATGAAATATATGACATTCCCATCTAAGAACTAGCATGCAAACAAGGAAGATATAACAATCAACTATTATCAATAAGCATATTGGAACTCATAACATAATGGAATCTTTCATCAATCGAAGCACATTACATAACTCTACTTACTGAGATAAGACCATATAATCCATTACATAAATGGACTGAAAGAATTTAAAGCAATTTGGCAGGGAAAAACCATCCTACCAGTTTCGTTACGATTGTCTCGCCCTTCTACGCGTAGCTCGTCTCCTCATCTTCGCAACGACGCCTCCGGTCAATGCTATGGAGATGATCTAAGTCAAGAATAGGGCTCAGCGTAGAGTTGAACATGTGTAGGAGGAAGGAGAAAAACACAAGTTGTCACACACTAGGGTTTGGCGTGCATATGTACAGGCCGACCCCTCTTATAGGTTTAAATACTTAATTATAGAGTATCTCCTCCTTTGAATATCTTTCCTTATCACAATCCCATTACTTCAATAGGAATCCTCCACAATCTTAAGATGGACGTCCTCTCCCAATTTGGTTAGGATTTAACATCCTTTCCTCATAAGATTTTCAAGAAAATCTGCAACTTTTGGATTCGGTTTCTGCCGGTGCGATCGATCGTCGCAGTCTTTCACGTTAAACAAGTACTTTCGATCGATCGTTTTTTAAGGGTGATCGATCACTGTTAAAAAATTGAAACTTTTAGTATTTTTGATCGATCGTTTCCATCGGTGATGATTACAGTGTCTCTTCCAATTTAGTGTGGACCGGGCCCACGGAAGCCTAACTACTCCACATGCCTACACTTGCACGAGAGAGCCGACTCCTCTCAATCAAGGCAAGTAAAATGGGACAAGAACCCATATTTACTTACATGATCACGCTGTTCCAAACAAGGTTCCTTCTTGGCTCAAGCTTGTGGTCGTGGAAGACACAAAAGGCGGCGTGGAGGTCGTGGAAGGAGGCGTAGAAGGTGATGAGGAGGCTGCGGATGTAAGGGTTGGAGTGGAGGCCACAGGTGGTGGCCTTGGCGGAGGTGGTGTGGTGAAGAGCAAGATCGGGAGATGGCCTGAGCTAGAGACACTTTGAGGTCTTGCACTGGGAGAGCCTAAGCTGAGGGCGGGTTTTGGGTTGGCTTGCTGAAACATGCAGAGTTTGGGGTCGGCGGGGGCGAGGCGGTGATGAGGCGAAAGGAGAAGGCTGAGGCGGTGGGGGAGTCGGAGGAGGCGGTGGCAGAGAAGGGGAAGGCCAAGGATGGAGACGGGGAGCTTGGCGGGAAGAAGGATGGTGCAAATTTTCAAATGCGGCCACTTATATGTGGATGTGTAAATTTTCAAATGTGGACAGTTTATCTTGGACGGAGGGAGGATTAAAGGTTGGGTAATACATGTCATAATTCGATTACATGATTACTCCTCTGTTTGGAATTATTATTACCATAATTCAAACTGGCTCAATTTTAATGGTTGGGAACTTCAAAAAAGAATATGAGAAGCTTTTAATTAATTAAGAAAAAGACAACCCTATACAACCATGGAACTGAGGGTGTATTAAGCTTTGAATACTGGTAATTTAAAATTAACTTTACTCCACTTGTTGGCTTATCTCGATTCCGATATCTAGCTGGACTAATTAAAAAGTAACGACTACCCACAAGCTCTCAGCTAGGGAATTCAATTAGGCCTTCACAAATTTAAACTTGTAAATGTAAAAGCAGAAAAATTAACTCACACGTTCAAGTTGTTTTTACAATAGAAACCAATTTATGAAGCTAATACCAGAATTTTATATACCAGTAAAATATAACATGCGTAAATCATTACTCCCTCCGGTCACTTTTAATCGAGATGGCAGGGCTTTGGGTGCAGGAAACGCCAGGAAGGAGAGGCAGGATTGTGGGTGAGAGCGTCTGAGTCCAAGAGGATAATGCATATTTGGTCTTGGCCAACGGTATCATCTAATTTCAATATACATATTTTATTAAGAGGGGCGGTAGCCTCCGGTCGACTGGAGAGAAGCTCTCTCCAGTCGACCGGATTACTGACCGTCCGATTGAATCGGGGTCGAGGCAGTTAGGTTGGAAAATAAGCCCTAACTGCCTCATCCCTCCCCTTCCCCGACAATCAGCTGCCCTCCTCACCCTCTCCGCCGTCGCCTCTCCTCCGCTCGCCTCAACCGTCGCCCCTCCTCACCTCCGCCTCCTTCTCACCGTCGCCTCACCTCACCCGTCGCCCCTTCTCACCTCCGCCTCCTTCTCACCGTCGCCTCGCCTCACCCGTCGCCCCTCCTCACCTCTGCCTCCTTCTCACCGTCGCCTCGCCTCACCGCCATCCTCTCCTCACCTCCGCCTCTTTCTCACCGTCGCCCCTACTTACGCATCTTTAAATCTGAATTACTATTTGTTTCTTGTGCATTTCAGCTTCTATTTTTCATTCCTCTTCAAGCAATGTCGTCTACTTTTTGGGTGGATTTTTCTGGAAGCCAACAACTTTGGATAGCTGTTGATGGTAGAAGGTTTTTTTGGTTGAAAATTTGAAGTATTTTACCTTCTATTTCAATGCCATATAAATCATGGATCTTGCATTTCTGTTTCCTTCTCTAGAGTTAAGTTTCCTTCTCTAGAGTTAAATCATGGATCTTGCATTTCTTGCCATATAAATCATGGATTTTTGGGTAAGTTTGATTTGGCCAGATTTTTCTGGGTTCCATTATTTGCATGTGGTATAACTTTAGAAATTTTGGTTCTCACTATGTAGAAGCTCTGCCTTCGATGAGAAATATTTGCGTTGGGTTCTGACTAAGAAACATCTGTTGATTTTTGGCAGTGGCGGAAGTCTGATGGAGAAACAACTGCTAATCGGCCTTCAGTATCAGAATTTGGGGATGACAATTTTGCTGTTGGATGTTGGGAGCAGAAAGAAGTAATTAGCCGAGATGGCCACATGAAGCTCTCCACTCAAGTCTTTTTCGCTTCCATTGACCAAAGGAGCGAGAGGGCTGCAGGGGAAAGTGCATGCACAGCCCTTGTTGCTGTTATAGCTGACTGGTTTTGATCTTGAAACTGTCCTGCAGGCCAAAATTCGTCTGAAGAAATTTTTGCCTTGTATAAGTTTGGATTTTTTGTGATTTGAAGCTGTTATCTTGTAAATCTTTCACATCAGATTTATGTCTGTAAGGATGATGCAATGTGAAACCAAAAATTATTCTGATCACATTGTTCTTATTGTACAAGATTCTTTTGCTTGAATTTCTACATCGATTGCTTGACCACTGGCTCCTCCAAGAGGCTGATGAACCATAATTCGAGTATTGGGCATTGCAAGACGCTTACCCTTGGTACCACTCCCAAGTATGATGGAACTTTGTGATTGTCTGTAATGGGCAAGCTGAACAACATCATATATTGCCATACTTGCGCTGATAGATCCAACCCAATTAACCTCCGTCTGGCAAAAACAACCTATATGACCGGAGCTAGCTAAGTTTGTAGCGAAGATGACTAAGCATGTCCCATTTTGGCAAATATTCATCAATGTCACTGATTTGGGGCCTAACAGAACGCCAAATTACTGATTTGACTAATAACAATTGCAATGAGGGAAACTTTTTTAGATTTTCGGTTTGCAACAAGTAACAAATTATGATTCATGTCATTGTCAAACATTATTAAGATTTAAATTTTCCAAATGTTGGCATGTCATGAGCACGTTAGCATTACCCTCGGTGATCATTGCTTTAAAAAAGGCAATCCACATAGCCATACCGATAGAAAGAAAAAAAGACGCCTACTAAAAAAAACATGTGGCTCAAGAAATTAAGAGACTCGTCTACTAAGTTCCCACACCTTCCAGAAAGGGTACAAGAACAACCAGTCGAAGAACCTACACAAAAAAAAAGGACTACCAATAAAAATAGCGTCCAGTTTACACTCTGTGAAGCATGATGGCTCACATTTTCCCAAAAATAAACTACTTGAGTAAAGACACTGTTTTTGGACAGAATCTTAGCAGTATATATGAGCTTATAATAAGGGCCAAAACTCACTTCACATACTACTAATTCACATCGAAAGCACAATCAAACTTAGTATTTTAATGGTGGCTTCTGTGTTGGCAACAGTCCAAAACGTTTCTTCAATAGAACTCTCTGTCTTGAGTATTTGTCATCAGGAGAGAATCGTGCTGTCGCCAATCAGTGGGAAAAGCAAAAGTTAAGGAAAAATAATGTTTCAAACACAAGTGTGGAAGGACAAATTCCAAAAAATGATTATTGGAAAACCGATATCTCAAGCTAATTTCACCAAATTTCAAAATCGATTAACCACATCATATCTGACATTTAAAGTACAATATTGTAAAAGTTACCTGGGTGAGCAGACTGAGTTGGCACCCCAAGTGGTGATTCTTTATGCAAAAAGATAAGACAACACAAGTTAAAGATAATGTGCATACTCTTTTCCCTTCTATATAGCATGTTACTATACAAAATCATCTACAGATGCAGGCAGAAGTACTATACAGTTAAGTCACTAAGCAACTGAACTAAGAGTTCCAGTCTTATACAACCAATACGTCAAAGACTGCACCCACATGATTCCAGCCACCAGAAAAAGTCTTAAAGCAACAATCTTTCAAAACCTACACCTATGAAGTGTAACAAACTCAATTACAGACAAACTCAGAGAATGAACAAAAACATTTCCATCAGAAGCTGGAGCCACAATTCTTGACCAAGATGAATCTAACATTTACAATAAGAACTAAGTGACTTTAGTTCACCAATACAGAGAAAAAGCACTAAGTGAATTTAGAGCAGGCCATCCAGATGGCAAAGCACAACCTCAATGAAAGAAAGTTATCTTTATTAATCAACATCCTGCGAAGAATTATGTGCTCATAATAAATTATTTTCACATTAACATCAGATATAGCTGCACTTTACCCATGCTTGCTTCTAATCTTCTCCCAATATGAATAACTAATTTCAGAAATCATTACAAAGTATCCTTTAGTGCCAACATATTCCAAGTTTAAGAAAACCAAGGATCACAATTCTAGCACAGTCTCTCAACTAAGCCTCTGAGTCAGACCAGTCCGAAGAAATGCTGATGAATAAGATTCAACATTCTTCTTACGATGAATAAGTGGCACACTAAGTGTAAACAAAAAAGTGAACACTAGCGTGTTCTCACTTAAATTAGAATATACAGATCACAACACATTAACAAAGCGGATCTTGGCTCACTATACTTATTCTGCTATATCCTCTAATAAGATTGAAATTCATGAGTCGACGTCTAGGTAAATATCAATTCTCATGATTCCCAAAATGTCAATATCTCACGATTCTAACAGTGTGGTCAAGTACTACCAAATTCACTTGCAGCTATTTTAATTACTCAGCACCTTCTAACGGCTTACTTTCTTGTTCTATATATAAACTGGATAGTAAAGACCATGAGCCCTTTGTCCAGTGATAACACTATGCGTTCTATGCAAACTCAAATATGAAGTAAAATTTTGATTCCAGCAAGGAGAATTATAATTTTGGAAATGTGAACAAAAGCATGCCCTTTCTTTGCAGTTTATGATCACAACAAAAGCATGAGGAAAAAACATATGGATGTGAAAACTTTTGAAATGAAAACTGAAAAATAGAGCATTTACCCGTACCTTTCTTTGAAGTTTTCCGGCGACGGGGGAGGATGGCGAGGAGGGTGGAGGAGAGGTAAGGATGGCGGTGAGGAGAGGAGGGGCGACGGGTGCGGAGAGGGTGAGGAGGGGCGACGGGTGAGGCGAGGCGACGGTGAGAAGGAGGCGGAGGTGAGGAGAGGATGGCGGTGAGGCGAGGCGACGGTGAGAAGGAGGCGGAGGTGAGAAGGGGCGACGGGTGAGGCGAGGCGACGGTGAGAAGGAGGCGGAGGTGAGAAGGGGCGACGGTGAGAAGGAGGCGGAGGTGAGGAGGGGCGACGGGTGAGGCGAGCGGAGGAGAGGCGACGGCGGAGAGGGTGAGGAGGGCGGCTGATTGTCGGGGAAGGGGAGGGATGAGGCAGTTAACTGCCTCGACCATCCGATTGAATCGGACGGTCAGTAATCCGGTCGACTGGAGATAGCTTCTCTCCAGTCGACCGGAGGCTACCTTCTTCCTTTTATTAATTGTCTTGATTAAAAGTGACAAGAGGGAGTATTATAATTACACATAATATTCTTAGCCATCAATTTCACGGAATATAGTGAAATGTTAAAGGAGGTCTTTTCTAGAGATTGAGAGCCTACAAAAGGCTTCGTAACATGAGTCTAGTTGTGCTTCTTCTTGAATGTTATAGGGTTTCACTTGTAACTTGAAGATTTGCTTAGAGGCCTTGTGAGAGGGTGTTGGCAAGGATCGCAGTCTCGTTTGATGAGTAAGTTGTAAACTTTCTACTGATATAGTAGAATTATTTGCTTGGTGGATTAGACAGTGACCAAACTACATATATATTATTTGTGTTTCCGCTTTGCATGTTTGTTTTGCCGTTCTTCTAATTGACTATAATGGGCTGTTTTAAACTCACTTTGAGTGTCCAAGATTTCGGGTTGATGGTATTTTATCCAAGCTAATATATCACATCCATCCTTTCATTCTCATAAGGGACGCTTCTCACGATGAGGGTTATTGCAGAAATGGCCTTCAAGCCCATTCTTTTTTGAAATTTCTTTTTTGAGGTGCATTTTATTTGGAAGTCAAAGGGAGCCAAACAGCCCCTAAAATCCTCATTGACTTTACCAAAAATACAGTTTTAAATCTACCAATGTTCATTAACTATCTAAACTCCTCATACCCAACGAAAAATGACCAGATAGCCCTGACAAGTGAAAGGGGCAGTTATCAACATGTTTATCACATATACTGATAACTGTCCGTTTTACTTCTCTGAGTACTGATCTATGGCATGCATGTGCTACTTCTCACGTGAGTATGAATAATTTGATATTTTGATGACACTGGTAGAAAGCTGTATTTTCTACAGAATTCATAAGCATTTTAGTCTATTCCTTTTTCTTTTGTGTAGCAAAAACAAAAAGGTGAAAGCAAGTTTGAGAATGCCACAAGACGTAAACACCAGGCAAACAAGGAAAGAGAAGCTCAATCCTCTAAGAAGACATCACACTAATATTAAATAAAACAACCACTGAAGGGATAAAACAACTAATTATGTATTCTTTTGCCGCCCTTATTGTTCTTTTTCTTCTTCTTTTGCGATGATTTGGAGCTGTTGTTTTTGCTTTTTGGATGCACATTGGAACTCGCGGAGGAGGAATGCCACAAGACTGATTACTGACAAATCCACCACAAATCCTTCAAGAAGCACATAGAGTTCTGGAGTAGTGTGGAAAAGGGCTTTAATCAGCTTTCTTTTTAAATATCTTCTGGAGGAGATATTAGAGAGAAAAATCAGATCCATTTACTTTTATAGATACTCTAGGCACAACAACCTTGTAATGATCTACAACATCGTTCCACCATGAGATAGCTTTCCTAATCAGTTTTTTTGGCTAATTTGTACCGAAACAGCCACTAATACTAAAGTTGAACTTTTGGTAGGAGTGCTTAAGTAACAATCCCATTCAACACATTAATATATATGTTTCTGAACTCAGGACCTCCGCTTCCTGAAGTGTGTCCTGGCCATCCCCCAAGCAACCCCTTTGGTTCCCGGATATAATTTCATTGGTATTCAAAATTGAAGAGTATAAGTAGAAAGACCAAATTGTTAAATTTTTCATTGACAACTTTCTTATTCATCTACAAAAAAATATCGTAAGGTAAAGGACAACAAGAGTTAGTTCTCAATCATTCACCACAACCTTTTTTTGACATGTGGGAGTCTTTTATTGCTGCAATCTTATTACAAGAATGAATTACAATCAAAACACACAACAAATAGCAAGTGATCTATTCCTAACGACGTGTGCAACTTAGTGCACATTATTGTGCACAAATATCCCTATGTGTGCTCCCCCTCGGAAGTCTCCAAGGAGCTAATACAAAGAAACCAATTTTTAGGTTAACATGTATAGACCGAGGGCACAAGAAAAAGAGGAGCCAACTTGTGCATGGTAAGACCACTTGCTTCAGTCATGTCCAAAACTTCTTTTTCCCTTCCAACCGGCACTTCCCAATCAAACGAGTAAAGAAGAGTTGCAAGAGTGTACTCCACAACAGTGACCCCAATAAGCATTCCTGGGCAACTTCTCCTACCCGACCCAAATGGTATAAACTGGAAGTGTTGTCCCTTGTAATCGACAGAGCTGTTCATGAACCTCTCTGGGATGAACTCATCTGCATTTTCCCATGCTTCCGGGTCTCTCCCAATGGCATATGCACTGATCACGACACTGGTCTTCTTCGGAATCTCATATCCACCAAGATTACAATCTCTTGTGGTTTCATGTGGGAGCAAGGGACCTGGTGGGTGCAGCCTCAGTGCTTCCTTGATTATTATACCAAGATAGGGAAGCTCCTTGACATGAGTCTCCTCCACCCTTCCCTTCTTCCCTACAACCCTTCTAACTTCCTCTTGTGCTTTTTTTAGTATGTCTCTGTTCCTCATTAGTTCTGTCATTACCCACACAATCAAAGCTGAACTTGAGTCTGTTGCTCCAATGAAAATATCCTGCAAAAGTTGAAGTTTTTGTTCTTAGTTCATCCATGAGCTTGTTCATTTCTCTTGAAAATTGGAGAAGAAACTACTCGTGGAGTTGAGTTAAATATGAAAATAATCCTTCCCTACTAGCTCATGCTATTGGGAAATTTGGTTATTTGGTAGAGTTTAATCTCTACTTTTACCTCTTATACTCTTCATTAACCCAATAAAACAACCATTATTTATTGACCAACAAGGTGCTGTACGATAGCCAGGACCACGCGTAAGAAAGTAGAGGTCCCGAGTTCTAACCCACATTCACTTAAGTCCCACAGCGATTATATATACACCAGCTTCCCCCATGGGTATGGCATGTTGAAATTGAATCACTAGTGAAGCTTCACCGGCTGTTCGATCACAAATAAAACGATGGCGCACACATATTCCTTATGCACCGTTGAAATGGAGCGATCAACTGCTTGTGAAGCTTCATGCGGATTCGAATTCTGATATGTGGGCTTGTATGTGCCCGAGAAGATAGATGGCAGGATACTATTACCGAAATAGAGAAAATATTTATATTCATAACGGTAAAAACAATAATTAGTATTACCATGATGACACCCTTAATGTGTGCTCGTGTGAGATTGAACTCCTTTTGCACTCTAAGCAATACATCGACGAAGTCTTCTTCCTCCGACTCGTCCTTCTTCTTTGCTGTGAGATGTTCCTCAATGACTGACTCGTAGAATATATCAGATTCGGTGAAGGCTTTTTCTAGCTTCGCCGTCATCCCTCTAAGGTTATCAACCCACCCCAACCTGGGGAACATATCTGCCACAAAGGCACCTGCAAACATGGCTTGAGCTTCCTTGATTAGAATCTCAAGCCCATCACCAACATTCCTCTTGCCAAGAGCAATCCTGCAAATAACATTAATGGTGAGTCTAAGTGTTGTATCACTCAGATTGACAGCTTCTCCCTTCCTCGCAGATCCTGCTATAAACTCTATCATCTTCCCCATCTCTTCCTCACGCGTCGGCCGAAACGCCTTCACCTTCTTGGCCGTAAACAGCTCGAGTACACAGATCTTCCTCATTTGCCTCCAGTACTCTCCATATTTGGCAAAGATCATGTCATTGTAGTTGTACGTGAGCTTACTGTGGGACACCAAGTCCGGCCTGCTGGCTGTCTCAATGTCCTTGGTCCTAAGGACTTCTTCAGCATGTTTGGCATTGGAGACAATGATATGTGGGGTGCAACCCATCTGAATGTACATGAGAGGGCCATGCTTCCTGGCAAGCATCATCATGGATGCATGAGGAGGATCTGATAATTGGTGAAGGTTGCCAATGATTGGAAGCCTTTTGGGACCTGGAGGAAGCTGATGACTACCCTTTGCTTTCTTCTTTCTCGGGTTCACAAGAAAGACTGCAATGAAGAGACAGAGATAAAGAAGAGCAGGCCATGAACCGAGTGTAGCCAAAGAAATGAAGGCCATTTGATCAGCTATCAGGGGAGTACTGATTCTGTTGTGGCTGCGTGAAGATGGAGAGATGTTCACTTTATATAGGGAAAGGAGTGCAAGAAAGTTCAAAAAAAGTTAGCTCCACGTGAAATTAGAAAGCAGGCGGGCAGTACAGTGATTCTGTTTGTATTTATGACTCAGCGAGCTTGCAAATAAGAAAATTGTCAATGACTGCGAGTAAAGGACTGCCTGCAGCCGTGACTGCGGCTGACAACTATTAAAACAATGAGGCTTTTAGATTATGACATGTCTCCTCCAATCTTGCGGCTGGTCAAATTGTTCTATCCAATTTGACCAGTTGATCGATGCGCTAAGTAGACAACGTTTCCTCGAATGTAACGGCGGCTATGATGAATATGTTGTGTATTGTATCATAATCAGTAATATTGTTAAAGATTGGCTTTCACAAATCACGTGTGACAAATTTCGTCAATGTTGATGGTCCCTGGGCATCACATTTGTCAGTCAGTCATTTTTCTAGTCACTGACATAAATTCTCATCACTCACAGCCTCATTTTTATTACCGATATTTTTTAGCTCTCTTTCACTCATCAACTTCCAAACGCACCTTAGTTTTTTCAGGGCTAAAAGAGGGCTGACAGGGCCTCTCTTTTAGTTTCCAAACGGGCCCTTAATCATGTTCATGCTTTTCTTTATAAATACAAGTTAGCAAAACTGATTGCCCGTGCCATAGCTATTTAATTGAACATGTGATGCGTGATAATCAATAGAGCATTTTCCCACTATTTGTTGTTGGCGACATGTATCTTACCTCTCAATCCAGACATATTTTATGCCAACTTTTTTATAAGAGATATCATTTTTGTTAATTCTAACCATGTTCTCTGTGGTCTCCCTCTCTCTCTCTCTCTTTCTCTCTTTTAACTTTATTTATATGCATCTTTTTAATTTTCTCTAGGGACATCTATTTGTCTTCATATGCATATACCAATACAACTTATATTTCCTCTGCTTCACTCCTAAATAAGTTACCCCTAAGCTCTAGCTAGGGTTAGGGTCATACTCTGGTGTCGTTCAAGCCCAAGTCACTGGCGCCAGGTTTGCCAACTCAGAGTTAACTCATTCAATTGCAAAAAATCTTAGTAAATCTACTCAATTTGTTGATTCTAAACTCTCAAACAAAACAAAATATTCAAGATCATATTAAGATCAGTCCTATTCTTGACAGACTTTCTTTTGCAAGAGTCTTTGATTTAGATATGACCTATCCTGAAAGATTTGATCCTGATACACTTCTATTCTTAGAAAAAATATTCAAATTTGATTCAACCTCAAAAAGATTTCTACTGGATTTTGGTGGAAAATCTACAAATAGAGGAGCTAATCCTCTCCTCCTCTCTATCTTTTCTTCTACTGTTCACTGGCACCACTTTCTGTCTCATTGCCTCGATTTATGCGTGCCCCGCCTCGTCCCTCTTCTTCAATTCTTTATTTTTCTTTGTTGTTCTTCTTTATTCTTCTACCACCATCAATTCATCTTCTTTAGTCTTTTTTAATACTTTTAATTTTCAAATTTGCATTCTTGTGTGCTAATGCGTGCATCATATTTGAATTACAAAAGTTGCAATCAGAGTTGAGAATTTTAGGGTGTCAAATAGTGGAATTCAAGGCATGTGTTAAAAACGCTAATTCTAGGGAGGATCAAGGGAGAAAAATAGAAGGTTCCTCGGGTGATTATGATAGTGGTTGGAATTGTTGTCTGTGATGGTATGACAATCACATAGAGTATAAACTTTTTTAAAGATTCATGGATCCAAAATTCTTGTTACTCATTTCGTTTGGGTCCCAATAAGAATTGGTAATACTTATGGCCAGTCGATTGTCCTAATAGGAAACCAGTACATTTGTGAGATCATTAGGATAGGGAACATTGAAATTAGGATGTTTGATGGCGTGGTTTACACTTTGACTAATATGAGATATGTCCCTGATTTTAAGATGAATCTAATCTTGTTGGACAAATATATGGTGTTGATTGTGAGGTTAATGCAATCGGTTGTGTGATGACGATCGCAAAGGGAGCTGAAATGGTGATGTTGGGCCAGAATGTAAGGAATCTCTACATGCAAGGTGTATAAATGTCGTTTGAGGGGTTTAGGGATTGTACGTGCATGTGGGATGGGCACAATGTGCATCATCAGGATGTGGATGAGCTTGGTGAAGGAACTAGTCAAGGTGAGGATTGTACTGCAGCAGATCCTGAAATAAAGTGTGACTCCAAGGACTTCAAGGAATTTGCCTTGAATATGACATGCATATGTGAGAGAAATGCACATAACGAACTCAAGCTCAAGGATGATTTGGGCTTTGTCAATCCACCACAAAATTGAAGGTTGCAGAGAACCAAGGTGGGGTACAGAAGGCTACACTCAAGGTGGAGAGCGTAGGGAATTCGGTTCGAGGTGGAGAACACATTTTGTAGGTGAGTTGAGAAGTTCAAGTCAAGTGGATATTATTAGGAGGTGCCTTGAACTTCTTTAAAGTGGATGTGTCACATTCAGTTCAACCCGAACAATTGTGCAGTGGATCAGAAGGATGTTGTGTGCAAATGTTTTTGGAAGCGAAGTGCAATCGATTGCAAGACATGTCGGACAATCACACGTTGCAAAAAAGAATCCTAAAACTTCTTTTTTGAGTCATTTGTGCATGAGATTCTCTTCTAATTAGGATAGGTCATGGGTTCATGTCCAAGGAGGGTCCATAATCGACAACGAGTAAGTCTTATTGGGGATGAAGGGAAAAACATTCATCTTCAAGTTCTGGTCCTGGCCATTATTAGTCAAGCTCGTGAAATCACTCTATAGTTTCGGTTGAAGGAGAATATAACTAAAAAGTGTACATTCCTATTGGATTTCTGGACTGACTAGTTCCTAGTGCAGTCAGCTGATCAGCTAGTAGTAGTCAATTGGAACTGATTCTGATTTCCATTTTTTTAGGTGTTTTCCTTTTCAATGTTGGGGTTTCAATTGTATTGCTATACCTTTTGTAATCCCCTTTGCTTTTAATATTAATTTTTAATTATAAAAAAAGGGGGGTCTATAATGGGGTTTAGGGTTTCATAGCGGGGTATCTCCTATGATATTTTGTTATTTCTTTCTAAGGTTGCTAAAGGGTTTGAGTCTTGAAAGACTTGAAGTATAGGGCATATTCATGCTTAAGGTTGAGGAAGAGTTTGATATTTAGTGCTTGTATCTCAAAAGTTTTATGCCGTTTTCTAAAAGAGTATATTTTACCTTTCTTTCTACAACATAGCGGAAGGTGAGGAGGTTTTGGCGAACCCTACCAATCTATTGTGCTAGTTTGTTCATTGTGTTTTGTTTTCGTTGTCAATTTCTGAGGTCCACCTTTGGCCACTTGACCCATCAATTGGCATCAGAACCACAACATTAGTAACCATTCCATTCCAAGATCCAAGCCCTTACTTGTCTTTAAGTGTTTGGAGATTGCGCAATACTATGATATCCCTACATCACCTCCCTACAACACTGACACAGTGCATTAGGGGAAATGATGTAGAAATCAATTCCAGTCCATCAAGGAGTTCACAAATCTAACAACTGGCTCACCAAATAAATCTTTTTCATATATATTTAGAGAGTTCAACCATGCACACGATTTCTTGAACACAGTTAGCGGAAAGAAGTCCTCAGGTTCTTTTATATCCCTAATAACTCACTCAGCTTTTACCTTGCTCTCAAGCGGACTTCCTTTATTGACAAGTCTGGCACTTTCATATCAAGTAAATTTATGGTGCGTTTGGTTGCATCGGAAATCACTTTCTATCTCATTTTCACCAGAATTTAGGGTTTTTTAATATGGAGTAATGCATTTGGTACGCTGATTCCTTGAAAGTCGTGTTTGAGGTAAAATTGCACTTTCCCCATAATCTCCTCAGAGGAGATTTAAGGCGAAAGCTACTGGAAATCATCTAGTGGTTCTCCTACCTTTTGTGTTAAACTGTCACTGCTTCTGCTGCTACTAGCAAAATCTGACAACCAAACACCTATATTTCATAGAGAAATAAGATCCCCACTGCTCTATTTGATTTTGATTCTGATACTAGCAAAATTGGTTGCCAAAGGCACCCTTAGTCATTTTCTTTTATATACCCTTCATTACTCTAGCAGTTTTTGGATAATTAGTCCAATGATTAGAAATGACACCATTGTTTTATTTTCATTTTTTTTAAATCAGTGGGTGCGGTGTGTGGGGAGCCTCTTTCAACAAACTATTTGTTTTATATTGCATATGCACTTTGACTAACATAAGTAGAAAGACCCAACCATTGAAATTTTCATTATCAACTTTCTAATTCAAGTACAAAAGATATCCATAACAAAATGACTGCAGGACACAAAAACATTCTTTGTAATTGAATGTTGGAGTCTTTTATTGCTGCACTTTTCTTTCATAGATAAATTGCAAACATAACATACATTACCTATCCCTAATAAAGTGTGCAACCTAATGCACATTATTGTGTACAAATATCAGTATGTATGCTCTCTCTCGGACGAAGTTCCCAATGAGATAGTACATATAAACTAAATTTAACATGTATAGATTGAGGGCACAAGAAAAAGAGGAGCCAACTTGTGCATTGTAAGACCACTAGCTTCAGTCATGTCCAAAACTTCTTCTTCCCTTCCAACCGGCACGTCCCAATCAAACGAGTAAAGAAGAGTTGCAAGAGTGTACTCCACACCAGTGACCCTAATAAGCATTCCTGGACAACTTCTCCTACCCGACCCAAATGGTATAAACTGGAAGTGTTGCCCCTTGTAATCAACAGGGCTGTTCATGAACCTCTCTGGGATGAACTCATCTGTATTTTCCCATGCTTCAGGGTCTCTGCCAATGGCGTATGCACTGATGACAACACTGGTCTTCTTCGGAATCTCATATCCACCAAGATTGCAATCTCTTGTGGTTTCATGTGGGAGCAAGGGACCTGGTGGGTGCAGTCTTAGTGCCTCCTTGATTATCATTCCAAGATAGGGAAGCTCCTTGACATCAGTCTCCTCCACCCTCCCCTTCTTCCCAACAACCCTTCTAACTTCTTCTAGTGCTTTTTTGAGTATGGCTCTGTTCCTCATTAGTTCCGTCATCACCCACACAATCAAAGCTGAACTTGAGTCTGTTGCTCCAATGAAGATATCCTGCAAAAGTTGAAATTTTTGTTCTAAGTCCATTTATGAGCTAAGAAAATATAATTGTTCAATTTTCCTGAAAATGAGAGAAGAAAATAGTCGTTGAGTTGAGTAAAATCTTGGAATAACCCTTTCCTACTAGCTGGTGCTTTTGGAAAACTTGGTTATTTAATCTTCTACCGTTACCTCTGTACGCATTCACTAACCCAACAAAACGGTGATTTATTACCCAACAAGGTGTTGGTGTGATGGCCAGGACCATGGCTAAGTATGTAGAGATCCCTAGTTCGAACCCTCATTCACTTAGGTACCCACAGAGATTATATGTATACGGTATACCTAACTTGTCCCGTGGTATGATATGTGGAATTCGAATCACATGTGAAGCTTCACCAGCCTTAATCACCATAAATAGATGGCGCACGCATATTCGGTCTGCATCATCGATTTGGGGCGATCGACTGCTGGTGAAGCTTCATGTGGCATTGATACGGGCCTTGAATGTGCCGGGAAGGTTGATAGCAGGTTACAATTAACAAAATAGAGAAAATATTTATATTCGAAACGATAACAGCAATAATTAGTATTACCATGATAACACCCTTTATGTGTGCTTTTGTGAGATTGAACTCCTTTTGCACTCTAAGCAATACATCGGCGAAGTCTTCTTCCTCCGACTCGTGCTTCTTCTCGGCTGCGAGATGTTCCTCAATGACAGACTCGTAGAATATATCGGATTCGGTAAAGGCTTTTTCTAGCTTCGCCGTCATCCCTCTAAGTTTATCAACCCACCCCAACCTGGGGAACATATCTGCCACAAAGGCACCTGCAAACATGGCTTGAGATTCTAAGATTGAGCTTCCTTGATTAGAATCTCAAGCCCATCACCAACATTCCTCTTACCAAGAGCAATCCTGCAAACAACATTAATAGTGAGTCTAAGTGTTGTATCACTTAGGTTGACAGCTTCTCCCTTCCTTGCAGATGCTGCTATCAACTCTATCATCTTCCACATCTCTTCCTCACGCGTCGGCCGAAACGCCTTCACCTTCTTTGCCGTAAACAGCTCGAGCACACATATCTTCCTCATTTGCCTCCAGTACTCCCCATATTTGGCAAAGATCATGTCATTGTAGTTGTAAGAGAGCTTACTGTGGGACACCAAGTCCGGCCTGCTGGCTGTCTCAATGTCCTTGGTCCTGAGGACTTCTTCAGCATGTTTGGCATTGGAGACAATGATATGTGGGGTGCAACCCATCTGAATGTACATGAGAGGGCCATGCTTCCTGGCAAGCATCATCATGGATGCATGGGGAGGATCTGATAATTGGTGAAGGTTGCCAATGATTGGAAGCCTTTTGGGACCTGGAGGAAGCTGATGACTACCCTTTGCTTTCTTCTTTCTCGGGTTCACAAGAAAGTCTGCAATGAAGAGACAGAGATAAAGAAGATCAGGCTATGAACCGAGTGTAGCCAAAGAAGTGAAGGCCATTTGATCAGCTATCAGGGGAGTACTGATTCTGTTGTGGCTGCGTGAAGATGGAGAGATGTTCACTTTATATAGGGAAAGGAGTGCAAGAAAGTTCAAACAAAGTTAGCTCCACGTGAAATTAGAAAGCAGGCGGGCACTACAGTGATTCTGTTTGTATTTATAACTCAGAGAGCTGACAAATAAGAAAATTGTCACGAGTAAAGGATTGCTTGCAGCCGTGGCTGCGGCTGACAACTATTAAAACATTTAAGCTATTAGATTCTGACATGTCTCCTCCAATCTTGCGGCTGGTCAAGTTTATGGATGCACTAAGTAGACAACGTTTTCTCGAATGTAAGGGCAACTTTGATGAATATGTTGTGTATTGTATCATAATCAGCTAGGTAATAGTGTTAAGAATAGTTTTAATCACGTTTATGCTTTTCTTTATAAAAATACATGTTAGCAAAACTGATTGGACGTGCTATACCCATTTAATTGAACATGTGATATGTATTGAATAATCATAATCATAATTATAATGAAGTGCGCATTTAATATAGACGGTAATCTACAGGTAATTCCATTATAGGAGAAAAGGAAGAAAGAGTAGGATTAAAACTAAGAAAGACTAATATTAAACTAGTAAATAAACTTTATTGATTTCCTTTGTAATAAATTAGGGAAGACCTACTCTAAACTATAGTCCTAATTGACACATGAATCTAGTTCTAGGAATCCAACTAATGAAGGAACTAGTCATAACAACATTTTTCCAACTATTTGGGGTCGGCGACATGTATCTTACGTCTCCATTCAGGCTTGTTTTATTCCAACTCTTTTGTAAAAGATATCTTTTTTATTAATTCTATCCAAGTTTTCTTAGGTCTCCCTCTCTCTTTTTTGACATTATTTGCATACATCATTTTTAATCTTTTCACATGGGCATCTATTGATATTCTTTACATATTCTTATACCAACACAACCTTCATTCCCTTTGCTTTTCCCTTAAAAGAGCTACCTTTAAACTCTTGCAAATATATTAATTTATAAACATATCTCTTCTAATTATCCCATTCATCCACCTTAAAATTATCATTTTAATTACATTCAACTTATCTATATATAAATAAAGATTTTTATTTCTTAATAGCTCGAGCTTTTAGAAAACTTGATTTTCTTACATAGTATCAGAGCTACAGGTTATGGGAGGTCCTGGGTTCAAATCTCTTTCGAGACATTTAATATTTATTGCCATGCCCCAGAATTTCTAACCTCGATCAGAGTGCGGATGCCAACAAAGTATCAATAATCTTGAGGCCGACCAGGCACGTGACCGATTAATCGTTTACCACCGTCAACTGCACCATCTCCAAAGGATGTGTAATCGATCATCCAAAAATTCAGTTATACAGTCTCCAATAAACATCATTAATATAAATGAAATGGTCATACCTAAATTTATTACAACTAATAAAATTAAAATAGTAAAAAAAATAACATATCTGATATATGGCACGCATCAAGCAGCAATTTAGAAAGTCTATCAAAATAAACAAGCAATAAAAAATTCTCTTAATTTTTTTCAAGCATCAGCATCACCTTCATGCACTGCAATCTTCCCGACTCAATTCTTTTTCACGCCTGCATCAGAGGATGCATGAGTACTTCATTGAAATACTCAGTAGGATGTAAAAATCCATGAGAGAAATAACAAATAGCATGAAGAAGGTTGTAATCAAGAAAAATATGAATATTCAATAACTGCAGGAATAGCCTCAAGGTTCACTTTACCTGAGTAGAAAAATTAAAATAGTAATCCTAACTCACAAGTATAGGGAAAGCATCAAATTTCAATGACTCCAAACAATCACAAGTGTAAGGAGAGAATTTACCATATATGAAACTCCAAACATCAAAATGTAAGGAGAAGATAGTCAATTTACAAATAGCTCATGGCATCCAAAGTGCAAAGAGTTTCTAATTTTTGCTCGCTGAACTTACCACCGCAAGTGGCTAATTACCATAATCACCCTAGAAGTTATCCCTTCGTAACTTCTAGGGTGATTCTGGTCCCATTAGTGCTTACGGACACAATGAGCTGAAACTGTAGGCCTTTTATAACATCATACAGCCTAAACTTACGTATATGCCTTCATTGGCTGAACTATAGAGGTTTAAAATTAATCTGAGATCTCGCAAGATCTGGCAATGGCTCTTTGAGCATACTATGATTCCACATCGGAGAGATCCTCACAAGGTCTCTAGTGGAAACAATAGGTTCATATCCAAGTGAACAATGTCACAAGAAGAGCAGAGGTCGCAACGCTCTGAGATTCAAGGTATCTTTTATCGGAATAAACCCACTCAAGGAGTATAATAATCATCAATATTTCTCAATAGAATACGATTCCTCGCAAGTACACAGCTAAGATTCCAACATCTTAAACGACAGATGACTCACCATAGGAGTATCAATAGGTTTTAACCATAATTTAAACAACATGTTTCATGCCTAGTGATCTTAGATAGGAACATCTCTGAAATTTGGGATTTATAACTTACAAAGCTGAGTTTACATTAAGAGAATGGTTTTGAAACGTTTGGTCTCCAACTGGAAACACAAACTAACACCAAGCTGTAATTTGAAAACAAGGACAATTTGACTCTAGGTCACACTGACATATTCCATAATATCAATCCTTTGAACTAACTATTCTTACTGTAATAAACATCATCATGTTTTATAATATATATTAATGGAACTTTAATCATATTAGACCATATCGTTGAGTATTAGTAGGTATTAGTCACTTAAACCCTAATTACAGTAACTGTTTTAGTTCATAACAACCCACTTCTGACTATCCCCACAGTTAGCACAGTTGGAATTTGACTCTGAAAGTTTTACTGTAGATATCCCTATGAGTCTAGTTTCCAAACTTACCAATGATTTATTTTTTTTTATTTTTTCGTAATTAGTAATGAGTTTTACACTACAAATCATTGACACAGAATTAGTACTGGCCAATCATACATAGTCATCACGTTTTATTAACCCTTACTTATGATACTAGGGTCTTATTGGCCTTAGGCACACCACCTTTCCTAGGGTTATTTCAATCCCTTAAAGGCTCCAGAATTTAGTTATTTTATACTTTTATGTATCTCTCATTACACAAACTAGTTTAAGATATTCTTTTTTTACAAAGGAAGTCTTAAAGCTAGGAGCTCAACTATGATCACGTGAGACAATTAAATCAGAACTTTTTAAAGACAATATAGAACTTTCTGACTTCTAAACGGTCATGAAATATATGACATTCCCATCTAAGAACTAGCATGCAAACAAGGAAGATATAACAATCAACTATTATCAATAAGCATATTGGAACTCATAACATAATGGAATCTTTCATCAATCGAAGCACATTACATAACTCTACTTACTGAGATAAGACCATATAATCCATTACATAAATGGACTGAAAGAATTTAAAGCAATTTGGCAGGGAAAAACCATCCTACCAGTTTCGTTACGATTGTCTCGCCCTTCTACGCGTAGCTCGTCTCCTCATCTTCGCAACGACGCCTCCGGTCAATGCTATGGAGATGATCTAAGTCAAGAATAGGGCTCAGCGTAGAGTTGAACATGTCTAGGAGGAAGGAGAAAAACACAAGTTGTCACACACTAGGGTTTGGCGTGCATATGTACAGGCCGACCCCTCTTATAGGTTTAAATACTTAATTATAGAGTATCTCCTCCTTTGAATATCTTTCCTTATCACAATCCCATTACTTCAATAGGAATCCTCCACAATCTTAAGATGGACGTCCTCTCCCAATTTGGTTAGGATTTAACATCCTTTCCTCATAAGATTTTCAAGAAAATCTGCAACTTTTGGATTCGGTTTCTGCCGGTGCGATCGATCGTCGCAGTCTTTCACGTTAAACAAGTACTTTCGATCGATCGTTTTTTAAGGGTGATCGATCACTGTTAAAAAATTGAAACTTTTAGTATTTTTGATCGATCGTTTCCATCGGTGATCAATCGCGTCTACTTTGCTCTCGGTTTTGGATCTGACCCTATCAATCGTGTATCAACTAGTGATCGATCGCGTACAAAATTTCAACCGATCATATCTTTTTCTCAGAACTCCGAATTGCGAATAGTATTAGAAAAGTTTCTTCATGAACTTTAACATCAACTCCCGACTTCTCATTGGTCCACAAATCCACATTTTCTTATCCAATTTTTTAGGTGTTACATTTATACTCCAATTGTGTTTCACGTACCATGCTTGGTAGACACTAGCACGTGAGGGGAGGTGTTGAATATAAAATATATAAATAAAGGCTCGAGCTTTTAGGAAATTTGATTTTTTTTTAAGAAGCCAGTACCGAAGGGTGGGGGATTAGGCCGGCCAATTAAAATTGAGAAAAAAATAAAAAGGGGCGGATAAGGCCTTACCCCAAAATAAGGGGCAAACCAACCCAGAAGTAAAACAAACCAACAAAATTCGACCAAAGAGTGCTAACCCCGCACATGTAAGTTCCATAGACCTGAGCAATCAAGACTCGATAGACCTTTCAATATCTTGTGTTCCGAGTGAACTGGGAGACACAAGAAAAAAAAATATTATATATATATATATATATATATATATATATATATATATATATATTGAAGAGTAAGCAACACTAGCAAGAAAATCCGCTACAACATTAGCCTCTCTGTAAATCCAATACCTTACATTGCAAACATTCAAAATCTGACTACATAAGAGAATTCCCTCTAAATATAAATCCTATGTACATGTACAGCCCCCCTTTCAATCAAACTTTTCTAGGCTTTTAGCCAGAAAAGGAATTCTTCGATCTACACCCCTTCTGATCCAAATGTTAAATTCTCTCTTGTATGTATAGTAGTGGAATTAAAGTGTCACTCGGACAACTTACTCTAATTTGTCCTTTCCACCCTTTTCACATCCAAGTGGAGTGTGGATTTGAAGTCATGAACATGGAGCAACATTACTATTTTACTTTGATCTATTTTTTCTCAGGGAACACGTAGTAAACTGGAATCCACCTGCGCCTTCTACGAGTTGCTTACTTCTTGCTTTAAGAAAGGCGCCCAATGCAAATATTTTGCCCAGATGAGGTGGGCCATATACCAAAATAGGCTTCCATCGCATGGGAAATTGATATAATGTTTTGTCACGTACCCTATATTGCCTCAGTAAAGCCCTAATTTTTCATATTATTTCCTTTCCACTTATAGAACTTTCCTTATTTGAGAATGAGGGTTCAGGTTGGGAAATGATTAAATTGGATAAAGTCATAAAGAGCAAGCTCACTAGGTACTATGGCCAACTCTAGCCAGGTTCATACACCAGTGTTGTTCAGGCCCAAGGCACTGGCGCCAGGCTTCCATTACATGGTTCACGCTAGGCAAGTTTGCGCCAACTCAGAGTTAACTCATTCGATTGCAACAAATCTTAGTAAATCTACTCAATTTGTTGTTTCTAAGCTCTCAAGCGAAACAAAATATTCAAAATCATATTAAGAGTCCTATTCTTGACAGACTTCCTTTTGCAAGAGTCTTTGATTTAGATATGATCTATCCTGAAAGATTTTATCCTGATACACTACGATTCTTAGAAAAATATTCAAATTTGATTCAACCTCAAAAAGATTTCTACCGGATTTTTTGTGGAAAATCTACAAATAGAGCAGCTAATCCTCTCCTCCTCCTCTCTTTTCTGCCACTGTTCGCTGGCTCCACCTTCTGTCTCATTGCCTCGATTTATGTGCGCCGCCCCTCTTCTTCTTCATTTTTATTTTTCTTTGTTGTTGTTCTTTATTCTTCTACCACCATCAATTCATCTTCTATAATCTTTTTTAATACTTTTAATTATCAAATTCGCATTGTTGTGTGCTAATGTGCGCATCATATTTGAATTACAAAAGTTGCAATCGGAGTTGAGAATTTTAGGCCGTCAACTAGTGGAATTCAAGGTTTGTGTTAAAAATCCTAATTATAGGAAGGATCAAAGGATGAAAAGAGAAGGTTCCTCGTGTGATTATGCTAGTGGTTGGAATTGTTATCTGTGACGGTATGACAATCACATTGAGTATAAACTTTTTTAAAGATTCATGGATGCAAAAATTCTTGTTACTCCTTTCGTTTGGGTCCCAATAAGAATTGGTAATACTTATGGCCAGTCGATTGTCCTAATGGAAAACCTGTACATTTGTGAGATCATTAGGATAGGGAACATTGAAATTAGGATGTTTGATGGCGTGGTTTACACTTTGACTAATATGAGACATATCCCTGATTTTGAGATGAATCTAATCTTGTTGGACAAATATATGGTGTTGGTTGTGAGGTTAATGCATTCGGTGGTGTGATGACGATCGGAAAGGGAGCTGAAATGGTGATGTTGGGCCAGAATGTAAGGAATCTCTGCATGCAAGGTGTATAAATGTAGTTTGAGGGGCTTAGGGATTGTACGTGCATGTAGGACGGGCACAATGCGCATCATCGGGATGAGGATGAGGTTGTGGAGGAACTAGTCAAAGTGAGGATTGTACTGCAGCATACTGCGGATCTGGAAATAAAGTGCGACTCGAGGGCTCCAAGGAATTTGCCTTGAATATGACTATGTATATGTGAAAGAAATGCACATAACAAACACAAGCTCAAAGGATGATTTGGGCTTAGTCAATTCACCACAAAATTGAAGGTTGCGGTGAACCAGGGTGGGGTACAGAAGGTTACACTCACGGTGGAGAGCGTAGGGAATTCGGTTCGAGGTGGAGAAACACATCTTGTAGGTGAGTTGAGAAGTTCAAGTCAAGGTGGATATTTATAGGAGGTGCCATGAACTCCTTCAAAGTGGATGTGACACACTCAGTTCGACACCCGAAGCAATGTGCAGTCGATCAGAAGGATGTGTGCTCAAATGTTTTTGGAAGCGAAGTGCAATCAATCGCAACATATGTCGGGCAATCACACATTGCAAAAAAAAACCTAAAACTTCTTTTTTGAGTCATTTTTGCATGAGATTCTCTTCTAATTGGGCTAAGTCATGGGTTCACGTCCAAGGGGGTCCATAATAGGGTTTAGGGTTTCCAATGGGGTATCTCCTATGATATTTTGTCATTTCTCTCTAAGGTTGCTAAAGGGTTTCTTGAGAGACTAGTATAAGGTTTGTTTATGTTCAAGGTTCAAGAAGAGCTTGTATCTGAAAGGTCTTATGAGGTTTCCTAAAATAGTATATTGTACCTTTCTTTCTACGATATAGCGGTAGGAAAACTCTTTCTTGGCGGTGAGGAGGTTTTGGCGAACCCTAACAATCTATTGTGCTAGTTTGTTCATTGTGTTTTGTTTTCCTTGTCAATTTCTGGCCACTTGACCCATCAATTGGCATCAGAACCACAACATTAGTAACCATTCCATTCCAAGATGCAAGCCCTTAGCTTGTGTTTAAGTGTTTGGAGACTGCAGAATACTATAAAGGAGTTCACAAATCTAACAACGGCTCACCAAATAAATCTTTTTAGTATATATTTAGAGAGGCCAAACATGCACAAGATTTCTTGAACACAATTAGTGGGAAGAAATACTCAGGTTCTTATATATCCCTTCCAACTCACTTAGCTTTTACCTTGCTATCTAGCGGATTTCCATTATTGACAAGTCTGGCACTTTCATATCAAGTAAATTTAGGGTGCGTTTGGTTGCATCAGAAATCACTTTCTGTCTCACTTTCCCCAAAATTTAGGGTTCTTAAATCTAGAGTAATGCATTTGGTGCAATGATTACTAGAAAAAGCAGCACAAAGTGAAGTGAGGCGGAAAGTCGTGTATGAGGAAAAATTGCACTGGAAATCATCTAGAGGTTCTCTTACTTTTTGCCCCTGCCAGCTTTAAATAATTATGTTAAACTGTCACTTCTACTACTACTAGCAAAATATGGAAACCAAACACCTATATTTTATAGAGAAATCAAATCCCCAATTCTCTATTTGATTTTGATTATGATTCTAGCAAAATTGGTTGCCAAATGCACCCGTAGTCGTTTGCTTTTATATGCCCTTCATTAGTGTAGCAGTTGGTGGGTAATTAGTCTTAAATTTTTGGGGCCTCATATTCCCCTTTTTTTGGTATTTTGCCTTTCTAATATTTTTACTGATAGGGGTCTTCGCCCCACCAGGTATGATTGTTATATCAGAAAATGGATTTTCCGATATTGATGATTAGAAATGACACCGTTGTTTTATTTTCATTTTTTTAAATCAGTAGATGCAGTGGGTAGGGGGGAAGCCTCTTTCAACAAACTTAATTGTTTTATATTGCATATGCACTATGACTAACATAAGTAGAAAGACAACCATTGAAATTTTTATTATCAACTTTCTAATTCATCTACAAAAAATATCCATAACAAAATGACTGCGGGACACAAAAACATTCTTTGTAATTGCATGTTGGAGTCTTTTATTGCTGCACTTTTCTTTCATAGATAAATTGCAAACATAACATACATTACGTAACCCTAATAATTAAGTGTGCAACCTAATGCACATTATTGTGTACAAATATCAGTATGTATGCTCTCTCTTGGACGAAGTTCCCAATGAGATAGTACATGTAAACTAAATTTAACATGTATAGATTGAGGGCACAAGGAAAAGAGGAGCCAACTTGTGCATGGTAAGACCACTTGCTTCAGTCATGTCCAAAACTTCTTCTTCCCTTCCAACCGGCACTTCCCAATCAAACGAGTAAAGAAGAGTTGCAAGAGTGTACTCCACAACAGTGACCCCAATAAGCATTCCTGGACAACTTCTCCTACCCGACCCAAATGGTATAAACTGGAAGTGTTGCCCCTTGTAATCAACAGGACTGTTCATGAACCTCTCTGGGATGAACTCATCCGCATTTTCCCATGCTTCAGGGTCTCTGCCAATGGCGTATGCACTGATCACAACACTGGTCTTCTTTGGAATCTCATATCCACCAAGATTGCAATCTCTTGTGGTTTCATGTGGGAGCAAGGGACCTGGTGGGTGCAGTCTTAGTGCCTCCTTGATTATCATCCCAAGATAGGGAAGCTCCTTGACATCAGTCTCCTCCACCCTCCCCTTCTTCCCCACAACCCTTCTAACTTCTGCTTGTGCTTTTTTGAGTATGGCTCCGTTCCTCATTAGTTCCGTCATCACCCACACAATCAAAGCTGAACTTGAGTCTGTTGCTCCAATGAAGATATCCTGCAAAAGTTGAAATTTTTGTTCTAAGTCCATTTATGAGCTATGAAAGTATTATTGTTCAATTTTCTTGAAAATTAGAGAAGAAAATAGTCGTTGAGTTGAGGAAAATCTTGGAATAAACGGGGAAGATACAGGCCTTGAATGTGCCCGGGAATTTTGATGGCAGGTTACAAACTAACAAAATAGAGAAAATATTTATATTCAAAACGATGACAGCAATAATTAGTATTACCATGATAACACCCTTTATGTGTGCTTTTGTGAGATTGAACTCCTTTTGCACTCTAAGCAATACATCGACGAAGTCTTCTTCCTCGGACTCGTGCTTCTTCTTGGCTGTGAGATGTTCCTCAATGACAGACTCGTAGAATATATCGGATTCGGTAAAGGCTTTTTCTAGCTTCGCCGTCATCCCTCTAAGTTTATCAACCCACCCCAACCTGGGGAACATATCTGCCACAAAGGCACCTGCAAACATGGCTTGAGCTTCCTTGATTAGAATCTCAAGCCCATCACCAACATTCCTCTTACCAAGAGCAATCCTGCAAATAACATTAATAGTGAGTCTAAGTGTTGTATCACTTAGGTTGACAGCTTCTCCCTTCATTCCAGATGCTGCTATCAACTCTATCATCTTCCACATCTCTTCCTCACGCGTCGGCCGAAACGCCTTCACCTTCTTTGCCGTAAACAGCTCGAGCACACAGATCTTCCTCATTTGCCTCCAGTACTCCCCATATTTGGCAAAGATCATGTCGTTGTAGTTGTAAGTGAGCTTACTGTGGGACACCAAGTCGGGCCTGCTGGCTGTCTCAATGTCCTTGGTCCTGAGGACTTCTTCAGCATGTTTGGCATTGGAGACAATGATATGTGGGGTGCAACCCATCTGAATGTACATGAGAGGGCCATGCTTCCTTGAAAGCATCATCATGGATGCATGGGGTGGATCTGAGAGCTGGTGAAGGTTGCCAATGATGGGAAGCCTTTTAGGCCCCGGAGGAAGCTGAGGACTACCCTTGGCCTTCTTCTTTCTCTGGTTCATTACCAGGACTCCAATGAAGAGAAAGAGAGAAAGGAGAGAAGGCCAAGATCCAAGGGGAGAGAGAGAAGAGAATGCCATTTGAGCTATCAGCTGAGGGTTTATGTTCTGACTCCATCAAGACAGGAATGTTCACTTTATATAGGCAAGGGTGTGCACGATTGTTCAAACAAAGCTATCTACAAGTGGGAATATAAAGTAGGCCAAGAACTGTAGTAATTTGGTTTGTATTCATGACTAGGCGGCTGGCAAGTATGATATATAATCAATAGTGTACACGCGCTTTACATGTGCGCTTCAGCTATTTGCCAAATAGCTCCCTAGAGCCTGGGCATAAAAGTGTAGTGGCTAGGCTGGTGAACCCAATAATATCTTGAACAGCAATTTCTTACATCTTGCGGGTTGTTTTTTACATTTCACATTGAAAACCAACCACAATAGAGGCTAATATTCTACTTGGCACACACAGCTCACTCGATAATTTTCTTATGATAAGGTCTTTTGCTTGGTTGACTGAAATTGGTTAACTAAACACGTGTAGTTTTTGGATCTATAGCCAAACAAGTTTTGTGGCTGCGGACACGAATCTTGAAAATTAATCCCAAAACGAAATTAGTCTCTATTCAACATTGTAACACATGCATTAGTGATCTTCTTCAGAACCTTGCCGTCTTTCGCAGTCCGGATGCTCCTCTTTGTAATATTTCATGTTTGCTTACGGAATTGACCATAATTAGTTAAATTAAAAATTCCCATCATCAAAGTGGAACTTGAGCTCTAATTCGTCCCACACCTATCTTATGCCTTCAGGATATCACATGTAAAAATGTACTCTGGAGCATTAATTTGAAAGTGAGATCAAAATGCCTTGATAAAGTGGACCCATGGGTCAAAATAGGCCCAAAAGTCACGAGCCCCAATTTTTTAACATAAAAAATGTAATCTGGAGCATTAATTTGAAAGTGAGATCAAAATGCCTTGATAAAGTGGACCCATGGGTCAAAATAGGCCCAAAAGTCATGAGCCCCAATTTTTTAACATACCGTATAATTCTTGTTGCTGTCACCCCTTTATATACAAGTGTTTCTGGACCTAGACCAGCCAAACTCGGTTGAATTGGTCCAGTATCGGCGCTCGGATCTCTCTCAAATATGCACTCTCTGCTCCTTTAACCAACTGGGCTCAATGCCATGTATTTGTGACATGCTCCCCCCTCCCATATGAATAGCTCCATTTACGTTTGAAAAGCCAAATGGTGCTATTATTAAAATGGTGCTATTTTCACATGCTAAGTTTTGGTGGATGACTCCTCCTCCTTTCCTCTTATTATGTCCATGTGTGAGCTTTTGTGGCACATGCCGGAAAATGTTGAGGGAAATGTTGAGTTGAGTAAATGATTAGAAATAACGCTTTCTTGATACATAAAAAAACATTTTCTACCAGCTCGAGCTTTAGGGAAAGTATAGTGCCAGCTATGTGTCATATTAATAGAATTTTTATAATAACACCTTTGTTACTTGCTCTGAAGCCCGTCTATTGAGCCTCGCCGCATCTCGCGGATGTGCCTCTTTGGAGTACTTGATGTTTGCTTGTGGAATGTACCAGAAGCCGTTAAATAATCAATCCCCATCTTCAAAGTCGATCTCAAGTCAAAATAGTACTCTTATCTTAGGTCGCTTGGATATCTAATTTAAAAATGTAATATCGAGCATTATTTGAAAGTGAGATTAAGATGCTCCCAGCGGGGTTTGAAAATGGACAAATGGGTCAAAATAGGACCCAAAGTCATGAGCCCCAATTTTTGAACATACTGTTATAGTTCTTGTTGCTGCCACCCATATACAAGTGTTATATATTAACAAAAAAAAACCCTGTACAAGTGTTACAAGACCTAGACGCAAACTGGGTTGAACACTTGAACCGGACCCGTGTTGGGACTTGGGCAGTTTGACGTGCTCTGATTCCCTCAAATGTCCACTCTCTGCACCTCTAACCAACTGGGATCAATAGCTTGAATTTGTGTCATGCTCACCCCACCCCATATTAATAGATCTATATTCATTTAAAAAGCCAAATGGAGCTATATGGCATGGATGGAAGTACTCACTACCCAACCATTGATAAAAAATCTCCCTCCCAGGGAAGCTCGTGTGCATTACAAAATGAATGACACATGGGTCCAACATTACATGGCTGGGTTTGCTCTCTTAAGTTCAAAATCTCAGGGGATAGGAGAGAAACTCTATTTTTTTAAGCATTAAAGTCCAATAAATTTCCCTCATTTTGTAATACACACAAGCTTCGATTGTGCGGAGGAAGTATAATGTTTGGGTTTACCCACTAGTTTCATGGGCAGATTTGGTTGGGTTCATGCTTCACAGTCCTAATGGTCAGATATATTCTACTATTTGGGATTATTGTTCTTTTAATAAATATTTTCTATGTCTTTTGGTGTTCATATGGCCTTATCAGTGTTTTGAAGTGAGGCTGCGCCTCATCTTTGAGATCTTACAAACATAAACTTACCCCTTCCATCCAATAAAGCTTGTATGCATATTGAAAAATGTGGGTCATATATTACATGGGTGGATTTGCTCCCTCAAGACCCAAAACACGAAAGAGGCAGCACAAACTTTCTTGTACACTCCAATACATTTCACTCATTTTGCAATTCAGACATTCTTCATTGGACGGAAGGAGTAAATATTTTTGGCTTGTTGGTAACTGCCCCTTAAATTGTCTTCTTGAAAATTCTTTTCTTCATATGAACGTCCAATCTGGTGGCTCAAGGCCTGCCGGACAATGTTGTACGTCTGCAATTGCAAGATCATATGGTCTAAGTCTACAATTACGTAAATGATGATATGTTACACATCTGCAATTTTAGAAAGGACGAATTTAGTTGCTTAAGACTTGTAGGAATCGTTCATTTATAGTAAGTTGACACTTGTTCACTTCATGAGAAAATCATTAGGATGAGTTCTACATCTAAATGAATTTTATTAGCTAATTTTCCATTTTGTTCACTGTCCTCTAAAAAGCCCAGTCAACGGGAGAAAACTGAAGGAAAATCCTTTCCATCCCAGCTAGAAGTTAAAATGCCTTTCTCCAATGTTGTGGCAAGCATGTCAATCTATTTGGTTAAGATGATTAATTCCTTTGAAAAAAAGCTGCCCTGTACTAACTAACCTAGTTACATTTTCCCATCCACAATCTTGGACTTGACAGGTAAGCAAGTCATACCGTACTCTAATAGTAAAGCTAATCTCCTCTGCTTTCAAGTATGGTAAACTAGTCTTGCCACTAAATAGAAACGAAAGGGACACATTGAAATCATGTAATATATTAAACAACAGATTTCCTCGAAAAGTCATGACACATGTCTCTCTCAAAGATATTTTCATTACGAGGATAGAACAATTGTTGTTGAAAGCTTCTAGTGAGACTGCTTGTTGTGAGTTAGTTGTCTCCTCTAGAATGGTTGCAAGACTCCATCAACTTCCTTTTCTTTCAGCGTGATGATTGCTGAGTCAGTCGACTTATTTGAATTATATTGATTGATTCACATACTTGCAATGTTTTATATGCTTGCAAGGTTCTCACATATTAGAGACAATCAAGTAAGTTTCCTCATAATGAGAGACTTCATACACTCAAAAGTATCAGTGTTGGTAAATTGTCATAGTATGCTCATTAAGTCATGATAGACTCTGTCAGGGTGAGAGATTTCATGTACTAAAAAATACCTATGCAAGAGCTTAGATTTATTTTGATTTTGTAAAACTTTGTATGCTCCAAGGCTCCTGCCCAAAGAGAGACAATACACGCACGTTTCTAGGCTGGTTAGACATCATTGAAGGCCTGACACTCTCCGTCGATTGTGTCCTGAGCACCGATGGGGTCCTTATCGTAAACACATGGCAGGTTTCAAAGAGAAAACCCTAGGATGCAGGGCACAATAAGACTTTGTATGTTTGCAATTGTTTGATAGTAGAAATCATGGTTTTCAAAATCGGACCGGACCGGCCGGTCCAACTGCGGAGAACTGGTCCGGTCAGCCCGATTCATTGAACCGGCCAGTTTTTTTGAAAACCGGCCGGTTTTCTCCTACATAATTTTTTTTTTACAAAAATCACATGTCAAAGGGGGGATTCGAACCTGGAACAGGTGAATCACCCCCCTCACAACTAAACCACTTGAGCTAGGAGTGGTTTGGTGTTTATATTATATAAAATATATATTTAACATATATATATCATTCCTCTCATCTAAACCGCCTCATTCCGGTTTGACCACGGTTTGACCGCGGTTCAACCGGACCGGCCATCATTCCGGTTCGATGGCCGGTCCGGTTTTGAAAACCTTGGTAGAAATTGTATCTCCTTACACTTTGGATGTTATGGAGTTTGATGTCCCTTATGATGGTGATATTTCTTGTCTTCTTATTGATGGAAATTCTATTGTTCAGCTTTATATTATTTTGCTTCCACATTACAGTGATCATTCTTGAATCTTCTTTATATCTTTACTATGGTTTTGTATTCTACTGAATATATCATCAGAGTACTCATACATCCTATGATGCAAGTTTATCTGAGAACTGAATCAAAAGAGTAGCAAGAAGTTGGAGATCGTGAAGATAGTATTAATTAAATTCTCTATTTCAAGTTATTTCACAAACTATGTAATAAATGGTGTATGTGCCAACATTTGACTATTTTGAATTGCTGTTAGTACATTATGGGTTTTTCAACTAATAATAATCCCATTTGAGATGAATGTTCATTTATGTGTCTTACAAGGATTGTGTAAATGACTGCATGGTTTTCTATGTCATGTCCCTAGTGATCGGTGGGTTAATTATATTTGCACTCCGATAAAACCGAAAATTTGGGGCATGACAAAAACTCAAGGGGGGGACATTCATATTTTTAAGAGGATTTTTAAATGAGTCCAATTTAAATGAGACAGGTTTATGTAGCTTGCATGAGCCAAGTCATTTGGGACCATCAGATTTCGACCCGATGACGGATGTAAAATCATATAGCCTCAGCTCATGCCAATGTGTGTGAGCTTGGGCTCATATAAATTGGAGTTTTATAATAACTCCTTTGTTACTTGCTTTAGTGATCATCTTCATAACCTTGCCGCCACTCGCGAATGCTCCTCTTAGTAATATTTCATGTTTGCTTATGGAATGGACCATAATTAGTTAAATTAAAAATTCCCACTAGCAAAGTGGATCTTGAAGTCAAATTTGTTCCACACCAATCTTCTGCCTTCAGGATATCAAATTTGAAAATGTAATCTCGAGCATTATTTGAATGTGAGATCAAAATGCCTTGATGAAGTGGACCCATGGGTCAAAATAGGCCCAAAAGTCCTGATCCCCAATTTTTTAACATACTGTATAATTCTTGTTGCTGCCATTCCTTTATATACAAGTGTTTCAAGACGTAGACGAGCCGAACTTGGTTGAATTGGACCAGAGTATCGCCCCCCCCCCCCCCCCCGGACACCAATATTAATAGCTCCATTTCATTTCGAAAAGCCAAATGGTCCTATTTTCACATGCTAAGCTTTGGTGGATGATTTTTCATCCTTTCCTCATATTATGTCAATGTACCAAGATTAGCACAGTGAGATTAAATTTTTGGGTTTACCTACTAGTTTCATCGGTAGATCCTATTGGGATTTGATGCTTTGAACTCCAATACATGGAATGTTGTATCGGCGATATCAATATCGACCTTCAACCGGTAAAACGATACACTGTAATATTATTTTTGGAATTTTTTAATATATAGGCGATATATCGATGTTTTATTTAAAAAATAATTTTTTAAGAAAATTTAAAAAATCAACTTTCCTATTTGTTTCCCATCCTATGCCAAGTGGAAGGATACAGATTTAAAACGCAAACACATATTTTGAATTATATATGTATTTTAAAGCATATTTTAAAATTTATGCTTGTCTAAATGAGTATCGCTCATTTTATAAGTTATATTATAAAAATATATGGTAAAAACTATTTTTAGACCACCGTACACAATATCTCCGATATTTTGTCTGGTCGACTGATATTTTACCGATATCCGATACGACATTTCTTGCTCCAAGATGGAGGGAGGGGTCATAGAGAACGATGAAGGAATCGGTGAAGGATGCAGAATGAGGGAGAAAGATGAGGCGCAGGAGAAAGACAAAAAAGGGCAGCACGTGGACCTGCTGACCGGTCCTATTTGGTGGTTAACCGGTAGACTCTATGGAGTTTACAGTTTGTATAGCGGTCGACCAACCTTCTCTAGAGGTCGACTGGGATTCCTACGGGCAGTGCGTGTGCATGCGGAAACTTCCATTTTAATGTGGATTTTTTGGGACTCATTCTCCTATTAGTGGACGTCCAAGGGCCTATATAAGGGGTTTCTAGGGCTTCCTAAGTGGGTAATATCTTGTAAGTCTCTTGTACTCTAAGGGTTTAGTGTCGAGAGACTTTGAAGCATGAGACTTATTCAAGATCAAGGTTGGGGAAGAGTTTGTGTATGAGTGCTTGTAATTTCAAATGGATTTAGGAAAGTGTTATTGTACTTTATATGTGGTGCATTTTAGAGTCAATTTTGGGATGACCTTTTTGGCAGTTCAAAGTTTACTTCAAAAAGTTATTATGATTGAAACGAGGCATCTGCCAAGCTGCCTCATGTTGACCCAGCTATTCTCATAAACGTGCAACCAAGTTGAAGTGTTCGTCCGATATAAAATGTGCATTTCCCATCCCATTGCAGGGTAGGTGAATGACAACGGTCTATGTCTTTTTTGTTTTTTTGAGGTGGGGGGTTGGTGAACTCCTCCTACTTCCCAGAAGTAGCCGTCATTTGTTGCAACCCAAAAGTAATAGAAAACCAATTCTTAGCCCCCAAAACAAAAGTAGTCATTTTCGATGCTGGAGAAAACTCGGAATCAATGAAAAATGAATCGCATTATGGGTGTGTTTGGTTAGCAGGAAAGGAAAGGAAAAAAAAAAGTGAGAAAAGTCAAAGTTTTTTCTTTTTCGAGTGTTTGGATGGATAGTAACGTCTGAAGAATATTTTTCTCTCTCATGGGGACCATAAAAAAATTTCAGTTATGCCTTTTTCTTCCTCAAATAGAAAGAGAATCCGAGAAAAGTCTGCTTCCCTTGTTTCTTTTTTTTTTCTTATTTGATTTTTTCTTCTTTTAGTTTCTTTTTCTCTCTAACCAAATAGGCCCTATGGATTGTAAATAGTTGAACATGTTTATGAGTTCATTTTTAGACATGTGAAGGATTTCACGTGTGTATAAATTAAATTATTCCTTGAATCAACGCAGAAATTCACATAACCCTTAGCCCATTTCTCGTGGTCTGTGCAAAAGCATAGAAAGGATCAATTTTCGATGATGTAACTTATTCATGTGTGATTGGCATGTGTCGCCGGAATAATGAAGTGTATCCATCGTAGGGAGACTTTGTGATCAGGCAGAGAGGGAATTGATCATAGCAATAAGGCAGAGGATAAAAAGAACTAGGTTTTAGTTAGTGCAGTGTTATGATTGTACAATATCATGCAATCGGCAATACGTTATCATAGAAATACCATAAAATTCAAGTTTACGATAGCTATGTGATTCTTAAAAAATATGTCAAAAACCTACCTGATCTCGAATTATCTCTTCCTAAGAATATATTACATTTAACTGAGAAGCAGCCACACCACTCTTGTCAGCTTTCATATGTGCCTGTCCTATTTTGTAACTGTACATGCATTTACTTGGTCGATGTCTATACCTTTATTAGAAGCTCTCTTTAAACACAACTATGATAGCACTTAACATCGTGTTTCTATATTGTAAAGAGAAAAGTTTAAATGAGATCGCTCTCATATAGCTTATATGAGGCCAATTCAATTTGTAGCCTTTAAATCTTGATTTGACGGCTATAAATAACTATAATGAACTCACCTACTCACTGATGTAACACACTCACTTACTCTACTGATTTGATACCCACCTTTGAATCAAAATTTAACGACTCAAAAAATTTTCCTCATGCTCTTTATATGAGAACGATCTCATGTAAAACCGTTCTCTAATATGGGCAAATTAATATAGGACAAATGATTTCTACGAATGAAACTATTAATATTGGATAGACGGTGTATGTGACATGAATAATTTAATTGTAGTAAATATATTATTAACAATGCAAAAAAGAAAAAGTTAAGCGCTTTGAGTCATCAGATCGAATCGAGATTCAATGGCTCTTGAACATGCTGACGTGCGTGAGGCTATGAGAAGGGTCCGCGTGCTAACAAGACTCAGTAAAACTACGTAATTTTAAGCACAAGTTATTTCTACATACTTCGAACATGATTAAAAAACTGAGCTTAATAGGTCGACCTGCCTGTCTTTATAGTTTGTTGATCGCTTTGAACACATGGGGCTGAAGCTCCTGGGGCTGAAGCTCCAAATTTCTCTACCAAATACATATCCATAATGGCTATTGCTTAGAAATTCGACTTTCGTTTTTTCTTGGTGCCTTCGTCCCTCCAGCTTCATGTGGTTTGCTTTAAACAAGAAAAGAGAGAAACAAAAAGAAAGGAAAGGGAAGAAGGAAGAAGAAAGAGTAAAGCGATTTATTCTGTATCCTATTTGTAATAAAGTTAGATTTGGTTTTACTCTCAATATTCTGGTCTTTTATTATGAAGCACAGAAAAATGTCGGTGTATCATTTTCTTTTCGATTGGTAAGAAAGTTCTATAGATTGTTCTCAGATAGTTATGTTTCCGAGCAGCAACTAAGGTACCTACATATATATATATATATATATATATATGTATAAAGAGAGAGAGAGATAATAGTTTATATGAGATCGTTCTCAGATAAGGAGCATGAGAACAATCTTTTGGGTCGTTGGATTCCGATATAACAATGAATATCAAATCATTGGGTAAGTGAGATCAATTCAAATCGTAGCCATTGGATCTTGATCTGATGGCTACAAGAGCGAATGATAGGTCATACTCACCTATATATATATAGAGAGAGAGAGAGAGAAGATAGTTTATATGAGACTATTCTCATATTCTTATGAGAACAGACTTTTGGGTCGTTAGATTTCGATTTGACAATGAGTATCAAATCAGTGGGTATGTGAGTCTGACCCATCATTCACCTTTGTAGCCATCAGATCAAGATCCAATGACTATGACTTAAACTGACCTCATATAAGCCGAATGAGAGCAATCTCATTTAAACTTTTCCTTATATATATTATAGTCTTTAATTATGAAGGCAGAGATAAAGCTAGGTATATCGTTTTCTTTTGGATTGGTCAGAGTTTTATGGATTGATCGTTTGATCTTTGATAATTATGTTTCCGAGTAGCTTCTAATTAAGATATATAGTTACTTCCTTTGGTTAATAGATACAATTTTCTATTTTTTAGTTCATTTGAAAAAAACTTTATTGATTAAAAGTGACAGGAGGGAGTACAAGATTGGCATCTAGCAATTAAAACATAGGAGTAGACTTTGGCTAAATGGGTGCTTTAGGGGCTGTTTGGATAGTGAAAGAGTAATGAATGTGAAATCAAATTCAGGTGAAAAAATTCATTGACTTTCATGATGAATGTGAAATTCGTTTGGATAGTGAAATTTTTAAGATGAATATAATTGGTCATGTGTTTGGATAGTAAATGTGATACAGTAAGTAATTTTTTACATTTTGACCATTTTACCCCTGCATGACCTCTTTTCTACACTCCGTCCGACATTAGTAATACCATATAATTTTTCAAAATGGATTAATTTTAGTTTAATTTAGAAAATTAAATTTTGGTACAAATTTGGGATGGAGGGAATACTGTTCATGAATCATGATGAGGGCAGAATTGTATTTTCGCAGATGAATTGAATTCACTTTCAGGTGAAAGTCCTCATGAGGACTTTCACCTGAAAGTGCTCTTTCACCCTGAATTTGTTCTTTCAGGTGAATTTTCTAATTCACCTGAAATTCACTACACAAACCTGTTTCACCCTCTTTCAGGTGAAAGAGGGCTGAATTGACAGTGAATTCAGCCCTCTTTCACTATCCAAACAGCCCCTTAATTGAAAGGTGAAGTCAAATCGAATGGACTTAGGATATACTCTCTATCCCATATTAATAGGTCCATTTGAGAAAACATTTCTTCCTTAATAAAAGCACCATTTGGCTTCATTTAAGTGCCTGGATGAACATGACCAACTATTTGGAGAGGCCGCAAATTCAAGTGGGTGGCTCCATTCAATACAAATTCACTATTTTATCAAATGGAGAAGCAGTATGTGTTTTTATGAAAAGTTGTGTCACGCCTCGTATTTTAAAAACTATTTTTAAAACAGAGTAATAGCGGAAAATCAGAGGATTATTCCTCTATGCGATACATAATTAGTTGAAAATTATCGACTAATGATTTATCGCACGCATAGAGGAATAATCCTCTGATTTTCTGCTACTACTCTGTTTTAAAAATGGTTTTTAAAATATGGGCCATGAAAATTGGTATCAGAGCATAACCTTTATCTGCAAGTCTAAAAGTCCTCTTATGATATATCTAGTTATAGCTGGGTGTTGAGTGAAGGTTAGCGATAGGTTGTTTTACCTTGTAGGTTGAATGACACCTTCAAGGAGAAATAGTCATACCGTAAAAAATTCTGATGATGGTGGAAATAGAGTGGGAAATTTCCAGCCAGAGGGATCTTCTCCTCATCAGATCTCTCGAGAGGAGTCCGTTGGAAGCATTGATGGATAGCTGAAGGCTACGCATGGGGCATCATCATCCAATGCTGGAGGTCAAAGAGGCCATGTCATTGATTATGAGTATACCGAGTCTGACCTTGAGGAACATCCCCTGGAAGACGAATCTACAGCAGAGTCAGACCATGCCATGGATTATGAGTATACCAAGTGTGACCTTGAGGAGCATCCCCTTGAAGAAGAATCTGCAATTGATGCTCAGCCGGCGAGGGTAATCTTCCCATCCGAGGATGGCACCCCTCAAGGATTATAGAGCTTGTTCCCCATATTGTGAGTGATCACCCAGTCTATCAGAGAGTGGAACATGAGGTAGACTTATGTGGCATTCTTTATAGGAGATTCATGTCTCTGGGTTACCGCTGGCCCCACATGACCATATGGGAGATGGCGTGGCACCAAGAGTTTATACCTGCACCAACTCATGTGGCCTTGGCTATATTTGATGAGTATCTTTGAATAAAAGAGACTTGGAGGAAGAAGTTGTTCTTTGGGTAGTAGTTGTAGTAGGGAAGCTTTGTTATAATAAGAATCTTTTGACTTATTTGTATCAGGGTTGAACTTTTATTATTATTGCAAATAATAATATGTGGATATTTTGATGTATTACAATTGCTCTTCGAGTGTTAGAAGTTTATTAACACTCAAAAGTTTGTCAACCCAGGTAGATAGGTGGATGAAGATTGGAATGATTGTAGAATCTTGATTTATCTTATGTAGATTTCTTTTTAGATTGGGCTGTGACTAGCATATTAACTGCTTAGCTTTGAAGGTGCATAAACTTTTGATGAAGGGAGGTGTAGCCTATCAAGTAAGTGAAATTACCTGTGAAGCAACTTATTTAAATTTGGAGGATATACCGATAGGACCTCAGTCTCCTGAGGAATTACCTGGTTTATCTTCTAGAATGGAAGTTGACTTTACAATAGAGTTGTGTCCTGGAACAACTCTAGTGTCAAGGCACCGTACAAGATGGCTCCAGCGGAATTGAATGAATTGAAGAAGCAATTACAAGAGTTTCACGACAAAGGATTTATTCGTCCAAGTGTTTCGCCTTGGGGAACACCAGTCCTGTTTGTCAAGAAGAAAGATTGTTCTATCAGAATGTGCATCGATTATAGGATGTTGAGCAAGGTGACTATTAAAAATAAATACCCATTGCCTTGGATAGATGATCTATTTGACCAGTTGCAAGTTTTCTCTCGAATTGACCTTCGTGCGAGCTAGTATCAGTTAAGGATTTGAGATGAACATTCCTAAGACTGCCTTTAGGACCAGGTATGGTCATTATGAATTCCTAGTAATGCACTTTGGATTAACCAATGCACCTACAACTTTTATGGATTTGATGAACAGAATCTATCAACCCTGGTTAGACCAGTTTGTCATTGTCTTGGTCGATGACATCCTTATTTATTCGTCATATCTCGAGGACCATGCTAAACATTTGGATTAGGTGTTAGGAGTGTTGAAAAAGCATCAGTTGTATGCCAAGTTTAGCAAGTGTAACTTTGGCTGGAGAGCATTAATTTCCTGGGGCATATTATTTCAAAGGATGACATATCTGTTGACCCATCTAAGATCGAGGCTATAGTCAATTGGGAGAGGCCAAAGACAGTCACCGAGATTAGAAGTTTTCTGGGTTTGACAGGGTATTATAGAAGATTCATTGAAGGTTTTTCTACCCTTGGCCTACCTTTGACCAAATTAACAAGGAAGGATGTAAAGTTTATCTGGGATGAAAATTGTGAAAATAGTTTCTTGGAGTTGATGAATAGATTAACTAGTGCACCAATTCTTACTCTTCCTTCAGGAGAAGGGGGTTTGGTGGTGTACAGTGATACTTTTGGAAAATGCTTAGGTTGTGTACTCATGCAGCGTGGCAAAGTTGTAGTTTATGGCTCAAGACAACTAAAGCCACATGAGAGAAATTACCCAACACATGACCTAGAGTTGGTTATAGTGGTGTTTGCATTGAAGTTGTGGAGCCACTATCTTTATGGTGTGCAGTTTGAAGTTTTTACATATTATCAAAGCTTGAAGTATATTTTCTCTCAGAGATACTTGAATTTAAGGCAAAGGCGTGGGTTCGAGTATCTCAAAGATTATGACTTCTCTATAGCTTACCACCCTAGCAAAGCTAATGTGGTGAGGAATGCACTTAGTAGAAAGTTAAAAACCCTTGCTGCTTTTATGATGGTCAAAGAGTGAGAATTGCTAGAATCTATGGCAAGTCTATACTTAGAACCTTCATCTAAAGGAGGGAAGTCATTTATGGCCAACTTTGTAGTTCAATCCGAGATTGTTGAGAAGATTATTATATCGCTGGCTTCGGATTCAGAAGTTCAAAACTTACTTAAGAAACTTGGGTTTGTTCGAGGAGTCGATGGGGGATTTTGATTGAAAGGTCGATTGGTAATCCCACTTGTCTCAGAACTGCATGGAGAATTATTGAGTGAGGTTCATCATTCCAAGTACACCATTCATTCGGGTGGGACAAAGATGTTCAAAGATTTGCAGCGTAACTTCTGGTAGGATGGAATGAAGAAGGACATTGGTCGGGTTGTAGTCAGATGTCTCACTTGTTAAGAAGTTAAAGCAGAACACCAGAGTCCTGGATGACTTTTACAGCCAATAGAGATTCCTTAGTGGTAGTGGGAGCACATCACTATGAATTTTGTGGTGGGCTTACCTCTTACTCAGAAGAAGCATATTGCTTTTTGGGTGATAGTAGATCGGTTGACCAAGTCTGCACACTTCTTACCGATTTAGTGGAAGCAGACTCCTGAAAGATTGACTTAGTTATATATCCAAGAAATTGTAAGATTGCATGGTGCTAGATTGACAGGGATCTTAGATTCATGTCACGCTATTAGAGAAGTATATAAGATGCTTTGAGCAATGCTCTCAATTTTAGCACGACGTATCACCCTCAGTTTGATGGGCAATCAGAAAGGACAATTTAGACTCTCGAAGACATGCTTCGAGTATGTGTGTTGGATTGAAAAGGTAATTGAGATGATCATTTACCTTTGATTGAAATTGCCTACAATAATAACTTCCATTATAGTATTGAGATAACGCAATATGAAGCTCTTTATAAACGTCCATGTAGATCTCCATCTTGTTGGAAAGAAGTTGGTAAGAAAGTTATGATCAAGTCAGAGATGCTACAGCTGGGTGCTGATAATGTGAAGTTTATTCGGGAAAAACTTCAGTTGGCCCAGGAACGATAGGAGTACTATGCAAATAGAAGGCGTAGAGATCTTCAGTTTTAGATTGGTGACCATGTTTTCTTGAAGGTCTCACCCATGCTTGGAATTATGCGATTTGGGAAGAAAAGGAAATTAAGTCCTCGGTTCTTAGGTCTTTTTGAAATCCTTGACCGGATTGGTAATTCAGCATATCGACTTGCTTTACCACCTAATTTGGATCATGTGCATAATATGTTCATGTTTCGCAGTTGAGGAAGTATTGATGTGATGTCGCGCATGTGGTTGACTATTCCATGATAGAACTAAAACCTAACTTGACCTATGAAGTGAAACTGATCAGGATTAAGGATCGAAGAAATCAGGTACTTAGGAATAGGGTGATTCCATTAGTCCTGGTTCTATGGTGCAATGATAATTTTGAGGAACTCACTTGGGAGACAGAAGAAGAGATGTAGTGCACTTACCCAAACTTGTTTGGGAAAGAATCTGTCACACCTGAAAAATTAGTAAGTATATTAAAACAGAAATTTGACCATCTTAATATTTGATTTAATTATGTTTTACTTTATGGGAATTAAAGTTGGTGAGAAGAGCTTTCCAACGCCTCTAACTATGCACGATTTAGAGTTCGGAGAGAAAAGATATGAGAGATTCAATTTTGTTTGTGCGTGGCTGCGATCAATCGCCATCGATCGGTATATTGAACCGATTGATCACCTATCAAAACAATCGATCGTAGTTACTGTGATTTTTGATTGTTTTGTTTTAGGTAAAGTGATTGATCGGCAAAAATTGTGATCGATCAGCTGTAATGCGGTAGTGTAGAACAGTGGATGCGACGATCGATCGTCATATCGCCGATCGATCGACGGTTGCGGTTTTGCGATTTATAGCTTATTTTTGGTTGTCATACGCCGATCGATCGTCGGTTGCGGTTTTGCGATTTCTAGCTTATTTTTGGGGTAGATTTGCATGGGAAAAATACCAAATCCCAACTGGACTTAAATTGCACGTCTCTAGAAAGATCTTGAGGCCTTCTCATTTGAGGGAAGTCCATGATATGGAAAATTAGTTTAAGAAGGGATTCTTCCCAAACTCTATATAAACCCTAGAGAGTTGGCTTGTGCTATTGCAAAACCAAGCCCTACAACGTCCAGAGACCTTTCCTTTCTCCTTCCTATGTTCACCCACCTCCTATAAGGCTTCTTCTTGTGGGAGTTTTTCAAAGAGTTTGGAGCGGGAGCTTTAGAGGAAGCGGAGGAGACGAGCAACGCGTAAAAAGGCTGAATTTTCAGTGAATTAAGAGTAGGATATTTTTCCCCTTTCTTCTCTTCTGTTATATGATATTTATAAGTATTTTGATTTAGTACTATAGAGTATTGTGTGGATTCTTGTGAGATGAATGAATTGTGTCATTATTTCTATGCATAGTGCATCATAATCATATATACATTCATGCTACATTTCTAGATGAGAATTCACACCTAAAGGCTGATGCTTCATTAATTTTCTAGAGACTAGAAGTTTTGATATTGCTTGGTTGACCATGATCCACATTGAGTTTTGTGTCTTAATGTGTGTCTTATATTAATTGTCTTATTTGGTATGTATTAATGTTTAAAACTGTGTTATATGTAAAGGAACATGAGAAAGGGGTGTACTTTAGTAAGTCCAGGTAATCTTAGGGTCTATAATTGGTTTAGAGGGGAGTATATGGTCTGTTAATGATATATTATCATCTATAATGTGTTATTAAGTGAGATAATCAAGTTTAATTAAGAGTCTTAATCTCGGCCAGAACTATTTCTGTTCTAAGAGTTTGTAATAAATAATTCGTAACTAATTCAAATAAAATAAGAAAAATATAAAATCAATTGTTAGAAACTAGACTCGTGAGGGTATTATCATAAAAATTTTAGAGGTTAACTCTTACTGTACAGAGCACAGTAGCCGTCAGAAGAGGACTGTTGTGCAGGAGGCAGTGAGCTGAATCTGAGAGAAGATACTAAGTATACAAATAACATCATGTAATATGATATGATAATAATTAACGTGTCAATACCAGTAATTGGACTATATACTTATGGAATATCACACTAAGAATTGGGTTGGAGGTAATCTAATTAGAAGGGATAATCCTTTGATCAAGAGATTCATAACTATCTATCTTAAAAGCATTGATGTCAGTTTGATATTTCACTTGGAATTCAAATCATCTAAGTTTCTTTGGTTTTCTTATCTCTGATATTTGTATTATAAAATTGCAATGCGTATGAGGAATTCCTATCTAGGGCTGAGCACGAAAGGTATGTATTGATTGTATGGTACTCCTTGGGTGAGTTGTTATTATTCGAAGTTTTTGGGTTATCTTGTTATTCCAAAAGTGATTTGCATGCCTTGAGAAGCTTGTTATTCTATGATACTCAAATGAGTGAGTTATGTATTGGCCAAAGACCTTGACACTTCTATCCATACTCTGTGAGAGAGTCTATTCTGGTAAGAGATATCTTATGATCTTAGAGTGTTGCGACCTCTTTTCCTTTGAGATATTGCTCATATTGATTTCATGATTGTTTCTTCTACTGGAGATCTTGCGAGACTCTCCCCGTGGTGGATTCATAGTATGCTCAATTAAGCCATTGCTAGATCTTGCGAGGTCACTTATATTTATGGAGTTGCGATTCAATACTGCCCGAAGGGAGGCACTATATGTACGTTAGATTGTGGACATTACAGAAGGTCCTCAGTCTCCGCCCATCATGTCCGTAAGCACTGGTGGGGCCAGCATCCTAGACGCATAGCAAGGTTCCAAAGAGAGGACCCCTAGGGTGGTTCTGTTATATTATGTTGTCACTTGCGAGCGACCAGTTCAGCGAGCAGAAATTGTAACTCCTTTCACTTTAGATGTCTGAAGCCTTTGATATAATTGTCATTCTCTCGTTACCCTTATGTGTGGTAGGAGCCTTATTGATGTTTTTCCTACATTTGTGAGTTGGAATTGTTGTTGACTAACCTTGCAGGTGTATCGACCTTGGTTCAGTTCAGATGTTGTGGAATGTCTATAACCTTTGTTATTCTTATTTCTCTTCATACTGCTTGTTTTAATTCAGTGGGTTTTTACATCCTACTGAGTGTTTCTATGAAATACTCATGCATCCTCTGATGCAGGCGCAAATGAAAATTGAGATTATGAAGGGCAGTAGTGGAAAGGTGGATTGCAGGCGCCGTGAAGAGTTTTAAAGACTATTTAGTTATTTGTTTTACTTTTATTGATGCTTATGACATTATTAGCAATTGTGTGTCATATACTTATAGGTTTATCTTATTTGATTTTTTTAATGGATTATTATTGAGTAAATTCATTTCATATTATTCAATGATGTCTGTTATTGTATCACACTGATTGCGGGCATAATCGGTTACACATCCTTTTGAGATGATTGTAATCAATGGTGAAATCGATTGTTCGGTCGCATGCCTGAGATCTCTACCTTGAAATGTATCTCGTTTGTTAGCTTCTGCAATCCGATCGAGGTATGGGATTTCAGGGCATGACAGAATCTACCTGAATTTTGAGAAAAAATTCATTTAAGGAGTGAAGAATGTAACACCTGGTCCTCTGTACTGCCAGGTGCACTGCAGTGGGCAACAGGTGGGTCATGTGAACTACCAAGTGCACTGTAGTGCCCAGTAGGTGGCTGAAGAGGTTGAAGTAAAAAGGCGAGAGGCAAGTGCTGGGCAAAGCAAACCGAAGAGAGAACTACCTAATGACTTCTGGCATTTTTCGACGAGCTTCGACGACGGCGACTCTGGCGACCTCGATGCCTATGGTGAATGGTTTTAAAAGAGAGAAGCGTTGGGGTGAGCAACAGGGAGGTGGCAGTCAGTGATGCCGGCGACGACGGCAACCCTGACGACTTCGACAACCTCTGGCGGATGGCGATTCGTCAACAGCGCGCATGCAAGGTAGGATCACATAACCTTATCATCCCAATTGTATTTTTGAGTTTTCCTCCGTCGAAGGGGACTGTAGATGCGCCGGTGGATGAGACGGCGACGGCGCACCTTCGTGCGAGCTGAGTGACAACACGGCATCAACAAGAAGTTGACTACGACATGGGTCGACTGACAGTGCCGTGGTGGAGTAGCATTTGAAGAAGAAGAAGGGGTGGCGGCGGCGGGGTCATGCCAAAGGGACTGCCTCTAGACCCCTACTGCCCACGGGAAGCCATGAACTCAATGGCACCAGCACGGCGATAGAGGTGGCAAAGGTGGCGACCAAAAAGGTGCCGCCTTTGCCATTGAGCAAAGGACACAGCAGTCGCCATGAGAGGGAAATGCTATCGATAGGTTTCTTCCGGCCAGGAGTGGCCGGCGTGGCAGTGGCAGCGGCCGAAAGGTACCGACATTGTCACTGTCGTTGGGTTTTTCATTTAGTCCGACCTCGGGGGAAGAAAGGAGGGGAGATGAGGCGCAGGTGGCCGCCACCAATCAATCACAGTGACGGCGGGCAGGCAGAGCCTGCTGCCACCATAACCGGTCGTCTCGTTGAGGGAGACGACCGGTTTGGTTCAGGCACAGGGCAGACTGGACCGATCCAATACCAGGTCAAATCGGTTTAATAAATAGGTCTGGTTCAGTGACCGGTTCACTCCCAGACCGAACCTCGGTTCAGTAAATAAACCCGGTTCACAAGCCAGTTTGAATTTTGAACTACTGGTAGACATTCACCGACAGTTAAAACTGCTAACATCTAACGGTCGAATGTGACCGTCTGTGTATTTAAGTGCAGTATAGTACATACAAAGCTAGTATGGTGCATAGACACATTCTATTAGTTTTGGGCTGTTTGATAAATGATTTCAAGCCATAATTGGTGTATTAGCCTTACATGTTTGATGTTACAGTATTAAGCGCATTTGTCCCTTTTTTATGCTGACTGAGAGCAGAGGACTTTAATGATAAGGAAAAACTTGACTAATAAACCTAGTTGGTTTAGAGACAATCATTTTATGAAAGATAATAAAATGATGACTTGAGGGCTAGGCTTGAGAGTTGGGAAGAACCTAATCAAGATAAAGACTAAAATGACCTTGGGATTGGGAGTCAGTGTATGAGTGTGAAGGAGTTCCGATCATGCGACCGAATGACTATTAAGTCAAAGATCAGAGTACTTGTTGAGCTTTTGAGCCAGCAGTTGAATTATATGCTATAGCTCTAAGAGGGTTTCATACTGGTAATACTGTGATACCTGTTAAGGATCACAAAGTATTGGTTGAGGTTGTATTGCATCTTTCGACTGGTGTAAGCTAGCTCTGCCGTCTGTATCTTCTTTATAGATTTTAGAGAGAGTATTCACATCTTCCCATTGGTGGAAGCTCTGTGTCATGGCACCTGATGAGGACCAACTTCTATTGGTCAGGCTTAAGCTATTGTATCTTTCTATGGATTTTAGAGAAAGAGCATGTGCTTTTATTTTGGCCGATATTTGCATATTTCTATGGATTTTAGATAGAGCATTACATCTTCTATTAGTCAGGCTTAAGCTGTTTGCTTCTTCGCTAGCATCCTGGAAGGCTGCGTTATCCCGACCCACATCTTGTCTAGGAGCTGATGTAGAGCCAGACCCTTCCGACAGTCATACCTTCAGAGGTAAGGAATGGGCGAGGCAGCTACCTTTGAGGGATTTAGGGCATGCCGTGATTACCGGTATTAACTGGAGTAATAATCACTGTGTTTTTAAAATACAGGCCATGACAAGTTGAAATCTAAATTTTATTTAGTTTGCAAGAAAAACAAACAGATTTATATAATTCTTCGTAAGCTTGCACCACTCGATTTGATAAAAGGTGGTATTAAGAAAACAACCTTTTCAGTTCATCCACCAAACCATTTTAATGCATCCACTAATTGTAACAAGAAATGGGACTATTAATGCGGAATGCATTTTTTTTTTCAATTTGGATAGGGATGGAGTCCATCCCATGGTAATAGCTACAATTGGGTTTCATGTTAATAGCTACACTTGGGAAAATTGTGGTATGGCCCACAACTGAAAGAATAGCTAGGTACTAAATTAAAAAAAAATACATATCTCAAGCTTCTTACAACTCGGCTCCCAGGCTAAGCAACCCAGCCACTTAAATTTAGCCAAGGTTAGAACTAGGGCTGTAAACGAGCTGAGCTTAGGCATGGCTCAGCTCTAGCACGTAGCCTCCCTGCTCAAGCTCGGCTCGTTAAAGATTCTAGAGCTTGGCTCAAGCTCGAGTGAAAGCCCGGCTAGCCCCGAGCTCGGCTTATTAAAAAATTTTATAGAATAAAATTAAAATACAAAATAGTATATTTGTATATATCTATATTTATATAAATATATATATAATAACGAGCAGAGCTCGAACAGGCTCGTGAGCTTGTTCGCGCAGAGACGAGACGAGTATCATTGAGCCCAAAATCAGGCCGAGCAGAGCCGAACTGGATAAGCTCGCGAGCGGCTTAGCCCATTTACACCCTTAGTTAGAACCTACTAGGGGACAAGCATTTTTTCCAAATGTGAGTTATAAATAATGGAAGGAGGGGACTATTACAAAAGTTTTCTTCTTTTTCTTGATGCATACTCCCTTCGTCCTAAAATACCTGCCACATCCTAAAAATGTGGGTAGTGTTAAACACTTTTTAGAATATGGCAGGTATTTCAGGATGGAGTATTACAAAAGAAAAGTGCATTGTATAAAAAGAAATGAAAAAATAATATGTATTACAGAAGAATGCCCAAATTCTAAATGGTACTCCTCACATTAACCGACTGTTTGATTTTAAAAAATGAACTACAATTACATCATATTTAAAAATAAAACAGTACTATTAAAATGGGATGTTGTACAACAAAACCGCACAACATTTTGGTACCCGTCAAATTTGGCTCCGCTATCCTCTCTTTTTTTATTTGCACTTCTAGAGAGTTGTCTGATAAATTGATTGCTGCTATAGTAGGACTTTCGAAGGCCAGAAATTGCATATGGAGAACATCTCACACGACCATGACATAGTCATCTTGTCCTGTTATAACGGCCAAAATAGGCTTCATCAGCTCTATTGGTTGTTTTATAACTTAGGTTCCTCAATTTTACCACCTATTTGATCTGTTCTAAGCTAACCGAGTTCAAATTTCTTATGTTTGCCTAATATTGTGTGGCTCATCTGAGATATTAGCTTCTCATCAATTTTATTTCTATCAGATCTTTCTATCTGCATATTCATTCAATCTTTTTTTAAGCTACATTCATTTTCTGTAAAAAACTGATGGGAATGTGAAACATAATGCTATGCAATTTCTCAGTAATTATAGGATTAATCAAAGATGCAGTTATGGAAAATTAGCTGAACGGTTTCCCTACCCCTTCTAGTCGGGTCCTGAGGGCTCGAACACCCTGGTTGACACAAAAAAAATGCTGAAAGACTTCTCTTTCTTGGTCAATAAGTTTCACAAAAAAACTAAAATTAGTCCGAAGTGACACTTTCTTTAGGTGCCTAGCTATGACACACTTTGTCAAGATTTGAAGTTCCTTATCAGCATGTGCTTATGCGTTTAATAATTTTTTTTCTTAGAAATGTACTTGTGATCTATGGCTGTGGATGAAATAGAAGATCATTTTTATATATACTCCATCTGTCCAATGAAGTTCACCGGCATTTGAAAAAACATGGGTCCATAATTACATGGTTGACTTTACTCCCTCGGGACCAAAAAATACCGAATGGGGGGGGTACTCTTTATTGTTTTTACAGGCCTTTGAGTCCAATAAATTTCACTCGATTTGCAATGCTGACGAGTTCCATTGGTCGGAGGGAATATCATGGAGCATCTCTATTGTTCATAAATTAATTTACAGTTAATATTCGTAATTTCCTAAATTGCCAATCACAAGGAAGGGACATAGAAAACCTGTCATTTTTCAAGTCAGTGTCATATAGAATCGTCCCTTGGGCACGTACATACATCTATATTGTTCTATTTACATTAAATATGAAAATATTGAACAGTCCAAAGACATAAGATAGTCATAATCTAGAGGCCTTTCTAAAAACATAATCTAAACGTCTTTATCAGTTACTATTAAATTAATGAAGGCCACAATAGAAGACTAATTCAAACTTCAAAGTACAACAAATGTTAGATGGTACCGTTCCTTTTCCTTTGAATTCCCTTTTTGTCATGAAAATCTTCAAATACCTTCACTATATAAACTATGCTCCCCAATTACCAAAACCACAAATCACAATCAGCCTTCAACTCAACTCAACTCAACTTCAATGGCTGTCCCTTCCATCCTCTCATTGTCACAGCCCGGGTTTTTAAAACCATTTTTAAATCAGAGTGGTAGCGAAAAAACTCGAGGATTGTTCCTCTAAGCGATAAATCTTTGGTTGAAAAATTTTCGACTAAGCATCTAGGCCGTGATAACTGGGGTTCACAAATATGGATACAAAACCATATATACATATAGTAATACAAGATGCAAAGTCGATTATACTAAAGCAAGTCCTCTAAGTGCAAGTCTATCATCCATCTCAAAATAAACTAGAAATAGTCGGCGCTCGCGCCTTAATACAAGAGCTAGAACAAACTCGAATAGGAGATATGTTCAGCAATCTGATCGTCCTCACCACCTAGCTCCCAAGGCACGTGAAGTCAATCCTCCACAGCAGCACCTACATCACATAAGGATGCTGAGTATAAAAATACTCAGTGGGATACCATAACACAGTCATCAACATTACAACAAATTAGGATTTGCATTAACATGTTATGCAACCTATTACAGGATTTCACTTGAATCTTTTATTAATCTTTCAAGCAAGTCTTTTATTGCTTCCCAAGTTCAAGTTCAACAATTAAGTCTTTGTCCCATAGATAGACTCACTGAATGTCATACCTACATGACAGACAGCACGAAACACTGTGACTATCACTTCGGTTAATACCGATAATCACGGCACGCCCTGAATCTCTCAAGGGTGACTGCCTCGCCCATTCCTTACCTTAAAAGGTATGACCGTCGGAAGCGTCTGGCTCCACATCAGCTCCTAGACTCGATGTGAATCGGGAAACGCAGCCTTCTAGGATGCTAACGTCTCCAATGTTGTACACAGTAAACCACCTGGCAACCAAGGCTCAGGATGTGTGGCTCTCTCTAAAATCCATAAAGAATAAGCACGCTCTCTCTAAAATCCATAGAGAAGAGGTAACAGCTTAAGCCTGACTAATAGAATATGTAATGCTCTCTCTAAAATCCATAGAAAGATGCAAACATGGGCCAAAATAACATATCATTGTTCTCTCTAAAATCCATAGAGAGGTATAACAGCTTAAGCCTGGCCAATAGACGTTGGTCCTTGTTAGGTACCATGACACAGAGCTTCCACCAGTCAGAAGATGTGAATGCTCTCTAAAATCCATAGAGAGATACAAACGGCAGAGCTTCCATCAATCGGAAGATGCAACACCACCCCATTCTATTCCTTGTGATCCTTAATAGGTATCACAGTATTACTAGTATGAAACCATCATATACCATTCGCAACTGTTGGCTTAATAGCTCAACAAATAGCCTGACCTTTGACTTAATAGTCATTCGGTCGCTTGATCGGAAGTCACTCACACTCATACACTGACTCCCAATCCCAAGGGCATTTTAGTCTTTATCTTGATTAGGTTCTTCCCAACCTCAAGCTCAGCCCTCAAGTCATCATTTTATTATCTTTCATAAAATGATTATGTCTCTAAACCATCTAGGTTTATTAGTCGGGTTTTTCTTTACATTTAAGTCCTTAGCTATCTGTCATCATAACATAAGAGACTAAGGCCCTTAATACTATAACCTCGCACACATACCAATAACATACCGATTAGGGCTTGAAATTATTTATTAAACAGCCCAAAATTACTAAAAAGAGCCTATGTACCATTCTGGCTCTGTATGTACTATACTGCATTCAATTACACAGACAGCCAGGCTTCACCGTCAGTTGTGGCCAGTTTTAACTGTCGGTTGAGGTCCACAGGCAGTTCAAAATCTAAACCAGCTTATGAATCGGGTTTATTATGGAACCGGGTTCGATTTATAACTGGATCGAACTGGGTTCGGTCTGCCTGAACCAGTTTATTTATTGAACCGGGTTCGGTCTAATCATGGACCGAACCGGGTTCGGTTTAACTATCACCGAACCGGGTTCCGGTTCGGTTTGACAATCCGGTTCAGAATCCTGGACCGAACCGGTCGTCTTCCCCAGGAAGACGACCAGTTCGGTCGTCTTTTACCCGTGCGAAAGTGGCGGCCGACACCGCCGCCGTCGTCGGGCCGCCACCGCTAAGCCGACGCGCCCCTCTTCTTCTCTTCTCCTCCACCGAACGTCAGACCGTAATCCGGCCGGATTTGGGGAGGGGAAGGAAAAATGGCAGCAGCAAAAAGCTGCTACCTTTACTTCTTCCACCGTGGCCGGCGGCCTGGTGGAGGTCGATTTGACCCCCGTCAACTCGCCGTCGGCCCCTTATCTCCTCCTTAAGAGGGGGGGGGGGGGGGGGGGGGTTATGGGATCCTACCTTGCCTGAGGTCGAGTCGCCGTCCGCCGGAGGTAGTCGAGGTTGTCGAGCTCGACGTCAGGAGTCGCTAGACGTTGCTGGGGTCGCCGGAAATCTCAGTCGTCGCCGGTAATCGCAGTCATCCTTTAGCTTACCTGCTTGATGGTGGTAGCATTATACCTGGCCGTTCAGCCGGCCAAGTGCTACATGCAGCCATCCACCAGCTGCTTCCAGTAATACACCTGGCCATTCAGCCGGCCAGGTCTTACACTCATGGCCTTCTCTTCTTTCTTTCTTCTTCCTTATCGGAGTCATCCTTTTAAACCATAGCAAGAAGGGGAGAAAAGGTGGTAAACTTCCCCCAGGCCCCAAAAAGCTTCCCATTATTGGCAACCTGCACCAACTCACAAGTGCACCCCACCAAGCCATGACCAAGCTAGCCAAAGAGCATGGCCCCCTCATGTACCTTCAACTAGGCTGCTTGCCCCATGTCATAGTTTCAAATGCCAAGTATGCTGAAGAGGTTCTTAGAATTAAAGACATTGAGACTGCCACTAGGCCGGAGTTGCCATCTCTCAGGAAACTCACATACAATTACAAGGACCTAGTCTTTGCACCATATGGAGATTACTGGAGGCATATGAGGAAGATTTCCACACTTGAGCTCTTTACAGTCAAAAGGGCGCAGTCGTTTAAACCCGATCGAGAGGAGGAGGTGGCCAAGATGATTGAATCGATATCAAGAACTTCTATGGAGGAAGGAGTTGTCAATCTCAGTGAGATGACAATGGTTCTCTTGGTAGGAGCCATGTTGAAGAAACTGAGAAGAGCAAATTTCAAGGGCTCATTAAGGAGGCTCAGGCCATGTTTGCAGGTTTCTTTGTGGGTGATCACTTCCCAATGTTTGGGTGGATAGATACTCTCACAGGGATGTCTAATAGGCTCAAAAAAGTTTTTAACGAGTTCGATGGATTCTACGATGCCGTTATAGAAGAGCATATATCAGCCAAGGAGGACATATCTGAGCAAGAAGACTTTATTGATGTCCTGCTTAGAATCCAAAAGGAGTTCAAGCTCACAAGGGACCACATCAAAGGCGTTCTTATGGTATATCATCTTAAGTGAACTTAGTTATTGCTTTACCATGTTCCTCTTAACCTTATTTTGACCATATGTGAGATGTAATTGATGTATTTATATATGTATCTACTTTTGTAGGATATTTTCATTGGAGGAACAGACACAAGTGCATCTTCGATGGAATGGGTGATGACAGAGCTATTGAGAAACAAGAGAGTGATGATTAAAGCACAAGAAGAAGTTAGAAGAGTTGTTGGAAGCAAAGAAAAAGTGGAAGAGAGTGACATTAAGCAGCTCTATTATTTGAGTGCAATAATGAAGGAGACACTAAGGCTGCATCCACCATCTCCTGTTATCCACCATGCAGCCACACAAAAATGCACTCTTGGTGGATATGAAGTTGAGCCCAAAACCAGTGTTCTTATCAACATATTTGCCATCGGCCGGGACCCCGAATCATGGGTAAATCCGGAGGAGTTTCTCCCGGAGAGGTTCTTGGAGAGCTCTATTAATTACAAGGGGCAGCATTTTGAGCTGTTACCTTTTGGCTCTGGCCGGAGGATATGCCCCGGGATGTATATCGGAGTGGCCATTGTGGAGCTGACCCTAGCTAATCTTCTTTACTCGTTTAATTGGGATGTACCAGAGGGGCTGGCTGATCAAGTTATGGACCTCAGGGAAACTACTGGCATCACTGTTCATAAGAAGTCTCATCTTCTTCTCAAGCCGACCACTGTTTATGCTATCTAGCTAGCTTTCTAAACTTCTTCGAATGTTGTGATTCTCAATTTGTTTGAATAACGTACATGCACATGAATTTTGGTATTTATCCATTCTTCTTTGTGAAGTTGACTCGTATGTTAGCGCATAAGGTTCGAAATTTAAAAGAAAAATTGTTGATCTTTTTTTAAAATTCTCAAGATTGTATCACAGTGTAAGTTAAAAACAATACATTGAATTGATGTTAAGTTTGCATATAAAGACTAAGTTAGCTTCTTTAATCCCATAAAAGATACTCCCTCCTTAAACCTTTAATTGAGGCACTTAGCAAAACATGCGTACCAAAATTAGATAATATTGCTCCCTAATTATTCTCCATCCAGGCGGCCAGAGACAGTGACAATGGCCGCCTGGCAACGACCCTAGGTTGAGGTCGAGCTCAAATTCAATAGGCCTCCATGATGAAAGACTTGCTCTCTGAAAAAGCCTAGGCTTTTACTCTGGACCACGCATCTCAATAAAATCAACTGGTTATGTGACGGTCTCAATTAAAAGTGACCAAAGGGAGTACTCCATAACATTTAGGAGCATGTAAGGTAAAGAATGAATCCTAGAATAGTCAATTACAGATCCCATGTGGAACATATTTCAACAGTACTTTTTGTATGGCCAAATGAGGAATAATCCTATTGAGGACATGGTGAAATTGTATGTAGTACTCCCTCCCGTCACTTTTAAGTGAGACTATCACATAATTGGTAAATTTTATTGAGATGTGGGGGTTCAAAAGGGAATAGTATCATCTACTTTTGGTATGAATATTTTTACTAATTACTTCAATTAAAAGTGACCGGAGGGAGTATTTATTAATAGAGTGTAAGCCCATGAACTGTTGGTGAACAGTGAACACTCATCATCCACCTTATTGTGGGTCCATGAAACAAAAATCTACATGTTATGGAATCTGGCGGCCAGGCTCCATAACTTCATGAATAGGAGTCTTGGTTGTAAGGATCGACGGCGCACAGGCATGTTCTATGTGCGCCATGAAAAACTACTTTTGCTGGTGGTACGAGGCCGATGAAAAATGCTTTCTGGATTGAGTTGGCATGCAAGTGTTTGAAACCTAGTTGCCTCCTTATTTTTGTCGTCACATCAAAAGCTAACATCCCAAATCGTCTAAACTCACAAACGCGAATGAGCCTTAGCTTATATTAATAGGGTTCAAAGATAGGAGGAGCATAGCCACAAATTAGGGGTTCAAAAGTGCGCCATATATATATAGGGAAAAGTTTAAATGAGATCGCTCTCATATAGCTTATATATGAGGCCACTTTAAATCGTAGCCCTTGGATCTTGATCTAATGGCTACAAATAGCCATAATGATCTCACCCACTCTTTGATGTGACATACTCACCTACCCACTGATTTAATATCCATCCTCCGATACTTTAAATCGTAGCCCTTGGATCTTGATCTAATGGCTACAAATTGCCATAATGATCTCACCCACTCCTTGATGTGACACACTCACCTACCCACTGATTTAATATCTATCCTCCGATCAGAATCCAACGGCTATAAAGATTGGCCTCATACTTCTTATATGAGAATGATCTCATGTAAACCCTTCTCATATATATATATATATTAATCGTGTTCTTATGCTATTTAATATGCATATCTTATCATCTCGAGCCATTGACAGGGCAGGTGGTGATTCACACTTACCTGCCCACTGATTTGACACTAGTAGTTGTCTCAAAATTTAATGGTTCCAAATGACTCGGCTCATGCAACTGTTTAAGACCTGTTTCATGTAAACCAGACACTTATAATAATTTCATATATTTTCTATTTTTCACATATTATGCATGTAAGAATCGTATGATCCCTTTTTCTTGTATTATTTCCCGTCACTCGTGTCATATTAATTGAAAAAATTAGTTTCCATTTTTTGATTAGTTTTTATTTTTTAATATCTTGTTATTTTTCACATATTTTCCCATATTTTTTCAATTAAGTACATATTTTCCCACCCTTTTAAGGTATCGCCCCACCCCACAAAGCGACATTCGATTTTCTCAATTCAGATGCTTTATTTTCCTTTAGCCCACCCCATCATATCACTCTCTATACCTCGTTATGGTAATTTCTTTCATGATAAACATTAATCTCTCTAAAGGTTGTCCACCGGTGACAAGGTCAATGACGGTGACCATCGGCAACCTCTCGAGCAGCTGCCTAGCTATTGAAGACCACCAACAACCATATTTGTCTCTCGGCTTCTCTTTTTTTAGTGTCATCAAAACCACGTATTATCATGCCCAAATTTACACCAGGATAAGAGACTGCATGCTTTCAAACAGGGGCGGAGGGAGGGGTGTCTGAAGTCTTTTAGACCTGATTAGAAGGGTTATGACAACTAACCACTTAGAATACCGTGTATGTTGCTGCCAAACCCTTTGGGTGCAGACAAGGCTCACCTATCGTACTCACCAGGTAAATTGGGATATAATCCTATATATATATATATATTAAAAAACTAACAGACATCACACCAACTCCTCGTTGGTTTGAAACGAAGAAAACTTTTTTATATATTTCAATTTAGAGATATAAGAAAAGGTACAATTCAAAATACTTATGAGCTAGTCTCTAATTTAAACAAGACTAAACAAAGGTTATCCTAACGCAGAATGAAATAATAGGAGTTTGGGCCTCGTCTTGCCGTCTCTCTCTCTTGTAGTTGAAATCCAGGGGCCATGGATGGCCCATGGGAAGAGAGGCCACATAGCCACATAAAGTTTTTGTCCAATGAAAGCAACTCAAAAGCGCTGGGGCCAGGGCCCTCCACTGTCTATACATAGTTCTGCGGCTTCCACACCTGCTTCCGAAGGAATTACCTTATGATGTGAGATAAGTGGGGTGGGGAGATACTTAAGCGGGGTTTAAAAATAGGAAAAAGCTGGCCAACGCTGTAAAGCAGGCAGCCATCTAAATGGGACCCATATGATCTGATGGCCAGGATTTTGGCTGTTTTCATTGGTACCTAAAACCTGGCCATACTATATATTCCCTCTTTTCCAAAATATTATGTATATTTAAAAAAATTCTTATTTTTATTGAACTATAAAGCCCATAAGAAATTCATGTGACTTGTTCTCCCTTATGTCACATTGTTCTTGAACAAAGTTCTAATCAATCTTTCTAAATCTCTTCCAATTTTGGAAAGAGGAAGCCACGCGATTTGGCAAAATGTATATAATATTTTAAAATAATAATATTTTGAAATGTACATAGTATTTTGGAATGGCGGGAGTATGATATACCCATATTTTCTTACCGAGGGTAGGGCAGAAAATATCCGGTAAGTCTGGCGCACATTGTTTTTTATTTCGTACTCAACCAACGATGCGTGCTGGCGCACGTTATCAAAATCCATGCATTAGATCTGCTTCTTTGTCTCCCGCTCTCCGCCAATCATCTCCTCCTCCGCTCCCCCCACCGCCTCCTCGGCCACCGCCACCTGCACCTCGACTGGAAAAGATCCAGCGGAATCTCAGCAAAGGTTGGACACTTATTCTACTGCCTTTCTCTGAATGATAACACTCCCTCCGTCATGTTTTATATGCTTCGTTTGGAAATGAGGACAGTACAGGATGCTCCATTTGGTCAATTTCAGTGGATTTTGAACATTTTTTTTTCATACGGAGCATCTAAAATAAGACAGAGGGAGTAATATGTACACATTTTACCAGTTATAAACTTCCTCCGTTCGATTTTAGATGCTCCATCTTGGAAAAGAAGACATTCCCGTTTTAGATGCTCCACATGGTCAATTTGAGTGAATTTGAACCTCAGCTTCCCCCCTTAGTTGGGGGTGGGGTTTCCATCATTCAATAAAAATCAACATGTTTCCAGATGGAGCAATCAAAACAGGACAGAGGGAGTATTAGGTACCAAACGTATATAAACTGCTCTAGAAATGTTCCTATTTGGTTTCTCTGTGAATCTCCGAAAATGCTTTATACACTGTGAAAATTGAATTGTTTTAAGCCACAATGAACCCTCCATGTTGGAAAATGGTCTCCTCTGTGGCTCAGAAGTAGGTCAGACTGTATTTATTTTTTCCGGACACAGGAAAGAGGGTAATGTTCCTACCCTTTTCGGACGTAGGGAGTAATTTCTTGTGGATGAGTTGCTCGTCCTCTTTCTCCTTTGCTTCTGTTTTATAATCCAGGAAAAAAAAACATTTTGAGAGATTGAAAAGTAGGGCTATTTGGATTGGAAAGTAAACTTTGTTGTTCTCTTGTATCAATGGCTTTGTACATTCTAGATTGCTTTGTGGGTGAGTTCAAAGGGCTGCAGTGAGAGTTGATTATGTGAACATTAGAAATGATGGTCCCTCTTTGTGTGGTTGACTTTCCTTTTGAGAGGATGAGAGGCTATTCTATTAATGTTTCTACTCGGTTTTTTAAAGAATCTTGATTACTTATGCTTCATTATTTCTTGGAGTCTTGTTTGTTTGTCTCATTGTAGTTAATCCTTTCGGACAGAGATGAAGAAAAAAAATCATTTTGAGAGAGATTAGAACAGTTGGGTAGCCAAAACAAGGCTATTCTGCTAGTTTTTCATTTTAAGTCAGATTTGTTCTTGTGCCAATGCCTCTGTACATTCTACATTGCTTTGTGGGGTGAGTCATGGGGCTTATGTCAGAGTTGTTAATGTGAACTTTAAAAAAGATGGACTCTCTTTCTGGGGTTGAATTTCTTTTTGAGGATAAGAGAGTTATGTGACAAAGGTGTCACAACAAAACTGGCAATGAGGATTATGTGAGATAGGGCAGGGGTAGGGCAGACTGGAGGAGGAAAGAGACGTGAGATAGGAGTTGATGAGGAGAGAGAGACAGAGTAGGAAATGGCAAGAGAACAGGGCCAAGCAAGGCGTCTTTTTCGGGCACTTGTTGGCTGCTCATGTCGGCCAGGTGAAATAATTCTATGCTTGGAATATGTTGTCCGCATTGAATCAAATAACATTCTCTTAAAACCACTCTAAGTTTCTTTGGAATCTAACACCTAAGATTAAACTTATCTTATGACCTTCTAAGAACTTTTTGTTTGCTCACCATGGATTAGTGTCGTGAGATCCATTGTAATTCCAGATGGGAGTCATAGAACAACTAATAATTCCAATAAGTTGCCTAACCAATATAAAGCATTTTGAAGGCCATTTATATGTATGCTTATTTTGTCTAACAAAGATGGTGAAACTAAGTTAAGCATTTTAGATGATAATGTACATGCTCTGCATCAATTGCATCACTGCTATATTTTGAAAACAATGGTCCCATATATTAGAGGTTATTCACAAGCCCATAGGTTCATCGTGCATGAAATCTATTCCAAGTGTAGCATGACTCTTTGTGTATTCATATCTTATTTATTATGAGAGCTTCTAATGTTGCTGAGTTTCATCACTCATTCACTAGTTTTGGTTCTGCACCTCATTTATTTAAACAAAGAAGGGTTCCTCCTTTTGCACTTCCATCTAGTTGATTTTTAGTTGGGAATGTTTACTTTGCAATCGCTCAATGGCACATGGCAACCATGTATGGGTCATATACCACACAAATAGTGAACAATAGCAAAGAAATTCTTCCATTTGGACAACCTATACTCCCCATGCTTCCCATGTTTGGAATTCTATTATATCTCTTCGTCAAGGTATGATGGGTGGCTGTCATTTTAAGATTGGAAATGGGGTTAATACAAAGATGTGGATGAATCTTTGGATTGAGCACTTTCCTTTATACTTGAAATTTGGGCACAAAAATATGCTTAAGGTTGGGGGTGACACTTCAGGCACAGTTGTAGATTCAATCCTTAATGGGCACTGGAATTTGCAGACAGACTCGTCTAGTTCTAAGGATATTATATCTTATATAAATCTTCGAGTTCCTGTTCTTACTAATAAAATTTATTCCATTGGTTGGAGAACTCCTTCTGGAAAATTTTCAGCCTGCTTGGGATTTCTTTTGTCAGTCCGTCCTGATTGTTGACCGGTGGACTCTTGTCTATCACAAAAAATAGATAAATAGGCAGTCCTTCATTTCTTAGCTTGCTCTTTCCGGTGGTCTTATGACTCTAGATTTTCTTGAAAAGAGATGCATATCATTAGTTAATTGTTGTTATGTTATCTTTCATGCAATTGAAAGTTCGATCACCTCTTTTTCGAATGAAGTTTCAACAAGGTTATTTGGCGAGATCTACTTCTCAAACGCCATATTCAGCATTATGTTGGAAGCTTCTCTGACAAATTATCATGGATTCTATTATTCTGTCACTCAAATAAATATGCTGGTCTTCTTTTAAAGCATATCTTTAATGTTTATATCTCAGCAGTTTGGTATGAGCGAAATAAACGGAATTTTGAAGAATCAATCTCTTCTACAAATGGCATCATTTGCAGAATTCTTAATCAAGTGAAAATAACATTTGATGCACTGGGATTCAAAAGCTTAGTCCTTCAGCATTGTGCTTACTTATCTGATTTCTTTGATTAAGTTTTTCTTTAGTTTTATTTTAGAAGATGTTTTTCTCCTAGCAGAACTGTTTTCTAGGTGTTTAATCACCTTTCTTTTGTAGTTTCTTCCCCTTGGGGGTTTTTGCAATAAAATTCTAAATCATCCAAAAAAACAATAGCAAAAGCTAATATGATGAATTACTAGCTACATCTGGTTAATTATCAAATGTATTACTGGCCTCAGCTTGTTGTTTGGCCAATGAAAGGACGTTTGCATTGCCAATGATATTAATTGGGGATACTTTTTCAACTGAAAGTAGACCTGCACATTAATTACCAATGCACAATCATAACTTTTCCATTTTTTCCATCCTGGATTGTTTGTATAGTGCTAACAAACTATATGGGATGTCATGACCATCAGTATGGCATATTCTTTATGGTTACAACTTTTACATCAGGTTACTAATGAGAGTACTAGTTGAAACTAATTACGAGTTAGTGGAAACTTTCTGACATTAATTGACTCACAACTAAATGTGGGTTTCTTCTAAGTTCATAATCATTTTAATATAGAGGAAACTGTTTAGCATATAAGGATTATTTCTCTCTTTTCTCTCTCTAGCATAAGAAAACACTCTTGGAATTCCCATAGGTAACTAAGGTGATGAAACACTACAGATAATATAAATTTGATGCTATGTGTAGAAGATGCCAACTAAGACCAATAAACTTTTTAACATAAAAAATTATCAAAGTTCCCAATTTCTTGAAATAAGAAGATGGGGATTTTGATGAGCTTATGAGAAAGCGAAATATGATATATTAGCTGATGAGTCAGGGTCAGGTGACCATGCTACTGTGAGATATTTAGCTGCTTTATATTACAAATGGAGGATGTATACTAGGACCGATTAGTCAAGGTCCTGAGGGAGATATTCCTGTTCATTTGTTAATAACGTTATAGGCGGTTGCATCCCTCGCACGCTTGCAGCAATATATAGGCATAGGGCCACATGTGGTACTGGTGCATTGCAGTGAGCATGCCATGAGCGTTCCCTTCTGCGAAAGCATGCAGCTTTTTTTAATGTCAGCAGATAGCTTTTTTATTCATCTTGTGGCTTGCCTCCCCTTCTTAATTTGCCCAACTTTTGTCTTTTTAAAAAGAACAACAAAAACAATAAATCTAGCTTTGTGCCTAGGTTGAATGGCAAGAACAATTAGCAACCCACAATAATGATTGGTTAATTCTTAGAGAGTATTTATATTCTCATAACACATATCGGATAATGGTTGGTCCTACGTAAGTAGTAACACTTTGATATGTGATCGGGTTCTACTTAATAAAAACTTCGACTGACTATATGTGGATCAATTATTTAGTTTCTACTTATCAGCCTGTGATGAAAGTGTATTATTTTCTTATCTTTTAGCAAATAATTTTTTTGCATTTGAAATGTTATTTTTTTTGTAATTTCTATTGTTCAGAAAGTTTATTTCTATTCTTATGTTGATAACATTTTATATGGCTAAGTAGACTAGCATCATATGCCAAAGATATCCTACAAACTGTAGTAGATTAATGTTAAGATGGATTTTGTAACATGATCCGGAAGTCGTTCCCATAAGTTTTTGTGATTATGAATATGGCTCTGAAAACAAGGAGTTTGAATTAGTAGATTATAGTTAATCGCAAACCTATGCATTTACATTATCACTCATTTTATCCTTGTTTTTCCTTCAGTGAGAGCATGGTGAGCTCTTATCCAGATTCTGGAAGAAATTGTGATCCTTCTCGGACAGTTATCTTTTTAGCTGCCACTCTGGTTGTTGGTGCTCTCATTTTCGCATATTGGAGTAGTATCTCTGTATGTAAATTCTCCTCTCTTGCTGAATAGATTTACAGGTTTTAGTGGCTATAGATGAGGTGTTAACTAAAGATAGAAATAGAAATAACTCATTGTCCAGAAATAAGAAAATAGTACCAATACTTGTGGAAAGGACAAACCATTTTTTTTCCGACTGGTAAGGACAATGAAATTAGTCAGCTGTAAATGTGGAAGCCATTTGATTTACATACTACAAGGACATATCCACATACAGGGCATACTAGAATTTTTATTATCATCCTTGTAATCTAGATAAATACTGAGAAAAATACATTTGTTTGTGATTTAGAAAATTGAGGATGATATAACTGAATTTAAATACTAGCATTTATGCGAAGCCTAAAAGCACCTTAATTCTAATTTTTACTGTAAATGTTTATGTTTTCTGTTTTGTTCATGTGCAAAATGAAACAGAACACTGAAATGAAGTTAGATTGAGATTTTCCTTAGTTAAATGATAATTTTCATGTCAATTAGTTAATAAAGCCCTCAATAAAAAAAAGTGTGATATCTCACTTTCGTTACATATTTGTCTATCGACCTTACTATATTTAAGCTGGGTACCAAGGGAGGTTGGTAGGAAAACATACTTGGGACTTTTTTGTGTAAATATTTAATCGTTGGGAGGATACAATTGTTGAATTAATTGATTGTTTGGAAATCAGCTTACAAAGCTAATTAATGACCTCGATTTACAAGACCATCAACCCGGGGAGATCTTAAAAAAAGAGGATTGTTCAATGTTTAAGCCAAAAAATGGATTGCCGTGGCTATCTGAGGGTTCTTGCAATCTGATGTAGCCTTTTCCGATCAAACAACAAAAATTATCAAACCAATCCAGCTTATAGCTACAATCCTTGACAGTGTACCTATATGACAATTGACAACCAAACATGATTGTTGGATTTCTGAATGAATTTTGCCCGTTCTAACAATCTGCTGTCCAAACAAACCATTGTTAACAGTTTTAAATGGGCCAAAAAATTGGTGGCTGCCACGGTCATGAGTATACTTGTTTATAATTGGGTCCCCTAGGGAATTGGTGATAAATCATGTGGATCATGATCTTAATAAATTTGGGCCTGTTTTGAGGTGAGTGCGCCATAGATAGTGGCGTGTGATTCCTCTCATTGAACTTATCACTAATCCTTTAGTTATAACATGTACAATATATATACGTTAGCACTAATCACTTTACAAAAGTATAGGACCTCATTGTTTTGCTAGGCTATTAATCTGCCATTTGTGATTTCCATGTTTGTCGTATTTTTCATGTCATATAACTTGGTTATAAAAATAATGGCATTTGTAGATTTACCCAGTGACAACTTTAAAACTGAAGAGGAGTTACCCAGGAGTTTATCTTCCCAATAGCCTAATCATAGATGAAGTGGATACTTGAAACACAACTTGATATTGATTTTTCCGCCTCCCTTTTTACCAATTCGCAATGTGTACCCAGATTGTTTGGTAAGAAATTCCGAAAATTAATTGCTTTGTCAAACTTACTTGGGGTATCTTCTTAGCATAGTTATTGTGCATATGCAGTTTAACTGGTTGATGCCTATTAAATTCGAGGGTGAAAGTCTCCTTGATTGCAAGTCTAGCAACTTGTCAAGAAGTTGTCCAGGCGATGGAAAACTCACATATAGCTATAGTGAAAGAATGAGAAATGTCACAAACCGAGAAAGCTGCCCTGCATACTTTCGTTGGATGTATGAAGACCTAAGGCCATGGGTAAGCACAGGCATCTCTATCAACATGGTGGAGCGTGCCAAACCACATGCACACTTTCGCTTGATCATATCAAATGGTGAGAGAATATTAATGCAATTATTCATCTTATACTTAAGAATTCATAATAGATGACTGATGAGTCAAGGCATATTACTCAACTACAAACTAGTTGAATTTATATGGTTTTGTATTTAATATTATGTAAGTCTGACAAAGAGAGACATGAACTTGAATCTTTGTAATTACTATCTAGTTTCATATAGAGAATCCTAGAATAGTGAGACCATAGTTTATAGCAATGTTATGCTTCATGTTTTCATCAGGATCAAAATGTGCCGCATTTGTACTGAAGCCATCAATTCCTTGTGTTTGCCAATTACATTATGTTTTGATGTGCATGAGATGGTTGTTGTTGATTTCTCATGACTTCTTCATGTGATGAATGTATATGAATTTGTAAGCAAGATGAGGATGAAATATACTTGACTGCCCCGTTTAAGATATTTCACTCATGATTTGCGAGTCCATATTGACTTTTAGCCTTTAGGACAAGTTAACGATAGAAAGAATTACAATTATATGCTAATGTGAGGACTGTTTGAGTATCTTGAGGAGATGTGACATCTTGTAAGTAGAATGGTTATCTGAATGGAAAACTATTCAAATTTTTTTCTTTATAACTGTTTAGAAAGATATAATTGTGAGCTAGTTAGACAAATATAGTACGTTTTTGTATAGAGCATATCTAGTATATATTAGTTAAATAACTAACCTACAAATAACATAAGCATTTAGAATCAAACTCTGGATTGGAAATCAGAAATAAACTAATTTTAGTACATTTTGGATCTGGATTTCCATTTTCAACAATTATTGAGGGACAGAGGGAGTATAAAATAAAATATCCGTAGGTATGGTTCGTATCATGACTGAATGGTTGATAATTGCACCTCCACATACATTTTTAACATGCAGAGCATTATGCCATAATGATTTTAGTCTAGTTAACATCATTTTAATCATTTGACAACATGATTAAATGCTAAATTTTGGTTTTTGTTTACTTAGAATAATTATACTATAATACATTGTACTATTTAGCATCACTCTAATTTTTTTAAGTTTTGGTTTAAATTGGATGAATGAAAACATCACTCAGCCTATGTAAGTTTGTTTGACATATTTTGTATGCCTAGGGCAAGCAAGCAACCTCCTGAACCTTATGAAGTATTTATTGAGCCAATTGATCCACCCACCATATTTACCCTAGAAGCTAATGTAGGATCCTGATGATGTTAGACATCTCACTGGTTTATGGAGGACATAAATTGCCCATAATACGGCTATTCCATCTGTTCAAATTACCTTGTACGATTGTGGACTTCCTTCAATAGGCACTAGAAAGAATAAACTTAATGCACTTGTTTGATGAGTGCCTCAATAAAGCGACTAACTCTCCTTTGATGTGTAAAATGGAGATATAATAATTAAGTAACATCCTTGACCTCGTACTGCACATGATAAGAATTCTGTTCTTGTTGTGTGGACTTTTGATCTGACCATTTAATCCATTATTATGGGAGGTGCCAAACTCCACTTCAATTGGATTTCAATATACCATGAGGCAGTAGAGTCAGAGGTCGTTTCATGATTTGTTGTTATCAATTTGCAAGCTTTTTTTCTCGAATGTGAAAAACTTCCGCATACATATTGTAACGTGCACAACCTTATACCCATGTGCAAATTAATAGGTGAAATTCTAAATTCTTTGTCCATGGCATAGTTGCAGTATGTTCTGAGATATAAACTTACTTTGAGCCTTACCTAGATGCTGAAAAATGTTATTTTCAGGGCGGGTATATGTTGAGAGGTACAAGAAATCTTCTCAGACACGGGATGTATTCACTATATGGGGTATTCTACAACTTCTTCGGCAGTATCCTGGCCAGTTGCGAGATTTAGATCTCATGTTTAACTGTGATGACAAGCCTAGGATTATAAAAGGGAAACATGCAAACAACCCAGGCCCACCACTATTTGGATACTGCACACGTGATGAAACAATGGCCCTTGTTTTCCCGGATTGGTCTTTTTGGGGCTGGTAAATTGTCTCAAATTTACATTGTCGTTATCTCTCCTCTCTCTCCCATAAAATAATTATGTAAATAAAAAATTCCCAAAATGTCAAGAGAAAATTCCAATTCCCAAGCTGGTGTTCTAACTCTCCACGCCGCTGGTGCCTACGTGGCCATTTTTTTATACTAAAAGAATGGTAGGCATAGCCTACGGAAGGGGATCACCATGCTGGGGAGAATATTGGGGTGGGAAGGACTAGGTACCTGGGTGTCTTGCTTAAGAAGAAGTTTTGTTATTAAACTTAAGCCTATGTTATGAAGCCAATTTGTACTTTATTCTCCATTAGCATGCACATTAATCATGTTGAGTCCATTTGTTGTCCTACATTTTTATCAGTGTTTTTCTGAACCCGGTTGGTCTAGACTCTGTCCTTCTTTTACGCCTGGACCAGCAAGGGTTAAATTGGATTTGTGATCGACTGAACCTGATTTTTGCTCTGTTGAACTCGGAAAAACCGGACCTGCCACCAATCCAGGTTGGTAGCTGGGTCAATATTCAAAACACTGCTTTTGACGTATCTTAAAGAAAGATTTGCAGTTGATAAGCCCATCTAGCTTCATGGAAAGCCTACTCTGAGCTTTTAGGCAACAAGCCATCACTAAATCTAACAGCTTTTCTTCCACTCATCAATTGTGTCTGATGAGAAACTGAATGATGCTTAAATTATTGACATTGTTATTTTTTTCAGTCACTGCAGCATTATAATGCCGTTTGCTTATAGCTGATATACTTCCTTTCAGGCCTGAATTTAATATCAAACCTTGGGGGTCTCTCTTGAAGGAACTAGTGGAAGGAAATGAGAAGATCAAATGGCTGGACAGAGAGCCATATGCATTTTGGAAAGGACATCCTCATGTCTATAATCGAAGACTAAACCTCCTCAAATGTAATGTGACTAAGACCAAAGACTGGAATGCTCGAATTTATGATTTGGTATAAATTCTATCTCCTATATTTTTCAACTGTTCTCTAAAGCTCTGAAATAGTTCTTTGCTCGATATGGAATTGAGTGTAAAGTCATCAACATGATCAAAACTTGAAAACCAATACGAAAAATTATTATATCTTAATGTAGAACATTTAACATAAAAAAAAACCCTAAATGTAGAACATACATATTACCACAAAGAAGTTTATCTTTGTAACTAAACTGTCCTAAATGCAACAATCAGTATGAACCTAACTCAAGAAGGCTATCGAAATATATATGGACAATAAGTCAGTGTATATAATAACATCTATCATTTACTCAATTGTAAACTATTTCTTCTTTCAAAATAGCATGTTGTATGGCTACATGTAAATTGGAGTCAATTTCTCTATATTTATAGGACTATGATATGAAAATGGTGATTTGTTAAAATGATTTGATAATTCAAGTTTTGGATATTTTAAAAGACATAAATTGTGAAAAAAATTCTAGTTCAAGGGTTAAATTGAAATTTTCTAAAGCTTGTGAATTAAGCCCTCAAATGAACGAATTTTACTAAGCAACCATTATTTTCTATCATTTTTGTGGGAAAAGAAATATATTCCAGTGTTTTAAACCTCAAGACTTCATCTTGGTTCTAAAATTGTTTGCGTTGACTCGAGTATCAATGGAATCAAAATGGTAAAATGTCAGTAAAATCAGTGAAGTTACATGCAAAATAATGAACAATTATTTCTTAGATGTACTACACTAGTTTGCAATGAAGTAAATTTATGAATTTTGATAATGTCATTATACTCATTTTATTGTAAAATTATTATCGTCTTTAAATAATTTAATAAGAAAGTATTATAGACATGATGGGGTCATATTAGTTAATCGAATTTGATGGGTTTTTGGAGTTTGACTCGGAAAGTCAATAGAGTCAATGATGCAGGGTATTCGATTTCAGTTTGTTTCAGTGGGAGGTCATTTCATTTGAGGAAACTTTCAGGAAGGCTTCGGAGTGTCAAAAGAGGAAGAAGAAGAAGAAGAGGAAGGAGACCCACAGAATAACATGCTTGAATCGTAAAATCCCAAAAGTAACCTATCCAAGATGTAAAAAACCAAAACAATCTGCTTGAACTGTAAGAAGGAAGAAAATAGTCCACTGGAAACATAAGAATTTGAAAATAACCTGCTTCAAATGTAAATTTCAGTGAGGTATTTGAAATTCCATAAATTCTGAAATTTTTTGAAATATAATTCGGTGCAGGCACATTTTGATGATACTAACAAAATTTTGCGCAACATTTTGCAAAATTTGTCTGTCACGATAAGTAACTAGAAAAGCTAAACAGTTAAGCCTGGTCAGGAAATTTCTGGAGTAATTATCATTATAAAACTATGATGTAATCCAGTTTGTCAAAGTATTAAACATTGGTTAGGACTCAATACAGTAAATAAAGCTGACAGATGTTTTGTTTGTGATGAGTTATAATTTGCCAGTAGTTCTGTTATTGCTAACAGGATTTCGATTTTGTAGAATTGGCATTCTGAGGCTAGAAGAGGATTTCAGAATTCAAATTTGGCAAGTCAATGCAACTATAGGTGGATTAATTATTGGTGGTGGTCAAAATTAACCAAGGTGCTCCAATGAAACTTGTTCTGATTCTCCTGCTGCTTCCACATAAATTGCAGGTACAAAATCTACGTTGAAGGCAATGCTTGGTCAGTGAGTCAAAAATACATTCTGGCTTGTGATTCTATGACATTGTTCCTTGAACCTCAGTACCACGATTTCTTTTCCAGAGGACTCGTGCCAATGCAGCATTATTGGCCTGTGATGGGTGATAATGATGACTGCAGTTCCATCAAATTTGCTGTGGACTGGGGCAACAGCCACCAACCGCAGGTATATATGATTTTCTTAGTTATTTCGCATTAGTTGACAAACAACACACTGTTTCCATTAATTGAACACAATTTGTGGAATCGGACTGCTTAATCATTTTTCACATGCGGCTTATAAGCCAAACTATTTGATCATTACTTGAAACGGATCCTGCACATGTTGCATTTTTTACTTTTTTATTCACTGTCCCTTGTATTTGTCAGGCTCAGTTAATTGGGAAGGTAGCAAGCACATTCATTCAGCAGGAGGTGAAGATGGATTATGTTTACGATTACATGCTGCATCTGTTGAATGAATACTCCAAGTTACTCAGGTACAAGCCTAAAGTCCCTCCAGGAGCTCACGAAATTTGCCTGGAGTCTATGGATTGTGCTGCACGAGGGCTGCGAAAAAAGTTCATGGTGGAATCCATGGTGAAGTTTCCCTCCAGTTCAAGGCCATGTGTTATGTAATGTGAGTAAGAAATTGAATATCTGACTACTCATTATCTTTGCATTTTTTGAACACGCATTTGGCAATTTGTGTTGTCTAATGTCTTGTAACCGCTCCTTAACACACGCATAGTAACTTAGGGTGTTCCTATCTAATCTCTTTCATAGTTTTCTAGTCTAAATTGCCGAAATTTAGCAGCCACATTATTAAAATTAAAATTGTCGCTTCATGAACTTCGTAGGTGTATCTTATCTCCCAGTATAGCTATAACTGCTAAGATATATCGATAAGAAATTTGAATCTGATTCTTTAATCTGGAAGGTTACTAGTGAAGAACAAATATGTAGCAGAGGACAACGGCGTTCACTTAACTCCGTACTATATTAGGTTATGTAAAAAAAGGAGCCAGGTTTTGATGGATTTTTTTTCTCACAAAACATTGACTTGAAGAGCCAAGTCTAGAGTGCAAAGAAACAATCTGTTCTTTTCTTTACTAGTACCGCCAGAGTGAGCATGACCAAATGTAAATGCTTAGATTTACGAAACCAATGGAACAATGGCCGGCATGTCAACAAAGACATAATAACTGAAAGAGGGAATTGGAGATGGGGCTGTGTGCCGACATATAAATACAAAGAAGGGCTCGACCTGATTGGCCGTTTTAAATTTTATGATATTGCTGTGATAATGGAGAGTTGATTAGATGATAACATAGAATTATGACATTGTACTAATGGTAATATTTTTTTTATTCTTTACCTTATTAAGATGGGTGGATTACATAGAGGTCCAACTAGGTGAAGTTTGACGAAAATACAACAAAGTTGGAAATATAGTATCCACTTTGATACAAAGGAAGTGGAATTTGTTATTCAATTTGGTAATGCACGTGCTCTCATGCGTCCAATTTTTTTTAAAATGACGAGATTGCCCTTCTGCGAGTGGAACAACGTAATTGCTTACCAAATGATGTCATTAATGCAGTTTCAACATCTTTCTCCACATCATTTCAAAAATAAAAAATTGTCCACAAGAGTACTTAAACTCTACAAATTCAGGTTTCCCCATCCTAACCTTAAACCGCATCTTCCATTTTCATCTCAACCTTCTCGCAACCCTAGACCGCTTCATCACAAACGGCGGCATTCCCTCACTCACGGCGGTGACCCACTCTCACTCGTTGTGAGAGGGGAGTGCCACTGTGAGTGAGGGAGGGTTGTCGCGAGGAGGTGGTCTAGGGTTGGGATGGAAATGGAGGACTCGGTTTAGGGTTGGGATGGAGAAACCTGGGTTTGTTGAGTTTAAATACTCGTGTAGACATGATGTGGTTGCTGAATCAGCCAGTTCGTATGATTGCAAGGTTCTCCCCCATTTAAGGAACCCTGAGTAAGTTTTCATAGAGATTATTGCGATGACTCTGTTTTGTATAATATTACTCGCATTAGTTTCACAAGGATTGTTGCGACATTTTTGTATCATAGTATGCTCAACAAGTCATAACAAATCTTGCAATCTTCGTATTATTTTAGACCTTGTGAGGCCGCCACCCAAAGAGAGGCAATACACGTATGTTTTAGACTAGTTGGATATCATGGAAGGTCTGACAGTTTTTGCTCATTCTGTCTCTGAGTACCGATGGGGCCCTTATCCTAAACACATGGTATGTCCCAAAGAGAGAACCCCTAGGATAACTGGGTATGTAACCACTTGCGAGTGCTGTTGATTTGAGAGCAAAAATTGAATATCTCATCACACTATGGTTATTATGGAGTTTAATGGAATATAATATTAATGATCCTTTTGATGGTGATATTTCTTGTCTTGTTATTGATAGAAATTGTATTGTTTAGATTAATATTACTTTGCTTCCACATTATAGTAATCTTCTTTGAAACTTCCTTTATATCTCTACTATGGTTTTGCATTTTACTGAGTATATCCTTAGAATAGTCATGCATCATGCGATGCAAATTTAGCTGAGAATTGACTTGGAAAGAGTAGCAGGAAGTCATGGAACGTGAAAACAGTTAGTTAATTTCTCTATTTTAGTTTATTTTGCAAACTTTGTAATAAATGGCATGTGTACTAATAATAGACTATTTTGGATCATTGTTTTTAGTCTCATATGATGTGAATGTTTATTTATATCTTATGATGATTGTGTAAATGATGATGGCAGAATACTACATCGCGTCCTAAGTGATCGACAAGTTTTAATTATATTTTCAAAATTTGAGGCATGACAGACAAGTGCGAGATTTAGATATCATGTTCAACTGCACTGACACACCAAGAATCGTAAAACGGATATACACAAACAGTGCAAGCCCACCACCACTATTTGAATACTGCATACGTGATGGGACACTGGCCATTGTTTTCCCAGATTGGTCTTTTTGGGGGTGGTAAAATACCTTCATGGTTTTCTTTGATCAGAGAAAAGACATGGAAAAATAAGCTCGCAGACTTATATTTTTCATTGGAATTTGCAGGCTGTTATGTATTTTTCTAATAGTTGAAGTGCTTCCCTTTCAGGCCTGAGATTAACATCAAGCCATGGGACTCCCTTTTGAAGGACCTAGAGGAAGGAAATGACAGCTCAAATGGGTGGACAGAGTTTGGAAAGGAACTCTTTTGAACTCTAGAAGATTAAATTTACTCAGATGCAATGTCACTAAGACCAAAGACTGGAATGCTCGGTTTACGCTTTGGTATTAACCATTTTTCTTTATGCTACTAATCTGCTCTCTAAAATTTTGTGCTAATTGTAAAGAGAATAATTAAGTGTGAGTTTATAGATATTGCTTAGAGTACCAGTCATTCAATCAGAAATTATCTTATTTTTCAAAAGGGTACGTGAGAGAGATGCCTCTAACTAAAAACTTAATTCATAGAACTGATTCAACTGTCAGGCTGGAGTCAATTGGTTGTATTTCTATCAAAAGAAGCACTCAATCTCAATCAATTATTGTGAATAAGTGGAAATATGTCACCCATGAAATGTTTATTTGAAGATCACAATTGAATAAATATAGCCAATAAGCAATTGGATTATATTGTTCCAATTCCTTTGCTAACAGGGTTTATTTGGACCCTGTGAGACTTTGTATGCTCTAAGGCTTCCGCCCAAAGAGAGACAATACACATGTGCTTTAGATTGGTTAGACATCACGGAAGGTGTAACAATCTCCACCCATTGTGTCCGTGAGCACTAATAGGGCCCTTACTTTAGACTCATGGCATGTTTCAAAAAGAAAACCCATAGGGTAATTGGGTATAGCAAGGCTTCGTATACTTGCAATTGTTTGAGAGCATAAATTTAATCTCTTTATACTATTGATGCTTATGGAGTTTGGTGAATATTGGATATGGAGTTCCTTATGATGGTGATAATCATTTTCTTCCTATTTATGGAATCCTATTTTTCTGATTCGTATTACTTTGCTTCCGCTTACAGTAATCTTTCTTGAAACTTTATTTATATCTCTGCTATGGTTTTACATTCTACTGATTATATCTTCTGAGTACTCATGCATCCTGTGTTGTAGGTCTAGCTGAAAATTAAAGTTTGAAGCTGTAGCGGGGATTAGTGGATGCTTGGAGAAGTTCGTAGATGAATGCTTTATTCTGTTTATATTAAGAACTTTGTAATAAATGGCGTGTGTGCCAAGAGGAAACTATTTTAAATTATTATTTACAATTCTTATGAATTTTTTATTTAATAATAGACCTATACTATGAGAATGTTATTCATATGTCTATTTATGATTGTATGAATGACGGCGGACTACCAAGTTACATCCCAAACGTTCGGCGCATTTAATTATATTCGCACTCTTATGAGGCCGGAAATTTTGGGCATGACACATTGCCTTCAATGTAGATTTTGTACCTGCACCATATTAGAAATTAATTTAGTTTTTTTTAGCAGATTCTATTTAGAGCTCACGTAACAAAGTCTTTTGAGTATACAAAGTTTGTCATCTTGACAAAGTTTATCATGACTTATTGAGCATACTATGATAGTTTCTCAAAACTTGTCTTTTGGGCATATGAAATCTCTCACCCTGGGGAAACTTACTCGGTTGCCATGTGCGAGAACCTTGAGAATATACAAAGCCTTGCAAGGATGTGAAACCAATCAATATGTAATGCAGAGGAGTCAAATTGGCTAAGAGATCATTACACTAAACAAAAAAGTTTCAAGTCTACATAGCCTTGCAACAATTCCGGATGAGACAACTAACTCACAACAATTAGCGTCAATAGAAGCTTTCCAACATCAATGTTCTATACTCGATCGTAATGAAAATTCCATGAGAATGACAATGAGTCTTGACCTAACAAAGGAGCTAAACGGCTTTTTAAGGCTTTTACAATAAATATTTTATAGTCTTAAATCATACATTTAGTTGTGTAATTGTATACATTCAATTAGGGTTTTGTTACAGTTGGCCAGGTTTCAATGAAATCAATCACAAGTGTTTTACTCCTCTTAATTATTGTAAACTACTCTACTGTATCTACAATTAATTATAGGTATTTAGGCCGATACTGATGAGAGTATACAGTATTAATCTTATCATTTTTACTAGTAGTTCACAGGTTTACAAGAGATATATGAAAATTTATTTTTTTTATGAAGAACAGTGTTCTGTTCAGAACATAATAGATGGGTTTACATGACTCCCACAGATAGTATGTGTAGAATTTGAACTAGAGATTTTTACTAAGACTCATATGTGTCTAAAATCCATCAAAATAAATATCATATTTTTTTATTTTTTATAAAACTAATTATGACTTATTTGGTACAGGTCATCGACGCAAAAAAATTCTGGGTGAGAACTGTAATTTTGCCCAAGGTCAATTATATGGCCTAATCAAAGTCATTACATTACATAATTAGGTTATGAAGTGTGTCCTAAGTGTATTACAATAGTGATTCCCAAAAGAATCATGTGGCGAAGTGGGACTTCATAGGGTCAAGCCCTATACATTATCAATGACTATAGTCGCTTCTGATTGGCAGTCTTTAGCAGGATTGTTCAAAAGTCCTTATATCACTGTTAAAGCATGATGTGGTATAGTTTAATGCATTAGTAATCATCTTCATTTCTCATGTAATACACATACACATGCTGTTTGGAAATAAGTATGACAAACATAAAAATTTCAAGTCCGTAGATCTTCAAATTAGCAAGGCTTTGGTGTATTTGAGATACATATCTAATTACTCATTCTATTATAGATATAATAGCTTCAGTAGATGAGACAATTATAAAAGGATAGTAGGAACATGCGTTAAGATAGATAGAACAACAACAGTGGAACAACACGAATTCTTAGATCTCATCAATCCATTATGAGTACAAACGACAAGAATCAATCACAAAAAGTCGAATCTAATAGCACAACAACAAAGTATATGATTTCGACAATTTAAGAATCACAATCCTGGATGTAAACATCAACATATCTAGCAAGGGAATAGCATTATGGACATCCAAAACATGTAGGAATCTAGGCATCAAAAGAATGAAAACTTAGGGGATGCTATGTAAAACCATCCTACCTCTTCAAAGAAAAATTTTCTCACTTCGCAGATAATTTCAACCACGAATAAACTCTCCTCCAGCACGAACTCAAGCCGACCAGCTTAGTGATGAGGTTAGATGAGATTAGAGCATTTTTGGTAGAGAGAGAGAGAGAGAGAGAGAGAGAGAAAATAAGAGAGACAAACGAGAGAGAGGTTGCGACCAGAGCAAAAAGGGGGTTGGCCAGCAAATAAATAAAGAGGTGCCCTAGGGTTTCTCAATCCAAGTGGAAGTATAACCTCGTACCCCTAATTAGAGTTGATCCTAATCAGGACGAGCCAATTAGGAGCCTTCCTTGAAAAAAATCTCTCACGACCAAACTAATTGGTGTCCAATTCAATTTTGAAACCAAACCATTTTCCTTCATTTGTGTTGATCTCAATTAAGTCCAACCAACCGGATGCTTCCCACAAAAATATCTTTCGCACCCATACTAATTGGCATCCAATTCAAATTGTAGGTTAACCAACTTTCCTTTCTTTGTTGTTGATCACAATTCAAATTCAAATTATCTATGGTAACTTATAATTTTCACCTCAAAACTCTTGGAATCCATTTCTATTTGGCGACCAGTCAATTAGAAATTCAACCAACTTTCCTTGTCTTGTGTTGACCTCAATTCAAATCGAAATTATCTAAGGTAACCAGTAATTTTACCTTAAAATTTCCTGGCATGCATTTCAATTGGACGTTCTATTTAATTTGAAACCTCACTACTTTACTAATTTGAATTTACTCTTAATAAGGTAAATTGGTAACTGGAAAGGGTTCTTCATCAATCTTTACCTGGCGCCCACTCTTGTTCTTATCTCCGGTGTCTATTTTTTTTTACTTAATCCTTCTACCACTAGGATTCAATCTCTCCAAGATATTTACATTATTCTACAAGTCTTTGACTCAGCCCTAGCGCCAACCCTGACCCTGGTGCAAGGCACAGCTTAAACCTTGGCGCAAGGCTCAGTCCCAGTGCCAATGAGTCATGTCTAAAATAAGAAATCTCTCTAGTCATATTCCTACTACAATTAGGAAAATTAATATAACATAACATCAATTCATTCAATCAGAATTAAAAGAGTTCAAATCAAACTCATTTTCCTAATTTAGGTCGACCAATCAAAATTAGTTTTTTGTACAATTTTTCAGGTCGTCACACAATGCTTGGTCAGTCAGTCAAAAATATATTCTTGGTTGTAATTAAATGACATTGCTCCTTGAACCACAGTATTGTGATTTCTTTACAAGAGGACTCATGCCAATGCAGCATTATTGGCCTGTGAAGGCTGGTAATAGTGAAGCAGCTCCATCAAATTTGCTGTGGATTGGGGGAACAGCCACCAAGAACAGGTACATGATTTATTTTGCCTCTGTATTTTTTTTCTGATAGGGAAGAATCACGCACCCTTACAAACTGTATGCAATGTGATTAAATCCTTGGACCTTCCTACAATAATTGGGAGAGGTCCAACCAGCTCAACTAGGCTGGATTGTCTTTATGTTTATCATTCTTTTATTAGTCAGAAAAAACAAGCAGAATCCATTTTTTTATCAGTTTCAGCTTTGATAAAAGGCGGTTGTCTGACATAATACTCCCTCCATGCCATATTAAGATGGTTCTTGAGCTACTGGCGGGAATATGTGTTGAACTTTGAATGCCTCTTCTTTTTCACATATATTTGGTAGTTAAGAACATTATATCAAGCTGGGTACAGAAAAAGAAGAAGAAAACATAACGATAAATTCCTTCCTAAAAAAGTATATATCACAAAAGAAGAAACTTGATTCAAATATCAATGAATTCAGAAGTGCTTGATATCACAGCCTCGAAAGGCATACTAGTGTGAACAATATAACAGTACTCTTTCTAATGAAGCACAGAGAAAACATGAGAATGCAAAACGAAGTATTAAAAGCTGAAATCCATGTGCGATTGAGGGCCTTGATCATCCAGAAGCCTGCACAACAATTAGCTTTTACAAAATCTTCCAATGTTTTATAAGAATCTCACCTCAAGGATAGTCATGAATGGAGAGAGAAATGAAACTCTGAAGCCAGCTAATCCATATCATAACCTTGTAGCGAAGATCATTTCAAGAAAAGAAAATTTGATTTAGACATTGAACATTTATAAAGTGCATCCTATTTGGCGAATGACAGTGTGGACATTGTTATTGGATTCCTCTTCTTATTCTCAACAATACGCATGTTCATTTCTTGCAATATGATTAGTCCTCTGTGTGAACCTTTTGATGTCCAAAAAAAAATAATCCAATTTGCATTGTATAATATCCTGTAATAGATTGGGCTGCACTTATTAAGTTTATGCTTGGTTTCCAATCAAATTTGATCAGCTGTAGCCACTATCCTTCAGATTTTTCCCCATTTGTCATAAAAAGATGGCAATGTATTTCATTGTGCAAAGTTCCAATTCATCAAGTACGGCTGGAGTCCAACGCACATTGATAGAAAACTTACACAAGTTTTGTCTGACGGAAGAGGAAGGAGAAGACATCGTGATTTCAGATGCTGGCCGGGAGAAGGCCTCAGAGGCTTGTGCTAATAGCCTTGTGGGAAAGTTTATGACGGACAAGTTCTTCAACCAGCGGGCAGCAAAATCTGCGATTCGACACATATGGAATTTAAATGAAGGGCTGCAGATCGATGATGTTGGGGACAATATCTTCCATTTCAAGTTCTCCTCTGCCCAAGACATGGAGAGGGTATTGTCGAAGACACCTTGGTGTTTGGACAGTTGTCTTCTTGGTCTGAGGAGGTGGGATGGGAAAAAGGTATGTCCATTACAAATATTTCTTTTACAAGTTCTCCGTTTTGGGTTCAAGTTTGGGAGATACCGTTTGATATGAACTACGAAGAAGCTGGAGTTGGCGTAGGAAATAGCATCGGGACTTTCTTAGAGGTAGATAAGAAAGTTCGACACCAAGATCAAATACGTTTTCTTCGTGTCTGGGTGGAAGTTCCTCTGTGGAAACCATTGAGGAGGGGAGGTTCTCTTAGGACCTCCGATGGAGGAAAACAACGGTGTTTCTACAAGTTTCCCAACTTTTTTGCGTTTAATTGTCCATGATTGGAGGGATTGTAAAACCAAAATTCAAGATGCAGAAAAGTGGGAGGGAGACACCTCTACAATATGGTGATTGGACGAAGGGAGGTGTTTCCCGAGGAAGGAGTATGTTAAACTTTGATCGATATGGTAGTCATGAAGCGGCCGCTGGTGAAAGAAGAGGAAAAATGGTGGCTTTGGCGCCAAGAGTCGCGGACCAGCTTGCCGGAGCTCCGCCGGAGACGGCCATACAAGAAAGTGATAAAATTTTCCAAATTGGGAGACAGGAATCTTGTAATGAATGACAATTATCTGATTACGGAAATTTGGTTTGGTCAGACTTGCATGTAGACGCCGAATTGCCAGTAAACGAAGGACTTTGAAATTTGATTCTTATTCAAATCTCCACGAGGTCTGGAATCGGAGAAATTTTCGTGGTGGCATGCTAGCGTGGTGTGGTCACCAATCAGCAAGACATCCAATTTGGGGCCCACACATTGATTAGTGGAGAAAAATTTTCTTCAATTGACGGGCCCACCCATATATAAGGTGCAAGCGAATCATGCTACACTGACACCAATTTGTGATGTGAAGGTTATTTTAACGTGCAAATCTCGACGTCAAAAAGCATTTTACGGGGAAGATGTAGGGGACGGGTCTCAGCCCATTGGGTGGGCGAAATGGGCCTGCTAGGGAGCATGCTGAAAAATCCAAAATTCGGAGATGGAAAAGTTCAATGACGGGCCATATGTGGACAAAGATGCCACTGTTTTTTTTTGGATAAATTAAATTGAATTAAAGCCCAAAAAGGGAAAATAAGTACAAAAGCAGGTGAAACACCTAATAAGTCTTAAAAGGACTTAGAAAAAAGAGCTAACAAAAGAAACCAACTAAGAAATCACAATGATTGAGTATAGTAGCCCGAAAAGATAAAGTATCTGCCGCCACTTTAACTTGATTGATGATGAGACTTGTAACCGAATCTGGAGTGGACGAAGATTCATCGAAAATCCTCTTATTTCTTTCATGCCAAATTTCAAAGATAAAGGTATTGGAGATATATTTTAGGAAGAAGCCTGCATATTTGTTGGATGCACAAAATTGAAGGATCCAATCAATCTCATCTTGAAAATATGATACTCGATGAGTAATATGACACTTGCGAAGAAGGGTTGTCCAAATAGATTTGCTAAAAGGGAACTAAAAAATGATATGATTAACAGCTTCTAAGTTAGAGCAACAAAGAACACATCTGTTAGGAATCAATAGGCCTCGCTTTTGTAAATTATCTATAGTCATAAGACCACTAGATAGAGCTAACCAAGAGACAAAAGCTTGTCTATAGATGCATCGTTTAAACCAGACTAAAGACCACCAAACCACATTCGCATGTTTTTGCCGAATGAAATTCCAAGAAGCTTTATAAGAAAGCTTCCCTGAGGGCTTGAGCCAATAAATAGAATCTTCGTCTTGAGTGAGAATTGGCAGGTGAGTATCGAGAAATTCCAAGACCTCTCTGGTGCGATTAGTAGCTGCAACAAAATTCCAATGCCCCTCAGATAGTGAATAAGCAATAGTACTATGAATATTACCTCCAAGAAGGACCATATTTCTATGACCAAATCGGGCAATGAGAGGCCAGTTGTCCGCCCATGGATCAGACCATATGCGAATACTCCTGCCATTTCCAATTGAATAGTGAAATCCTTGTATCATAAGCTCTTGAAGAGACATAATAGAATTCCAAGCATGAGAGGCATGTGGAGTATTAGATGTCTAAATAGAAGACCCATGTAAGTAGACACCATGAACCCATTGGACCCATAGACTCTCTTTGAGGGAGAGCACTCGCCAAAATAGCTTTGATAATCCTGCCCAATTAGAATCAAGAACACCTCTAAAACCAAGGCTGCCTTCCTGATAAGGCTTAGAGACCCTTTTCCAGGAAACATTGCTGAAAGGTGTTTGATTCGAACACCCCTTCCATAAAAAAGTTGCAAACAACTTTTCAATGTGCTTAATCACTCTTTTTGGAAGGAGAAATGTACTTGTCTAATAAAGTTGCATACCGTTAAGAATAGACTTTACAAGTTGCAGACGACTAGCATATGAGAGTAAACAAGTCTTCCAACCATTGATTCGGCTTTTTATGCTATTTATGAGAGGGAGGCAGAGAGAATAAGACAACTTTTTTAAAATAAGTGGCAATCCCAAGTATTTGATCGACAATTCTCCTACTTGGAAACCCAACACTTCAATAATAGATTCTTTATACATGCAAGAGGAAGAAAAGAAGAGAGAGAGCTCTTTAAAATGTTTGATTCTAAGTCATAGAACCTAGCAAATTCCCGCAACACATCCCTTATGCCAATCAATTAAGTAATGGATTCCTTCGAAAACAATAGTAAGTCATCCGCAAATAATAAATGAGAGACTTTAGGAGCATTCTTAAATATAGGAGGAATGATTATACCTGCATCCACCTTTTGGTCCAAAAATAATGTAAGCGCTTTCATACAAAGAATAAAAAGAAGAGGCGAGAGTGGACATCCTTGACGAAGGCCACATTCACTTTTAAAGAATCCAAAATTGCACCCGTTGATGAGGACACTAAAAGAAGCTGTTGAAACACATTCCATCACCCATGAAATCCAAATATCACCATTTGGTTCAAAACAAGAGCTAGAAAGTCCCATCTAACTGTATCAAAAGCTTTCCGAAGATTGACTTGTAAACAAACCCGCCTCGGCCCAGATTTGTGATGAAAATTACGGACAATCTCATGCGCCAATAAAATATTTTTATTAATAATTCTGCCCTTGGTGAATCATGACTGATTGAGGCTGGTAAGAGATGGCATAACCTCAGAGAGGCGCACTGCTATTCCCTTTGAAATACATTTACAAATGTAGTTGCATAAAGAGATGAGTCAAAAATTATCAAAGGACTTAGCACCCTGAACCTTGGGGACCAAAGATAAGAATGAAGCATTTAATGCTTCAAGGAGATTACCATGCAAAAAGAAATGCTTCATAGCTGCAAGAAAATCATCTCCAACTAGATCCTAAAAGTGAACAAAAAATTCTCTAATGAAACCATCTGGACCAAGAGCTTTGTTATTGGGAGAAGAAAGCACAACTTGCTTGATTTCATTATCAGTCACCTCCCGAATAAAAAAGGTTGATTGTTCATGAGATAACTTACGACGAAAAGGAAGAGAATCAGGGAGAGCATTAGGCGAGGGTCGAAATAATGACTTATAATAATGCTTTGCAGCGCTACCAATGGCTTGTTGATCAATAAGATGATTGCCTTGAAAATCAACTATCTCATGAATCTGACTTCAAAGAATATAGGAAGCAACCATGGCATGAAAAATCGAGTACATCTGTCACCTTCCTGCAGCCAATTCACCCTCGAATTTTTATGGTAAAAACTCTCCTTGATGCTCTCCTCATGTAAGAGAGCAACTCGTGCCAATTTTTCCTCCTCTAAAAGTTGTATATCAAAGGGAGAAGAAAGCAAGTTTCTTTATGCGTCCGCCAACCTGATTTTAGCTTCACCAATCCGATCATTTATTTTCCCAAAAGATCTATAATTCCAAGCTTTAAAAGCAACTTTGACGAGTTGCAATTTTTGAAACAATACAAACTGAGGGGATCCATCTATACTAACTCTCCAAACATCTGAGACCACTTGCATAATTGATTCCTCCTTATGCCACATATTGAAAAATCGAAATGGTTTAGGACCTTGCGGTCGCTTGTCCTCTAAGGAGAAAATAAGAGGAGAATGATCCGATAACCCCGATAGAAGACATTTGACTAACCCATGAGGGTAAATCAACATCTAATTGTGATTACATAATGCTCGGTCCAATTTTCTATAGATAACAGTGTCATCTGTGTTCTTATTACTTCAGGTGTAAGGCTATGATGAAGGAGTATCAATAAGATCTGACTCAAAGATAAATTAATTAAATTAATCAAGTTGCCAAGAAGGAACAGCAACCCTTCCTAATCTCTCCTCATTCGAGTGGATGCAATTGAAATCTCCAATCATAAGCCATGGACCATCAACATAATCTTTTATTTCTAGTAAAGAGCTCCACAACACTTGTCTATGATGAAAATCGTTAGAAGCATATATCATAGTGAAGAAAAAATCCATACCATTAACTAGATTGGACACAAGATGCCACTGTTTAGGGAATCTCTCGGTGGACTTTTTGTCTGAGATGAGACTAGGGGTGTCTGATATGAGACTAGGGGTGTGTTTGGATATTGATAGGGAAAAGTGAAAAAAAAATGTCAGCTTGAAAATTTTTAAGGCGATTTATAGGTGATTTTTCTGATTGTGAAAAACCTGTTTGAGTGAATGTAGTCAAGAACACTTTCACTTTTGCATTCTTTCTTCATGGTATTGAAGGATACCTTTGATTGCTTGCCCGCCAAACAAAACTTGAAAAGATCTACCTTATGTGTCTTCGTTCCCTTCAACAAATTTCTCTTGTGAAGTTCATACATGTCTCTTTCATTAATATGCCCCAGCTGCATATGCTATAATTTTGACTCATCATAATCACTATTACTCTTCTTTATTGTAGAAACTACAACTTTACCAAATACCGTTTCTCCCATGAGCTTGTAAAGATTGTTACTCATTCGTGTACCCTTCATTAGTACTAAGACTCATTTGGATACATTGAAGATATCATCCTTTCCATTGAAAGTGCAACACTCAGCCTCAAATACGCTCAAAGATATTAGGTTCTTCTTAAGTGCCGGCACATGTCTAACTCCACCCAATGAGACTTTGGGCTCAGCTCGTGTCAGGCTCGTCCCATTGCTAGCCGAGCTCGAGCTCAATGATACTCAACTCGGCCCAGATCATTCAAACTCGGCTCAAGCAAGCTCGCGAGCCCACTTGAGCAAGGCTCGTTATTATATATATATTTTTATGGAATGAGATTTAAATAAAAAATAGTATATTTATATATAATTATATAATTATATATAAATATACTATTTTTTATTTAAATCTCATTCTATAAAAATTTTTAACGAGTCGAGCTCAAGCTGGGAGGATACGAGCCGATAAATATACTATTTTTTATTTAAATCTCATTCTATAAAAATTTTTAACGAGTCGAACTCAAGCCGGGAGGATACGAGCCGAGCCAAGCTCGAGCTCGAATTTGAAATTTTGAGCTCAAGCTGAGCGATGCCCAAGATCGGTTCATTTACACCCCTAGTGCTGCCTCTTCAAATGATAATGGATGGAGGAAAATTAGAAACGCAGTTTGGTCTATATGAAATTGCCAGCAAAGGTGAAGTCATTCACATGGAAGGTTTGTGAAGGTATCTTATCAACAATGCTGAATTTAACAAAAAAGAAAGATTGCTCCAAAACTGACATGTGAACAATGTGGGGCCAAAGTAGAAGATATAATCTATGCAATATGGGCATGCCCATGCATGGTTGGCGCCTGGCAGGGGGAAGATTGATACGATCGACAAACTCAACTTTCCTTCTCTTTCCCATGCTCCATAATTATTCAATTCATAAAACAGGAATATGGAAGCTGTGAGTTGGAAAACGTTGCTGCTAAAAGTTGGGCGTTAGCAAGACATAAGTCAAGAGATTGCCTGCACCGGTTGCTTGGGAGGATGCATTCCAGCGTTTGTGGAGTTGACATGGGTTATTCCGTTAGAGCTAATGTGTAATTTTCTTTGGCATTGTATTGCTCAGTCTTTCCATGAGTTATTGATGTAAATTTTAATATAATACTCGCAAGCGCACGAATCTAATGTAGAATAGTGGCTACGAGGTCGATCCCTCAGAGACTTAGTAAGATATTCAACCTAACTCTAGAGTATGTAGCAAGTAATAATGAAATGTAAAGTTCTAATTTTTATTTTCTTTTTAAGCAATCAATTGTTCAGCTAAACTAAAAACACAGAAATTAACTAAACAAAAGATAAATTAATAAAGAAAAATCCTGTGTTCTGCTTTCAGTCTGTTTGTAATCCCGTCCTACTTTCCTCTTTCCTCCACCTTCAGCAACAGTCTCTCAACTGCACGCCTCAACCGTTCTACTCTTTCTCTCGAACAGAGTAGACAGTCCCCAATTCCAGCCAAAGCAAAGCAGCCCTATCAATCTCGACCAGCAATTCTGCCTTTGTTTGAAAACAAACCTGCTTCCCTCTCTCGACAGACAGAACACCTCCAGCAATCCTTGTTCTCCGTCTTTCTGCCGTTACGAACTGCACCGTCAACCACCCAGCCAGAACAGAACAAAAAAAAAACAGGCTCTTCTTCCTTTCTGCACAGCACGGTCGGCCAGAACAGAGCCGAGAATCAGCAGAGTCACTCCCTCTCTCTGCTCTGCCCAGCCGGAATAGCACCCAGCTAGCCTCCCTTTTCCGTTCACCACGAACAATCCCCAGCCGGCCTTCAGCACAGAGCCGCCTCCCTCTCGAGCAGCAACGCCGTCCCCAGACACAGCCACCACCCACGAACAGCACGGTCGCCCTTCCTCTTTTCCAGCAGACAGAACAATGCCCACAGAACCAGCAAAAGCATGACACAGAACCTCCAATACCACGGCCGTCCCCCCCTCTCGATTCCCGCCGGCAGCCTCGACAGAATCCAGCAAAACAGAGCAGCCTTTTCCTCCGGCAGAGCCCAGAAAAGCAAGCCGCCTCTCTTCAAACCCAGCCGCCACAACAGTTCCCCTTCCTCTTCCACAGCCCAACCGGCGGTCCTCTCTCAAGCACAGCACGACCGCCACCACCCACCAGCAGAACGGCCAGCAAAAACTACTCCTCCAAACCGCCAGCCAGAACCCGAAAATTTCCAACCTTTTTCATCCAGCCCCCAAATTCGCCCCTTTTTTGGATCTCAAATCGATTTAGAATAGGGCAACTTACCATCCTGAAGCAGGTCTGCACTTCGATTTGCCTCAAAAACCTTCCAAATTCGGACATTCCCAATCTCGATTTTTTTTTTCTTCTCTGTTTGCAGTCCTTATTTCACCGGTTTCATTACCGTCGCCGTCGTTCCGCGTCGGCCTCGCCACCACCGTAGACTCGTCGTCGTCGTAGCCTCGCCGCCATGTCTTCGGAGGCAAGACCCACCGCCGGCGATCGCCGGAATTTCAGCCTCCTTCACTCTCCGGCAGAACAGAGCACGAGCTCTGTTCTGTTCCAAGCTCCCAGCGCCCGAGCCATCGGGCTCGGGTCGCTTTCTTTTTTTTTTATTTTTACTTGAACCGGACCAGAACCAGACCGGCCGGTTCAATTCTCTTTTTCTTTTTTTCTTTTTTTTCTTTTTCTTAATTAAAACCCGCCGTATCAACCTCGCGCGTCCAATCTTCGATCTCTTCATATGAGCCCATTTGACGTGCATTTGTGAATCTGAAACATGGAGCTCTAAGACCTGCATAAATAAAATAAATCGTAATTAGACGCATAATAAAACATGAATCTATTAAAACCAATTAATGCATCTAAATAACTCAATTAAACGCGTTTATTCATTAAACTCCGAATTATTCACTTAACACAGATAAACATTAATTATCCTTATTCTAACTAAAAATACGACTAACAAATAGGTAGAAAGGCATATAAAAATGTGTATATTTTCCATATATCAAATACCCCCAAACCTACATTTTGCTAGTCCTCGAGCAAAACAAAACTAAACAAAACAAAGAAAAGAAATCTAACTAATCCACTTTCGCAGGAAATCGCGATTGCATTTAGCGCATGCAACAAGCCTTTTAAACCCCCAGGTGTCCCTGGCTGGACGAGTGAAGTCTCGTGAGGGTTTGCAGCCATGCTACCCACAAACATGTATTTATGAAATCAATCTATTTAATCTAAGTGTACAAAGAAATAGAAAATCACTACAAAATAAACAATCCTAATATCCCTTCAAATGCAAACTGCAATGTTTAAGAAAATCAACCACATGTACTCGGATTTATAATCAACTGGAATATAGAAGCCCTCAAGTAAGTGGTTTTATTCTACACCTTCATCTTGGAAATTTCTGCTCAATAGAATATAGCATGATACTTTATATAGTAAGAGTGTAGAACATTGTAGCAATACATTCTAAATCTCTGTTTTATACAGATCCAGTGTTACCCATTAACCAAAGAACATCAGAATCAACACAGTCATCGTAATCTTTAGGTTCATGATAGCACAAATCTGCGCGCCTCCTTCGGGTCCAACATTCTAGATTTGAGAGGATAATACACCACAGACCTTTTTTTTTTCTTTTTTCGCTAGGGCTGTGTAAGGCCTGACTTCAAGATGCTTAGGTTTAGCAATGACTCAGGCCAATGACTCCCAGCCAATTTGGCTTAGGGCATTAGGTTTTAAGAGACCGCTTCGGGCCCGAGCATCAGCCTAAGTTAATCCTATAAAGTCAAGCAGCCCCTTTCTTTCATTTTGTTTTCATTTTTTCGCATTTTTATTTTCATCATTCATATTTTCAACACATCTTTATTTTGTCCAGGCTGTATTATACTCTCAACCTATTTCCGGTTCCAATCCCTTGCCATAGCCAAGTAAATGGTCTATCATGATCTTTTAAGCTCAACAGACAACCACATATCAACCAATGACTCTGACTAAAGATATCCCACTGTAAATTAGCATTCAACAAATCTCTAGACTGTATTACTTTATGTAACTAGTGTGTGTGAGTGAGTTTTATTAGCTCAAGCACATGTTCCAAGAGGACTGTAACAGAAAGATACTGCTCAGTTAAGTTCTCTATCCTCCAGTATACTTACTCACACTTCCAATGCAAATTAATCTCTTAAAAATTGAAGTATGCATCATAAAGGGATAAACTATCAAAACCTAAGAAAAATACTAACAAACAACCTAAAACTAAGTAAATTTTTATGTTTTTTTTTATTTTCTCAATTTTTTTTTTTTAAATAAAAACCAATACTACCTTTCTTTTCTACACCCCCAAACCTAAACGAAACATTGCCCTCAATGTTTACCAAAATAAATATCTCAATGACGAATAAAAGAAAAGGAGTGTAAGGAAAGAAGTCACCTGAATGGAGATGCCTCATGGTAGATGTAGAGCATTGAAACACACAAACTAAGAATGAGGAGTAAGTACAAAATATAGAAAAAGAAAATACACCCCCAAACCTAGATTGTAGCATCCCCACACATGAATCAACAACCTAAATATTAAACAAATAAAAAGCTATCAAAAAAACAAAAAAAAATTTTGGGTTGCCTCCCAAGAGCGCTAAGTTTTACGTCTTCAGCCAGACGTAACCAAAAATCATGTAGGAGCATTAGGTTCATCCAAATCAAGAATAGTCTCCTCGCTCTCAGTAAAACCCTCTAAATATGGTTTCAATCTTTGCCCATTAACTTTGAAAATAGTTCCATCTTTAGGGTTTTGAATGTCAACCGCTCCATGGGAAAATACTTTGTGCACAATAAAAGGTCCAGACCATCGGGAACGGAGTTTTCCTGGGAAGAGATGTAACCTGGAGTTATAGAGCAAAACTTTTTGACCGGGCTCAAATGACTTTCTCAGGATTGACTGATCATGAAAAACTTTGGTCCTTGCTTTGTAAATCTTCGCATTCTCATAAGCCTCATTACGAATTTCATCTAGTTCATTGAGTTGCAATTTGCGAAGTGTTCCAGCCTTGTCCATATCAAAATTAAAAGTTTTGATGGCCCAATAAGCACGATGTTCTAATTCCACAGGCAAATGACATGGTTTTCCAAATACAAGTCTATAGGGAGACATTCCAATTGGTGTCTTAAAAGCAGTACGGTAAGCCCACAATGCATCATTTAATCTGTCAGACCAATCCTTTCGATCGGGACGAACCGTTTTCTCAAGAATGCGTTTAATTTCCCTATTTGAAACTTCTACTTGTCCACAAGTCTGCGGATGATATGGAGTTGCAATTTTATGAGTAATGGAGTACTTTTTCAGAAGTGATTCAAAAGCTCTATTGCAAAAATGTGTACCTCCATCACTTATAATTGCCCGAGGGGTTCCAAAACGAGAAAATATGTTTTCTTTCAAGAACCGAACCACCACTTTATGATCATTTGTTTTGCAGGGAATTGCCTCTACCCATTTGGAAACATAATCTACAGCAACAAGGATATAGAGATAACCAAACGATGGAGGAAATGGGCCCATGAAGTCAATACCCCAAACATCAAAAAGTTCAACAATCAGAATGTTAGTAAGGGGCATCATGGACCTACGTGATAAAGTCCCCATACGTTGGCATCTGTCACATTTTGTGCAAAATTCATGAGTATCTTTGAATAAAGTAGGCCAATAGAAACCACTCTGCAAAATTTTTGCAGCAGTCTTTTTCGCACCGAAATGGCCACCACATGCATAAGCATGGCAAAAAGAAATGATACTATCAACTTCATGCTCCGGCACACATCTCCTAATGATTTGATCTGGGCAATACTTGAACAGGTATGGATCATCCCAGAAAAAATGCTTAACCTCGGCGAAGAATTTGGACTTATCTTGTTTTGTCCAATGATCAGGAAGTTGAGTTGTGACAAGATAATTAACAATATCAGCATACCAAGGCAATTGAGAGACAGCAAAAAGTTGTTCATCAGGGAATGACTCATTCAAAGGTAAGGGTTCCTCAGCAGACTCGTCAATAAGTCTAGACAAGTGATCAGCAACAACATTTTCAGACCCTTTCTTATCTCTTATCTCAATATCAAATTCTTGAAGTAATAGGACCCAACGAATTAAACGAGGTTTAGTGTCTTTCTTTGAAAGAAAGTATTTCAAAGCTGCATGATCTGAAAACACTATGACCTTGGATCCCAAGAGATATGATCGGAACTTGTCTAGAGCAAAAACTACAGCCAACAACTCTTTTTCTGTAGTAGAATAATTGAGCTGAGCATCATTGAGAGTTCTACTTGCATAGTAGATGACATGGGGTATCTTATTCACCCGCTGCCCCAAGACAGCTCCAACCGCATAATCGGATGCATCACACATAAGCTCAAAAGGTAAATTCCAGTCCGGTGGTTGGATGATGGGTGCAGATGTGAGAAATTGCTTGAGTTGATCAAACGCTTTAGAGCAATCATCATCAAAGACAAAATGAGTTTCTTTAGCAAGCAAATTGCACAAAGGTCTTGAAATTTTGCTAAAATCTTTGATGAATCTTCTGTAGAACCCAGCATGGCCAAGAAAAGATCGAACGTCCTTTACTGATTTTGGTGGAGGCAGGCTTGAAATTAAGTCAACTTTGGCCTTATCAACTGCAATTCCTTTATTAGAAATAACATGCCCCAGAACTATCCCTTGACGAACCATAAAGTGACATTTCTCCCAATTTAGCACAAGATTTGTTTCTTTACACCTTGCCAAGACAAGAGACAAGTGGTGTAAACATTCATCAAACGAGGATCCAAACACCGAGAAGTCATCCATGAAAATTTCCAGAAATCGCTCAACCATATCTGAAAATATGCTCATCATGCACCGCTGGAATGTGGCGGGTGCATTACATAACCCAAATGGCATGCGGCGATATGCATATGTTCCAAAAGGACAAGTGAATGTGGTCTTTTCTTGATCCTCTGGAGCAATAGGAATTTGATTGTAGCCTGAATAGCCATCTAAAAAGCAATAGTAGCTATGCCCAGCAAGTCTCTCAAGCATCTGATCAATGAATGGCAAAGGAAAGTGATCTTTCCTTGTGACCGAGTTCAATTTTCTGTAGTCAATACAAACCCGCCACCCAGTGGTCATTCGGGTGGGGACTAATTCATTATTATCATTTTTGACTACTGTGATTCCTGACTTCTTAGGAACAACCTGAACGGGGCTAACCCAAGTACTATCTGATATGGGGTAAATGATGCCAACATCTAACAATTTTAGCACCTCGGTTCTGACGACATCCTTCATATTAGGGTTAAGTCTGCGTTGCATTTCACGGGAAGATTTCGCATGCTCCTCAAGGTAAATGTGATGCATACACAGAGCAGGACTTATACCCTTAATGTCTGCTATTGTCCACCCCAAAGCTGTCTTATGTTCGCGAAGAACATTAAGCAACTTGCCTTCCTGTTCTGAATCAAGGTCTGAAGAGATGATAACAGGCAAGGTATCAGAAGAACCTAAAAACGCATATTTAAGTGTATCAGGTAATGGTTTTAGGTCAAGTTGGGGTGGTTTTTCAATAGATGGGACAAGTTTAGACTCGGGAACTGGAAGAGGTTCCACCCTGGCTGTCCATTTGGTCGGGTCCAAAATAGGGGTAGAGTCAAGTAATGCATTGACGTCCCTAATGGACCCTTCGATGTCAAAGTCTAAGCCAAAATGAGTTAAACATGTCTGGAGGGGATCATCATTTAAAACAGTTTGCAGGGATTCCTCTACCAAACTTTCAATCATATTCACTGCAAAAGAATCATCCGTCTCTGGGGGTTGTTGTCTAACATTAAAGACATTGAGTTTGACTTTTAAATTGCCAAAAGACAACTTCATAACCCCATTTCTACAATTTATTATGGCATTGGATGTGGCTAAAAATGGCCTTCCCAAAATCACAGGAATCTGACTACCAGGATTCTGTACAGGTTGGGTATCTAAGACAATAAAGTCTACTGGGAAGTAAAATTTATCCACCTGAACCAGAACATCCTCAATAACACCGCGTGGGACTTTAACTGATCTGTCTGCAAGTTGCAGTGTTATGGTAGTCGGTTTCAGCTCTCCTAATCCAAGTTGCTCATAAACAGAGAATGGCAGCAAATTGACACTAGCCCCTAAGTCCAACAATGCCCTCTCCACAGTATGGTTTCCTATAACGCATGAAATTGTGGGGCATCCTGGATCTTTAAACTTAGGAGGAGTGTTATACTTAAGAATTGAGCTAACTTGTTCAGTGAGAAACACTTTCTTGTGTGCATTCAGTTTTCTTTTCTGGGTGCACATGTCTTTTAAGAATCTTGCATAAGCGGGAACTTGCTTAATAGCATCGAGCAATGGAATATTGATTTGTACTTTCTTAAAAATTTCCATTGTCTCATCAAGTTTGTTCCCTTGAGATGTTTTTGCAAGTCTTTGAGGAAAAGGTGCCTTGGGTATATAGGGTGGCATATGACTAGACTCAGGACACGAAGAAGCTTCTAGGCTCTTCTTCGATGTATTAGGACTCACGTCTGGTCTAGTGGTGCTCTCTTGGTCCTCACCCTTTCTAACAGTTGTGTCTATGGCAGTCTTAGGTAGTTCAACATTATTGTCAATTTGTTTTCCACTCCTAAGTGTAGTTATGGCTTTAACTTGCGCTGGAGGGTGTTCTTGACACGAATTAGATCCCACTTCAAATTGTCCTTTGGGATTTGCTACAGGTTGACTAGGGAACCTACCTTTTTCCCTCTCATTTAATGCAGAAGCCAATTGACCCATTTGAAGTTCCAGCTTCGCAATTGCTTGCGAGTTGGCATGTAAAGAATGTTGGGTATCTTTTTGAAATTGTAGAGAGCTTTGCATGAACAAATTCAAAGTATCCTCAAGAGATGGTTTCTTGGGTTGTGTAGGGAATGTTTGAACTTGTTGAGGGTAAGATTGATTGGGAGGGTACCCTGGAGGTCCTCCTTGATGTGGTCCTTTGGACCATGAAAAATTGGGATGCCTAGCCCAACCTGGGTTATAAGTTTCTGAATATGGGTTATTGCCAGGTCGAGGAAAGGCATTTATAGCATTAGCCTGATCACTATTGTATTCCACTCCAGAGGTGTTAGAGGGACAGTTTTGTGTGACATGGGAGGGGTTAGAGCAACTAGCACACACATTGACATGTGATGGCATTTGGGGCCCACCGGCAGACATCAACGCATCAAAGCGTTGTGTCAGGCTGTCGATCTTGGAAATCAAATGTGCATTATTGTCTACCTCATATACGCCTCCTTTCTTTTGAAAAGGAAACGTTCTGTCAACTCTACTTGAGCAATCCCATTGCTGAGAATTCTCGCATAGAGTCTCAATAAAATCCCATGCTTCTTCGGCACTCTTCATCATCACTGACCCACCACTAGCGGCATCAACCATTTGACGGTTCTGAGGTGTTAAACCGTCATAGAAGAATTGAACTTGTTGCCACTTTAAAAAGCCATGGTGTGGACACTTAAGGAGCAAATTCTTCCATCTTTCCCAACACTCATAAAAGTGTTCACCCTCCTTCTGCATGAAATTTGTAATTTCTCTACGAAGGGCATGAGTTTTATGAACAGGGAAGAATTTGTTCAAAAATTTTTCAGCTAATTGATCCCAACTCCTAATTGTTCCAACTTCTAAAGAGTTCAACCAAGCTTTCGCTTTTTCTTTCAAAGAAAAGGGAAAGAGGCGCAACCTAACAGATTCATCAGAGAAATTTTGGAATTTAAATGTAGCACAAATGTCAAGGAACTCTTTAACATGATTATAGAGATCTTCTTTATTGGAACCATAGAATGTGGGCAAGAGTTGCATCACCCCTGGTTTCAACTCAAAGTGGTGTGCCGTGGTGAGCGGCAACACTATGCAGGAAGGTGAGTTGAATTGAATGGGGGATGAATAATCTTTTAGTGTCTTCCTCACATTCTCATTTTCCATGTTACCTAATTGATGTGTAACATCTATTGTATGTTTTAATCTTGCTTTGAAAGTTCTTTCAATTTCTAGGTCAAGAGGTGCAAGTTGTTCACCCAGTGACCGACGACCAAGCATACACTAATTAACAACACTAAAAATCAAATATCTAGAACAAACCTAAATATTGCAACTAACACAAGCAAGCAATCACAGAAAGAAATATAAAAATACTAAGCACCTAGAAAAATTAAAAGAGAAGGTAAAAGAATGCAAACGAGGGGAAGGGGTGGCCCTTCCAACGTTGGCGAGAATTCCGCGTTTTCTCTTACTCCTACAAAAAAGACAAAACACTGATAAGCAACAAAAATTAACTAAATTAAACTAAACTAAACTAAACTACTCTAAGAATTTGGTAAATTATCCTACGTAGTCCCCGGCAGCGGCGCCAAAAACTTGATGTAAATTTTAATATAATACTCGCAAGCGCACGAATCTAATGTAGAATAGTGGCTACGAGGTCGATCCCTCAGAGACTTAGTAAGATATTCAACCTAACTCTAGAGTATGTAGCAAGTAATAATGAAATGTAAAGTTCTAATTTTTATTTTCTTTTTAAGCAATCAATTGTTCAGCTAAACTAAAAACACAGAAATTAACTAAACAAAAGATAAATTAATAAAGAAAAATCCTGTGTTCTGCTTTCAGTCTGTTTGTAATCCCGTCCTACTTTCCTCTTTCCTCCACCTTCAGCAACAGTCTCTCAACTGCACGCCTCAACCGTTCTACTCTTTCTCTCGAACAGAGTAGACAGTCCCCAATTCCAGCCAAAGCAAAGCAGCCCTATCAATCTCGACCAGCAATTCTGCCTTTGTTTGAAAACAAACCTGCTTCCCTCTCTCGACAGACAGAACACCTCCAGCAATCCTTGTTCTCCGTCTTTCTGCCGTTACGAACTGCACCGTCAACCACCCAGCCAGAACAGAACAAAAAAAAAACAGGCTCTTCTTCCTTTCTGCACAGCACGGTCGGCCAGAACAGAGCCGAGAATCAGCAGAGTCACTCCCTCTCTCTGCTCTGCCCAGCCGGAATAGCACCCAGCCAGCCTCCCTTTTCCGTTCACCACGAACAATCCCCAGCCGGCCTTCAGCACAGAGCCGCCTCCCTCTCGAGCAGCAACGCCGTCCCCAGACACAGCCACCACCCACGAACAGCACGGTCGCCCTTCCTCTTTTCCAGCAGACAGAACAATGCCCACAGAACCAGCAAAAGCATGACACAGAACCTCCAATACCACGGCCGTCCCCCCCTCTCGATTCCCGCCGGCAGCCTCGACAGAATCCAGCAAAACAGAGCAGCCTTTTCCTCCGGCAGAGCCCAGAAAAGCAAGCCGCCTCTCTTCAAACCCAGCCGCCACAACAGTTCCCCTTCCTCTTCCACAGCCCAACCGGCGGTCCTCTCTCAAGCACAGCACGACCGCCACCACCCACCAGCAGAACGGCCAGCAAAAACTACTCCTCCAAACCGCCAGCCAGAACCCGAAAATTTCCAACCTTTTTCATCCAGCCCCCAAATTCGCCCCTTTTTTGGATCTCAAATCGATTTAGAATAGGGCAACTTACCATCCTGAAGCAGGTCTGCACTTCGATTTGCCTCAAAAACCTTCCAAATTCGGACATTCCCAATCTCGATTTTTTTTTCTTCTCTGTTTGCAGTCCTTATTTCACCGGTTTCATTACCGTCGCCGTCGTTCCGCGTCGGCCTCGCCACCACCGTAGACTCGTCGTCGTCGTAGCCTCGCCGCCATGTCTTCGGAGGCAAGACCCACCGCCGGCGGTCGCCGGAATTTCAGCCTCCTTCACTCTCCGGCAGAACAGAGCACGAGCTCTGTTCTGTTCCAAGCTCCCAGCGCCCGAGCCATCGGGCTCGGGTCGCTTTCTTTTTTTTTTTATTTTTACTTGAACCGGACCAGAACCAGACCGGCCGGTTCAATTCTCTTTTTCTTTTTTTCTTTTTTTTCTTTTTCTTAATTAAAACCCGCCGTATCAACCTCGCGCGTCCAATCTTCGATCTCTTCATATGAGCCCATTTGACGTGCATTTGTGAATCTGAAACATGGAGCTCTAAGACCTGCATAAATAAAATAAATCGTAATTAGACGCATAATAAAACATGAATCTATTAAAACCAATTAATGCATCTAAATAACTCAATTAAACGCGTTTATTCATTAAACTCCGAATTATTCACTTAACACAGATAAACATTAATTATCCTTATTCTAACTAAAAATACGACTAACAAATAGGTAGAAAGGCATATAAAAATGTGTATATTTTCCATATATCAGTTATTCATAAAAAAAGAAAGGTTTTCCATACATGTGTACTACATTCTAAGTTAAGATCTGCAAATTCCAATACTATTATCAAATGAACATGGCTATTAGTGATGTATTGCCATTGCCTCCATTCAAAGTTTGGCCTTCCACTACTAGATGGTTTGTCAACTTTTTACATAGTTGACAAGTGCAATTCAAAATAATGGTGAACTATGACTCAGATCTACAGAATTTTGTAGTGACACCAGTTATAAAAAGTTTACATGAGCATGAACAAAAAGGGTGGAAGAAAAGGAAAAATTATATGCTTTATTATGCGCATGAAGTTACGCCTACCCTGTACAATTCATGGAACTAGAATCTGCATAAGCTTCATGCTATTGCTATCGCATTTATACTGAAATCAGGTGTAGTGCCATTCTTGTTGAGAATTTTTTCACAATTTCATTTGTGTCAGGTATGTCGTTTGTTAGCAAATACTTGCCGCATTGTTGTACATGAGCCTGGATTCTAGATTCTTGTGTTTTTTTTATCTCTACAGAAACTCAGTACTAGGACGATCGTGCAAATTAGTGATTCTCCATTCTAAAGTTGCTTTCTAGCATAACTAATGTTACTTTGTTGATTAGGTAAAGGAGCAGTATGATAGAATGAACTCCTTCCATCCCATTTTAGTAGTCTTATTTCGAAATTGAGCTCCAACCAACTAAAAACTTCTAATTTAGATTTTCTTGTAGCAGGAAGAGCATGGGATTCCAATTCAGAAAAGATGTTCATGGCAAAAGTTTTCTTCTTTGTAACATAAATTACATGAAATATAAGGGCCCAAATGGATTTGGCACAAAATTTGGAAATCATAATTTTTTAAAATGGGTCCATTTTATTGTGCAGGCCCATAGATTCATAGTGTTCGATTTTCAGCTTATATCTAACTGTTATATAGTAGTACCCACCAAGGGTGCCAATCTCTTTACATCATCTTAGCCCCATGCCATATGGCTCCAATGGGGCCTACAGGAAAAGATCAATAACAAGTAAACACTTGTTAACATTGAGATGCTAAGTATTCTCTATTTTGTTTATCTTTTTTTGCCATATTTAGCATCCAAGACCTTCACTTTTAAAAGAGTTATAAAGCAAGCCACTAATTAAGACACCCTTACAAGGAGTCAAAGACCATTAATAAAAGAAGACCCTTCAAAGTTTATATTAGTTGGTAGATGTTAACTCATATCCATGCACCATTAAGCTCATCTAGGCATGCCGGTATGGCATCGAGTACCATAATATGCAGGTCTTGTCCATCTCCTTAAGGAAGTTCATATCATCAAAGTTTGAGGCAATAATTTAACTTGGACTCCATGAAAAGAAGAAATTGAACAGATCATTGACATAAGCAATTCTTCAAACTACACAATAAATGCTGCATAATTAATTAGTCATAAGAACTCCTCCAATGTGTAAAATTCTTTGTTAATGCATCGGTAATGTCAGTCAGTCCTGCGACTAATGGCACAATGCATGTTAGTTAACCACTTTCTCTTAAAAGCTAGCTTAAGCTGTTAGAGAAAGCACAATGATTCACATTAATATTTCCCTGCACTTATAGACTTTCTGCGAGTGGATATTAATTCAAGAAGTGCATAATGAGGGCTAACAATCTACTATACTTTAGAGCATATTGGGGATATTCCTAGTTTGTCTAAGAGATGGCATTTTAAAAGTTTTTCATTTGTTTATCTCTTGTATTCGAAACTTATTGTATCTTTCTCATGAGCTCAATTGATACTCCCTCGGTTCAATTGTACTTGTCTGGATTAAAAAACATAAAATGAACTAAAATCAGTTCATTTTGGTATTCTAATCCAGACAGGCAATGTTGGATGGGGAGTATATTCTGAGGGCTTTGGCCCACTAACCAATTTAAAAAAGAAAATAATATTATGTAAAGGGGTGGGCTGCTAAACTGTGGGGTGGCGAACTACTCATCCTAACAAAACAGTGACTATATTGTGTATTTCATAGTATCTTACTTTGTTTGATCGCCTTTCTTACCCTCTTTAAACATGTACTAATCCTCCTAATGTCCATATGACATCAATTTTCTTAACAAAGAAACAAAGTAGAATATTTATTGTACCTACTGATCTATAGCCCAATGAAGTTGATGTGCCAACTACATTATCTCAATAACAACTTCTTATTTAAGAATCTTACAACTAATCAATTGCACGATAAATTCTGATAATACTTCTTCTGACCAACTTATTGGCAGCTAGCTTTGTTATATTCTCTCTCCGAATTATTTTTAACTTGTTTTCTACAAAAAGAGACTCGTAGATGTGGGAGGTTTGTTAAGTAGAAAGGGGAGATTTCAAGAAGTGAGCAAAAATAGACACATGCTATAGTTGGTTGATCCAGGATTGTAAGCTCCAAATCATTTTTTATTTCTCATTATTTATACTTTTTATGGCTAGAATGTCTAGAATTTGTTTCTTTAGCATGTGCGGAGTTATGTTAAGGACAATACTAACTTTTTTTTAACTTTATTTGCCATTGCATGAAAGTTTTGAACGTTCTGATGGAATCATAATGCAAATTCTATTTCATTAGAATCAAAAGGTAATGAGGAAATATACATGCATATGGTGCATTTGTTTGTTGCACATCCAAACTGTTTCATTGTCTCAAATCTCAATAGTGGAAAATTGATGAGACCATCACATGCTTGATGGGATCCTTATAAAAATCATTTCAATTAATATTATTATCATCAATGTATACAATATTGCTAGCCTTTTTACATTTGATGGTTGGAATAGTATTTGAAATGCCAGTGGTAAGAGTGTACATGATATTATCCAAGAAAAAAAAGCTAAATATGTAGAGATCTTGAAACATGATGTTTGAGTTATACCCTTAAGTTTGTGGGAAGATAAACATAAGTGTCTGAATTAATGGATTTTTCTGTTATTGTTTTCCCTGACATTATGTATTCTCATTATCTTTACTCCTTTTTTGCTCGGGTTATTACCTTTATCTTCTTCTTCAGTGAAATCATGGTGAGTTTAAATCAAGCTGTTGGAAGATATTGTGAAGCATCTCGGATAGTTATCTTCTTTGTTAGCATTTTGGTTGCTGGAGTTGTCATTTCCCCATATTGGAGCACCTTTGTATGTACATTTTATTATTTCCTCCTCATATTATCCTCATTCAATATTTTAGAAAATATTAAAAAAATAGTAACATAACACATTTATATCCATGCAAAAACATTGTCATCTCTTGTGAGGATCATATCCGATTTTTTTTTCAGAGTAAACCACCAGTGTGGTGAGGAGCTTAGCAGACCCCTACTAGTGCATTAAAATAAAATGGAAATACTTATAGGGGGGGACCCAAGTTACAGAGAACGAAAAAATACAAAAAAATAGGCTACATTTGGCTCCTGATATTCCATAAACTAGCTTTGCCTGTAACTGAAGTCTCTATGAGAAACAAAAAATCATTTTGAGTAGAACATATAAATCTAGAAGAAAGGAGAGAGGAAGCTAACTTTGCAAGATCGTCGGCCCTCGAGTTTGCCTCTCGAAATATGTGGCAAATGACAATATTGTGAAAATTCAAAAGAGGATAAATTTCTGTAACAATATGTTTAATAGGCTATGATACAACAAAATTACCCATAACCATAGATTAGAGGAATTAGATTCAACTTGCAATGGAAGCTAACCAAAATAAATCACATAGTGGATGCCTTCAACATAGCACTGGCTTTGGCAAGTAAATTAGTGATAGATCCATAATATGGTCCTCCATAATAATGTGAGAACTATACCAATAATTCCACATAAAAACATGGAAGAGGCATGCCAAAACTACTTTTAGAAAATTTTTATTATTGAATAGGAAGTATATTTTTTATAGGAAGTCCCCTCTTCAGAGGGTTGCATCAGGAATGGCATCCGTTGAAAGTCTTCTCCACCTTAAACAAATCTGGTTTATGGAATTTGCATATCAGAGGTTAGATTGTTTTATCTCCTTTCTAGTGTGCTTTTGGTCAGTGGTTTGCATTAGGAGTCCGGTTTATGGTCTCCTCTCCTCTCCCCCTCCCATTATGGTGGCTTAAAAAAATTAAAGAAGTTGACCAATCCAAGTGTCCAAAAAACAAAAAATCCTCCCATGCTTTTGAAATTATGTAACCATTATGAGCAATAACAAACTAGCTTCTTGTATTATGTAACCATTATGATGATTGAAGTTGTTAAATTTAGTTATTTTGTACAAATTGTTAAATTCCGATAATATCGTTAATCTTGGTTATAAAATAATCAAAAGTGAGACTATATCCTAATTGTTCAATCATAAATTAAGCAAATATTTAGGACACATTTTTATTCCAAATTTGCTCATCATTTGACACCCAAGTGCCAGCAACTGCATATAGATTTTTAATATAAAATTCAAACAAGTTGATTCTTTTGTCACATGATTTGCCTTGTTTATTACTGTTTTTTATGTACATATGCAGTTTCCATTGATGACATCACATAGCTTGAAACTACCATCAAATACCACATCTTCCCAGATTTCTGTAACACCTGTGAAGGATAAAGTTCTCCTTGATTGCAAGCCCAAAGACTTGCCAAAAACTTGTTCTAAGGTCGAAAGTTCCACATACATTTTCAATGATGGAATTAAAAATTGGACAAACCAAGAAAGTTGTCCATCATATTTTCGTTGGATGTACGAAGATCTAATGCCGTGGGCAAGCACTGGGATCTCGATCGACATGGTAGAGCATGCCAAACCCCATGCACATTTTCGCTTGATCATATTAAAAGGTGAAAGAAAACAGTTTCACTTAAATCTCTCTTTTCTTCAAAATTTTATATCCTGACAGATGATTTATGGACACATGACTGAACTTAAATTGGTTGGAAGTTCTTTTTCTTCAGATGTTTATAATTATTAGTAGGAAGCTTCCTAGTGGCTTAGAAATTTCTAACTTACATGGGAGAGTTACATACTAAGATCATACACTTAGGGAGTTGGTAACCACTCTGTTGGTCACCTACCGAGGATTATCTTTCAATTTACCCAGTGCATATAATGGATTGGCACCTCAATATACATTGTTGGTTTATGTCATCAATTTTATGATCACTATGTAGAATCAAGACGTCAAATTCTCTAATAAAGTAAATTTTTGACAACAACCACCTTCCTTTTTATTAAGAGTGTAACTTGTTGAGGAAATAAATAATAATCTCCCGAATTTTATACAAAAAAACATACAAAATACCCAAGTTTTGAATAGTAGTTATGACCCTTCAATTATCAGAAAAAAAAAAAAGTACTGCTAACTTGATTGCAAATCCGTTTACTTCATATGGATCATCTACTTTGTCGGGTCAAATTTACTTGCTTGCATATGTAGTTTCATTTCACATTGTGTATGCCACGGGCTACCAACTAACCTAAAAGCAAGCAAGTATCCACTGTAACAGTAGCTGATGATTTTAGACTTTTCTCCTCCATGGTTCGAGTGATCTAGATTGCTTGAATATTCAACATTTGTCTCATACTCATGGAATTTGCACTTGATGAGAGAGAGAGAGAGTATTTTTGAACTATATAATTTCCCATAAATCTCAAAAAGCAATATTGACATAAAATACTTGCACTTTTGTTGTGACCACTTAATTTACATTTGTGAGGAGGTGTAGGATGGGAAATTCATTGAAATTTCTCATGTCATTAGGCGGTGGAGTTTAAAATTAAGTAACTATGGGTGACTTGGTTTCCCTTCTTGCAATCTCTTTCACAAAACATAAGAACATTTTATATGTTTTAATAGCAGTCTTGTATTGCATGAAAACTGAAAGCCATATTGCTTGCAAGAAATTCTAGAACTTGAATGTGATCCTAACCTATCTAGTTGAAAATAAATTTTCAGGGAGGGTATATGTTGAACGGTACAAGAAGTCTTATCAAACCCGGGATGTGTTCACAATATGGGGAATTTTGCAACTTATTCGGTTGTATCCAAACCAAGTGCCAGATTTGGATCTCATGTTTAACTGTTTTGACATACCCAGCATCATAGAAGGGAAAGATGCAAACAACTCAGGTCCACCACCATTGTTTGGATATTGCATAGGTGATGGGAGAGTGGGTCTTGTTTTCCCTGATTGGTCTTTCTGGGGCTGGTAATATCCCATTCTCCTTCTACATTAAGCTATAAAAAATTGAGATAGTTTTAGAGTCTGCAATGTAATTTATGAAAGGAAAAATGATACCGCTACGCTGAATGTGTACACGACTCATACAACAGCGTTTTCGTTGGAAAAGTGAAAATTGGACCATGTGGGGCCTGCTTTTAGTGTCCAGTAGAAGCACGGGTGTACACGTTTGGCGTACAGCTTAGTCTACCCATATCAGCTTTCTTTATAATGTAACCTTAGTTACACCAAAATAACACCTCTAGTAATATATAATTATATATTTTATCCATCACCATGCACATAAAGATGGTTAGACCCACATTGTAGTCTGAACTTTTGGTCAATCTTCATTTTTTTTGGCTAAACATCAAGCTTCAATCAAAGCACAAGATTGTTAATCTCATCAAGTTACTGGCACAACCCATTTGAGCTTTTGGACACAAATATACACTTGATTTGATTATACTCCTGATTATTATCCCATTATGTGTTTGGGATGCAGTTTGAATGATGCATAAACCTATGGAGAGTGATAACCTCACAAACATGCAATTGTACATGTGACATTTTAACATTATGATGTCTGTTTCTAATAAATTAAGTATAAATTTCCATTCAGGCCTGAGATTAACATCAAGCCATGGGAATCCCTCTTGAAGGACCTAAAGGAAGGAAACGAGAAGCTCAAATGGGTGGACAGAGAGCCTTATGCATTTTGGAAAGGAAATCCTCATATTTATCCAATCAGATTAAAACTTATAAAGTGCAAAAAGACTAAGACCAAAGACTGGAATGCCAGGGTTTATTCTTTGGTATTTACTCCTTTTTACCTCGCTTTTCATTTTCTTCGGCATGTTCTAAAATCATTCTTCAAAGATATTGATGAACTATCAACAAATTAATTGAATAAATAAAGATGACGATTATTTAACTGAGTACGATTATCTTTCACCACTACTTTTGCTAGTGCTAACAAGATTTCAGTTTTGTAGAACTGGTATACTGAGACAAGAAGAGGATTCAAGAACACGAATTTGGCAAATCAATGCAACTATAGGTGAATCAGTACTTATCGATAGTTCAATGTTAACTAAGCTTTGTTCTCAAAAGAGACTTGTTATATTCTCATTTTTTTACCATATCATATCAAATGTAGGTACAAAATCTACGTTGAAGGCAATGCCTGGTCTGTGAGTCAAAAATATATTCTAGCTTGTGATTCCATGTCCTTACTGGTTGAACCTAAACACCATGACTTCTTTACTAGAGGACTCATGCCAAGGAAGCATTATTGGCCTGTGAAGGCTGATGATGAATTATGCAGCTCCATTAAAACTGCTGTGGATTGGGGGAACAACCACCAACAACAGGTGTCTCCTTAACTAACTTATACTCCCTCTATCTCATATTAATTGTCAACATTTGAAAATGTGATATTTAATAAAGAAAACTAATTTATTAATCTTTTTGCTCCATCCACTAATTACTATGAGAAAGATAATGTGGAATAAGACACTTGACATTGGACAAGTTTTTTTCAAATCCAAACAATTATTATGGAACAGAGCACTGGTTAACATGTTTATTAGGTAAGTACGGTTTATAAAATTCTCATATGCAACTTATGTACTAAACCTTGAGCTAATAATTTGGATTACATGAATCTTCTCATGAAACATTGTTAGACGTACAAAAAATTCATAATCATTGTTGCTTATAATATTTATACAATCTCGCGTACACAATTACTTTCGTTAGCATTAGTGGTGCGTTCTTTTTATTCTTCATATATACTAGCATTTTGGATATGTCAGGCTCAGTTAATTGGGAAGGCAGCAAGTACATTCATTCAGCAGGAGGTGAAGATGGATTATGTGTATGATTACATGTTGCATCTGTTAAATGAATACGCTAAGCTACTAAGGTACAAGCCTGTAATCCCTCCAGGAGCTCAAGAGGTCTGCTTGGAATCAATTGCTTGTGCTCAACGAGGACCACAAAGAAAGTCGATGATGGAATCCATGGTGAAGCATCCCTCTAATTCAAGGCCTTGTGTCTTGCAATAAGAGAAAGATTTTGCATTTTGCATTATCTAATTAATACCTATGTTCCCAGCATTGATACTTCTATAGTAATAGGTTGCAGTTACTCAATTTTGTAATGGAATCCAATCTATAAATTGATTAACTGGAGCAGCCTCAGGTCATTAAATGGATTCCTCAGAGTTGGTGCTTTGAGTTTGATTGATAGCCGTCGAAAACTACACAGACGGTGGACACCCACTGACCATGTAATGGGGTGGGCTGGCTAAACTGTGGGGTGGCGAACTACCCATCCTTCACTAATTTGGCAACCAAAGCCGCTTTGTTTAAGGGGCCGTTTGGGGGCGTGATTAAAAGCAGGATGTTTTGCTACACTGTAGCATCTGGATATTTTATATATCCAGCTGAAACACCTCATGAGGTGTTTCGGCTGGATGTAAAAATCCACATGGATGCTACAGTAAATATCCAATATCCAGTCTGGATATTTTGCAATAATCACGCCCCAAACGGCCTCTAAATCTACTTTCCATTCGCAAAATGTCCCATCATGTTGTATTCTCAATTTCCACCTAAACTGCCTCCTTAGGACATTCGGCCAAGAGCGACGCTTTGATTGCCCAAACGCACCCTAACATGTGTAGGTTCAAAATTTGGCACCCAAATTTTAACAGAGCTTATATTTTAATTTATCTGCTCCATATAATATATGGGCGTCGTAGGTGCCGGACTGTTATTTAGATAGTCGGGTTCTAATTAAGATACTGTGTAGCTGATATAATTTTTTAGGGTGTTTTTTAGCTACTCTTGTATAGTTTTGTTTCTTCTTTGATAGAATTATTTAGCATTCAAAAAAAAGAAAGTGGCTCCTAAATCCTAATTAAGGAATTGGACACCCTTCCTGAACATAAAGGATTGGAGCTTAGAATTAGAGCTGATCAAAGCAAGCAAATCTGGCACATATAGTAAGGCCATGAAATGTAGTAATTGATTTTTCTAATAAAAAATGATAAACTTATGGGCGCTGAGGTAAGAGATTGCATGCGTACTTCCCTTCATCTTCACCATTTCTTCAAAAATTCCCCCCTGCATATGGACATTCTTTTTTATCTCGTATAAATGCACCCCAAGGCAATTTGACATGAGTGTCGCAAGGTTCTTTCTTTAACATAATAAAACAATTCAGACACATTAGGCCAGATGATCTTCCAATATTGACGGTTATATGAGTTATATCAAACTTCATGGCAATGTGCTAATCATCATAGTTAAGTAGCGCTTTTCCCCTACAATTTGATGTCAGCGCCACCCCTGTTTGTGCTAATTTCTTTCTAAGAAATACTTCCTCGAATTTAATTGAGACAATTAAAAAATATGTGTACCAAAATTAGATGATATTGTTCCCTCGTTATACACAAAATTGGCTGGAGATGGTGATGACGAGCTACCCGGCAGGGACTCTGGGTCGAGGTAAAGAAGCCTCTACAATGAAAGGCACTTGCTTGCTTGTACGAGAAGCCTAGGTTTTTATTGTGGACTCCATATGTCAATAAAATTGACCAATTATGTAAGGGGCTCAATTAAAAGTCCTTAGGGAGTAGCAAACTTTATGGCAATATGAATTTAAAAACTTTATGGCAATAACTTAAAGTAATGTCAAATCTTGTACCTTATATTGAGTGTAGTATGTACTTGTAGTTGGGAGCCGTCATATGGGGTCCCACAAGGATCTACCGGCTCCAACAACAGCATGTATGACAAAAATATGGGGGCAACAAGGATCGGCCATGTGAGAACGAAGTCAAGAATAATCATGTCGATTTTTTTTTTCCTCCAGGGGGATGAAGCAATTGGATGGAGAGGAATATGTGTTAAAAGGGCCGAAAAACAATGTGAGGATTATCTTGGCTATTGGGGTTTGCTTTGTATTCCTGTAATGGTTCATTTTCCTTTTTGTCTGTGGGGAAGTGGGGATCTTTATGCGAATGTTCTTCTTTATTTTTGTTGTACAAATAGATTTTGGTACTTAATGTAATCCTAGCTAACAAAAGTAGCCACTGATGAATCCAAAAGTTTCATTTTCCTATGGTTTGATTTTTTTTCTTTGCTTTTTTCTGCTATCTACTCCCTCTGTCCAGAATTACTATTAATACAAGTTTTTTCCAAATGAATTCATTTTAGTTCATTTGGAAAAACCTTGTGTTCATAATAATTTCAGTTGGAGGGAGTATATTTAAGGAATTGATCGTATATCTTCAGTCAAATCTAAATCTTTGATTATTTGTTTTTTGGATAAGTTAATTTTTCATTAAAGCACTAGATCGGGAGAAAAAAAGGAATGATTACATTTTGTAGGATAAATCCAAAAGTCAAAATATTACAACTTTCATCTATTAGCAATAGCAGGTAGCTTTTCCACGCAAGAACGTGAGCACTAGACGAGACATAACGCTTGATTGCATACTTGCATTGAGTGAAGATAGCGACTTCTCGAATATGAAGATTCTTGAATTCCTCTCTCCAAATACAATAAACTCAACAATTTAGCATACGCTTATTCCTTTGAGTGAAGGATTGAATGTGCTCCAGGAAATTTGCAGCATTGCTTGTGGGAATGGAGATGTTAAACATGCAGAAATTTGATATGATAATCCATTTTGAGTAACTGTATGAGAAGAATAAATGTTCCACACTTTCCGCCTCAGATTTGCATGAAGCACAATGGATGACAAGGTGAATACCACACCGTTGAATCATATCTAACGTGGATAATCTACCATGCATTATCATTCAAGAAATAAACAAGTGTCGAGGAATGTTATCCTTGAACCACACTAGCTTGGGCCAATACAGTTCTGGACTCTGAGATGGTAGAATATACTAAGTTGATTATATACTGTACTTACCTGAAGCTGTAGGAAACCTATGAACAGAATCCACATCAAGACATAGTATACGTTTGGAAGAGTTACTATTCTGAAAGAATGCATGCTCTGTAATTGTGCTTGGAGGAGGAAATACCCGATTGTCTTGAACCAAGCTCAACGATAATTTGATGTTAATGGTGCTATTAACCTGGTCTAAGCAAAAGAAAATATTTCTCCATTTCCCACGACATGTGTAATATAACCAATTAACGTAGGGTGGAGAGATAAAATAATATTCCAAACAAAGGAGGCATGCGTGACCAATTAATGTAAGGTGGAGAGATAAATAAAACATTGATTGTTTGAAAAATGCTTTTATACATTTCCTATAGTTAGCGCAATGTAAAAGTTCTTTATTATACGAAATCCCAACTCTTCAAGGTCATTTTTTTCCAAAAATAAAAGAAAAATAATTTATTATTTTCCTATTAAAAGTAAAAGAACGAAAAATTCCAAGTGAACCCCAAAAATACTCTTTATTATTCTGCTATTTAATTATTTTTTTATAAATATGTAATTAGGAGTCCATGTCAGCAGGTTTTTGAAAAACAAAACGTTCAAACAATAAGTAATTAGAGTTGGCAACTTCATGGAAAACAGAATCATTTGAAATGACATCTGAAACTACTTTTCAGTGTAATTGATTACTTAAAAGTACATTCATTAAAATTAGTTGTACAAAACCCTAACCCAATGGTATCTATTTCATACACGCCAACATTAATTGTAAATGGTATAGCAAATGCATTGACTACAACAATTGCAACTGTACTCCTTATTATTGATGTACTGGAAGCCATTATTATTGATGTACTGGAAGCCATCCTCCATGGTAGACTTCATGAGTTCCCATCTCAAGGTATTGGCTATATGCCTGCATCACACTACACACATGAACCAGCGCTACACCACAATCATCATGGGACATTCTGCTACAAGTCCCTCTCTTCACTACTTTTGTATCATGACATGGGCAATAATGATCAATATGCCTCTTCTGTACACTATCATTTATAGCGAAGGCATAACAATTCAACCTCAGAATGGCTTCTATCCACTCATCTTATGTATGGTTTCATATTGTTACCTCCTTTTGGTATCCTTCGCGTCTCTAGGCTTATTACCTTTCATTTACGAATGGAACTTCTTTAAGTAATTCAGGAACCACGTTCATGTATAATCGCATACTAATATTCTAAGCAATATATATATTTATGGTAAGCATACCTCATAACGCTTGATCATAATAAAGCATCAAAGGGATCTACCAACTAAATGCATCACACCCACATAAATCATAATTGTGAGCTATTACCAACATCCTTTGATCCTTCGTAATATGTGCATGTATGTATGTGTTTTAACTAGGAATTGAATCCACATGATACACACTTAATACCTCGTCGGTTAAACAATCTGCTAACCGAGAAACTACATTTTACAACCTCTTGAGTTGTTGGCCCATTGGATTCCATCCTTTTGAGCTGAGCATCCAGCAATTCTACAAACTGACACATTTTTGGGCTTGGTTTAAGCATAGCCAAACCCAGAATATCACAAACAAGTCATATCATCATTAATTAATATATAGAACCCCCTTTGTCCAACCATCACCCAACTTGACATTCTTAACACATTCCTATTATCACAATTCATATCTCATTATCTTCACAAATTCCGGCTAATCCAAAACATCCAAGACCTAATGACCACAACTTTATTCTTTACTCTTTCGTATATTAACAATGTCGGTGGACTCATCGGCTACCCAAAGTGGAACAATAGTATGCCGACAGTTAAATCTTAAGTTCATTTTACTACAATTCCATCTTTAATGATTACTACAAAAATTACAGTAGCACATACAAATCATATCAAGGTCACAAACCCACTTTCATGTTTTTCGACTAAGTATCATTTGCCCTCGTAACAAATCCTCATGGATTTCTCTCTCTTTGAACCTCAGTGGCCCAACACTTTATCAATTAGCTAGTAACTAACCAAACAATACATTGTCGACTACCCCGTTGGCTAGCCAGCGGGCTCACCGCCAAAGTTATTTTACAATCTTCAAACACTCACATCTTTCTCACCCGAACTTCGATTTATGCAATCTTAGATGCATTACGAAGCTAGTGAGAAACACTAACAAACTATATCTAATTGACATATAGTTTATCAAATTTACCCTCAGTGGGAACCACATAACCTATATGCTTTCCTCAATGTTTAACTTATAACACTTTTTCATTCAACTCTTGTATTCTTTACCCATTTAATACTCATACATGAGTATTCTAACATTTTAGTCACTTTTTTATTTATTTTAAGTCGTGAATTACTAGAGCAATTAAAGTCCAAGTAAATCTCTTGTGTGATTTCACATTAGAAAACTAATAATCTACTCTTCTAAGGAATTAGTAAGTGTAATATATATGTAACAACAAATCCTACCGGATGTTAAGAGATTAACACAAATTCTTATGGGATCTTCAAAATTAGAGATTCAATAATGGTACTTACTAGTAATACAATATTAAAGACTACTGAGTCTTTTGGACACGTGCATTTTGCACTTGGTTTAATGGTCACCTCGGTTCCACATCACTCGAAAGCATGGTTTTCAAAACTGGACCAGTCCGACCACGAAGAACAGGAATCGGTTGAAAACCGGTCCGAGTAGTTCGGTTCGGGACTATCCCATCTATTCGTCGGTTTTATTAGAAACTGGCCGGTTCAGCCAGTAAACCGCCGAATCAGAACTGGTCAGGTTCATTGCCAACTTTTTTTTTATTTTTTAAAAAAATTATATTTTAAGTGGGGATTCGAACTCTCTTTAACTCCTCAACATCTTAACTAAAATAAGAAATTCACACTAAACATAATTTAGTATTATCTTTTTATGTAAGAGAGGTTTTTTAAAAAAATTGTGTCAAACCGGTTGAACCGGACAGGCCAGATTTTCGGATCGAAGGTCGGTCGGGTTTTGAAAACCTCGCTCAAAAGTCTTCAAATTGCTAGTGTCAGATGACTAAAGATTGTTAGATAAGACGTAAGATCATACCGATATGTTAAATGCAAAGGAGGACAATGATATCCCTACATCAGTTTAGAAAACATTTCTAAATTGATTGTACCGATAAGTTTTCTAACATTTTAGAAAACTGATGAAGTAGGTCAATACAAATGATGATCTTGTTACATCAATTTTCCATTCAGTGCTATATACATGTCTGTCTATATCAGTACTATAAGAAAACTGATATAGGAATATCGTTTTCCAAATGCAAATGTAGGACATGCGACAATTAATGCTACTTTTTTAACTACAATGTTATTACATCGATGGGCGGCACTCCTTGCCCATCCTCGTTGTGTTGTGTTGTCTCACCCGAGCTCGAGTCTGAGGAGTCCTCCACTGAGTCAGAGGCCGTGCCACCCCTGGATGATGATCCGGAGGAGCACCCCTGGATAGAGAGCATGATGACAGGGAGTGTTCTGCTTCTATTCCTTTGTATGTTGTCCATTCAAGTTCTGGTATTATGTGCACGAATTGTTTAATTAGTTTAGTGATGCTCTCTTGAACAGGGAATCATTAGCCCAAAGCGTTGCACCCCGGTTTAGTTATATGATGAATTAACGATGGAGGATTGGCTTCTTTTATTGATTTCTCAAGGAAGATAAGATTTCTGTAGGATTACTCTCATGAAAATGCATTTAAGAAAGATCAAGTGTGAAATTTTGTATCTCCAAAACATATAAAAACCAAAATATTGGAAATAAAATACTGTAGCATGGTCACTTAGATACTGCTTTAACAACAATACTCCCTACCTTGCCAATGCATATAGATGCAGGAGCGCAAATAAAGATCACAACAATATTCCTTGTTTTTTTTTTCAGGTGGCAGCTATAATTGCTCGATATGCAAGGGCGTAAATAGGTACTTTATTATTCAGTAGAATAATATTCCTTTTGTCCACATTAAGTGTCCTATTTGGTTTAAATGGAAGACCCTAAATTTGAACCTAAAGGACAGGACTAAATTCCCCCAATTATTCAGTACTCAGAGCATACCACATGGGATTTACTCCCACTTTATTGGAGCCATCGTTCTCAAGAACGGAGGCACCCCCGAGATGGCCATCCATGAGGCCTTGCAAGCATATTCACCGTATAAATTAGCCCAACTCGTCACGGTCTTGGCCTCGTGCCGTTTTCAACTGTGCGTCTAGCTCACAGCCCAAATCAGAAACATGCCTCTTTGGTCGGGCATGCAATTGTATACAAGGACCTTCCTAAGCGAACTAGCCGAAGAGGGACAGGGCAATGCATTGCACGAGACAACAAATATCTACGCCAACCAAGCACTGCTGGACAAACGCCTCATAATGTGCAAGCAATCCACAAAACCATCCAACATGCCAAACCTTAGGTGGGCAGCCCATAGGCCGGCGACCAAGCGAGCATGGGGAGTACCCCCCTTATGGACTCCATGAAGCTCATCGCATGATGCTCTAGCCAAACAACGGGCATGCATCTCATCCGAGTGTATGGCTAACAATCATATCATACCAACAACCCATTCTTAGGCTCCGTTTGATTGCAACTTCTTGGAGTAGAAGAAGCATAATCTAGGGTATTCTGCTTCTTGGATTTTTATTATGAAGTGAAATGTGTTTGGTTGGACATAAGGACAAATTAGCTTTGTGGTGAGTAGTCTGTTTGGCAAAATAAGCAGAAAGCAGATTCTAGAATGCTAAGTTACAAAACTATCCCTCATGCTAAATATGCAAAATTTTGACATATCTGTACTAAATTTAGTAGTATGTTTGTTAGGCTAATAAGACTAGACAAATTATATAAAATAAGACAAGACAAATGATATAAACTAAGACTAGACAAATGATATAAAATTGCAGACCTATTTGTTTGAAGAAAAAAACAAATCTATTATATATGCGCCTTACTTTAGCACATTCAAGGCGTTCACAATCCACTTGCTCCAAAAAACCAGTCTAAGCAATTATTTCACCATCTACATGTATAATGTAACTAATTAAAATAACATGGATTCTGCATTGGAGGCCGAACACCTAAAATGTCTTTTACAACAACTCCATGTTGCAAAAGAAAAAGTTCAGCAGCTCCACGTCAACCTCGTATTCATTTCATTTTCAATGCAGGGTAGCTGTGACCCACTAGAACTCACCACTCATCGAGTGCAGCACTCCAACTTAACCATTTTTGCACATTCGCACTCTTTGTTATGAAGCCCCTTGTACATCCATGGACCTCTTATTTCACTTTCATCATTCTACATTTTGAATTATCACTCTGCCTTTACCATTGAACTCATGCTAGGCGTTCTTACAAGGCAAATTTACATTTTGTAGCATGGGGAAAAAATCCATTAACATAGGTGTCAAATTTGTAGTTTGTGTAGCATTGCTTGAGAAAATAATAAACAGTTTCAGCAGCTGCAAGCACAGGAGTCTTCTGGAATTCATTCTTCAGCTGACCACAAGCTGCACAAGCGACAAGTCCACGTGTTTGACGGATACTGAAAGTTATCTTTCTGCATTCTAGAGCATCTGCAAATGCTAATACCTGTCATCAAAGACCCGGTAACATTAAACCAAATATTTAAGAGCAAGTACTGCTAATTTTCATGAAAAGCAAGAGGAGATTTTGAGTGTCAATCCACTGCCAGTTAATGATAAACAAAAGACCAAGAAGTGCACTTCTGCTGATTTAGATGAAAAACCATAGGAGGTTTGGACTCCCAATCCACTAGTAAACATTGATCACTCTACAGTCAATTCTTACTTGAGTCGGAGCATCGCAACCCATACAAAAAGCCAAATTTTACAAGTATACTTACGGAAATGTTTTACAACTTTTTAAAAATATGACAAGCGTGAGAATTAAATAAGACACAAGTTCATGCTGAAGTTTTATAGACATTCTAAAGCTTTTGAAAGATACAGCACTATCATCATGAACAACCTGCACAAAACAGGACATACTGAGACTTAGAAGGATTTAAGAGAAAAATGATTGCAGCATGCATGTATAAGGGAAAGAAAGGATCGGATGCCTCATTCAAGTATGCAAAGAAGGTAGTAACTTAATCACAGCTGAACCTATCATATTCATATCTAAGTAGTGAAGTATTTCTCCTTCATTCTCTTATAAGTGCTTATCTCTGGATCCCTGGAACTATGCTAGGTGTTCAATCGAGAGATAGTAGGCAAATCCATAAATTCTACAGAGACCATTCAAATGGCATCATCCTTGTTGAGAACCTGATAAGCTATTTCAGAATTCTCCAACTCAATTCAAATAGGCTCAGCTTCGCATTACTCAAACATATGCAGAATAACAAGATTTCAGCCGAAGTTACATTCGTGGATTATTCAGTAAAAACCAGTTTATGGTGATTTGATAGTAGAGTGTCTGCTCTCTTACTACTAAGATGCTAATGTGATACATGCTCGATTTTATTTAAAATAATATCAGAAGTTAACTTGACCGAAGAGAAAAGATTAACTCAAATAACAGCAGAAAGTATATTCTACATCAGCGGTAGGAGGGCCAAGGCAATTCACCTGAAGAATGACTGAAGTTGTCGTGTTGGGATGTACAGTCAAAAGACAAATACTCTTAACGGTCCTGCACCATTTCATTCTCCTTCTCTGGTTTCCCTGCACAAGAGGCACAACTAGACTTTGCAAACCCACAAAAACAACGATTGCAAACATCCGAGAGTGTCAACTATATCTACTCCTCCGAAGTACATAATCTAACACATAGAAGCAGATCATAGGACTCACCTATCTGCCCTGTTTTGGGCTTCCAAATAACTTGAAAAGAAGCCCTCTCCGGGTTCTCATTCTTCTTCGTTCCGGCTTTAGGCCTGTAGACAACAGCCAACATAGTCGTATCACCTATAACACAATCTAATACTGAGCTGAGCACTTCCACATCCAAAACACAAGATATCAATGGAAGCAAAAATCCGAAGACATAAATGAGAAGAAAACAAAAAAGATCACGCCTTTTACCGACCTTGAGACCAGCGGGCAAAGCCTTGAGCGCGGTGAAGCAGATTGCGGGAACAGGCTAGTGGCCAGAGCTGATTAGGCGACCGTCCATCGGCTCTTTCAACCTCCAAAGCCGCCCCAACTCAGTAGCTCTCGGAGGTTTTTTTATGTAAGGGGTGATTATGAGATGGGGAGAAGGGAGAACCTGGGAGACGATGGTCACCGGCGAGAGGAGCTCCGTGCGCGAGGGAGATGATGACCGCCTTCTTCAGCTCGTGTATTGCCCTATCGTCGCACCCTCCATGGCGAAGCAAAGCGGAGAAGAGCGAGGGCAAAACACGGGAAGTTAATTTTCGGGGTTACACTGTGGCGCGCTTCTTTGAGAAAATCTCGTTTTCAGGAGATTCTCAATGAAGTCGAATTTTCGGGCGGAAAGTCGACTTCACTACACAAAGAGATTCTTGGAAAATAGCGCTATCAAATGTGATTTTGCAGAAAGCATGTAATTTTAGCAGAATCTGTAGCGGAAAGTCACAACCAAACCGGGCCTTAAGCTCACTTAGTCCCGTCCAGCCAAAGTAGCTGTCCAGGCATGGTCGGACCAAAACTCCCGAAATGGCTCCAAACCACGCCCACGCACCCTATAAGACATTAGGGGGAGGGGACACTTAGATTGATGGTGTAAAGGGAGGAACTGTGCACCAGTAAAAGTGGCGTAGTCTTCTAAGAGTACTGAATAGGGTCTCGGGGACTATGAGAACCTAGAGGCCTGCCTTCTTATGGTATATATGTGTAGAGAGTCACGTGTTATTTCTTCTCATTTAAGGAGAGTTAGTGGTTTTTTTAGAGGGGAGAGGAGGATTAGCCAAAGAGGACTAAGCCCTTTCACTAAAGGGGAAGATAATGGACCTTACTAACTAAACATAGAGCCATTACATTATCAAAGACAAATGGCCATTAACTCCCTCAATGACGAGAACTACTCCCTCCGTCCAAAAAATCCTGATAGTATCTAAAAACAAGTAAAATATGTTAGCGCACAAAGAATTTCAAGCCTCCACTTTTTTTTGGTAATGGAAAGTATTATGAAAGCAAAGCCCAAAGAAGGGAACAAATGGAATGCATAACACAGAGGACCCTGCTCCAAACCCAAGGCAAAAACTAAGGGTGCATTTGGAAGCTGATAGGTGAAAGGTGAAAATTTATATCATCCTGAAAATAATCAAGGGTGTTTTTTCCTGATTGGTGACGACTCGTTTGGAAGCTGAAAGTAATAAGGCGTCAGGGTAAAAACTTTCAAGCCTAATTTGTGAAAGGTGAAATATGTTTGGGAACTGAAAATAAATCACGCTGATAGAAATATTCGTCAGCTTCAGGTATCGTGTAATCGATTACACGACATGGAGAGCTATTGTGTAATCGATTACACGATAACTTTTTAATGGGACAAACTTCAACGATGCATTTCATACTCATTTCTGATCCGTTTTGGCCCATTTTTTTTCATTCTTCCTCATTTTTAGTGTTCTTTCTTATAATGATGATATCATAAAGATGTTGAGCCACCACGTACTATTTATGGTGGATTTTATTGGATTTTTTAAAATAAAATATCAAGGTCATTAGGATATCATGATGATTAGAAAGAGCATAAAAAATAGGGAATAACAAAAAAAAATTTGCCAAATACGGACTAAAAATGAGAGAGATATTAACTGTTGAAGTTTACACAATAATACTGGCTATCGAGTAACTGGTTACACTACAGTACTGACTATCGAGTAACTAGTTACACTACTGCCTATCGAGTAACTGGTTATACGATAGTACTGGCTATCGAGTAACTTGTTACACTATAGTACTGCCTATTGAGTAACTGGTTACACTATAAAACTGGCTATCAAGTAATTGGTTACACGATAGTACTGCCTATCGAGTAACTGATTACACGATAGTACTGGCTATCGAGTAATCAATTATGCGATAACTTTTTTATAGGACAAACTTCAACGATGCGTATCTTACTCATTTCTGATCCGTTTTGGCCCATTTTTTTCATTCTTCCTCATTTATAGTGTTCTTTCTTATAATGATGAAAAAAATATCGAAAAACGGACTAAAAATAATAGAGATATGACGGGGGGGTCCCTCGGCTTAACTGTGCGGCGGCGGAGGCGTCAGGGCAAATACCGGGGTGACCGGATTTGGACGACCCGACCAATTGCCCGGGAGGGGTGGGCACAGGTTCCCTCGGCTCAACGGGGCGGCGGCGATAAGTTGGGGGCCTCAATCAGCGGGGTGGCTACCGGGGGGGAGGGGGACTCAACGAGCGGCAGCGGGGACGGGGGGCACAAACTCTCTCAGCTCAATGGGGCACCATCGGAGTGGGGGTACTCACCGGGGGGACGAACCTCAAGGAGATAGTTGATTTTTTTTCTTTGAAGAGGTGCGACGATCGATTCGTCAATCAGCCTTTCAGAGTGAAAGGTGAAAAATTGTCACCTTTCACCTTTTAGGGCCAAATTTCGGCATTTCAGCAAACAAACACTTTTGAGGCCTGAAAGGTGAAAGAGTGAAAATTTTCACCTATCACCGTCACCGACTATTTTCACCCTTTTAGCTTCCAAACACTTCTTACCCTGAAAGGTGAAAATTTTCACCTTTCAGGGCTGAAATATTAGTTTTTCAGCTTTCCAAACGCACCCTAAAGATCGACCCGCCCCTCCGCTAAGGGGGGCTAAAACCTAAAATAGAATAAGGAGATTAAAATAAAAGGATGGGGGGGGGACTCTAGACAATAAATTCTATTTATATTTATTTTTACAATGCCCACCTTTTGTTCTTCTTTTTGTTCTTTTTTAAAGAATCCTTCATCGTTTTCAAAATCATCATCGAAGTTAATGAGTGGGGGGATAGGCCTGATTAGGCCCAGAAAGATTAAAACAAGATTAATTGAATCTTCCATAGTAATCTCAAGTTAAGTCTTTTTTATAAAGCCCTTTACAATAGGGTGTAGCCTGTCACCCCTAGGACCAACCACATTCTGCTCCCTACTCATATCACAAACAGGCGGGGCCAAAGACATAACAAGAACTTTTTACCAACATAAATGGTCAGGAAGCATTAGCCTCCCAACCACAGTAAGAGAGAACTTCAGTAATTCCTCCACCAAGTCTCTGTGTAATAATACTTCACATATCACCAGAAAGTCCTCTGTGTAAGGGAGAACCTACACTCATTCGATGCATCCTGTCCAATTACCATTCAATTTTGGCTCTACTCAAAATTTGATTTTCCACTACATGGTTAATTTTTCCATAGTTGTCACTCACAATTGTTGATAAGGTTCAACAATGACTAAGATATGTGGGATTTTGTAGTGACACCAATCATAAAAATGCTTACATGACCCCGTATATGGTGACACGAAAGGAAAAAAGTTATATGGATTTATTATACGCTATAAGGTGCACCCACCTATAAAATGGAATAATACTGGAAACTACATGTGCTTCAGGCTTCTGCAATATCACCTGTAGTGAAACTAATTGTAGTAGTATTCTTTTGGTGATAGTTATCACCATTGCATTTGTGCCAGGTATGTTTCCGCTCTTTTGATTCGTGACAAATGATTGACCAGTTATGTATATAGTTTAGATTATAATTTATTTTGTTCGATTCATATATGGCGAAAGTCACTGTGTGTTGCATTGTGGCATAGGTATGTTACTTTGTGACTTTGGTGTAAAAAAAGATCTAAAACTTTGTGACTTAGATAAAGGCGACCATAATCATAGATATTACTCCATCCGTTGGACTCTAATTTTCTCATTTTTTGAAAATAAATTTCTTGTCGACAATTTTCCATTTTCCTACCAACTAGAAATCTTTTATTATGGGGTTGTTGGGAGGCTATTTGATGATAGTAGGAAAGGTAAATTTTTTTATTTTCGTTTCCCCAAATAAAATAAAAATGGCGGTTTGTTTGGGATACCATTTTTTTTAATTTCTTTTAGATCTAGGATGTAAAGGGTTTTTTGGGAAGTTCATTTAAAAACCCATTAAGGGTATTCATGTTCTATTTTTACCATTCTCACTCTCATTTAACATTTAAATACCCTCACGAGGATATTCACATCGTGAATGAGAACTAGCCCTTAAATGGCTTTAGATGCTATTTTTCCATTGAATATAATTCACCCGATAAATGTGCCTTCCAAACATGTTTTAGTAGGAAATGGTCTAAAATGATGTGGGAAATGACCTCCCAAACGGCCCCTATGGCATGATGATTCTAAATTACTAGATATGTGAAAATTTTATTTTTTGAGTGCCCTAAAAAAGGTTTTGTTTTATAAATTGCCCTGAGGAAGGTTGTTCTACTTTCAGTTTTGTCATTTTGTAGACTAAGGAGCTTTTCGCGCTCCTTAAACTATTTTTAAACAAATAGAACTATTAAAGTGGAAGAGAGAGAATGGAACCTAATAACCGTACTATACCAGCAATATTCGTAGTATACCCGTTGTGGGACTAAAACTCTGCCACATGCTAGGTATTTTTTAACTTCTAAGGTCCTCTATTTTACTACTTTTGTTAATTATTGATGATGGTTTCTCATGATAATACGTTTTCTATTGTCGATGGCCCAACTCAATAGGGATATTTTTTTTATTTTTTTGGTAATTTCTGTTACCTTTCTTTTTTGCCATTGAGTAAGCAGTGGACAATGCCTTGTTTCACAAAGTGGGCTATTCCAAACAAACTGCTCTATGTGGGCTCCCTAAGAATGGGTTTTCTAAGTGTTATTAATTAGTTGCCCCCTTGTATCTGTCTCTCTTAATTAAGTTATTAACTATTATCCCAATAGAGTACTCTTTGTAAGAGTGGCTGAATTTCCCCCGAATTGCCCCCTTTTTTCCTGTACTGAACCGAATTGACCCCTCGCCAAATTGGAGCCGATTTGTCGACTTGACACTATGATGAGAGCAAAGCCCATAAGAGAATTAATGCTATACGTGAATCTTCTGGAGGGTTGACTAAGGGGACCATTAGATATAGTCAGTCAATTCATGAAGGATTCTAGAGAAACATGTTAGGATACGGAATTAGAGAAGAATTAAAAATTCACATGAATCCCCAATCCTTTCCCTAATTCACATGAATCAACGAACACAACGAATCTCCTCTCTGAGAGATTCTCGCAATTCTGAAAATTTGAATAGCATCCAAACGAAATTCTCATTCTCCCACATTCTCTTGAAATAATTCAGAGGAATTTTAATTCCAATTCTTGACACTTCTGCATCACACCTTCTTGGGTCTTTCATGGTATTTCACGTTCTGACATTCATTTTAGGTTATGTACACAGCTCTTAGTCTAGTGAGTTGTACCTACATGGAACCCAGTGGATGCCATTCATAGTGCTTCATCCAATTGCATTGTCCATAAATAGTATCTATATGGGTAAAAAAAATTGGTGCCAAGGCCGGAGAGAGTGATAACACCAACTTGGTTTGCCAGAATCCACCGATTGCATTGTTTTTCTATGTAGTGGAGATCACTGTATCTTGGGAGACAGATGTACACGCAATTCTAAGCACCGTTGGGATGGTGATGTCTTGAGCACATAGTGTGAAACACTAGCCTTGAACATTAGTAAAGTGTACATATTGTGTTCATGAGATAGAAAAATAATTTACATGAGATGGTTCTCAAACCACACGATGTACTGTTGGTGAAATTAAAATGTAATGTTGGAAAACTTACTCTTTGTCAATGGTGAAATGTTGGAAAACGTCGTTTGTAAGTCATTATCCTATGATAGATTCAACCTCACCTCCCCAAATCTAACTAGTCTCCAAGGCACAAAAATTTCACCCCTCGTAACTCCATCTCTTAGATGATGCTTAAGATCATCTTCTCGTTTAAGATAATCTTCAAAAGTCACATGTCTCTCATGTTAACAAATGCACTCCATGCAAGAATGAGGCTGAATCCATTTTCTCAGATCTTCTTCCATCGCTTCTATATAGGCTATCTCCTCTTTCATACATACTTTATAACGTCTGGTCTATTCATCGAACCGGTTTAGAAGTCAGGATATTTAAATCCAGCTGATACGAATTATCAAACAAAAAAAAATTGCCTGGCTGACACTGAAGTTCTTTAACATTGCCATTTTATAGGGATCGACCCATTAAATGTATCTTTGTTGTTCTGTTGAAAATGAAAGTCAGAGTCAGACATGTGCCTCACCCTTTCATTCTCTTGTTCAAATATTCTCCGAGATTCCTATTGCTAGCTTGAAATGTGAATGGTAATTTTGCTCTTTTTGCGTCTCGTACACTAATCAAATCTTGTAATCCCTCTAGTTAGCATAACAATTTTTTACCTAGAAAAAACTATCCACGCATATCCGATAAAGGCCAAAGGGTGAGGCCTTTCATGGCCCCAATCAGATCTTCCCCGGCCTAGCCTTTCTTGTGCAGCTACGGCTTGACCAAAAATGCCGGTCTCAGCCTGTTGGGACTCTGCCATTGCGTTTGCAAGGGGCAGAAAGGCCAGTTGCGAGGGTGAAGTGGGGGCAACAGAGTATAGTGTAGCGGGAGCAGAGTGGGCAGAGCTTGCTGGTGGTGTTGCCATCGAAGAGGCCGGGGTAAGAGTGGAGTCTTTTTTATCTAGGATAATCGAAGAGTGAAGTATTAGGAGTAAAGTGAATTCCAGGGTTTTTAATAGAAAAAAAAAGTCAATAGAAATAATGTGAAGTCTTGCCCTGCCTGTCAACACTGAAGCAAAGTTAACAGGATGAGCTCATAAATTAAAAAGATGTGTAACTTGAACTCTTTGAGATAATTATGTGAAGGAGCATTGCCACCATTTTTGCGTGGAAAAGAGAGAGCCAAGCTCAAGTTTGTTCCTTCTACTTGGTAACCAATGTTTACCAGTTCAACCAGCCAGATAATAAAGTAACTATGTCTTCAACTAGTAATAATACAGGGAAAAGGTATAAAAAAACAATTTATATAAGCTAAAAAAACCTAACTAAAACACTATCAACATCATCTGAAGAATTAGCCAAGAAAATTAACCAAAGCTGTATATTACAATCAGCGGGACCTACTGCATTGCTCCTCTAATGATATGTAATGCACAACTCTAATCAGAAATGACGTGATAATACTTGCTATGAATGTTTCTATAGACAAAAAGTGAGATTCATTCCCATACAAGAAACTGGGCTCCAAACTATTGCCCTCCATCCCTCTAAAAGAACCAAAATTTCACTTAAAAGAATTATAAAATAGCAAAAAAATTATAACAAGTAAAATAATGGGCAGCTTGAAATATATAATTTGGTAGTACGAAATAAGCTACCCTTTCGTCAGTCCTTCAAAATAGGCTTTGTCAGCATCTGCAAGCCGCGTTTGGAACATAGTCCACTCATGACGGCACCTATCTCTTACCTGTATTTACCAATTCTCATGTTGTAAGTCAAACATTCAAAAGGATCGCAATAAACTCTTCTCATTATCATCTCAAGAGAATAATAGTTTCTTGCTCCTTTTCAAATGGTATATCACCAAACAAAAAGTTGACGTGATTACAAAGATAAGGGGAGAAATAGTTTTGAGAAGACTGATCACTCATATTTGATTTGCAAAAAGAAAGGCAGATAATGAATGCAACACAAAAATCAGCCTAGCAGTGTGGTGCATGCCAACAGAACCATTATAAATCCACTTTACATGAGCTGATGACTATGGTGTGATTGTTAACAAGTAGGTAAATTCATTTAAACGTAGATGATCCGAATTACTGGTTTAAGACATGATATCAAGCTCCTAGTTACCATAAACATAATCAAGAACTGCCTTTTCTAAAAAAATTGAGGTCTGCAGCATGGATCTTATGTCTTCAAACTAGCCTGTTTTGTGTCTTTAATAAGAGATAGCGTATCCATATTGTTATTTATAAGTTCCATCTTTAGCTCTCCCTCTCTTTTTTGTAAATGTCTTCCACTTCCATCCCTTCCAACCTTCTTACCATGGCATCCGTAGGTCTTCTTTGCATATGCTCATATGAACAAAGCCTAAATTCCCTAGGCTTATTCGCTAAAGGAGCTATCCCCAAGTTCACACAAATATACTTGTTTCACTTCAAATTAATCCATATATCCACCTTAACATCCTCATTTCCACTAAATTTAGTCTATCTTTATAACTTTTCTCAGAGTCCCAACACTCTGCTCCATCAGCCTATTTGGAACATTCTTACCACACAATTCCCCACGAAGCTTACACTTTGTCCACCCCGCATTTATCCTCCATACCACTTCACTATCTGTACAACTCGTATTGTGGATATCGGACCTAAATAGCATAGTTGCTCACATCTTGGCAGCACTTCCACATCTACTACAAGGGTTCCACCTATACTTTTACCTTCCCTATATTCCATATCCTGTCTTTAGTTCTACTCGGTAACGTTTTAATTTTAAAGCTTCCTCCACATTTATAGCTCTGCGTTTAACTGTAATTTAATCTCATCAATTAAAACACGCCATGCATAAATAGCATACACCATTGTACTTCATGGATATGTGCAATTAGCTCATCCATGACTAGTTTAAAAAGATAAGGGCTTAAGACTGACCCATGATGTAGAGTCATTGCTCGATCATACATATATTTTATGTCTATGCATCCTCTTATATCTTTTCCTCTCCAAGACACTCCAACTAAATCATAAACCTTCTCTAAAGCTATAAGGGGCATATAGAGTTGTCTCGCCTTTTCCTATACTTCTCTACTAGCTACGATGATAACAGAAAGATAGGATAGGTTGTTGACCTTTTGGCATGAAACCAAATTAGTTCTCCATTACCTAAGTCACTTTCCAAAATCAACCTTCTACTACTCTCCCAAATTCATAGTATGATTCATAAGTTTGAACAACCTTGGATGTCCTTCCTTTACCTTTTATCGTAACATTCTTATATTTTATAAACTTTCTTCGAAGTAAACTCAGATCTCAAGGTAAATTGCTCTCTGGTTGGAAAAAATGTTTCCAATTCTTTGGTAAAATTCGTAGTTCATGACAAAAGATGCTTTATCAGGAGAAGATTTTAGCAAAAAGTTATTTAAAGCACAATAATTGAGCAAGAAACATACTCCTTCCCATGGTGGTCGCCCCTTATCAGAATTTCCCTGCATTAAGAAAAAGGCACGTATTATAATAATGAACAAGAAAAAACATCTTCTGAAAGCCAGACAATAAGAGAAAAGAAGCCACAGATTTACGGAAATGAAAGAACATGTGGCACCTGATTCCCAAGTGAAGGGATGACTTGATGAATTATCCATTGCGAGTCCACCACACCAATCTTCTCATGTGCAGGCTGAGTAAATAAACTAAAAGTTTAAGTTACAGGAGAGACACCTGGAAACAACATTTAGAAACTAAAATACAGAAAGAACAGCAAAAAGTTATACCCAGTAGTGTTGCTTGGTCAAGCCATTTATATGAATCTCACAGAGCAATTTTTTCACCCATTTAAATATTAACAATTACTTTCAGTGCTTGTTTAAAAAAACAGACGGTGAATCAAGCTCAACAAACCTCTACACATCTTCGAAGTGCAAAGTCTAGACCCCATCCATGTACCAAATCATTCTGCACAATCAACTTTGCATTTCAGGGTTACTGAAAAGAGATGGTTCATATAAGGGGAAATGATACATGCCAATACCATCAGAGCAGAGAACAAACCTGAATCATATGCCAGACACAGCGCCAAGCATTTCTAGAAAAGACTGGAGCCATGATTTCCACAAATCTAAATAAGCAATGAAATAAAGATGAATGGACCCAAAACAAAGAGTAAAAAGAGAAACACGTACACTCGCACACACACACGCACACATAGAGAGAGAGAGAGAGAGAGAGAGAGAGAGAGAGTAGAACTTACGCAGCACATGGGGGCAAATGTGGGTCAGAACACCAGCCTGGTTTTTCTTTAGTTTCCCTATTAAAGATCATTTAAGTTTTGTCAATGATCAAATTTCAAGCGAAATGCACAGTAATAGAATGATATTAAATATTCAATGATGGTTGTTTATTCCTACTTATGAACTTCACTGTTGCCTAATCTTTTAGTCATCTGCCAAGTCAGTCCTTTATTTGGCTCTAAACCAGGCTGAGAGATCTCCAAGCCATGTTTCTTCACCAATTGAAGGTACCTGATTCAATAAAGGTAATGCAGAAGATGTAACCCAGTGGAGATTTGACTAATCTAAATTATAGCCAGAACAGGAAACACAGCATACTTCTCTGCATTGAAGTGTTCAACTCCCAGATCTTCATCCCAGATAAATATGTAATCATAAGCAGCAACCACGTCAGGGTGAAGAAATCGTTTTGCATACCACCTGTGACAAATTTCCAGGGTTCAAACATAAGACAGCGTGAGATGCATGGCTGAAACATGCCATTGAAAACAGAAAATACTTATAACAAGAGTTACCACGCTCATATTCGTCACTACATGATTAAGCAACTACCATACCGCAAAAGCACTATCAAGAAAAAATGAGTGATAAAAGAAGCTTTGTCATCTTTATGCCCTCTTAAGAAAAAGCGGAATTTCTGACAAAACAGAAAGCTTTGCTTTCATATATCATTATTAAGCAAATGCATGATGAACAGAAAAGTTTACCATTTTGTCTGCTTCCTGGCACTAATATGAATTGCACGCTTCGACCACTCAAAATGATCCCATTCACTTGTTCGGCCATCATAATGGAAAAGCAAGATGGTGAACTCCTCTGAAGAAAACTGCCAAATGTTTAAATTAACGAATTTAGTACCAGTTGCAACTTGCAACATATTTAATTGTAAGACTCTAGATGAAAAAAAAACCTTTTTAACTGCTGCATCAATATTAAACCTCTGGTCAAATCCAACTGTAAATGTAACCAAATACTTTGGTTTAACACTCAAATCCTGGACATTTAGACACATACCTTGTTATTAATCTTTTCCAAAATAATTCAAACAAAAACAATAGCAGGCATGAATGTATTCAATGGTGAGAACAATCAAACCTCATTTGGATCTCCCCATAGCCTGCGCAAATAAAAATCGGTCTCTGATACAACAATTCCTGGAGGCAATAGCTCTGCACCACGAGGGTTTGATGAAACATAAATCTGGTCAAAGAGCATAGAGTCCATCATTATTGCTTTTTCCCTAGTACAAAATTGACCTAACTGGCATTTTAATAGTTTGAATGCCACAGGACATAGATAGCTCACTAATTTACAGCTCTGCACTAGTTACAAAAAGTTTATCACCACACTTACACACTAATAAAATACTAAGAATAATACAAAAAGCAGGCACAATCTATTGCTTATCAGTCAGGAATGCCTGCATGCAATGTGGGTTTTAGGTATCATTGTGCTAGAAAACGGTCAAACATATTTTCAATATGATATGGCCATTTATTTTCAAACTGCAGACATATGCCGAACAAGTGACGTGTGTGCTCACAGGGATGAGAGAGAGAGAGACAGAGCAATTTCATATTACATATAGACCTTGGGGCTATCAGGTTACGGAATCTCCCCCCAGATTCTGCCCACTTCCGCTGGAATGCAACCGCTTTGGACAGAATTACCTTTGGTGGCAGAAGTAAAAATCCTATCCTAAGTGTACGCCAACCCGACTTGGACGGAATTGTTGAATCTTTTATATTTTGTGCTATAGGAATTGCTAAATCTCCTCTTTAGGAACTTCAGCAACTTCTGCCCTCTGCCTACTACCGCTCAAAGTTGGCTTCTGTCACCAAACAAAAATGCCTTTCCGCTCAAATTAATTACGCCTGAAGCCAACATCTAATTCCGCTCACTTCCGTAACCAAACAGCCCCCTTGTCTCAACTATCCAAATTCAATGGCGTTACTATTAGCTTACGTTGCAGTCTATTTTAAGCTAAAATCCAGCTTAAGATTTTGTCTTGCCACCTTGGCATGATAGAGTTTTGTCTCTAGTCAGTGATGGAGATCCTCTCCTTAAGAATTTGACTTGCCACCTTGGCATGATAAAGATATCCTCCCGATCCCACAAAAAAAAATAGGTTGGTCTATCTTATCTTCAATATATTCCCTCCTAGGCCTCCATAGGCATTCAATCAGATCTCCTAACAGGTCAGCTCCTCATAACAGTCTTCTTTGTGATTTAAATTCTGTCAATTCGGTGCATCTCAACTACAAAGTCAACCCCAACTTTCTATCAAACGAAAACATGTCAGTCATTCCATAATTTTTAATAGGACAAGCCTGGAAATTCTTATGTTAAGGAAATCAAGTATTATGGGAAGAAAAACAAGTTATGGAAAGAAAAAGGGAATATTTTCAAGTACTCCTTGAGTCGTCCGAGAAGTCTAATTATTAGTAAATTAATCAAAATTAATTCTTTTAAGCATCTTCAGGTGTATTGCTTCATGAGGTAAAGCAGAGACAAATTCATTTTTCAATTCTTTTAAATGCAATTCACAAAAACATAAGTTGTCAGCTAATCAAGTAACAACTAGGCAGAGGAGTATACTTACTCTTGGCCTGTCGCTGGAACCAGATGCTTTACTGCTTGCATCCCCATCTTGAATATTTCTCCCAAATTTGGTTGGACCAGTCACAACACGATCAAAAGAAGAGAGTAGGCCAGGAGGGAGGTTAAGCTGCAACAGAAAATATACGCACAATTACATCAGCAAAGGAGGTGTATTTTAGGTTAGCTTTTGGACAAAGAAAATATAAATGGGCTAGAATGTTAATACCTTACTGACATATACATTTGGAAAGGAAAGACCAATGAAAAATCCAAATAAAACTCCAAGAATAGTCGTCACAAACAATCTTGTACGTTCATTAGGTCTTTTCAAAACCCCACTGAACAATGAATAACAAAATTTGAGTTTCCCACTGTATATTGTTATTTACTTACAGTCTAACAACAAGAATACAAATGCCAACTAAATGTGTGTAACTAGAAACCATCAATTTATAAAAAAAAAGAAGGCTATACAAGAAAAAAAACAAAAAGGATACCTGCGATGGAGGCTGCCCATTTTCTCAAAGCCTTCAGAGATACAACTTTATACTTGGAGCATAACTTTATTGGGTACAAACTAATCAAGTCTCAACGAAGTTCTAGATTTCAACAATAATAGAATCCTTTTCCCTGAGAAAACTGTGAAAGAGTCATTAGAAAACAGGAAGTACATTGTGTGTGTGTGTGAGAGAGAGAGAGAGAGAGGTAACATACGCATGTCCAGAAGAAATTAACATGTAACTCACTGCACTTCCATAATCCATATTATCTATATCTACACCTATAACTATATCTTTTTACTACATACTCCCTCCGTCCTGAAATACCTGCCACATCCTAAATAAGTGGGTAGTGTCAACATGTAACTCACTACACTTCCATAATCCATATTATCTATATCTACACCTTTAAATATATCTTTTTACTACATACTCCCTCCATCCTGAAATACCTGCCACATCCTAATTAAGTGGGTAGTGTTCATTAACACTCATTAACAATATCCACTTATTTAGGAAGTGGCAGGTATTTCAGGACGGAGGGAGTATAACTATATGCATATCTAACCATTTTTTATGGCTTCATTAGGATACTCACTTTAATTAGGCAATAGTTATTTAGAATCCTAGTTGCTTTAAGAGATTCCCTTATTTAATTATGCGTCCTAGTTAAGTAATTCTATTTGCACTAGGATTAGGTTATTTCTATTCTTTAAGTATGAAAGTCTATGGCCGAAACGAGTATCCAGACAATACAGATTTCAGTTTTACATTCCAGTTTACCTTTCTTTGTGTTCTTTTTCTCCTCATAGTAGAAGACTGTCTACAACACTGATATCTATATCTGTTTCTCTATAGATCTCTATCACCATCTCTATAAAAAGTTGAGTGGGGATCAGAGAGTTTTTTCCACGAACTTAGTTGCTCTTGCTTTTTGTTGAAATGGAATAATATGCTGGTAAATTTGCGTATTATAAAAAGACATTCATTTGACAACTAAAAACATGCATATTATATACAGGAGAATACATACAGAAATATATTACTAAATATTTAATTACACGTATTAATATTATGCTAATTATAAAACAATACACCATAAATATGCAAGAGTCAGAAACACTAAACTACAGTTATTAAAAGATAGTACCACCTACCTGAATAGCGAATCCGGAGAACTTTTCTTTCAGAAAGGAGGTCCAATGAAAACAAAAGGAGGGGAAGACACCAAACTGGACAAAATAAATAAAAACATAAAAAGGATAAGCAAAATGTGGAAGCAAGCAATGAAAAGGAGAGTTTGTAAGCTTTTAATTTTGTAGAATTTAGTCCCTCAAATTCTATTTACATTCATCCACCTGCCGTACATCATCTACCACATTATTAATTACTTCCTACGAATTCATTCCATCAAAATCAACCCACAATCTCTTACTCCAGCAATAGATCCCATGTTTCCAAGTTCCATACACAGCCTTTAAACTTCCTACCTGAGCATCTATCTCCTTATTTTGACACCAAGTTCCCATAACAACCGAGCTCCACAACCTATATGTCCAATTCACAGATACCACGATTGCTCCTATCAGTAATCAACCCATTGATACTTCCTTGCATCCATCTAATCCACTTTTTGAAAAATTACTTCTCCCTCCAAATAGTGGGTTGGCGGACCTGTTTCTGTTGCCAACGTCATTGGCAATGCATACTTTTCCTATCATGGTATGAATATAGGTACGAAAGAAATACTAATGACCAAAAGATAAAATTTATCACTGATAAAAAAGCCAAAATATGTCAGAGATATAACGGTATATTAAGAAAATGATATGTCAGATCAAATAGAATTTTCACACATATTTTGACAATCTAAAATAAAGAAATATAGAACGACGGATATATTTGTGGCCTACATGGTACAACTGAAAAATCATCACATCTAAAAACCAAGACAAATCTACAAATAATGGTCATATATCTATTGCCCAAATAGTACAACTGAAAGTTGGAGTTCAGTCTGGAGTCTGAAATTTGTTGCAGTGAGGAAACAAAGACAGATGAAGGTTGTAACTTGTAATAAAATGGGAAAACATTCAAGGATTATTTCCTTTGATTGGTATTCTATCAAGCAATTTAATTACGCTCCTGTAGCATAATTTAATGGGCACAAAAGAGGTTGATCAATGAACTTATCCACGCACTAACTTGGTGAGAATATAAGAACAAGTTTATTGTCAAATTTGTGGCATGACATGAATGTCATGGAACACAGTTAAAAATATGCTATCTCGAAACCAATTGTTTATATCTTTTACTTGCCATATGTTATTCCTCAAGTAACTCGAATCTGAATTATTTTGCTTGGTTCAAAATTCCAACTTAACTCGTTTGCATAGCTCTTGAATAATCATCAGCAAAAGGGAATTCAAGAGGAAAGGAGTGAAAGCATCAAATTGGCTATTTCCTCAGCGAACTGTCCAATTAATACTTCTTAACAACCTTATTTGTTTAATTTAATTACTATGAACACATAACATTTTAATACTTTTGTTAAAAGCATAAACTTAAATTCTTTGGCAACATAAACAAATTTCAGGTTAATTGGTAGCAAGTGCCACAAAAGAGGCCTCAACATGAGTTCGACTTGACCTTGACCATCAAAATTGTAGTTTATAGTTTCTAATCATGTATTGTTTTGTATTATTTCCTACAAGCTGGCACCCGCTGGCGCAGTTCTAAGAAAAAGAATAGCATTTGAAAGCAGCATGCATGACCATCCTTCCTTTAAGCAATAAAAATGAACACTTCTAAAGCAAAATACATAGGAAGCATGTTATGTTCATGCACCAGACATTAACGAAAAGATAGTATGCACATTCAGAAAGGGGTTGTAGCACTAAGTTTGCCGGTATAGCAGCAATATAACAGATATACAGGCAATGTAGGAAATACTAAATATTTCCCCATATCTTTTATCAGTCCACAAAATATCAACAAGGTACTCCAGACATTACATGCCACGTTTCCTATCAAACCACTTCTATCATTCCATGTTTCCTATCATTCCACTGTACTCCACCTGCCAATCTGCTCTATTGCAAACCACTTCCAAAGCTGAGTGAGAAAAGCACCATTAGTTGATTTATCCTTTTTTTCTTATTATCTCAATAAAATCCTCCCCAGCCTCCTACTTATCCCCTTCCACATATTAACATAATTGTCTCCACTCTTTTACTTTTAGACAAATTACAAATAGATATCTCTACTTGCTTTTATATTTTAGGACAACCATCCAACCTGCACTGTACAACGCATATATGCCCATCATGAAGTACCAACTATCCATGACCCACTGGTGATGTGCTTTCTCTAAACACTTTCGAAATCAAGGCAACTTCAATTTTTTCCTACTCTTTATTCCTGTTTTCTCCATAACTCAGCTGGCATCTTCTCCTCTTTCCCTTCCATCAAAGAACCAACATATTTTAACAGACAACATAGTAAGTTCACATCCAAGCCATAACTCCTAATTCATCGTTCCATATTCCCACTCATATAACATAAAAATCCTTCCACACTCTCGTCTTACAGTTTTCCTTTCACAGATGCCCCACTTTTTCATCGAAATCTTCTACCAAAGCCAGAACATCACAGCCCCACACATACAAACAATTCTTAACATTGCCTTTAACTTAAAGCTAAATATCACTCACCCATCTCCTATAAAACTAACTATCCACATATAAAAAACTTCCTAAAGTGCTTTTCAAGACCAAACGAAGGACCATGAGATTTATAATGTTCATCAATTTTCAATCAATCAACATATCTCAATACTTCAGTGACGCAAATCTAGAAACAATTCCGTTCTACTACATACGTTTACAAAAAAAAAATGCTTTCTTCATTTTTGGAAAGAATACCTAGTAAAATGCTAGCCAACTTTAATCACTGAGAAGAGTCACTTGAAATTGAATCCATGAAAAATAAGATCAACTTGCTACTTGTACTTGCGTACATAGAAGAAGTTGCAACCAAATTAAACAACAAATATCATCATCAACATCATCATACGCCAAATCAAAACCCGCTAATGGTCGCAGTAATTTTCATCACATAAGTTTGAGCATCAAACCGAGCGAAAAAATATGTCTACACCTTTTCCTTTCCAGTCAAATCGCATCTTTAACTTTTGTCCCAAAAACAAAATTCAACCTGATTTACTGTTCGAAACGAGATCTGGGTCGGTCGTGGAGTAGCAAAAGATACTCAAATACGGCCAAAAATAGAAAGAAAAAACAGACAGATTATATGAATGATACATTTGGTGATCCTTTTTGAGTCGCTATTCTTTAACTCGAAGAAATGACAAAAAAAAACAACCTTAAAAACGATTTAAAAGGAATAAGCGAAGCTAGAGATTGAATTTGAGAATATGCTTACAGTTTTGGTTGGCCGGAGAAAAGGAGGAGAGAAGCGATCAAGAACTTGGAAGGGCGGACGACTGCCGATGATTCTCCAACAAATTATAAGTGAAAAGGAGGACCCCGGTTTCTCACGTGTTGCATTTGAGTTTTTTTATGCCAAATAAAAAAAGGGGCATGTGAGTTTTTCGTTAAAAAAAAAACAGAAAAAAGAGAGGTTTCTACACCAAATTGGACAGGGTCTGTTCATCAAAGAGGAGTTTGGTCACCTATTGATAAATTATTCCTGCGCCATCTAGGATAAATTGCATATTTGGTCATATAAATTTTCTGCTTTGCTATTATATTATTCTTGGTCTTCTACAGTTGGACTTGTTCATTCTTTTTTTAATAATTGAAAAATATATTAATCCAAAGGAAAGGGAACTACAGAGATGAGTCTGTTCAAGATGAGTCTCAAACAAAAATTTAAAAAGGCGAAGAAGCTAAAAGAAAGAAAGAAAAATAGGAGGTTAATTGAAGACCGTTCACTTCAAGTGGGAGAATGTTTAGAGAAGGTAAAATTTGATCGGTATTATAAGTGAAAGATTGTTGTGTATGAGAGAATGCCTGAGAGAAAGACATAATAGATAGAGTGCCCATCATTAAAAAATGTGTGTCAATGAATCGGATTGAACCGGACCGACCACATTTCTGGGTCGAAGACCGGTCTGGTTTTGAAAACCTTGTCTAAAACTTGCAAAAGCTTTGATTTATTAAGAGATTTGTGAGTATCTTGTATTCTCCTTAATAATTTGTTACCTCGTATTCTCCTTTATAATTTGTAATCTTTCTGAAATCATAGTAAATTTGTGTGGCCCATAGACATAACACACATGGCTGAACTATGTAAATTTCTTGTGTCATTTTTTTTGTTCTTGTGTTCTCGTTCTAGTCTCTTAGGTGATCTTTTTGCATGTGCAAGTAGAACAACATATTGATTTCATAACACTTGCCAAAAGATATGGATGTAGTTGCGCAAATAAAGATCACAACAACATTCCTTGGATATTTTTTTTTCTGAGTGGCAGCTATAATTGCTCTATGCAAGAGTAAATAGGTACTTCATAGAAGTTCTTTAAAGTAATACTCCTTTCATCCACATCAAGTGTCCTATTTGGTTTAAATGGAAGACCCTAAATTTGAACCAAAAGGGAATGGAGTAAATTCACGTAATTATTCAGTCCTCCGAGCAGGCCACATGGGATTTATTCTCACTTTATTGGAATCGTTGATCTCAAGGATTGATGGTGCAAAGGGAGGAACTGTGCACCAGTTGAGGGGGAGTAAAAGGGGCGTAGTCTGCCAAGAGGACTGAAGAGGGTCTCAGGGACTCCGAAAACCAACAGGCCTGCCTGGTTATGATATGTGTAGAGAGTCACATGTTATTTCTTGTCACTGATGGTTTGTGGCTATTCAGAGGGGGACAGGAGGATTAGGGGTGCCAAGAGGTCTGAGCCTCACTGAAAGGGGAAGATAATGGGCCTTACTAACTAAAATTATTATTCAGTTAGTAATGACACGAAGTAATCTTTCTGTCCAAAAGAGACTGGCAACATTGGAAAATGAGTTAAATTTATTAGTATGTGGGGTTCACAACATTTCAAGCCTCCACTTACCCTGCACATGCACGTTCATGAGGATCTATTAGCACGCAGAGTAAATTCAGTCATGATCCATAAATTTTTAAATGCTGCTATGATTTTTTGAACAGAGGGAGTAACAATTGACTCCCTACTCATATATCATAACAAGAACTTTTTACCAAGAAGCATTCTTCTCATCCACAGTAAGAGAGAACGTCTGCAATTCCTCCACAAAGTCTCTGTGTAATGTAGCATCTCTGCTCAGTCCATGCATGCCCTGTCCAATTATTATTCAGTTTTTGCTCTATTCAAAGTTTGGTGTCCCACTACATGGCTTAATTTTTCACAGTTGACACTCCCAATTGTTGATAATGTTCAACAATGGCTAAGATCTGTAGGATTTTGTAGTGACACCAGTCATAAAATGTTTACATGAACATGAATCAAAATTGGTGGCACAAAAGGAAATAAATTATATGCTTTTATTATGGGCTAGAAGGTGCTGCCTATAAAATGGCATAATACAGGAAACTACATGTGCTTCAGGCTACTGCAATATCACCCGGAGTGAAACCAATTGTAGTGGTATTCTTGGTGATTGTTATCACAATTCCATTAGCGCAGGTATGTTGTCTGTTCTTTTGATTCGTGACAAATAATTGGCCAGTTATATAATCGACTCCGTCCTGTTTTAGTAGCTCCATCAGAAAAAAAGACAGTCCCATTTTAGATGCTTCATCTGGTCAATGTAAATGGATTTTGAACCTCTTCTTTCCCCCATTAGTTGGGGTTTCCACCATCCAATAAAACAAAATTCAGATGGAGCTATTAAAACAAGACGGAGGGAGTATATAGTTTGGATTTGAATTTATTTTGTTTGTTTTAAATATGGTGAAACATTCTATGGTGCAGTGTGGCATAAATAATGTTATTATCTTGTGTCTTTGGTAAAAAAATGCAAACTTTGTGAATTAGGTAAAGATGATCAGCGGAATCATAGATATTACACCATCCGTCACATTCTAATTTTCTCTTTCGAAAATAGATTTCTCCCGATATGCTGGCCGCTTTCCCATTCTCCTACCAACTAGAAAGCTTTTACTATGGCATGGGATTCTAAATTGCCAAATATATATGTGAAAATTTACTCTTTGTGTGCCTTAAAAAAGTTTTTTTTTTTTGTATAAATGGCCCCGAAAAAGATTACTTGACTTGGAGTTTTGTCATTTTGTAGTCTAAGGAGCTTTCACGCTCCTTAAATTTACATTTTTAAACTAGTAAAACTATCAAAGTGGGAAAGAGGGAATAGAACCTAATAATATCTTGTTAGTTCATAAGGTACAGGCTATGAGCACTTACAAAGCTCTGTCACAGCGAGCCTAATGTACAATGTCATGCAGACTACAGGCGATTCCACTAACTAGGCGGTAAGATAAAAAGAGGATGGATTATGCAATTAAGAGGATGGAAACACTCCAATAAAGGGAGTAGTGAGTATTTAGATCCTACCCGGCACCTTTTGTGGTGTGCATCATCAGATTACAATCTGATGGCGGATAACATCTAGGCCAAAGCAAATGTACTTACTCTATCCCATGTTATTGTCTAGAACCCCTACTATACTTTGATGGAAATACAATAAACGTTAGGAACATCGGCCTTACCCTCTGAAAAAATCACCAACCAGAGATGAATATAGGATACTGTTGCAAGGCCTGAGTGAAAGTTAAAAGGAAAAGAGAAGCTAATTAATATCTAAAAACTCCACAATTAACTCTTTTCCAGGAGTTACTAAATCAAGCCAGTTATAGTGTTTTTCTACTTACACTATAGTTATCTAGCCATTATTCGTCACTCATGGATCCACGATGTGTGGGCCCTGTGAAAAACCCCATACCAAATAGGCCCTACGCCTTCACATATAGGGATGCCACCGGGGCCGGATTTTTACCCGACCCGACCGGACCCGGCCTTATTGGGGCCGGTTCTGGGAAACCTTACATAGTACCGGTTCCGGTTCCGGGTTTGAAAGAGGAACCGATGCACCGGGTCGGGGCGGGTTTGGGTATTATATTAAAACCCGACCCGACCCGATATATAGGTATTCAACTCAAGTTAGGTCTCTCTTCTTTTCGTTTTTTTTTCTTTTAGTGCTCTTTTTTAACTTTAAAGAGTAAAAAATAATCAAAATAATCAAAGTTTAATATGCAAGTTTGAAAAAAAATAAAAATAGATAGAAAAATTTTGATTTGGTATCGGGGCGGGACGGGGCGGGGCGGTTCTGGGTCCAAAAATTGGACCCGTAGTGGGTCTGGGGTGGTTCCGGGTTTAAAGAATTACAACGGTTCCGGGGCCGGGTTTGCCAAGAACCGACCCAAACCCGCCCCGGTGGCATCCCTATTCACATATGGCGAGTCCATGGACGTTATAATATCTGAACTAATTTAGATTCTAATGAAATCATGTATCACCTACATTACAAAGTAATTTTCCAATAAGAATCTCTCAATTGCAAAAAATCTATTTACCAATTAAGTAACACATCATTGATATTGCATTTAGAATAGAGAATTTCACCTACTTATTCGTGGAACTAGCAACATGGTCACCTCATGTTCTTCTATATAAATTCACTAGTTTTTATACTGACAGCTAGTGTTGTTATGTTTTCTCTTGTAATTTACTTTAGTTTCTGCTACAACATATACTAAAAAAACTGAGATGTTCGTATAGAAGAAAGAGATGGTCCACGACAAAGTGAACCGAAATAGAGACACCATGACCAGTCGAAAGATTGCAAGTTACTCAAATATCTTTGATCAGATTTTGCATGACTAACATTGGTTAACATTAAGAAAAGTACCTAAGTGAAATTCTTTTGTTAGTGAATTTCTAACCTTTTTGTTAATAGTGCCTGTATTTCAAACAAGACATTAACTGCTGCATGTTAATAACTAGTGAATTAGTCATGTTAAGTCCACGAATTTGTCTAATAATTTGATTATTGTATATGCTAAGGAGGCCAGTCTTATTATTAGAAACTAGATACACCACATTAATGCTATACTGGAATAATTTACATTGAAAACCCAAATGGGACTTTTGACATGGAACGGAGGGAGTATTTATTACTTTGTACCAATCATGGGAAGCTTTTGGTTTTTGGACTCCTCTATATCGAACATCCACATATTCTTGTATTTTTTTACTCAATTTTTAAATAAAAAACACTAGTAGCAATATATTTTAGAATTTTTTTCTCCATTTCGGCTTTCTCTCCTGTTACCGTAGTGTTTGTATGCTCATAGAACATAGATGTTTTCCTACACAGATGAAAGTAGCGAGGGTAGCAGATAATCAACCAAAATGGAAGCACCATCAATAGTGCATGACAAACATGCCTTCAATAAGCCATTACATATATATCAAATTGAAATTGTTTTGTTCTTATTGAACTTCTGTGAGGACAACAATGCAAAGCCTTTATAACTAGAATCGAGTGATAAGCATCATAAGTATATACTATGAAGTGGCATATGTACGTGTGGTGCATGTGTTGATTGTGAACTCTACGTCACTACACTGTCGCTGGTGAAAGATTGTCAAGAGCACATTATAAACTAAAGGAAAATGATATTTATACATCAATGAGTGGAAAACTGATGTAGGGCTGGTTATGTAGTGCTGTAGGAAAACTGATGTAGGGATATCACTATCCTAAACTAAACCTCAAATGCATTTTCTTTCTCATTATTGTATTCTAGGGTATGCGAACGTTAATAGAATGGATTCTTGAATACTCTTTTGTGCCATATGACTCTTATGAACCTTCCTTCGTCTGATAATGAAGAATGAAATGTCAAAAAGAATGTCATGAAGATGTGAACAAAAAGAAAGTCAAGTATATATTTATAATGTGATTGCTCATTTTTCTAATAATTTATATAGAGATTGGTTTATATGAGATCGTTCTCATATAACGAGCATGAGGCCAAACTTTTGGGTGGTTAGATTCCTATTGACGGTGGGTATCAAATAAGTGGGTAGGTGAGTGTGAACTATCACTCATCCTTGTAGCCGTCAGATCTAGATCCAATGGCTACGACATGAACTGGCCTCATGTAAGCTATATGAGAGTGATCTCATTTAAACTTTTTCCATTTATATATTAGCACATATTACAATGTTCACAGTAAAACCATTCTCCCTTTTAATATGCAATATAATTATGATACAGATAAAGTGCTCTGCTCACGTTGTTGAAAGATAATATGTTTCTGGTATAACTCAAAAGAGGTGCTCATTTTTCTAATACTAACCATATATGCCCACATTTTCAAAAATCCGAATGAGTAGAACTTTCTTAGGGCTGAGGCTACATTAACAAACCCTGTAATCATAACTTGAACTTGATTTAAAAAATAAAACTTAGACTAATTTTCTATGCGTATGTTTCTACATGATGAGCCACTTTTAAAAAACATTTTGAGCAATCACAATTGTAAGCAATGTGAAAAAATTCCTTAATTTGACCAAAATTTTACATATGATGATTGTAATTTCTTTCTAAATATCTAGTCCTCAGAGCGGTTCGGTTCGTGCAACTTTTAGCCAGATTGAACTCAGTGTATAAAAAGTATGGTACAATTGTTGATGCCCAAAACTTTTGGTTTAGGCAGTAGACTCGCAATATTTGTCAAAGGCATCATGCAAACTACAATAAAATGAAGCTTAAGAGTGATCTTTAAACATCACTTATAAGTTGTAACCGTCTGGTCTTGAGAATAATGAATTTGACTATAAAACAAAGATGTTGATTAGTGAATGTAGCTTACCATATATCTCACATCTCATTATCACTAATCTAATTTTTCCTTTTCCGTAGTCAAATGATGGTGAGCTCTATCCAAAATTTTAGAAGAAATTGTCGATCTATTCAGACAGTTATCTCGGTAGTTATCATTCTGGTTGCTTGCACTCTCATATCCGCATATTGGAGTAGCTCAGTATGTGACTGATCCTCTTTTCGTTCTTCTTTTCCTCTTTTTCCCTAAGATGGTCATTGAAAAAGAAGTTTCTCCTCTTTTGATGAAAAGTAATTAACTGGCAATTTTGATGCTAATAGAGGAGTATAATAGCTAAAGGTAAAGAATGGATGCTTTGTCAATTTCACTTGAATGGTTTCTTACTACCTCTGATATATATATGCAGCCTAACTGGGTGATACAGATAAGTTCCAAACAAAGATTAACTATCATAACCTCTCAAAAGCATATAACACCTTTCAAAGACAGAATTATCCTTAATTGCAAATCTGGAAACTTAACAAAAAGTTGTCCAGTAGATGAAAATCCCACTTATAGCTCCAGTGGAAGAATGAAAAACGGTACAAACCGGGATAGTTGCCCTGCATATTTCCGTTGGATGTATGAAGATCTAAGGCCATGGACAAACACTGGGATCTCGATCAACATGGTGGAACGTGCAAAACCATATGCACATTTTCGCTTGATAATCTTAAATGGTGAGGAATGTTCTTGCACTTAGTCCTTCTATCCATAACTTACAATTGTTGAAAGATGAGTCATGGCGGATAAATGAACTTATACTAGTTAAAGTTTTAGCTAATACTCCCTCTGTCCTGAAATAGATGTCCCATCCTAAAAAAGTGGTTAGTGTTAATAACATTACCCACTTTTTAAGGATGTGGCATCAATTTCAGGACGGAGGGTGTATGTAACAAATATCATTACAAAAAAGAGAGACATGCACATCAACTTGCTATACTTACACATATAGGTCACCAAAAGTTGTTGTATGTACATGCTCCCTCCTTTGAGCTTTTACGCATCAATTACTTCCACAATGTCTTGGTTCAGCACAAAGAATCAAATTCAAGTATTATTATCCTTGCACAAAAAATCTATTTTCACATACATATTTGTCACCTTTCAGCCTGAAAAAAGGTATACAACCTTTCGACTTCAGCCTGAAAGTTTGGTCCTTTCAACTTTCACAAACTTCTGTGAAAGTATTAGTTTTCAAATGCAGACAGGCTTTATTGGGTGGAGGGAGTAGAGGTTGTTATTTTATTTCTGTACAGCCACTAAGGCTTGCCCTTTAGCTATATGGTTATTGCCTTTTCTCAAAAATTGTCTGCTCTCCAATGACAATCTGATTCTTCACCATGTTTTCATCAGTTGATTTACATGCTTGCACTTAATTCCAATGTTTTGGCTTTAACTTCTTGCAAGCTTAATTTTTAATAGTAAGCTCAACTTCTATGCACATTTTATATTAGGAAGAGCAATGACAAACATTTTTTTAATGCTTACAAGAATCCTATTTCAACTGAAGTTAATTATATTTTGTATCAATACCTATTTTGAACCTTATATTGTCAAAAATGGTTTTTCAGGCCGCGTATATATCGAGAGATACAACAAATCTTTCCAAACAAGGGATGTATTCACTATATGGGGTATTCTACAACTTCTTCGTCGTTATCCTGGCCAATTGCAAGACTTAGATCTCATGTTTAACTGCGAGGACAGGCCTAGGATAATGAAAAGGAAACATGCAAACAACTCAGGCCCACCACCACTATTTGGATACTGCAGACGCATTGGAGCACTGGCCCTTGTTTTTCCTGATTGGTCTTTTTGGGGCTGGTAAATTCTACTGTTCTTCTTTTCCCGGTTTTTCCATAGCTACGAAGTAATTAAGGATCACCGTGCTAGAGAGAACAATATGTTAAATGGTATAAAAACTTAAGAAAAGGACAATCTCACAGATGTTTGATTGTTTGATTGATGAATATAAGGCTGTTTTCTAATAGTTAATCTACTACCTTTCAGGCCCGAAATTAACATCAAACCATGGGAGTCCCTCTTGAAGGAACTAAAGGAAGGAAATGAAAAGCTAAAATGGATCGACAGAGAGCCTTATGCATTTTGGAAAGGAAACCCTCTTGTGAATGCTAGGAGATATGAACTCCTCAAATGCAATGTGACTGAAACGAAAGACTGGAATGCTCGGGTTTATGCGTTGGTACTTACCAATTTTCTTGACTCTCATGTAATTTATCCGTTGAATTTTGTACCAGCTTTCCACTAGGTATAAATTGTGTTTAAATTCATCATCACGCCTAAGACTTGAAAACAAAGATACTGAACATGTCTCAAGATTCAACATTGACAATAAAATACTGCTTTATAATTACTTGACCATCTTAAAAGCAGCAATAATGCATGCACCAAATTCAAACCGCTCACAAATACAAAGGTCTCTCTTACATGAAAAGACAATATGTGTAAGTAGTAGTTAGAAAATAGTAACCTATGGTCTCAATTGTTTAGGTAAAACTTAAATCTACAATTTATTTTGAAAATGGCAAGTGTTATAACCACTTTCAAAATGAGTCAACTTTAAAAACTCCTAGAACTTGGATATGCAAAAAGTTGGTGGATTGTAGCAAGCTTACGAGCTTTGTGATGGAAGATCAGATACCAATCTTTCATGTCGAACCATCACTTCATGAAGCCACCCATACGATTTGGAAGGTTTATCTGGAAGATGATTATGACGAACTTGTCTCAGTGACTCCTTTTAAGAGGGCTATGTTAGGAAGGGAATATGGCATGAAAAACTAGTCACTGTAGGTTTTGTGCCATTAGTTTGATTCTAATAACTGTGAAGACTAAAAAATGCTGTGGAATTTATGTTCCTTTTTTGATAGGTAAGGTGCATGGTGGTGATGATGATGATAAAAATAGGTAGAGAAGGAAATGCCAAATTCCTAGAGTTGGAATCTTCCATGCTTGTGAATAGCAAAGCCCTCAAGTCAAATGAATGTATTTTCATGTATGAAAACTTATTTTTACTCATTTTGTGAAAAGAAAAACTGATCCACTTCATCAAGATATAAAATTCAATTAAGTAAACAAGAACAAGGTATAATTTGTATCAGCTGAATTGTATTTTGTGATTGCTAACAAGATTGAAGTTTTGTAGGATTGGCAACCTGAGACTAGAAGAGGGTTTAAGGATACCAATTTGGCAAACCAATGCAGCTATAGGTAGTTTAATTATCGATGGTGATCAAAATCAAATACATAGTACGTAGTAGTGATATAAAACTATCTTGTTTTAATTCTGATCATCTTAGTAACAAATTGAATTCAGGTACAAAATTTACGTTGAAGGCCAAGCCTGGTCAGTGAGTCAAAAATATATTCTGGCTTGTGATTCTATGACATTGCTCCTTGAACCACAGTACCATGACTTCTTTACTAGAGGACTCATGCCAATGCAGCATTATTGGCCTGTGAGGGCTGGTAATAATGACTGCAGCTCCATAAAATATGCTGTGGACTGGGGAAACAGCCACCAACAACTGGTATGTAATTACCTACCTTAATTATCTTTTCCTCCGTCCATGCCACATCAATAACCTCTTTTGGTTTTTCAAATTTGTCTGATTTTAGTTCATTTTGAGATATTTAATTGGACTACTAAGCTGGGGTGGAGGGAGTAAACAAATTAACAAACCACATTGTGTCCAACGGTTCAACACATGCAGTTTGTAGCAAAAGCTTGTAGGAAATTGACGAATCATTTTCCATTTGCAACTTATATACTCAACACTAACCAAATAATTCCCATAACACAAAAAGCACCATGCAACTGTCTTCCAAAAAAACATAGGAATTATATTATGTGTTCAACCTTCAAAACCTTAATTGCTTGTTATGCATTAGTGTAGCATCTTTTCATTTTTGTATCAATAATCCTTTTGGATCGTTCAGGCTCAATCAATTGGGAAGGAAGCAAGCACATTCATTCAGCAGGAGGTGAAGATGGATTATGTTTACGATTACATGCTGCATCTGTTGAATGAATACGCCAAGCTACTTAAGTACAAGCCTAAAATCCCTCCAGGTGCTCAGCAAGTCTGCATGGAGTCCATCGCTTGTGCTGCACGCGGGCTGGAAAGAAAGTTCATGTTGGATTCCATGGTAAAGAGTCCCTCAAATTCAAATCCATGTGAAATGCAATAGAAATCCTTTTCTCTGTGGTGTTAACCTTTTTGAAGAAATCCCCTCTCCTTTCTATACTTCTAGACTGATTTAATTATTTGTTTTGTGGATAATGGAACTGATTGAAATTGCTCAACCCTAGCAACCACGTTATCAAAATTATTGCTATAATCTTATAGTGCATATCCTCCCATAGTCAATTTTGAAAAACAAAATAGGACACTTGATTTGGAATGGAGGGGGTATATTTTTTCTTCAAAACAGCCATCATGCCTACTGAAGATACGTGCATAAGAAATTAGAATCTAATACCATGATGTAGTTTAAGGCTCCCACATCATACAAACCAAGATAAGTCAGGATGAATCCATGTGTGGCTGCCAAAAAGAATGGGGTTCCTGAGGCAATGTCCTGGCCTTCCACCAACACCCGATCGGTTAGTCTGGGTAGGTTTTTTTAAATGAACTAAACTTAGAGCATTTCTAAATTTTTGCCGGCTAGTGAGGTTCCAAGTTACCAAGCTAAAAAAGCTTGTGATGCAAACTCTCAGTTTGGACGAACCAGTTTAAATGCCAAGTGAACCTGTGGAGTCCTTGACCTAATTACCTCTGAAAGTAACCATTTGTGGGAAAATGAAAGCGAACCCATTATTACTGCCAATGCCTTTTGTAAGTAGCAGGTGCCGCGGTTCAAGCTACTTCTAAAAGTAGTCTGCTATTTTGTGTGTGTGTATGTGCGTGTAATACATATAACTCCCACCAAATCCGTCGCTTAAGCCAAGTCATTTTTATCAGTGGTGGTGATCATTATAAGATGCCGCCAATAAGGGCTTCGTTTCTTTTGTAAGATTGCAACATCGGAAGAAGCTCTTCGTTATAGTAGTGACTTTAGTGACCTAATAATATATATGCTATACAACACATATTAGTTTATGTTTAATGAATTGAAGAATATGCGAAAGTTAAGAAAAAGGTAAACAAGGATGCTAGATAGGTTATCTTGCCAAAACAAGTCCCCTAATAGAAGGATTTATGAGACATGTCTTTAATAAAAGACATAAAAATCTATGTCTAAATAATTTTTTATCCAACAGAACGCTCGAAAATTATTTCTAAAGTCAACTGAAATTATGCCACTTAATTTAATTTTGTAAATCAAGGAGTATTATCTCCCTGAGAGTGAGTGCAGTACAATGTAATATAATTGAAAGCCACCCCTCTGTGCGGGGGCACAATGAAGGTGTAAAGTGATCCTATGGCCATCTTCTTTACATGAGCCCCCTCACTTGTGGCTCTCATGCATCAAGCCGTTATGGGCCGACACAAGGATATGTAGTACTACTCCCTCCGACCGACAGAAGTATAGTCTCGTTTGGTTTTTCAAAATGAACTTGTTTCATAAAATCAACTTGGACACCTAAAGTGGGACGGAGGTAGTATTATTTTTAGTACAAGAATTGACATATACATGATTTCCAAACAATGATGACCTATAACTAACGGTCTAGAGGATTTTGTAGTCCAACCAATCATAACCTTTCTACATTGACCCAGTCTTGGCTTCTATTAGGCCCATTCTTGGCCTATAAAATGGCATGATACCGGAGATAACATATTCTCTCCGTTCCAAAATACTGTGTACATTTAGAAAATTTCGTTGTTTCAAAATACTATGTACATTTTGGCTAATCACGTAACTTCTATTTCCCTCTTCTTCTTTTTTTCTGTGCAATTCCCACCCCTTCTCTACAACGTGCAGAGCTCTCTCTTCATCAAAATTCCCTCTTCTTTTCCTTCTCCGGCAAGCTACTCCCTGACGGCTTTACTCTCCTTGACTTCCAAGTTTCGCCCTTCTCGACCTTAATCCTCCCTCACATGCTCCTCGGTACTCCGCTGACTGCCCCTTCTGCCATCATGCCGTGTGCCCCCGTAGTGATGCATGCGCGTCCAGGTACCCTACCGGTAACTGGCACTAGAGACCCACTGGGGACCCGCACAACTTAGACATGCTCACCGATAGCTCTATTCACGGCGGAGCACTCAGTGAGAGAAGGATAAATAGCAAAACCTCCTTGGCACATGCCCTTCTCGACCTTAACCCTCCATCGCAGGCTCCTTGGTGGCGGCGGAGATGAGAAGGTGGCGGGAGGCAATGAAGGCCGAAATGGAAAAGTTGGGAATTTTGGGGATGGAGTGAAACAGGGCAGTGCAAAGAAGTTCAAAGCAATGGACTTGGCTCCTGTGAATGCAACCAAGGAAGTGTTTGCTTCAATATTTACATCATCCCAAAAGGTTAAGTTCAAGGAGACTTATAGTTGCAGATCCCTTCCTTTGGGGAGAAATTGGCGGCAAAAGCAGTTTCTGGGCATTGCACTTCCTTTGGGATGTGATTTCGTGAACTGTTGTTGTGTTGTTTATCTATCGAATCGAAAGTTGTTCTCTCCAGCTTTTAGCTGAATAAATGCTCATCAATTTATTGTGGAAACATTGTATCTGTCTCTGTTAACTAATGAGCATTTGAGCTAGCTCTGTATTCAAACATTATTTGCAGTATTATTGGCATATGTGATGTATGTGGTAAAACATTGATACAAGGCATGATCATTCCAGTTGTTAAATTGTAGGAATGATGGATGATCTTCTTTTTCTTTAGTTGCAGTGAGTTAGCCAAGATAAGTTTCGTGTTGTTTGCTCGTGTTGTTTGCTTGTTTTTGCTGTCAACATGAAAATTGTATGGTTGATCCATGGAGATAATTTTGAAACTCCTTGGTGTCTACGTGATTCATTGGCTTCTTGAGTCTTCTTGTTTTTATGATTACCTCATTCCATTTAATGTCATAACTGATGAATCTATGGGACATTGGTCAAATGTATCAGGATGGCAATGAGCAACTCTCGTTTATTGCTTATGGTGCCCTCCCTTCCTGATGCATTACCTCCCTCTCAGACAATGTTTAATCAACTACAATTTTATTTTAAAAGCTTGGAAGATTGAAACCAATTTATTATCATGTTCTCTCCGTTGTTTCACATATTTGTCTCATTGAAACAACACTAAATAGTTCGTGAAAGACTGTATAAACGATTAGTCATGGCCTTTGTTTTAATCATTTAAGTTGGTCATGGGGTCTCATTTTGTTAGTGTATACTGTGAGGGGTGTGTGAGTCTCAACTTTAAAAAAGAGAAAAAATTATGTTACTGTAGCTTAGACTTGCCATTGTGAAGGCCATAAAACCTGTTTTATTTTAGAAAAACGTGAGTAAAGAGAATATTAGTTGAGTTACTAAAGTCTGTGATAGATAAACTAGTATAGCATGAATGACCCGGGATCTTTTTAAGAACCAACCCAAGGAAAAACTGCATATGACCAACCATTCTAGTTAAAACTATACAAAAAAGTTGAAACCTACTACATTCTTTTGCCTTACATTCTCAATTCCTTTCCTCCCTTGCGTCGACCTCCTCAACCTGACAATATGGTCTTTACCAACACTTGTATGGCTTCTTGGTGCGGACACGGGGCCTATATGGGTTTACACTCGTCGGAATAGGACCCGTGCCCATTAGATTACTTATTTTTCTGTTTACATATTTAGTGATTTCTATTTTCAGCATTTGAATTAAATTTTGAATTTTTCTTTAATTAGAAAAGCTTGATTCCTGTTTCTAATTTGGGCAAGCTTAATTTGTTGCTTGATTTAAGACTTTTGTAATGCCTATTTAATGGTTACTCCTCTATGAAATAAAACACTACAGTTTATGCAAAAGAAAAAATCTCGTTTGGATACCTCTGTGAAAGAATTTTCTGTCGGTGTTGATTCTGACTCTTGTGCCGAAGCCGGAAGCCACTGGTGCCGAATCCAGTGGTGGGTTTTAGTGCCGATTCCAAACCCCAAAACGTTGTGCTTTCGTGGTCGTCACAGCCGCTTGATTTTCCACTGCCTGTCCTCCTGATCCTCAATTTCGGAGAGCCGCCACCGCCATAGCCTTCGCCGCTACCCAGTGGTGTTCTCCGGCGCTCTGGCTGTCCAAAGCCATCACCTTTCGGTCAGAAACTTGTCGTGGTTCCAACACCCTTTTCTGTCGTGCAGACTCAGGCCACCGCCGCCTTGCCGTCTTTGTCGCCGCACTTTTTGGATGCCGCCTTGTTAGTCTGAGCATCGTCCTGACTATCACGATTCACGGCCGTCGTTCCAGTCGCCATCGTGTACACCGGCCACATCTTTCCTTTCGTTTGAGCAGATCAATAGGAGTCGATCTTCATTCTTTCAGTCGGCTGACCACATCACGAACCCGGTTCAGGGTCTATTTGGACAAGACGGTTCAGACCATTTTGGCTCGAGTTTCACTTGAACGGACCAGGCTAGTTCAAGTTCGGGATTCACCTCGGGCGGACAAGTAAGTTGTCTTCTTTGCATCTTTGTGGTTTTAGCTGTTTATCTAAAATATCATACTTGATCTGAAATTCAAACGCGTGGTAAACATTGATTCGACGTCAAGCCTTTTAGTCCTAGCCTAAAACAGTTTCTCAATTGTTGCTGCCCTTCAACCCTTTGAAATCAAATCTGAATTTTTCATAGCCATTTATATTAAATTCTTTATCTTGCCTAAGTAGGATTGCTAAAATTTAGAGTTTTCTTTACTTGTTAAAATTTTGTCAGATCTCAAACTAGTTGTCCTGCATCACTTCTTCTTCCATTTTGGATGCTTTTCTCGCTGTGGCCAATACCATCACTGCTTGATGGCTAGGACTTGATTTGAGATGACTTCGAACACACTGCCACTTAGGATTAGTCTCTGATCTACAAGGCATAAAGCTAAGAAGTATATTTGCTGCAACAGTGTCACATTCTTCTTCAGCAGGATCCTCGGCATTCAGCATTGTGACAAGTCCCTCTTCAACAGTTTCCAATTTAAGTTAACAATATTTGCAATTGATTCTGTGGGATTTTTCCGTTCCTCGTTTGAAAAGACTTCTATATTCTCCATAACATCTCCAGTATCATAATGGAATGTTGAAGAACATCCAAAGTCATGGGTACACAGTTGAGATTCTCTTTTGAAGCCAAATTGAGCTTGGTCCATTTCAACGGAAATCTCCTGAGTAAACTCCATTCTCATGCCATGATTTCCTGAATCAGCAGTGCTATTTGACTTGTGAATTTTAGGAAAACTACAGTTATATGGACTTTCTGCTACATTGAACTCTGCAAGTTTATGCATTGAAGAAGAATTATGTGAAGATCCAGATTTATCTTTTAGGGGCCGTTTGGTGCGTGATCAAAAGCAAAACGCTGTAGCATCCAGGTATTTTATATATCCAGCTGAAACACCTCAGGACATGTTTCAGCTGGATGTAAAAAAAACATGGATGCTACAGTGGATATCCAAAATCCAGTCTGGATGGTTTGCAATAATCACGCTCCAAACGGCCCCTTAGTTGCAATTCTGAGGAACATACTTTGATTTCCACTGGATCTTGTGGTTTTGAGAATTAAAACAAACCCACATGAGCATGACAAAACTTAAGGTGTGAGATTCATCATTCAATAATGTAAAAAGCATATGTGGAATGCAGATACATAAATTTTACAAAACTCAGAAGACATGACATGATGAATAAAGGAGCATACCTGGAGTGGCAAAGGGAACATTTTGACTGAGTTATGGGTAATTTTGTATTCGTCATCAGCAGTGCTTGTCCTGGCTGAAAGCATATTATTGTACAGAAATTTTTGCAGTGTATCTTGTTTAAAAGCATGTTGTTTGGTTGGTACTCCTTCACAATCCTTTGCCTCAAGTTGACATTCAAATTCATCCATATATTCTTCTGGAGGCTTTTCAAGATCAATTTTTCTAATTCTTCTCTTTTGAGTTTTTGGCAAATATTCATGTTCTTTGATAGCCCCAAATAGAAATTTCGTTGCTCCAGTTATTGTAAATCTATCAACAAGTGAACAATTGCCTTCCATATAATCTGATGAATGGAAGTTATCTTTTGTTGATGGTTTCCTTTCCAACACTAATATATGAACTTCTATGTTTAGAATTCCATTTTGGTGACATATTATTCTCTCTATTTCTTCCATTGCTGATTTTTGGACATTATAGAGCCTGTGAAGGGCCTGGACCTTACATTCACATGATCTAGTCAGATGTATGGTAGTAAAAGAAATACTCCATAAAATGAGTAATTGGAAAACAAGAATACGAGTGCTTCACATAAAATGAATGAAGAAACTACATGCAAGTATTATCCGAAGAGCTATGACTACTTTTGTTTGCTTCAAAAATTGAATTTGGTCCTGCAAACCTACAAATTACTAGGACTATGGTGATCAAACTAACATTGTTTTAGAGGCACTCTCAAAACAGTAAAAATATAAAAAGATTTTCTCTGGAACACGAAAGGAAGTAACTATAGCAGAGTTAGTGTTGAGAACTAAGGGCACTTTCCTTGGCCATCTCTTAATTGCAGTGATTCGGTGCTAGTCCTCAGAAAATTACTGAAATCATTTTAAGTGATCTAAAAATTCTTTTGAGATCAGTCTCTTCCTGCATATCACACTACAACAAAAATGGGGTGTAGCGACGGATTTTTATCGGTAGATTAAAATCCGTCATTATTGATATCATTATCGGCAGAAATTAATTGACAAAAGGAATCCATCGCTAAATATAACATTAACGACGGAAATTTAATGACAGAAATGTATCCGTCGTAGAGAAAGTGTCAGTAGCGGCAGTTTTTTTGACAGATTTTAATCTGTCGTTAAGGATTTAATCTTCACCGTTAAAACAGTTAAAGTGACAGATTACAAGCCGTCGGATTAAAACCCTGATTTTTAACCCCAGCATCTCCCCCTTACCCATTCTCCCCGATTCTGTCGGGTTGCCGTCTCCGCTTCTCCCACCCACGCATCCCGGCCACCGCAACCCTCTCACCTCCGATCATTCTGTCCGATCGCCTCGACCTCGACCACTGCCCTCTCCTTTTCCACTTTACCCCGATCCTTCACCCCCTCTTCCCCCAACCCTCAGTGTCAAGCAGGGCCACCCTCCGCTCTGCCTCCCGCCACCCTTGCTCTGCCTCCCACCCACCGTCTCCTTCCTTGGCTCCGTGCTCGGTGGTGCTCTAGTTCTTCATCTTTGTCATTTACTCGCGATCTTAGCGGACCGATTTGAAGGAGCTTTCCCCATGTTTTCCGGTGGGAGATGAAGGATGAGTTTTAAGCTGGGAAGTTTTGCGAAGATGTTGTGTCTCAAGGACCAGCAAGACGACGGTGCTGGTACGAGAAGGGGTGAAAGCGGCGGCTCCGGCGGGAGAAGGGGCGCCGGAGGAAGCGGTGGCCCCGGAGTGGGCTACGAGGAGGCGGCGTTCTGGTCTCGGAGGTGGAGGGCAATGAGGTGATGGAGGGCCAGAGCCAGGTAAATAGATGGATAAACATGCTTGATTTTTAAGATGTTTCTCTTCTAAAAATGATGCTTTTAGGTCAGAGATCGAAGAGCTAAAGAACAAGGTGGGGAAGCTGCACAAGGTCCAAGAATTTTCCATGGTACAACATGGTGAGGAATGCTATTTGGCTGAAGAGAAAGTTGGGAAAATGGAACATCAGGTACAGGAACTGGTATCAAAGAAGATAGAGTTGGAGGGTGTCATATCCAAGTTGGAGGTAGAAATTAAACATTTACTGGAAATATCAAGCCTCACTGACAATCAAATGGTTAGTTGACCTGCTTCATATATAGAAGTACATGATGCAACTGTTCTCTATGCTGACACTATAATTCTGTTTTCACAGGAAGACTTATTGATGAAAGTATAAGCACAACTTTGAAGGGTGTAATTTTTTCAAGTTGAAATTGCCATTATTTGGTAACTATTTAATTATCAGATGGTTCTGAGGCATGCATTCTTCACGGTTTAGCTTTGAAAGTGAAGTTAATAAGGTCTTTTACAGTATGTTTATGGATTTATAATGGCTAGCTTATGTTAAGTCAATTGTATCTATGAATACTGTAATAAGATTGTGCTTTAGAAATAGAATAGCTCTAATAGAGTGCATTCTTCTAACTTGTTTATTGATGTGTGCAGACTGTATTGGTTCCGTATTCAATGCAAAGGGACTGATGCAATGCCCTAATTGCCACAAAATTGAGAAAGTTCAATGGCTTTATGCAAATGGGCATCGTTCATTTCGAGAGTTTAATATAAATGACTGGCCACATGATGAAGATCTTTATGATCTAAGTTACTCCGAACTGGTACTGATTACAATATAGTTACTTAGCCTTTTACACTCTGATTGTTGCTGATCAGACAATAGAGTAAATATATTTTATTGACACAAATTAGTTGCAGTATAACCTAGAAAATAAAACCATGGCATGGCTGTCGGCTGCTTTAATGATGTAGCTTCTCCACTATCTGTTCTACTGTTTTCCAGGTTTACAAGCTCTTGTATTAGAAAAAAATGGGTATATTGAAGTAGTAAAATTTGCTAAGTTGAACTGACCTTAGATGAACTAAGAAAAAATTATATCCTCTTTGTTGAAGACCAAATTCTTTATGGCTAGAATCATTAATGCCTTAGATAGTTATTATAGGGCAATTTGAAAGTGACATGCTTGGCTACACTAATAGTGTGTTTAGATGGGAACTAAAGATTTGATAGGTTCTGGATAATTAGGGAAAATCCAAAAGCACCATTACGAAATGGCCTAAATTCGAAGGCATTGGTTACAAATTTATTCCACTAAAATTCCAGTTGCATGTATCATTTTTTGTGTGGATGTATAAGGAAATTCATCTGTCTCTTAAATATCCATTTGTAATCTCTATTTTTAAGCTCCTTATAAAGAAATATTCATCTTGACATTGTAGATCAATTCTTCAGTGTTAAAGTTTACTGAAATGAGCTGCATGATGGAATCAATGAGTGCGAGTGATCTTCCACTTCTTCATATAATGCCTCTTTACACTCTTATGTCTGTGGAGTTTCTTTCATGGCAATTAACATTTTGTTTTATTGTGTCCTTTTTTTTAATTTGTATGGAAAGGAAGATATTGATTTGTATTTGCCCAGTTTTGTAGTTATGTATGTGTGCAAACTAACTTGTCATGCTTTGTAGCTTTCAATTTATATTATTGTGTCTTGAATTTTGCTCTGTTATTGACCCAACCATAAGAAGAAGCATCCTATAGTTTATTTATGAAAATGTGGTCTAGTCATGTCTTGTCTTGGCTTTCTTAAAAACCATTTTTCTTATTTCTCTGTGAAATTGTTTCCCTTCTACAGCCTTTTGGAGTCCATTGGTGCCCATTTAGTGGGGTTTCCAGGCTGACTTCATCATTTGTGTAAGTATAGTTGCCTCAACACATTTTAATTATGCTCGTATTGTCTTATAGTTGGGTGGAAGGAGGAGAATGTGGAGGAAGTTGTGACTTGCACATATCTTAGTACAGTAGTATGCAAGATGTATGGCGGTTTTTGTACACATATAGGAAAGGGCTATTTGTATTTGTACAACAAGTCTGACGACAGAACCCTCCAACTGTGATGCAGCAGTTTTGGATTTAGATCAACTAGATTTCATCTGGAATGTCTAGTGTCAGTTAATAGATTTTTGCTCAGTGATTTGACTTATGAGTCATACTTCACCAACTCATTTCTCTCCAACTCGGTTTGATGTCTTTTGTCTTCTGGTGGAGTTATAATTATTGAAGAATTCATTTTAAATATACAGTGCCTAACAAAAATAGTAGGGTCTATGTTTGAGTGAAGCAGGTTTGTGGTAGTATAGAATTGAATTGTTCGTTTCTTTTCCTTTTCCCCCATATGATTTAGGATACCCTACCTTATCATGAATATGAAGTAGAAACATCCAATGGAAGAACAATAAGACGTCGAAAGACAAAGAGCACAGTCATGTTTGGTGTATGCCCTTGTCATTTGAGAAAGTTGTAAGAATGTTATTCACCAAGCTACTTCATTCATCTTTTGTTTATGCTGTCATTGTGATCCAGGACCCAGCAGAGCAGAAAATGGCGACAATGAAGACTCCAAAGTCTGGTAAAGATGTAGTGAATGTACGAAGGGTAAGCTATAGTTTTGGGAATTGATAGTGAAGGGATATTTATTTTTGTTCATGAATTTTGAAGTTGCTATGGTTTTGGGAATCGATAGTGCGACCCAGCTAGTCATTTTTACGGACACAAGGTATGTGGTTCCCTATAAAGATCTCCACATCTCAATAACATATATGTTTAATGGGACAACATAGTAGGGTGTGATAAATTTGAGGGAACTTACATTGTGAAGCCAAATACTCACAGTAAGATGTATGCTGATTTGTAATTCATCATGGCTTTGATCAGGGAGCTGGAACACCCAGGGAAGCCCAATGTGATCACTGTGAATTGCTCGGATAAGACCGGCCTTGGCTATGATCTCTGCTGTATTATTTTCTTCTCTGGGCTGAGCATTGTCAAATGTCAAGGGATGTAATAAATTTGTGTGCATTATTTTGTCATAGGTTTTCCAAACATTTGAAATTTGTATTAGAGTTATTGATGTGTTTGACCTTCTAAAGTTGTTATTTGATCAATACAAAATTATTTATTATATAGTATTTTTCTTATATTGAAACAGCTTTTATTGGCTGCTAAAACAGTCGCACTGTTTTTTTTTATTTTTCTAACTTTTTAACGACGGAATTGAACAATCGCTAAACCAAATTCCGCCGGCATAGCTTCTCCGTAACGGCTGTTAACGGTAGGGGTAAAACTGCCACAAAAGATCTTTTGCGACGGTTTACAACTGTCACAACAGTCTTTGTTAATCACTTTTCCACTCCTCAAAGTGGTGATGGACTTAGCATGTTCTTCTTGTGAATTTGAAGAATTAACATTTTCAATTACCAATTAGCTTTTTGGGTTAGGTTGAGGTTGAGAAGGAAATCTCCCTTTTTTTGGTGTGCTCAAAGTTGCAGTCAACTGAGTGATTGAGGACTTCAATTCATTTATGGCTTGCATAGTCTGAGTGTTGATCGTGGCTTGACCCTGCATAAATGTCTGCAATGTATCCTCAAGATTCTTCTTATGTGGCGGCACATAACTTGAAGAGGATGGAGGCACCTGCACATTTTGCTCATTTCTCCAGTTAAAGTTAGGATGATTTCTCCAATTAGAATTATAAGTTTCAGAATAAGGAGAAGAAAAAGGCCTTTTATAAGTGTTCATGGCATTTGCTTGGCTATGCAGCACCTCTTGAAAAGCTGGGATTGTTGGACAATCTTGAGTGTGGTGTTCATCGCTCTCACAAGTCGCACATATATTTTGTATTTTTTTAGAAGTTGTGGATGTGTTTTCCTTTTTAATTTCCATAGCTTCTACTTTTCTTGTTAAGCATGCAATTTTAGCCTTAACATCATCTTCTTCTTTAAGAAAATACAAACCAACTTTAGTTTTGGTCTTATCTATTCTTTCAGATTCATTAATATCTTCCCATGATTGGGAATTCTCTGCCAACCCCTCGAAGAAGTCCCAAGCTTCTTCAGGATCTTTATCCAAAAATTTTCCATTACACATCATCTCAACAAACTGGCGCATGGAAGAAGTTAGTCCATTATAAAAGAAACTAATTCTACGCCAAGTTTCATAGCCATGGTGGGGGCACATCAATAAAAGCTCTTTAAATCGTTCCCAACATTGAAAGAAAGATTCATTTTCTTTTTGCGCAAAATTAGTGATCTTATTTCTTAATGTATTTGTTTTATGAGTGGGAAAAAATTTCTTTAAAAATTCTCTTTGCATTTCTTGCCATGTTCTAATGGAATTTGGCTTCAAAGAGTTCAACCAATTTTTAGCTTTTTCTTTTAAAGAGAATGGAAAGAGTTTTAATCTAATAGCATCACTAGAGACATTTCCATTAGAAAATGTAGCACAAACTTCTTCAAACTCTTTTAAATGCAAATATGGACTTTCTGAGTCTAAGCCATGGAACTTGGGTAGTAATTGGATTACACCCGACTTTAGATCAAAAGAGCCTGCATTAATGGGTAGATTCATGCATGAAGGGGAACTAGATCTAGTAGGCTGCATATAATCTCGCAAGGTTTTAACTTGCTGATTATTTTGTGCCTCATTACTATCATTTTCCTCCATGTTGTTCAATAAAAAATCAGAAAAGTCAAGAGAACTATCAATGCTAATTAAGCGACCAGAAAAATCACGTTGCCATGCGCGCATACAATTTTTTTTTAAAAAAAACAATAGCACAACAAGCAAAAGATCTAAGAATTTAAAAGAAAAGAAATAAAATAAATGGAACGAAAGTACCGGAGTGCTTCAAGTAGTCTTCAACAATTCTTCAAGCTTTGACAAGTCCAAATGATCTTCCAGTTGAATTTTCCTTAATGCTTCCACAACCCAATACTCTCACTTCCAAGAAAAATAAAACAAGAGAGAAAAAATAAAAATAAACTGGTTTCTAGTCACACGCTGCAATCCCCGGCAGCGGCGCCATTTTTGATGAACCAAGACTAATTACTCATTATTTGAGTAGTAGCCTTTAGTTATCTATTTAATTCTTTTTACTTGTAATTGTAGTATTACAAGGTCGATCCTCAAAGATTGACTAGTGTGATTGAGAAATCAGTTCAAAGTAGCAAACGAATGAAATCAAGAGTAAAGTAAAGTAGATAATTCAACAAAATAAAACACTAAGGCATCAAGGTAGGTCATTGTAATATCTAATGAGGTACTTCATGTATCAATGTTTCTCAATTAGGGGCGAATGAAGATTCTCCCTAATTGGATAATATGAACATTAAGAACGAACAACAACACGATCACTTTGGTTGAAATAAGGATTATAATATTTAAATCTTCAAGAGTTCTATGTATCAAAATCACAAAGGATCAAGAAAGAAATCAAGTATCCTATGTATTAAGAAAACAAAGAAACGAGAGATAAATAATAAAACATCACTTTAAATATCCAACACATAATTATAGCCCAATAAATAACATGAAAAGAACTTCATTAAAGTATCACAAATCCCTCCCTCTAGCCTTAGCTAGGGGCTTAGCCAACCATTACAATAAAATAAAATAAAATAAAAAAACAATGAAGAAAAGTTGAGGAGAGAAAGAAGTGGTCGTCCTTGGAAGAGGTAGAGAATTTGATGACTTGAAGAAGAGCTTGGGTATTACTTATATAGTGGTTGAAAAAGTTTAACAATGGAAAGGCTCTAATCAGATTTCCTATCATTACTCCATGATTGGGTCTTGATTGATTTTGAGCATCACTAATTGATTTTGTCCAGCTTTCAATCAAAGAATGTTGCCTTTTCTTCTTCCAATCACAGCTCTTCATGGTCATTTCTTGATTGCGAGAATTATCTCATAGTTGATTGCCAATGATTGCCTCCAGCAGATCTTCACAATCTTTTAAGTACGGGCTTTAAAGCTTCAAGATTAATAGGTCAGCCCATCAAAGAATTACCTACAACACACAATGGGCTTACATAAGTTGATATTAAATTCACACACTAGATCCATGGATATAAAAATAGTTATGGCTAATTTATTTCTGCACATTTAAAGCCCAAATAACATTGAATGTCACATGTTAATGCCTTAACTTAATAAATTCCCATTTTGCCTAAAATTCTACCTAGCCTTTAACTAACTATAAAATAACATAACAAACATGGAGTTCAAGGCATCTTAAATTAACATAATTTTGAACACATCAAATACCCCCCAGCTAGCATATTGCTAGTCTCTAGCAATTCATGTGTTATTAGCAAGAAGAAAACAAGAAATAACACAAGAAAAGAATGCCACTTTCGCAGGCCTCGCGACTACATTTAGCACATGTAGCAAGCCGTTAAACCCCTAGTGTGACCTAGTGGACGAGTGGTGTCTCGTGAGGGTTTGTAGTGAATCTACCCACAAAATTCGTGAACTCATGGGTTGCCTCCCAAGTAGCGCTAAGTTTTACGTCTTCAGCCAGACAAGGACATTGTGAAGGAAGGAATTAAAGTAGTGGGAGTGGAGTATAAGATAATAAATGTAAAGTAAGAGTAAGAACCACTTCATCCCGACATAGCAACATCAAGGCTCCAAAACACTCAAGCACTGGTTTTCGAAAATCCATTTTTAAGTGTATTCATGATAGAGTCCAAACGATTAGATTTCTTTTAGAGGAACTTTTGAACCAATGTATCATTTAGTGTAGTGTGATAGTGTGGACCAAATGACTAGAAATCAGTCGCCTACAGTGGTACTGCTCATCCACTCACCAAGAGATGCTCGAATAACCAAAGAACAATTCAAAACTAAGCAACCTGTCCGGGAGGGCGAGTGGTTTGGATGTTCACTTTAATACCTCGTGGGCTTTATCTGTGATATTCCAGCTTGCTCGCTTTGCTACAACGACGGCTTCGCCCTATCTTCCACAAAGGAACAAAGGAACATTATGGTTGATTTTTTTTTTGATAAACACCGTCGACTTCAACTCCAATCATCCCTCTACAATAACATCTTCTCATCATCATTCAAAATTTTTTTTTTAATAGGCAGCCCTTTTCGACGTACCCGGTCTAATTCACTGGTTGCTTTCCATAACAAGATTACCCCAAATATTTTTTCTTCTTCCCCAGCCAACCAGTGAACAAGGAGGTCAAAGTTCATTGAACTTGGTGTCTCCTAACACTCCAAGTGAGTAGTAGAGCAACAACCACCAAAATTGACGTCAACTCTAGAAATTAGTCAAGTGCAAGTGATGATTTTTTTGCATTTTAAACATCAGTTTCTAAGATCCTCTTCATGAAAGTTAATAACAAGGACTCATCACAAAAAGTTAAGTTAAAGTTTGAGAAAAAATAACCAAGTGCCATCATAATGTAGAGCAAAAAAAACAAGAAGAGCACAAAGAAAGGATGAAGGTTATCTCAATCAAAACTATTAACAGGAATTATCAAAACTCACCCCCCAACTAGGATAAGACATTGTCCTCAATGTATTAACCGATGTTTTTTTTTTAGAGAAACAAATAAAGAGCAAAATCAATCATCATAAACAGGATCGTCCACAGTTGTGGATTCAACCTCTGGCACAAATGGTTCTAAGAACGGTTTCAAACGTTGTCCATTAACCTTAAATACATTACCATTCTTAGGATTTTCAACTTCAACAGTTCCATATGGAAATACAGTTTTTACTATGAATGGACCTATCCAATGAGATCTCAATTTTCCAGGAAAAAGATGAAGTCTAGAATTATACAAAAGAACTTTCTGATATGGTTCAAAAGTTTTACGAAGAATATTTTTATCATGAAAAGCTTTCATTCGTTCTTTGTAAATCCTAGCACTTTCATATGCATCATGTCTAATCTCATCCAATTCATTAAGTTGCAATTTTCTATTTAAGCCAGCTTTCTCAAGATTAAAATTCAATGTTTTAATTGCCCAATAGGCCCTATGTTCCAGCTCTACAGGCAAGTGGCAAGCCTTTCCAAAAATAATCCGATAAGGAGACATTCCAATCGGGGACTTAAAAGCAGTACGGTAAGCCCAAAGGGCATCGGTTAGTCGTAAGGACCAATCTTTGCCATTTGGATTCACCGTTTTTTGTAAAATATTTTTAATTTCCCGATTTGAAATTTCCACTTGGCCACTTGTCTGTGGGTGATAGGGTGTAGTGACTTTGTGTGTGATTCCATATTTTTTCATCAAGGCCTCAAAAGGCTTATTGCAAAAGTGCTTACCCTGATCACTTATTATTGCTCGAGGTGTTCCAAACCGGGAAAAAATATTTTCTTTTAAAAAACGGACCACAACTTTGTGATCATTTGTTTTACATGGAACCGCTTCAATCCATTTAGACACATAATCCACAGCAACTAATATATAGAGATAGCCAAAAGAAGGAGGAAAAGGTCCCATAAAATCTAAACCCCAACAATCAAAAACTTCAATAACAAGAATAGGGTTGGCATCATGTTCCGACGGGATATGGCTCCTAACTTTTGGCAAGGTTCACATGCTTTACAAAAATCATGAGTATCTTTAAAAACTGTCGGCCAATAAAAACCGCATTGTAAAATCTTAGCAGTGGTCTTTTTAGCAGAAAAATGACCACCACAAGCCTCAGAGTGGCAAAAAGATATCACATTAATATACTCAGAATCAGGCACACATCTTCGAACTATTTGATCAGGGCAATATTTAAAAAGATAAGGATCATCCCAAAAGAAGTGTTTTACCTCCGTGAAAAACTTGTTTCTATCTTGTTGAGACCAATGATCAGGAATTTTACCTGTGGCTAAATAATTGGCAATATCAGCATACCGTGGAAGTTGAAAGATACCAAACAACTGTTCATCTGGGAATGAGTCTTTGATTGGGAGTGTCTCTCGGGGATTAGCAAAATCTAATCTGGATAGGTGATCAGCCACCACATTCTCTACTCCTTTCTTGTCTTTAATGGTGAGATCAAATTCTTGGAGTAGGAGGATCCACCTGAGTAGTCTGGGCTTTGCATCCTTTTTGGTCAACAAATATTTCAAAGTAGCATGGTCAGTAAAAATAATAATCTGGGAGCCAATCAAATAAGATCTAAATTTATCAAGAGCAAAAACCACAGCAAGTAACTCCTTTTCTGTAGTAGAGTAATTCATTTGAGCGCTATTTAGGGTTCTACTTGCATAATGAATAACACAAGGTTTTTTATCCTTTCTTTGGCCAAGAACGGCTCCAACAGCATAATCACTTGCGTCACACATGATCTCAAAGGGAATACTCCAATTGGGTGGTTGCATTATGGGAGTAGAAACTAACATGTTTTTAAGCTTCACAAAAGCTTGTTCACATGCCTCAATCCACTCAAAGGAGTGTTCCTTTGAAAGAAGGTTACATAATGGTCTAGATATAACACTAAAATCTTTTATAAACCTTCTATAAAAACCAGCATGCCCCAAAAATGATCTAACATCTTTTATTGTCTTTGGGCTTAGCAAATTAACAATTAATTCAATTTTGGCCTTACCACTTGAATTCCCTGCATAGAAACAATATGACCAAGTACAATCCCTTTAGTGACCATAAAGTGACATTTTTCCCAATTCAAAATAAGATTTTTCTCTTCACATCTAATCAAAACTTTCTCCAAATTATTAAGACAATCATCAAAGGTATCTCCAAAAACAGAGAAATCATCCATGAAAACTTCCAAAAACCGTTCTACCATGTCACTAAAAATACTCATCATACATCTTTGGAATGTGGCTGGAGCATTACACAATCCAAATGGCATCCTTCGATATGCAAAGGTGCCAAAAGGACATGTGAATGTTCTCTTTTCTTGGTCCTCAAGTGCAATCTCAATTTGGTTATACCCCGAATATCCATCAAGCAAACAATAAAATTGGTGACCGACCACCCTCTCTAATATTTGGTCCATGAATGGTATGGGGAAATGGTCTTTCCTAGTGACAATGTTAAGTTTCCTATAGTCTATGCACATACGCCATCCAGTGGTGACTCTAGTGGGGATCAATTCATCATTTGTATTTTTTATCACAGTGACCCCTGATTTCTTAGGGACCACTTGGGTAGGACTTACCCACTGACTGTCAGAAATGGGATATATGATCCCTACATCCAACAATTTAAGGACCTCTGCTCTCACAACCTCTTTCATATTAGGGTTCAACCTACGCTGCATTTGTCTACAGGGTTTAGCATTATCTTCAAGGAAAATTCTGTGTGTGCAAACCAAGGGACTAATCCCTTTAATGTCAGCTATAGTCCAACCAATAGCACTTTTGTATTCTCTAATGACATGGAGCAACTTTTGCTCTTGTGTGTGGTCCAATTGTGAGGAAATAACTACAGGGTATGTGTCTCCCTCCCCTAAGAAAGCATATTTAAGCTCACTAGGGAGAGGTTTTAACTCAAGCTTTGGTGTTTGGACACTTGAAGGGAGAGGAGCGCTATTGGGAGGAGGTAACTCCTCAAAGCGGGCCTTCCACTTATTTGTGTCCATCATAGGGGTGGACTCTAACAAAGAATTTACATCATCAATTACAAAATCATCATCCAAATTAAAATGAGAAACACAAGCATCAAAAAGGTCAAAAAAAGGAGATATAAGAGCTTTATCATTTACAAGACTTTCAAGCAAGTGTACTTCATGCACATCATCATCATCTCCTAGTTGCCTGCAAATATTAAAAATGTTTAGTTCCAATGTCATATTGCCAAAAGAGAGTTTCATAACACCATTTCTACAATTAATTAATGCATTAGAAGTAGCTAGAAATGGACGACCTAATATGACAGGAATCTGTGTACAAGCATTCAAAATTGGTTGCGTGTCTAATACAATAAAATCAACAGGAAAATAAAATTTGTCCACTTGGACAAGCACATCTTCCACAATTCCTCTGGGCATTTTGACAGAATGATCTGCAAGTTGCAAAGTTATGCTTGTGGGCTTTAATTCACCAAGGCCCAATTGTTCATAAACAGAAAAAGGCAAAAGATTCACACTAGCCCCAAGATCAAGTAATGCTTTTTCTATTCTATAATTCCCAATTATACAGGATATGGTTGGACAACCAGGATCCTTATATTTGGGTGGGGTGTTGTGTTGTAAGATAGCACTTGTTCAGTTAAAAATGCCTTCTTTTGTACATTCAATTTCCTCTTAATAGTACATAAATCTTTCAAAAATTTTGCATAAGAAGGAATTTGCTTAATAGCATCTAAAAGAGGAATATTGATTTTCACTTGTTTAAAAATCTCAAGAATGTCATTATTTTGCATCAATTTAGAGGAGGGTTATAACCTTTGAGGAAAAGGAGGAGGAATGGGAGATTCACACTTAGAAATGTCAAGTTCATCACCTTTTTCGGGATTCAAAGACTCCTGAGGCTCAACAACCTTCCTTGGAATGTCTTTGTTAATCACTTTTCCACTCCTCAAAGTGGTGATGGACTTAGCATGTTCTTCTTGTGAATTTGAAGAATTAACATTTTCAATTACCAATTAGCTTTTTGGGTTAGGTTGAGGTTGAGAAGGAAATCTCCCTTTTTTTTGGTGTGCTCAAAGTTGCAGTCAACTGAGTGATTGAGGACTTCAATTCATTTATGGCTTGCATAGTCTGAGTGTTGATCGTGGCTTGACCCTGCATAAATGTCTGCAATGTATCCTCAAGATTCTTCTTATGTGGCGGCACATAACTTGAAGAGGATGGAGGCACCTGCACATTTTGCTCATTTCTCTAGTTAAAGTTAGGATGATTTCTCCAATTAGAATTATAAGTTTCAGAATAAGGAGAAGAAAAAGGCCTTTTATAAGTGTTCATGGCATTTGCTTGGCTATGCAGTACCTCTTGAAAAGCTGGGATTGTTGGACAATCTTGAGTGTGGTGTTCATCGCTCTCACAAATGGCACATATATTTTGTATTTTTTTAGAAGTTGTGGATGTGTTTTCCTTTTTAATTTCCATAGCTTCTACTTTTCTTGTTAAGCATGCAATTTTAGCCTTAACATCATCTTCTTCTTTAAGAAAATACAAACCACCTTTAGCTTTGGTCTTATCTATTCTTTCAGATTCATTAATATCTTCCCATGATTGGGAATTCTCTGCCAACCCCTCGAAGAAGTCCCAAGCTTCTTCAGGATCTTTATCCAAAAATTTTCCATTACACATCATCTCAACAAACTGGCGCATGGAAGAAGTTAGTCCATTATAAAAGAAACTAATTCTACGCCAAGTTTCATAGCCATGGTGGGGGCACATCAATAAAAGCTCTTTAAATCGTTCCCAACATTGAAAGAAAGATTCATTTTCTTTTTGCGCAAAATTAGTGATCTTATTTCTTAATGTATTTGTTTTATGAGTGGGAAAAAATTTCTTTAAAAATTCTCTTTGCATTTCTTGCCATGTTCTAATGGAATTTGGCTTCAAAGAGTTCAACCAATTTTTAGCTTTTTCTTTTAAAGAGAATGGAAAGAGTTTTAATCTAATAGCATCACTAGAGACATTTCCATTAGAAAATGTAGCACAAACTTCTTCAAACTCTTTTAAATGCAAATATGGACTTTCTGAGTCTAAGCCATGGAACTTGGGTAGTAATTGGATTACACCCGACTTTAGATCAAAAGAGCCTGCATTAATGGGTAGATTCATGCATGAAGGGGAACTAGATCTAGTAGGCTGCATATAATCTCGCAAGGTTTTAACTTGCTGATTATTTTGTGCCTCATTACTATCATTTTCCTCCATGTTGTTCAATAAAAAATCAGAAAAGTCAAGAGAACTATCAATGCTAATTAAGCGACCAGAAAAATCACGTTGCCATGCGCGCATACAATTTTTTTTTAAAAAAAACAATAGCACAACAAGCAAAAGATCTAAGAATTTAAAAGAAAAGAAATAAAATAAATGGAACGAAAGTACCGGAGTGCTTCAAGTAGTCTTCAACAATTCTTCAAGCTTTGACAAGTCCAAATGATCTTCCAGTTGAATTTTCCTTAATGCTTCCACAACCCAATACTCTCACTTCCAAGAAAAATAAAACAAGAGAGAAAAAATAAAAATAAACTGGTTTCTAGTCACACGCTGCAATCCCCGGCAGCGGCGCCATTTTTGATGAACCAAGACTAATTACTCATTATTTGAGTAGTAGCCTTTAGTTATCTATTTAATTCTTTTTACTTGTAATTGTAGTATTACAAGGTCGATCCTCAAAGATTGACTAGTGTGATTGAGAAATCAGTTCAAAGTAGCAAACGAATGAAATCAAGAGTAAAGTAAAGTAGATAATTCAATAAAATAAAACACTAAGGCATCAAGGTAGGTCATTGTAATATCTAATGAGGTACTTCATGTATCAATGTTTCTCAATTAGGGGCGAATGAAGATTCTCCCTAATTGGATAATATGAACATTAAGAACGAACAACAACATGATCACTTTGGTTGAAATAAGGATTATAATATTTAAATCTTCAAGAGTTCTATGTATCAAAATCACAAAGGATCAAGAAAGAAATCAAGTATCCTATGTATTAAGAAAACAAAGAAACGAGAGATAAATAATAAAACATCACTTTAAATATCCAACACATAATTATAGCCCAATAAATAACATGAAAAGAACTTCATTAAAGTATCACAAATCCCTCCCTCTAGCCTTAGCTAGGGGCTTAGCCAACCATTACAATAAAATAAAATAAAATAAAATAAAAAAAACAATGAAGAAAAGTTGAGGAGAGAAAGAAGTGGTCGTCCTTGGAAGAGGTAGAGAATTTGATGACTTGAAGAAGAGCTTGGGTATTACTTATATAGTGGTTGAAAAAGTTTAACAATGGAAAGGCTCTAATCAGATTTCCTATCATTACTCCATGATTGGGTCTTGATTGATTTTGAGCATCACTAATTGATTTTGTCCAGCTTTCAATCAAAGAATGTTGCCTTTTCTTCTTCCAATCACAGCTCTTCATGGTCATTTCTTGATTGCTAGAATTATCTCATAGTTGATTGCCAATGATTGCCTCCAGCAGATCTTCACAATCTTTTAAGTACGGTCTTTAAAGCTTAAAGATTAACAGGTCAGCCCATCAAAGAATTACCTACAACACACAATGGGCTTACATAAGTTGATATTAAATTCACACACTAGATCCATGGATATAAAAATAGTTATGGCTAATTTATTTGTACACATTTAAAGCTCAAATAACATTGAATGTCACATGTTAATGCCTTAACTTAATAAATTCCCATTTTGCCTAAAATTCTACCTAGCCTTTAACTAACTATAAAATAACATAACAAACATGGAGTTCAAGGCATCTTAAATTAACATAATTTTGAGCACATCACATCCTCAGTGGAGTGGAAGAGAGTTGAGCTGAGGATGACAGAGGAAGGGAGGGAAGTGAAAATCAGAGGAGACTCCGAAGGAGCGAGGGCCAGAGGAAGGGAGAAGAAATGGAACGGGAAATTAGGGAGAGGAAGAAGTCATGTGACTTCTTTATGGGGCCCACTGTCTAATAAAAATGACATTTTTTTAAATGTACACAGTATTTTGGAACGGAGGGAGTACTTTTTTTATTAAAAAAACACTTAAATTAGCCTGGACCGACGGAAATTTAAACCAACAACAAGACCCCTGCTCAAACACTGAGTTTGCAAGAGAATCAACAACACAGTTGGCTTCCCTATAAACATGACAAACATCTACTCACCGAAATGAAACCAAAGTAACAACAATTTCATCCATGATAGGCTTAATAGACCAAGGAGGGGTAGCACAAGACTTCTTCATCAGGTTGATGATCAGAAGAGACTCACTCTCAATGATGATGTCTAAGCAATTGAACTATTTAGCCAACAACAAGCCCTGAAGAACATCATTAGCCTCAGCCATAACAGAAGAGTCAAAACCAACATCAAAAGCCATTGCAGCAACAAACTGACCATCACTATTTCTCACAACACCAGCAGCAAATGACGCACTAGGATTCCCTCTGCAAGCACCATCAAAGTTGATTTTGAATTTACCAGGTGGAAGCGCCCCACCCAATGGATCCATACCTCCGACTTTTGCTTAACTGCTAATCTAATAGACAGAATGGAAGATGACTCAACTTGAATGTACTGCAGCCATAGAACAACAGAATTAACATTAGGCATAGAACCTTGAAACACATAGTAATTTCTGCCGTTATAAACACCCCAACAAAATTTTGCAATAGCTGCAGGGAAATGGAAATGCCTTAGAGAGGATGGTAAGAGGGATCAAGGAGATAATGCATTTAAGAACCAGTCACAACAGTTATTATAAGCCGATTCAAGATATCCCCCTATTATGATCCTATTAGGATTAGGATTATGATTAGATTAGGATCCTATGTCAATTAGGGCTATAGCTTAGGGTCTATCATATATCAATTAGGATTATGGCTTGAGAGCCTATAAATATGTAAAGAGGTCTTCCCTAATTGATTACCCAAGAATCCATGAAGAATTAGTTTATTTTATGTGTTTTACTTTCTTAGTTACAGATGTCTTTCTCTATGGATTCTCATATAGACTACGGTCTACATCATTGGTATCGGAGCAGTCGACCCTCGGCTCCCACCCAACCCACCCTCGTTGCCGCACTCACACCGGAGAGTACCCGCATTACCCAATTGGAAGCAAAATTGGAAGCACGGGATAGAAAATTTACCAATTTGAAGAACTCCATCGCGGAGCGTCAACAGACGACCAATCGCCGATTTGAGGAGCTCCTGTATCGCTTATCTGTGTCTGCGAATCCTCTGACCTTCAGCTCCTATTCAACCTTGTTTCCGCCCCCATATTTCCCCATCGGCATGCACTTGCCGCCGTTTAGCCTGTCTCTTTCACTGTCGGCTACGACTGTGCCTCCACCACTACTAAAGTCGCCACCTTTTTGTCAGCCATAGCACTTCAAGGCTGAGCCAGAGTCGCCGCCAGTTACTGTCATCGACCTCGACAGTAGCAACAGCGAAGACAAATTCGGGCGGACGAGGCTCGCCTTGCTGGGCACCGTGGAAGGTTCTGACAAGAAACAACAATATGAAGGTTATGGGCAGAAACAGACCGTTGATGCCGCTGCTTTCTCCTTTGTCATTGACATCACTGTTGCGCGGCCGATCACTCCCCCCGCCGCCGCCGCCGTGCCCGCCTGCCCCATCTCCACTTGGTTCTGATCTGCTGCCAAAGCTGCTGCAAGTTGGGCGCTTTCTTCTTCCGGTCGCGCAGCCACACCACTTCGAGCTACGTCCACCACTAGATTCGCCAGCTTCTGCTACTCCGACACCTTCGCCTCCTGCACGACGCCCCATCGCCACCACCGGGTGGCCAAAGTTATCACTTTTCTTCGTCATCACCATCGCATGGGCCTCCACCGACATTTCCTTCTTAGATTTTGGCTCCTCCACCCAATTGCTTCCGAAGCCCTCGCCGTGGTACTTCCATCCGGATATGCCTCCACCGCCACCACCTTTGGACCCGCCGGCGTGCTTCCGACCACCAAAGCCACCACCTTTAGGTCCGACTGCGCCATTCCACCCCCCAACGCCGCAGCTCCTCTTCTTCCCCACCTCACCTTCCAACACTAGGCCCAAAAAACATCACAAAGTTTTGATCTTGGCTGATCGGGAAGCCACCCACCGGCGATGGTTTCCGAGCAGGGGAAGATCTTCATCGGTGGGCTCTCGTCCGAGACGTTGGAAGACCAGCTCTAGGCGTATTTCAGACGTTAAGCTGACCGTCACCCCAGACCACCGCCTTGTGCACCGCTGTCGCCACCGGGTATTCCCTCACCGTCATTCTCGTGCCTCCCATCTGTTTCTGTTTGTGGAAGACGATAGCACGAGTGGCCTTTTGTCGGGTTGGTCCACAAGTGGACCGGGATGGTTAAACAGCTCTCTTGGGCTTGTTTACAAAAACGGGCCCCATTCCTTTGGGCTGGTTCGACATGGCTTGGTTCAGCCTCCTTTAGAGTTGGTTCAACAAAAAAAAAAAAGAGACGGGTTTTATGTGGCCCATTCTGGGTTTAGCAACTTTGTAAAAAAAGAAAAACTTTGAAGACATGTGCCGGAGCGATGCGTCTGCCAGAATATTCATGGGTTTAAAGCGTTTCGATGAAGTAGAGTTGTCGCATTCCTGCCTTCGCTGCAAAAAGCCAAGAGCACCTCGAGGACGAGGTGATGCGGAAGTGTTGGTGGAATGTTATGATCCTATTAGGATTAGGATTAGATTAGGACCCTATGTCAATTAGGACTATAGCTTAGGGTCTATCCTATATCAATTAGGATTATGGCTTAAGAGCCTATAAATATGTAAAGAGGTCTTCCCTAATTGATTACCCAAGAATCAATGAAGAATTAATTTATTCTATGTGTTTTACTTTCTTAGTTATAGATGTCTTTCTCTATGGATTCTCATGTAAACTACGGTCTACATCACCCCCAAAAGCAGCAAACCATAGAGCTCTACTATAGTTACAACCAGGAAGCATGTGATTTGATGAATCCTCATAAGAACCACAGAGAAAACATAATTCAATTGGACAATTAATTATCTCGTGAAACAACTTCCTTGTAGGTAGACCATGTGAAAGAATTTTCCACATAAGCAATTTAAGTTTAGAATAAGCAGGTAACTACCACAATTTTAACTAAATAGACTGATCAATAGTAGATGGTTCATTATAAGTAGAATGTTAATCAACCTATAAGTAGAAGCCGTAGAGAAATTACCATTAGTAGTTAGTCTCCAGAACGGTATATCATTATCCTCCTCCACAATCTTAGGGGCTGTTTGGATAGTGAAAGAGGGCTGAATTCACTGTCAATTCAGCCCTCTTTCACCTGAAAGAGAGTGAAACAGGTTTGTGTGGTGAATTTCAGGTGAATTGAAAAATTCACCTGAAAGAACAAATTCAGGTGAAAGAGCACTTTCAGGTGAAAGTCCTCATGAGGACTTTCACCTGAAAGTGAATTCAATTCATCTGCAAAAATACAAATCTGCCCTCATTATGATTCATGAACAGTATTCCCTCCATCCCAAATTTGTACCAAGATTTAATTTTCCAAATTAAATTAAAATTAATCCATTTTAGAAAATTATATGGTATTACTAATGTTGGACGGAGTGTAAAAAAGAGGTCATGTAGGGGTAAAATGGTCAAAATGTAAAAAATTACTTACTGTTTCACATTCACTATCCAAGCACATGACCAATTATATTCATCTTAAAAATTTCACTATCCAAACGAATTTCACATTCATCATGAAAGCCAATGAATTTTTTCACCTGAATTTGATTTCACATTCATGACTCTTTCACTATCCAAACAGCCCCTTAATATTCATTATTTTACCAATCTAGCCAACAATTAAAGAGAAACAATAAATTCCAGTCCTTTATAGAAGAACATATAAGATTTTTAACCTGACAAGACTTATCCAGACCCACTCCTTCATCAAGTTGCGATTTTTAGAGCCGCCCATTATGCCAATTGTCCTTTAAAACGAATAGTTCAGAATTTTTTCGATAGTGTCAACCAACATCCTTAACCATTATATCTTTAATCCGCCATAACATCTGCTAATAGCTAGAGTCCTTAGTTTTAGGTTTTGCTATAAAATAATCACAATTCTTAAAATATTTACTTTTCATCAATTACACCACTAGGAACCTTGGTTAGCAATAAAGCTTCAAGCTTTTTGCATATGCGGGCAGTGTTAAATTCTCTTACTTTTTTTGAAGTTTAACTGCCCACTCCTCTTACTATGACATATTTTGTTCCAAGCAATAGCATGAATATGTTAAGTAGATAAAGTAGCAATGATTACACATCTACCCTCTTGAGTTAACAATTTAGACTTCCATCCTGCTAATTTTGAATCCATTCTACCAATCACCTCTTGAAAGTATTGCTTGTGAGGGACATAAAAAACAATAGGAACTCCCAAATACTTGTCAAAAGAGAACCTTTCTTAAACTTGAGTAACCCTACATAAAAATTTTCTAAACTTTTTTTCGACATTAAAACTAAAAATAACAAAAGATTTATTTAATCTAATTGTGTGGCCAGCAATTTTGTGGAAGTAATCTATGATTATTTGATACTGACAGCAAACCCTTAACTTAGCACGATCGAAAAGAAGCAAATCATCAACATACATAAAATGGGACATCGATGGAGCAAAAGACTTCTGGCCACTGCAATCAAATTGTGGTGAGAATGGCACGCTCATCTTTTGTGAAGCCAATTGTCATGGCATTCTTGGTGATGATCTTCATAGGTTTATTCGTCCAAGGTATGCATTAGCTAATTTGAACTTTGTCAAGTACTTTGGAACCTAAATGCTCTTCTTTTTATGACTATGATGGTATGTGATTTTTTCCAATGAGTTGCAGTGGATAAGGTTAGCGCACAAACAAATTCCTCATGCACTCCATCACCGGCAAACAGTTGTGATACCAAAGAGTGCGTGGCAAGCTGCCATGGAAAGAACTATCCCACCGGTTATTGCGTAGAACATTGGAAGGGCCGTGTTGAAGTGGTTTTCTGTTGCTGCGATAGTTGAACACTTACCAATCTACATTATGATATCACAATAAAGGAGATAAACAAATTAAAGAATAAAAGGAGTGTTCAATGTAATGGTGCTTTCAATAGGATCTTTTTGCGAATGAAAAATATTATTATGATCTCTCTTTCTGAAGGCACATGTGCCTTTCCAAAAGGTTGACTTTATGTACCAGTTGGACCTCTCTAATTGTGTTAGGGCTCCATTGGCGTATAGTGCGTGAGTGTAGTGTTGGCTGTGAGCCCTAATTACGTATTAAGTGATTAGGGGCAGTTTGGTCTTTTTCTATTAAAAACCTAATATAAGTGATTAGGAAGCCAAAACGTGATGGACTGATTTTGGGGAGAGCAAGCTGCCATGCACGAGAGCAACAAGAGGAATTCAGCCTTCTTTGGAAAAGAAGAAGGGCTTTATTTTGTCTGTATGTTGTGCGAGAGGTGCTGAGAAAAATTATTGTAATTCTCCCTTGTATTTGATTCTCTATATAGTGGAATTGTGCGATCCCATGGATGCAGGCAACAAGGCTTGTGGTATTTGCTTTCTTGTTGGTGTTCCTACGATTCATTATTTTGCTGTGAGGGATTGGCCTGTCGTGGGTCGTTCTATTCCCTACAATTGGTATCAGAGCATCAGGAGGTGATGGCCGGTGATAGCAATTTCAAGATAGAAAAATTTAATAGCCAAAATTACAGATTTTGATGCATAAAAATTGAAGACTATTTGTACCAAAAGAATCTTTATCAACCTTTGATTACAACCAAGCCTGTAGGTGAAAACAAGGTGGAAGAAATTTCAAGGTGGGAGTTGCTTGATCGCAAGGCTCTAGGGGCAGTCAAGTTGTCTATTTCTTCATCGGTGACATTGAACATCATGAAGGCCAAGATCATGAAGGAATGCTTTAATCTGCTTGAACGGTTGTATGCGAGTCCTTCTTCCAGAAATAAGGTACATCTTGTGACTAGCTTCTTTGATTTGAAAATGTCTGATGATGAAACTGTGGCCAATCATTTGAATTCATTACATGCTTTGGTGAATCAATTTGAAGCAGTAGATGCTAATTTTACATAAGTTATACAGTCTATTGCTTTGCTTAAATCTTTGTCATGTGATTGGGAATCATTTAAAGTTGTTCATAGTTCTCATAATACGGATAAATTTAAGTTGGATGTTGTTTGTGGAATGATATTGGATGAAGAAACACGCCGTAAAGGTGGTTCTTCTTCATCCGGTTCAGCCCTAACTATGGAGGAGAGGTGCCAGCGACTTCATCGGGGCAAACCTTGATGGAGAGGGAAATCCAAGAGGGGGCGGTCTAAGTCCAAGAACCGTAAGGGTAATGGGGCTTGTTGGCAGTGTAGGCAGAAAGGCCATATGAAGAGAGATTGCCCAAACTCCCCTCATGATGGAGCACAAAATCATAACAAAAACGTAGTTAATGTTGCAGAATCTGATTGCATGTTATTGTCTATGGAAAGTAAATGTGATGCTTGGATTATTGATAGTGGTGCCTCATTTCATGCTACTTCTAGAAAAGATTTGATGCAGAATTTTATAGCTAGTGATCTGGGCAATGTCTATTCGGGTAATGACCAAGCTTGTGAAATCATAGGCAAGGGTGACATACGTTTATTGCTTGATGATAATGTTTTTCTTGTGTTGAAAGATATTCGTCTTGTGCCTCATTTGTTAAAAAATATTATTTTTATTGGTCAATTAGCTACCTGTGTGTTACTACTCACTTTATGAGTGAAGTTGGAAAATGAGTAAAGGTGTCATGGTAGTGGCTAAGAGAAAGAAAATTAGGACATTATATATGACATTCAGTTGTCATAAGCACTCTATTGGAGTGTCCTCTAATGCTGTTGATGTGAGTTTGTGCCACTATCGACTTGGGCATATGTTAGAAAATGGGATAAAGATGTTCCAGGCTAAGGGGAAGTTATCTAGTTTAAAGTGTACTGATCTGGATTTTTGTGAGCATTGCATCATGGGCAAGCAGCACAAAGTTTCATTTTCCAGAGCTACCCCAGAGCGCAGGACTGAGCAACTTGAGCTTGTACACAGATGTTTGGGGACCAGCCCAGGTTCGATCCCTTGGAGGTGCATCTTACTTCATTACTTTTATTGATGATGCTTCTCCTAAGTTATGGGTTTTCTTTGCTAAGAATAAATTTGATGTATTTCTTATCTTTGTGCAATGAAAAACACTTGTTGAGAATGAGATAGGGTTAAAATTGATGTGTTTGAAGTTAGACAATGGAGGCAACTATTGTAGTCGGGAATTCCAATCCTACTGTGATAAGCATGGCATTCACAGATTGCTAACTACTCCCAGACAGCCCAGACAGAATGGTGTTGCTGAGCATATGAACATGACCGTCATGGAGAAGGCATGCAGTATGCTGCTACATTATGGCCTTCCGCATTTATTTTGGAGTTATGCCATTGACACTGCAGTATATTTGATCAACAGGTCTCCATGCTATCCCCTAGATGGAGGCATTCCTGAAGAGGCATGGTCAAATAAAGAGGTAAAGATTGATCACTTAAGAGTTTTCAGTTGTGAAACTTATGTGCATGTTGATGCAGAACATAGAGGCAAGTTGGATTCAAAGTCCAACAAATGCTACTTTGTTGATTATGGTGGAGATGCTTATAGTTATCGATTATGGGATCCAATCCATAAGAAGGTAATTTGTAGCATAGATATTGTGTTTCATGAGGAAGAGCTTTATAAGCACCGTCAAGATCTACAAAAGGAGAAGATGAAACAGGTTGAATATGAGTTTATAGAACTTAAGGCTGAAAATTCTTCATATGATGATAGAGCTCATATCGGGGCTGGTCACATGGGGGCCAATGCATCTAGTTATGAACAAGTGATTGATTCTTTTTCACGGACAGTTCCAGAGGCTCCAGCTATTCCTTTGCAAACACTACTTGGTTGGACCAGCTCTAGGCAGATTAAGAAGAAATGGATATTTGATCCCTCCAACTCTGAGAGCACATCTGGTATGCACTTCATATTTGATCCTAGTCTGAATTATTTGCTCTTGACTGACAATGGTGAGCCAAAAAGCTTTGAGGAAGCGTGAAGGCTAGACACTTCAACTCAGTGGGAGCGTTCTATGGAGGATGAGATGGACTCATTGACCTCTAATCACACTTGGAAGTTAGTTCCTCTACCTTCAGGTAAAAATGCATTATATAACAAGTGAGTTTACAGGATGAAACAAGAAGCTGATGGGAGTAAGAGGTACAAAGCTAGACTTGTTGTCAAAGGCTTTCAACAGAAGTATGGAGTGGATTATACAGAAATATTTGCTCCTATTTTCATAATTGCTACTATCAGAATAGTGTTGTCTATTGTTGCAGTTGAGGATCTAAATTTAGAGCAGTTGGATGTTAAAACAGCTTTCCTACATGGTGACTTAGAAGAGGAGATCTATATGCATCAACCCTAAGGTTATGTGGTAAGAGGAAAGGAGAATATGGTTTGCAGGTTGTCTAAGAGCATGTATGGTCTCAAGCAAGCTCCAAGATAGTGGTATCAAAAATTTGATGGGTTTATGTAGTCTATTAGATTTTATTGTTGCTACTCTGATCATTACTCTTATTATAAAAGAAAACTTCTTATTTGCTCTTGTTGTTGTATATGGTTGACATGTTGATTGCAGGTGCTGATATTGTGAGATTAAAAGCTCAAGAAACAATTGTCTTCTAATTTCGCAATGAAGGATCTTGGGCCAGCCAAGTAAATCCTTGGTATGCGAATTACAAGAGATAGAGAGCAAAGAGTATGTTAAAATTGTCTCAAGAGGAATATGTTGAAAATGTCTTGATGAAGTTCAACATGTTGGGTGTCAAACCAACTTGTACTCCCTTGGCAGTTCACTTCAGGCTTTCTAATGAGCAGTCTCCTAGCACACAGGAAGAAATAACTCACATGAACAGGGTTCCTTGTGCATCTGTTGTAGGTTCATTGATGTATTCAGCCACATGCACTAGACTAGACATTTCTCATGTTGTGAGTCAGGTAGCAAGGTTTATGGCAAACCCAGGTGAAGAGCACTGGAATACAGTGAAGTGGATTCTCAAATATCTGAAGGGTTCCTCAACTATGTCTTTGTACTTTGGTGGGAGTTCTAAGATCAACTTAATTGGTTTTATTGATTTAGATTATGGAGGTAATCTAGATAATAGAAGAAGCACTTCAGATTTTGTCTTCACATTGGGCAGTGGTGCAGTTGCTTGGCAGTCACAATTGCAGAAAGCTGTGACAAATTCATCTGCTGAGGTAGAGTACATTGCAATTACTGTGGCTTGCAAAATGATGTTATGGCTAAAAGCATTCTTGAAGGAGTTGGACAAACCTCAACAGATGTGCGTGCTCTATTGTGATAATAAGAGTGCAATTGATATGGCAAAGAACAATGTGGTTAATGCTAGAACAAAACATATTGAGATCAAATATCATTTTGTGAAAGAATTTGTTGAAGAGAAGAAGGTCTTCTTAGATAAGATACATACTAAGAAGAATCCACCAGATATGCTTACTAAAGTGGTGACGATGGAGAAATTGAGCGATTGCTCAACCGCCATCGGCCTTCTACACTAGAAGGATGGCGGTGATCACACAGTTGCATTAGGTAAGAGTAGAGTAATTGTCTTGCTTGCAATTGACTTTATTTGATAAATTGATTTGACGGGGATCATTTTAATTGGGCGAGTTGTTGATGAAGATTTCAAGCAATTAGGTCTCAAGTGGGAGATTGTTGGCGGTGAGCCCTAATTACGTGTTAAATAATTAGGGGTTCTTTAGTCTTTTGCTATTAAAAACCTAATATAAGTGATTAGGAGGCCAAAACGTGATGGACTTATTTTGGGGAGCGCAAGCTGCCACGCACCATAGCAACAAGAGGAATTCAACCTTCTTTGGGGAAAAAAGAAGGGCTTCTATTTTGTCTGTAAGTTATGTGAGAGATGCCGAAAGAAATCAATGTAATTCTCCGTTATATTTGATTCTCTATATAGTGGAAATGTGCGATCCCATGGATGTAGGCAGCAAGGCTGAGCCACGTTCAATTCTCTTGTGTTATTTGCTTTCTTGTTAGCATTCTTACGATTCATTATTCCACTTTGAGGGATTGGCCTGGAAAACTTTCCCTACATGTAGGGCGATGTAAGTTATTTCTCCTTATCCACGTCACTTTTACTCCCCATTGACTGGAAAAACTTTACCATAGTCGTCCCATGCTCCCTGTCTACCTAGAACACTGCTCCAGCCAATGCACAAGGAACAATTGTGCTCTCCGGTGTTAAACAGTTAGAAAGTGTTCCAAATGGGTCGCCAATGTCCCACATGGCCGGTAAGGAGAACTGAATAGCATCTCCTCCTATCTGTCCACGTTGTGATGAGATAATATTGATTAGGCCTTCAAATATTTATCTGACAAGCGAAGAAATTTGGGTCTAACTTCCTCACCAAAATCCCAACTACAACTTGGAGTCCAAGTCCGTTATACTCAAACTCCTACAATTTTTATATTCCTTCCGTTCCAAAATATTATGTATATCTAAAAATATACACGGTTCCAAATTACTATCTATATTTTACCAAATCACGTGACTTCCTCTTTCTTTCCAAAATTAGAGGAGACTTCGAAGGATTGACTTGAACTTGGTTTGTCAACGAGCATACGAGTTGGATGGGATATTAAGGAGAAGAAGTCATCTGACTTCCTTGTGGGCTTCATGGTCCAATAAATATGAGAATTTTCTCCAATGTCCATAGTATTTTAGAACGGAGGGAGTAATAATGTAATATGCGTATCACTCGTAGTTCTAGATCCAACCGTCCAAGCCCTAAATTCGCCACCAAGCAAAGTAGCACATCCACACAACACAAACTGCAAGCCGGTTGTGTCAGAAGAATATTCCAATCCCGTGGCACTCTAGAAAATTAATTTTGTTTGATTCAAGTCTCGGATTCTTGATTGAGAGATTAGTACTATAGACAACTAAACTACCACAACGATAACATACGAAGCATAAACCCACCAGAGAGGAAGCATATGTCTAACCGCCATCAAATATGTCACGCAAAGCACTTCATTGTTATAAGTGATCCTGGTGATTATACACTGTCGCACTTTTCGACGATTGCAACATTGGTAGATGTTCTTTGTTTTAGTAGGGGCTTAGTACCCTAATATCTGATACATGACTACAATGATTAGGGTGTGGTTCTTAGAATTGAAGAATTTATGAGAGTTAACTCAATAGGTTTTCAGTTTTCTTACCACAGGATCGTTTTAAGGGAAGGGCATATATGTGGGATACAAATCTGACCGAAAAACTTTCAAGCCTAATATCAAATAGGTTATGCTGCCAAATAAAATTTAAACAGTTACTGTACTGGAGATTAAGATGTAGGATGAGCATATGGACATGGCCGTTATGTGGGGTCCTCCTCTGCCCCACAGTAGTATGGTATCATTTGGTTTAGCAAAATGAACTATTTTATGAAAAACAAATCGAACAATTAAAGTGGAATGGCGGTAGAATTGTTGTTGATACGAGATCTTACATATATATTTCCAAATAATGTTTTTCCATGACTAAAGATCTAGAGGATCTTGTAGTGGCACCAATCACAAAATTTCTACATGATCATATATAAAAAATGATGGCAGAAAAGGAAAGAAATATTGAAGCGATGCTCTACTACGCCCCGCCTTAGCCTATAACATGGCATAATACTAGAAAGTAGAAACTGCATACATTTCAGACCATCACAATTTCATTGCTGGGAAAATGGCTCGCTCATCTATACTGAAACCAATTCATAGCATTCTTGGCCATGTTCTTCATAATTTTATTGGTTCAAGGTATGTGTATTAGCTACTTTGATCCTAGTTAAGGTCTCGCAGGTCCATCTGACATTAAAACTTGGGATTGGAGGAGGAGTGATTTGGGGAACGGGGTCAAGTTCCTCCTACTCCTGACTCCTCGAGCCTGAGTCTGACCCGAGCCCGACTCAGAATTTGTAAATGACATCTCTGACATCTCATTTACAAATCTGCAGTTCTCTGTTTAAAATAAAGAATTTTTTTTTATAAGTAAATAATTTCATTAAAGGGAACAAAGGATACATCAATTGGAATAGTCCCGACTATTAGACAACCGGTTTTCCTAAAAGCTCGAGCTGTTAGGAAAGGGAAATCTTTATTCATTTATTGTATATTCTAACGTCCCCCCTCACGTGCAAGCGTCCTCAAAGCGCGGCACGTGGAACATAATGGGATATAAATGACTCATGCCCTTTCATAACCTGGTGCTCTGATACTATGTTAGATAACCGGTTTTTCCAAAAGCTCGAGCCGTTAGGAAAGGGAAATCTTTATTCATTTATTATATATTCTAACACCGACTACGAAAAAAAACAAGAAAAGCCACAAATGGTTCTAACAGAAAAAACATTCAATCCCTAAATGCAGAGAGGAAACTGCGATACGAGAAGAAGTCCCTTTCCCCAAGAAAGCTGAGAATATGCATTCAATATGCGAATTGTTTTCTTTGGCAGTTTAAAGCAAGACGTCCAGTAAAGATGCAAACCATTTAAAACTGATTTAATAAGATCAAGACGTCCTGCATAAGATAATAATTTTGCTTTCCAACTAGCAATAAGATTTAAGACCATATCAAAAAGAGGCTTGCAGAGAGCAGAAAATAATCTTTTAGAAGACAGGGGGAGACCAAGATATCTGATTGGAAGAGTGCCCATTTGGAAATTGAAAATACTTGATATTTCCCCTTCAATAGAAGAGCTGGCTGAGAAGAAAAGAGAACCTTCAAGTCCTGAAAATGATGCGAACCTTCAAATTGTGTTTGTCAAGAAGGATCTTCCAAACCTGTTTGGAAAATGACTTCTCATTGGTGTGTAATACATTCTAGAAGTTAAAGTATGCAATTTTTCTAATATGAGCTTCTGGCTCAAAATCAATGAAGTAATATAAAGATATTCGTTATGCCTTCATTAGAGGTTTTAACATGATAACCATTAAGATGAATATCTTTAAAACTAAATAAATTTATTATAGATCTGGAGGAATACAAAGCATCATTAATGATAAACTTCGTTCCATTTGAAAACATGATATTAGCTCTCCCAGAAGAGAGGCTTTTACAGCAATTGTCTCTGTCTTTTCCGTGGTTGAGATTTGGGTTCATTCGTCCTTTGTAGTTTTCTCCCCAACAGCTTAAGGTGTACTGGAGTCGTTAATCGGCATGCCGGTGGTGTTCATTGGCCATTAGCCAACCCTTGGAAACCTCTCCTATGGATTACACTAGTAGTCCCGCGGTGGCGGCTATGGTTCGTGCGGTTCATAGTGGTGGTTGTTGTTGCTAGGCCTGTATTGCTAGATACTTGTGTCATAGTTGACAGTGTTTGGCTTTCTTATGTAATATGTATGTATGTTTACTTGTTAATTGTGTATAGCGGGCGCTAGTTGTATCATAGTCTTATTTAATAAAATCCTAACCTCTTCGGAGCAAGGAATGTCGTATCGGATATCGGTAAAATATCAGTCTACCAAAGAGACAAAATATCGGAGATATTGTGTAAAAAATATCGGTGGTCTAATACTAGTTTTTACCATATATTTTCACAATATAACTTCTAAAATGAGTGATACTCATTAGACAAGCATAAATTTTAAAATATGCATTAAAAATGCATATATAATTCAAAATATGTGGTATAGGATGGGAAACAAATGTGAAAGTTGATTTTTTTAATTTTTTTAAATTAAATTTTTTTTCAAAAGCACCGAGATATCTGCAATATTTTAAAAAAATTTCAAAAACGATATTATAGTGTATCTTTTTACCGATTGAAGACCGATATCGATATATCGCCGATACAACATTCTATGCTTTGCCTAAAAAAAGGTACTCCCTTCGTTTGAAAATATTGTCTACATTTAAGAAAATTATCATTTTTATTGGGCCATGAAGCCTACAAGGAGGTCACATGACTCCTTTTTCCTGACATCCTGTCCAACTCGTATGCTCTTTCACGAACCAAGTTCAAGTCAATCCTTTCAAGTCTCCTCCAATTTTAGAAAGAAGTCACATGACTTGGCAAAATGTATATAGTATTTTAGAATACTGAATATTTTTAAATGTACATAATATTTTGGAATGGTGGGAGTAGTATTAACAAAAAAAACTTTAAGACAGGACAAAGTGCCTAGAATTTGATGCTTAGCGGAGAGAGCTACTCCCACACTAGGAAGCACGAATATGGAAAAATTGATGCCGTATCCGTATCCGATATGTAACAGACACGGATACGACAATGACACGAGCACATGTGTGTCCTACCGTATCCAATATAAAATATATATTTTTATTTCGCAAGGGCACTTATTTCTCAAACAATAGACTCGGGTTCGAGTCCTTGCAAACACATAACTATTTTTTTTTGGCATTCTTGCCAACTAGAAATTATGAACAAAAAATAATTTTTCAATCACAAGTTATAATTTTTGCAAGGTTTAAAGGAAAAAATATGGTGCTACAATACCCAAAATATATTTAAAATTTATATAAATAATTTTTTATTAGCCGTGTTATATCCTACTTTTTTGAAAAATGTCATGTCCCCGTATCTGTATCGTGTTTCTGAATTCGTATCCGTAATTCCTAGGTCCCACATCGTGAATGCCAAATCAGCACAATCCAGCTAAAAAAAAATTCAGCTGGTTAGAATTTTTGGGATAATCCACTAAAATCCACTACCAGGTGGATTTTTGGAAGTGCTAATGTAGACTCTCAAGAATTGGAATTTTGTGGGGAGGAAAAGCTAGCTATTCAATACTCCTCACAGGCCATGTGGATAGGGCACACACGCTTTAAGCATGCAAATTATTTTAATGTCAAACACTTGAGAGAACACACAAAGCGTGTGCACCATCGATTCTTGAGATTGATGGCTCCCTAGGACCCTAGCATAAAGCTGACGTGGTTAGGTACTTGCACCCAATAATTTCTCGAAAGAGAGCTAACCAGCTAATGTTTGAACACCAGCTGTCCGATGACCGCGAGAGTGTTGTATAGACCGTGTATTCTGGAGAATTCAGAAGAAGCCATTTAGAAAAATAGGAACAAGTGCATTCTGGAGAATTCAGACATATAGATCATATTTTTTTTTTTGGAGATACAAAATAATCATATTGGAAGAACTATCACATTGATGATTGAACACTCTGTTTATTCTTCAATTTGTTCATCTCCTTTATTGTGACAACATAAATTAATGCCTGAAGAAAACATGCTACAATCGGCAAGTATTCAATGCTGGCAGCAACATGAAGTAAAAGCATAGCGCCCCATCGGGAGGCAATGACCGATTGAAAAGTTCAGGTGATTGCATGTATTAGTGCAATCTCTGTTGTTATAGCAATTGTTGTTGATACAGGGCAGGCGGGGTTTTGTTCGTGCGCTAACCATGACCGCTGCAACTCATTGGAAAAAAAAAACAAAAAAACAAACATATACCAGTGTAAATTAGCGTTAGTCATCAAATATATGCTATTCAAAACCATAAAAAAGGGCATTTAGAATCTGTCATCTAGAAAACTCGATAGTCTCCTCCTTCCATTCAACCTCTATAATTGGGATTAGAATTGCAGAAGAATTAATTTTAGTTCATTTTGGTTGTCTAATCCCAACTATTTAAGTTGGATGGACCGGGGAGTACAAAACAAGAACAAAGGAGCGAATGCGTACCTTGAACGGATAAAATTAGGAAGATCATGTTATCCAAATTACTTTACTGCTACTGTATTAAGGATGAACTGTGTGTACCTTTTGCAAAGATGATAATAAAGGAGAAGAGTTTATGATCGAATCAAGCGAAACACTTTGTCCTTAAGACAGAATTCGCCCTCCCTACGGTGCTTAGGACTCTTGGGCGTCTGCCTCCCAGGATAAGACGATCAACCACGCGCTATAGGAGCACTCCAAACAGCACGCGCAGCGAACCACAGTATGCAATGCTTTCACAGAAGAGAGGAGGAAGGAAAAAGATGAAGCACTGGAAAAATCCGTACAGAAAAACCCGTTTTTACAAGCTTTATAGAAATCCCGTTAAAACCCGTTGAAAATACACCGTTTCCCGTTAAAGCCCGTTGAAACTCTTTCCCGTTAAACGAACGCGTCTGTCCGTTAATGGTCATAATAAAACGGACCCGTTTTGGTTGAACCAAAATAAATTAGAAAACCAAACCATTGAATTTGTCCCAAAAATAATATTTTCTTGTTGACCCAACCCAACCCAACCCGACCCGGCCCGGCCGGCCGCTCGTGCGAACCGAACCGAGCCGGACGGCGGCGGCGGCGTGCGCGCGCGCGCGTGTGGGTTAGCCCACCTAGGTGCATGGGTCCAACATCTCTCTCCCCCACAAAAGTGGGGTGGCCCTTGGGCCTAACTTATAAGGCCAACCTTGGACCTTATATACCATCCACAACCCATCCTTGGTGTGGATGTGGGATTATTCATCCTTCACCCAATTCACTCATTCATCTCATAGTAAGTGGGTTTTAAACATGGGTTAGTTCTCTCTCTTTAATACCCAATTATGGGTTATAATTAACACCCACTTCTAACAGATCATTCCCAAGAATGCCATGACAATTGGTTTCAGTATAGATGAGCGAGCCATTGGCATGAAATGTATGCAGTTTCTACTAGTATGCCATGTTATAGGCTAAGGCCGGGCATAATAGAAGCATCACTTCAATATTTCTTTCCTTTCCTGCCATCATTTTTTATTTATTGCCATGTAGAAATTTTATGATTGGTGCCACTATAAAATCCTCGAGATGGGTCAAGATTATCTGGAAATGCATATGTCAACTCTCGTATTAATAATAATACTACCTTTGTTGGCTTTAGTGCTTCCTAATCTTATTAGTCTCAATCAGTCGGCATTTATAAATGGGAGAATAATTGGTGAGAACATCTTACTTGTCCATGAACTCGTCCGTAATATGCATCGTCACGGGGGATAAAATCGGCTCTGTGTAAAAGTTGATTTGAGGAAAGCTTATGATAAGGTGAGATGGGATTACATTTTCCATGTCTTGAAGGCTCTTGGTTTCGATACTAAATGGATGCACTAGACCCGGCAATGTATATGCACCCCCACTTTCAGTGTCTTGATTAATGGGTCAAACTACGGGCACTTTTCAGGTGCAAGTGGCCTTTGGCAAGGATGTTTATTATCACCTCTCTTGTTCTTATTATGCATAGAGGGTCTGTCAGCTATGTTAAACCAGGCCTCAACAAACGGCAATCTCAAGGCTCCAAACATCGAGGGAAGTATATATATCTCGCATCTTCTTTTTGCTGACGATATTCTTTTGTTCTCTATGGAGGATGTACAATCAGTAGTGTGCATTCGGGACATTCTTTCAGCTTTTGCAGATATGTCGGGCCTCCAAGCAAACATTAGCAAGAGCTCTATCTTCTTCTCTACATGATGCCAGCACAAGTCAACCATTCTAGAAATGCTCGGCTTCCAAGAAGGGTATTTTCCGATCACTTATTTAGGTATGCCTCTATCCTCTAAGCGTATCTCTTATTCAGCCTGCAAACCTCTTTTTGACAGAATCTCTGGTCATGTCAATGGGTGGAAAACTGCACTCCTATCATATGCCGGGAGACTACAATTAATCAAATTGGTTATTGGTGGATTGAATGTCTACTGGACATCCTGCTTTAAACTTCCCAAAAAAGTTTGCCACAAGGTGGAGAGCATTATGGCCACTTTCCTATGGAAAGGTACAAACCAATCCAATGAGTTTCACAATATTTCTTGGTGAAAGATTTGTCATCCTCTGAAAGGAGGAAGTCTTAGGGTTAGAAGCATCGAAGACATCAATAATGCAAATCTTGCCAAGCTCTTTTGAAGGTGTGTCACCTGTAAAAAGTCTCTCTGGTGTCTATGGGTTCATGGGGTGTATCTTAGTAATAACTCCATTTGGATGGCTAGATCTCACAATTGTTCCTATGCTTGGAAATCTATTTTTTAATTGTAAACTTTCATGCAGGAGAGATGTGTTTTTAACATTGGAAAATGGGTGCACAATATGGATGTGGTTGGATCCATGGAGTGGCCCATTAACTCTTGCCCAAAAATTTGGCAACAGAACTAATCTGGAGTTGGGAGGTAACACAAATGAATCAATTGCGGATTATCTTAATTCTGGTAAACTCCAAAATTAACAACTACTCTCAAGAAGAGGTGATTTTGCCAAGATGGAAATCCTAGAAAAACTATCGGTGCTTACTGAGTTGGAGGATTCTCATGGGTAGCTTAATCAATCCGAAAAGTTTAAGTTTAAGAGCGCCTACGATGCAAACAGAATGAAATGTGGAAATGTGCCATGGCATGACCTCATTTGGTTTAAACATCGGATGAACCGTTACTCTTTTTGCGCTTGGATGACACTTAATGAAGGGCTACTCACATTAGATAATCTGAAAAGAAGAGGGATCTCTTTAGTATATAGGTGTGTTCTATGTAAGAAAAGTGAAGAATCAATCAGACATCTAATGTTTGAATACATATATGCTAAGATGTTCAGGCGTATATTCCTGCGTAAGTGCAATATTCATCATACAATTGGAGGGTGGTCTACGGAATTAGATTGACTGACTCAGTTTGTCAGAAACAATAAATACACAGGGCATATAATCCAAGCTGGTTTCACTAGTTTTATTACTATGATATGGGAGAAGAGGAACAAGCGCATTTTCGAAGATAAAAAGCTTGAGATATATGTATTGCCAAAATACTCGATCGATCGTGTTTACTGGTATTTAAGGCATGCTTGGGTGAACGATCGTCCTTACATGCGATCGATAGCCATGCAGGACACATGATCGATCACCTGCGCTTCGATCGATCGATGTCGCAATTGATCGGCTTCCTAGCAGCAATCAATTGGCCTCTGAGTATGCCCTACCTAGTCTGGGTAGGTTGTTCCTATGTTGTGTATCTTATTTTTAAGGGGGTTGTTCATACCCCTTGAGTTGATGAGTTGTTGTAATCTTGAATCCTTTACACCCTCCCTTGTTTCCTCTAGTATAATTTTTCAATTATTAAAAAAATAATAATAATACTACCTTCATCCCACTTTAGTTGCTCGATTTGATTTTCCAAAATTAGTTCATTTTGCAGAACCAAAGGGAACTATACTCCTGTGTGGATGGAAGGAGTACTACGTGGGTGGGTGGTTAAATAAAACCGTGAGTGGTGCAATCCCTTGGACTGGGTGAGAATACTCCTGAATGTGCAAAACTTGTATCTCGTATATAAGTCCTTCTATTAAGAGGCTTTTATGGTAAGGAACTGAAAACCTATTGACTATTGCGCATCCTTGGTTGCATTCATGAATTCTTGAATCTTATGTACCATGCTCTAATCATCTATTGTAGTAAATAAATAGTAGGGCACTACAACTCCTAAGAGCTTCATCCAATGTGGCAATCGTAAAAAAGTGAAGCCCTTATTAGCGGCAGTGTATAATCACCAGCACATTTGACTTGACAACAATGATGTGCATTAAATGACGTATTTGGCGGTGATTATTTAGAACTTTGCTTCCTTTCTGGTGGGTTTATGCTTTGTACATTATCTATGTGATAGTTTAATTGGTTATGATACTCATCTGTCAATTGAGGACTTGAATCTCTGCAAAATTAATTTATTCACATTCATCGGGCATGGAATATTTTTTGACCCAACAGCCTTGGACTTTGTGCAATGTAGATGTGCTATTTTGCTCGGAGGCGAGTTTATTGGGCTTGGATCTAGGATTGTGAGATACACATTATTTCTCCCTCCGTCCAAAATCACCGGCCTGCATTAAAAACTAGTTCATTTTAGTTTTCTAATGGAGACAGATGCTATTGGACAGAGGGAGTATTTAAGATTGGCGGATTTTGAGTCTAATTGTCGAGACTTGGAGAAAAATTTACACTGTGGATTTTTGGGATTATCCACTATTTCAGCTGGATAGTGGATAATCCCAAAAATAATGGACAGTGAAAGTGAATTTTTCACTGCAGATGTGTTGGATTTTTCACGATCTAAAAGTCAGGCCCAATTTAATTTCTTTACTTCTGATCACTCTTGTATGGCCCAGTCGATATTATCTCGCCAAAACGTGAATCAGATAAGGAGGAGATGTGATTCAGTGCTACGCGCAGATTGGGTGGGATCTACTCCCTCTTTACAGGTTGCATTGATTCTCAGGATCGCACTCAGAACGGTTTCTAGCTGTGGATGTCACTGGAGTAGTGTTCCACGTACACAAGGAGCTGTCCATCTTGGAGATTGACGATGCACAAGGAGTAATCATGCACTCTATTTTTTCAGTGTCAAACAACAGAAACGTACAAAACATTTTATGTGCACCGTCGATCTAGGATCGGCCGCTCCTTGAAAGGTTGAATTAAAGTAGTGTGGAGTGTTGGGGGAAACCCAGTAAAGTTTCCCTGTCAAGGGGGAGTAGAAGTGACGTGGATAAGGATACAATAACTGATGAGGTGGAATTTACCACCGTGAGATATTCGACGCATGACATTGAGCATTGACGAGTTCAAAGATGAGTATTTCCTCTTCCATATTGTGGGTGAGACATGTATGTGGGGGAATTACACAGGCAGTTTCTTCGATAATAATATTCCCTCCGTCCGGATTTATTATCACCATAAGAAAACTTGTCCGAAAAATCTATCACCATAGGCTCGTTTCTCACATTTTCTCCTTCTATCCACAAAACATTCTCTAAGACACAAAGATAGACAAAAGGCTTACTATCCTGCCACCCATCAATTTTGCAGGCACCCCCGATTTCTAGGGGCCCCGACTTTCTTATTTGCTAGTTGCAGGGGCACCCATCTTAGACAAAAAAATTCTGAATTTACTTGATGTGGTGCATGTCTTCTTCTTCTTCTCCCTGCTGCTACTATTTAATGAAAAACTTCTGTATCATCTCTCTGCGGCTTGGATCGCTCCTATATAAAACACGCTTCTATTGGAGAAAACAAGTTCCTGAAGCACTTGTTTCTTTTTTAAACAATAGTTTAGATCTGAGCATAGAGAGCCTCATTTTGGGCTCGAAGAGCATTAAAAGTAGGCGTGATAGGGGCGAGGGCTACGGAGGCAGATCTACGAGGGGATTGAAACTTACCTACTCTCTCTCGGTTGCCTGTTGGATTTCTAAAAAGAATGATTGTAATGGGGCCTCTCCAAAAAACAACTTCAAAGCATGGGTGCCCTCATGAGAAAAAAATGACCGGTCTTTATTTTAAACTTGCCAAAACAAGGTGAGAATTTAGGGGCCCCTACAATTTCAATGGGTGGCAGGATAGGCGGCCTAGACAAAATTGCCAACAGAATTCTGTCGGCTTCGTGCGCTGGGTGTGATAGATTGAGACTAGGCCCCATTTCCTTTAAAAACAAATTTATAGGATATAGTGATAATAAATCCGGACGGAGGGAGATGTCTACTATCAAACCCATATAACAAACAAAGCAAGGTACGTGCATTCTCGGCGAAAACTTTGCCATTAACTCTCCCCAAGTCATCTTCTTCGTCTTGCTAACTTGACCGTCGGAGGTTCTTTGGCAGGCACCACACCGGTGTTGAAGTTTCATTTGCAATTTTACGGCTCAACAGTTTGGCGCTGTCTGCTGGCTTTGTGTTCTCCGACCGAGCGTGCATTCTATCTTCTCATGCTGTCATCTGACTGAAGTAAGCAGAATCTGAATTTGCTGGTTAACCCACACTCGCACGTCAGCTTCTCATGCAAAGAGGGCTTGTTAACCATGGGGTTTCCTAGTCAAGGTGTTATCTACTGCATCCCCTTCAATAAAGATATGTTGTAGGCTCTATTTAGTTTGATGCATAATAAAGAAGATGGCGCTCTCTCGCATGCTCGGTTGGGCCACCCATCTTCACAGGCTTTGCAAAATTTATTTCTACTCTTAAGTTGTCTAGTTCTTTAAATAAGCACATATATGTTGTAATTAGTTAGGCAAATCTTCCAAATTGCCTTTTGATAGACGAGTTTCTTACTCTACTACTATTTTTCACATATTGCTTAGTGATGTTTGAGGGCTTACCCCGGTTATGTAATTGGATGACTTTCATTGTTACTTGGTTATTATTGATGAATGTTCCTGTTTTACTTAGTTTTTCCCTCTTCACAAAAAATCGGAAGTGGCAGACACTTCTATTGCATTTATTAACTATATTCAGTGCCAACACAATGCCTTAGTCAAAGTTGTCTAATCGATGGTGCAGGTGAATATATGAGTAAGGTGTTACAACACTTTTTCAAGAGTAAGGGTATTTCTCATCCTATGTCTTGCCCAAAGACTCCAGGACAAAATGGCATTGCTGGGTGCAAGCATCGCCATATTGTTGAGATCGACCTCACAGTGATTGCCCACTCGCAGTTATTTAAGGATTTCTGGCAATATGTGTTTTCCATAGCAGTGTACCTTATTAATTGGCTTCCATCCAAGCCATTGAAGGGCCATATACCCTATAAAGTCCTATCTGGTACCTCTCCGGATTATTCCCATCTAAAGATATTTGGGTGTATTTGTTATCCATATTTATGACCTTTTAGGAGAGGCAAACTTGACTTTAAAAGTGTTGTGTGTATATTTATTTGCTATTGTGGGAGCCATAAAAGGTATCGATGCCTTGACCTCATTTTAGGGCGTTTGTATATTTCCTCGCACGTCTCCTTTGATGAGGGGTCTTTCTCCACAACTCCCACTTCCGCCTCACCACGGTTATCTGCCTTCAAAGTTTGGCGCTTTCCGATCATCTCCTGAAGGATTCATCTCCAAAACTCTTGTCTTCGCCAGCACCCATTACCGCACATCAGAGGGGTCTTGTGCCACTTCCGTCAATCCTAGACCATGGTCGGCCCCTCCCTTCACCATCGTCGGCACCGCCGGTTGAGCTTGTTGTGCCACCGGAACCCATCGTCCACTGATTACCAACTTCGGAGTCAGTTTCAGTGCCAGATGCGGAGCTCGTTTTGGCATCCATTTCAGCGCCCGTTTTAGCGTCAGTATCTCTTGATGTTGCACCTCTGTTGGAGCCTCATGTCGTTGTCTCATCCTCCTCTACCGCCCTCGCTGGTGTGCTTTCTCCTATTGGCGGGACTGACGTCTCCATCTGCTGCCACCCAATGGTAACTCGTATGTGGGATGACACCAACTACCCACTACACTTGTTGCCGTTTCAATGGATCATTTGCATGAGCCCCCATCTTACAAACAGGCAGCAACTAATCTTAATTGGGTGCGTGCAATGGAGGAGGAATATCGGGCCTTGCAAGAGAATGGGACTTGGTTTTTGGTTCCATTTCGTTCATCCATGAATGTTGTAGGCTGCAAGTGGGTTTATTGGCTCAAGCTATTTGCTGACGGGTCCATTGAAAGCTACAAAGCCCGCCTCATGTCTAAAAGGTACAATCAACGTCCAAACTTTGATTATAATGAGACATTTAGTCCAATGGTCAAGCCTGCACTACAACAAAAAAGGTCAGTAGCGACGCACAAAAGCGTCGCCAAAAGTACTGTTAAACATTGTTATAGATATCTCATAACGCTTTTTATGCGTCGCTAGATGCGTTGCTGTTGATGCGGACGCAACTGCTCAATTCCGACGAAAGTGTTAAAGCGTAGCAACTGATAAATTCCGACGAAATGGTTAAAGCGTAGCAACTGATCGATTTCGACGAAACAATTAAACCGTTGCAAAAATATACTTTCCACGGTTGTTAAAACGTGGAGACTAGATAATAGCGACAGTTTTTGGGTTCGTTCCCATTGTGATATGGCAACACTTATCTACTTTTAGCCACATTATTTAAGCGTTAAAAAAGGCATACCGAATATGTAAAATCTGTCGTTATTAAGTAGTTGCGACAGATAAATAGCATCACAAATATTAATTAGCAACATAAAATAATAGATTAAAAAGTGTCGCAAGCACTAATGGTCTTTATAGATGAGCATGCCTATAATTCTCCATTATCGTCGCTATTCCTTAATCGTGACACATGAGATTGCCAATTTTGCTTATTTGGGACACTAAAAAAAGGTTAATATTCCTTATTTAAGACACACAAAATATTAATTAATTAAAAAGTACACATATAACTTAATTGTTTGCCTAATATTTCATTAAGAAACAATTGAGTCAAATTTATCCACAGTAAATCATGTCATTGCGTCAAATCAAAAGTTGATTATTATAGTAAAAAAATATGTATTCAATGACCCAAAGTAAAAATAAATATCACCACCAACTTTCGACTATCATTCTACTACTTGATTTCTTCCTCGGTCAATCCTGCACAAAGGAAATGGTTTAAAAATATTAGCAACATAGACATTATATTTAAATTATAACAAACTTATAATTAAAAAATTATTTTTTATTCAGAATTTTTATGCAAATTTTGACAGAATCTCCCCTATATTTTTGATATGTAAAAGTCATGTAATAATCTAAAACAAATGTACAAATTATAATAAGTAAATAACAAAACATGTACAAATTATAATATGTAAAAATGATGTGGTCCAAGTGCACTAACTATCTATCCAAGATCCATTGCAGATGAAGTCAAAGATAATACTATTAGGGAGATTTTAAATGAACTGCAAAACTTGGAGAGGGCGTTAAAAGTAGTGCAATTTGATAGCAGGGGAAATGGATATCCAATTTACTCAGATGTAGATAATTAGTATGGTACAGAGTGATTACATTACTTTCAAAGAAAACCAACAAAAATAAAAAACAAGAATATTAAACATGTCCATCTTTTTTTATGGTGACAGGAAAACCCTCTCATCTTTGTCATGGCTGGGGAATCCATCCCTTAGTCTGAGTCTCAGCAAACAACATTAGCATGTATTTTTTGTTATGGACTTCTGCTAAAAAAGTAAAATAAAAAAAGTGATGGACTTCTGATATAACAGTCTTCTTCGGCCTCCAACAATCTAGTTCAGCGACCTTTACTGTATCTGAGTCTAACTAGGATGAATACTTAACTAGGCTATTGAAGTCTCCAAACGGCAAATTAAGGCAAGAGAGGCCCCGAACCATGATAATGTTTCAAAGCTGGAAGCTGCCGAAGCCAAGCTGCAAGAGTTAAAGGCAAACATGGCAGTTTTGGGTAAGGAGGCTTTGGGTTGGCATAACAAAGTCAAAGCAACTTGAAAATGTTCATTTCTATGCATATACATGAGCAATGAAATGGGCACAAATAGAATGAATCACCCTACAGCTATATTCTAGCAAAGGTTCTGTAGATGATAGATCTGGCCATTCCTTGAGGAAGTAAACACCAACAAGGGCAGTTCTTAATTAAAAAACAGATTGGCAGTTGTTACAGGTGCCAATAAGGGAATTGGGCTGGAAATTTGCCGGCAATTAGCTTCCAATGGAATTAAGGTCATACTGACAGCAAGAGATGTGAAGACAATGTATCTACTATTTCTGGACGGAGACAATACTAGCAAAGAAGCCACCATTTTTTGAAGGTACCATTTTTTGCCACTTCGTGGACTGGGACGTTGAAGGTACTATGTCTCTCCCTTTTCTTAGTAAGTGGTCACTTTCAACAATTTTTGTGTGCACTTGTTTGACTAGTTGAGTTAGAACTGATTCAAACTCCTAAGTTTGATAGACCCAACTTGTAGATTTCTGATCCCATTAACTTGTAAATACCATATCTCCCAGTTCACTTACAATTTCAGCCTCAAATCAATAACATTATAAATTTGAATCGAAGATGAAAAATATCTGCAAGAATATATAATGCAGACATTTGACAGCCGAGATATGACCGTTCAAAGCCTGATGCTCAGTTCTGATCCAAACCTGAAATCCTACACCAATTTTGAGGTTGGACACACATGTATGTGGACCCACTTTGCCAATTCAACCGGAGAGACCACCTTATGAATCAGTTATTACGATTCAACTAGCCTAAGACATAGGACGTACAGTTGGAAACTGTAGGAAAATCTCTAAAGAAACTCAAAATCAGGATAAGAGTCACCAATAATCAGCCATGCTACTATCACCAAAACAAAAACATATCCCTGAACCCAAACTCTGATTGACACCAACTCAGATGTGTTCTAAAGCTAATACGCAAAACAAAATATCCTATATGCAATAATAATAAAGTAAATAAAAATAAAACAAGTAAAGCCAAACGAGTTCTTTTACAAGGAAACCCTTTCAGGGACAACCACGACCTTGTCTAGCCTTAAAATCTCCAATACAAAGTTGTAAAAGTAGTCATATTATCTCTCTAATTTATTCTTAACGATCAGTGACCTTGGTTCTTTTTCCTCTCACCAACTCGTAATAAAACAACAACACCACTTTATAATCTCCTTAGAAAGTCCTCAGCAATCAGCTTTAAAAAGCTTCACATTAAAACACCGCAACTCAAATTAATTAAATGGACGCGACAATTAGTGTATTTTGAGGTCTCATTACTCTCATCGAATTTATGATGAGTGTTAGACACCGCCTTTTTTAACTAGCGCACCTCCTTAACATAGACAGAGGATATTCATTATTCATTGTCCGTGTATATCCAGATTGTGGATATCCACCATCCATGTATGGGGCTGGGCTGGCCAAAAAAGGTTGTGAACTACTGATAGAAATTAATAACAGAATAAATAGAAGCTTTATCCTCGGTTCACTTGAAGAATTAGCTGCAATAGCAAGCTAAATTGAAGATACACTAGTCTACAATAGCTTTCCCTGCACATGCACGTTCATGAGGATCTATTGACCTACATGGCAAATCCAGTCACCTAATGATGGATTCGTGATTTTTTAAATGCAGCCAATTTTTTTAACGGATGAAGTAATATCTTACAATTGAAACTATATCTATAAGCAGTTGTATGAGCCATCCTACATATTTGTTATATACAGATAAATTGTTTTTGTAATAACTTGATCTATTGGATTCTGATTTTGCAAAAGCTATCACATTGGTTTCATATTTCAGCTGAGATCTAGAACATATTAACGTCATAATTAAGCACCTAAAGGCTATGTTTTATGTTGCTTTTGTAGGTAATTTGGGGTAAATATGCCTCCACCAAGATTTGAAGCCAGGACCTATCAGACACCCAGTGCTATGATACCATGCTAGACAATCGCTGCCTACAAAACCAATCATCCAATCATTGTTTTGTATATCATAATATGTGGCACAACTGAGAGGGGATTCCACACCAGAAACACATCAAATTGTCCAAGTACAACCTCACAATTCGAATTGACCAGACTAACACCATGAAAACCACAAAGGTAATCAACAACACACATGAACTCCAAAGCAGCTAGCTTTTCAATTTTCAAAGCAACCACTCTAAGCCTCCAATCACTAAGCAGCAAAAGTTTCAAACTTTACGCACCACCCAACAGAGACAAGTCCACAATCAACACAATCCAACCAAAAAAGACCCAGATTGAGAAATGGAGAGAAAAGCACAATTCAAAGCAGAGGAGAGGAGCTGCTCACAGTTGGAGGGCTTCGAAGAACTTGTCGTGCTCCTGTTCAGTCCAGCTCTCCCTGGACTTGGTGATGGTGTACGGCTTCCGAATCTTCTTGGACGTGTCGTCGGCAGCAGGAACGGCGGTGGAGACGGAGCCGAGGCCGGGCAGGGCCATGTCGGAGCCGATCAGCAGCCACCGGAAAGAAGAACAAACCGTCACGGACTCTCGCAGGCGATGGGCGTTAAGGAGTGGGGTAGTAACGACGCTATTTTGGGGGGGGGGGGGGGGGATGAAGTTGTTACCTGTATTTGCGGTCCTCTCCCTCCCCCACGATCCTGGCACCACAGCTCCTCCTCCTTTACGCCCATCGTATACTCTGGCTGTAGCACTCCAGCCGCTTTGTCTATTTTACCTCGTTCGGCAGCCGATGCGGGACCGCTTTGTCGATTTTGCATCCGCAGGCTGTCGATTTGCTCTCCGGTCGCTCCTCCTGGTACTAAGTGTTTTAAAACCCAGTCTTGTAATTTGACTGGTTTGGTATATAATATAAACACTTACTTTAGCTTTAGCATGGGTGTTTCCTATGCACACAAAAAAACACGAGGACTCCCGCATTCTTATATTTTTGGTGTTTTTTTATTGACCCAATCGGTCCATTTCAGCCAGTTTTCGGGTCAACCAGACCCGGTCATGTCTTAAATTGCTAAAAGCCTAGGTGATTCATCTCGGAAAGTAGATCAGGTCCGGTTAAATCGGGTCCACCCCACCGAGCCGAACCGGGTTTTAAAACACTGATAACGAAGGTTGGTCAGGCTAGACAAGCTCAATTTTGGAACGCCTAAAAAAAGTATTATTAGAGTACTGCTAAGCGCCAATAGTCGATGGATTATGATTTGATGGACGAGTGATTAAAGGGTGCTCAGCATAAAGTGTTACTATTACCTTGCACTATCGGGACACATATAGTATCTATAGCAATTGTGAACGCTAATTGTCACGCTTTTTAATTAGTGTCGCAATAGCTTGAGGGTCGGCGTCACGTTTTTGCTACGCTTTTGCTTAATGTGTCGCAATTACTTTAATAATAGCGACGCTCTTTTATTGGGTGTCGCAATTACTTTAATAATAGCGACGTTCGTTTGTTGTGCGTCGCTAATGTCCAATGCAATAGCAACTTTAATTTTTTCCGTTGCAATTTATAGTTACTTGCGACGCATTTTTTTAGCGTTGAAAAAAAAGCGTCGCTATTGACCTTTTTTGTTGTAGTGCTGGTACCATCCATTTGGTTCTTTCCTTGGCTATCTTTCTTGATTGGCCACTCCATCAGCTTGACGTCAAGATTGTGTTTCTTCATGGCGTTCTTAAGGAGGAAATCTATTTGCAATAACCACATGGATTTATTGATGAGACATGTCCATCACGTGTTTGTTGCCCGCACAAGGCCCTTTATGGCCTTAAGCAGGCCCTGTGTGCTTGGTATAGTTCACTGCCTTCATTCTTCAACATGGCTTTGAAGGGTGTCCTCATGACACTTCCTTTTTTATTTGGCACAATGGGCCCAATACTATACTACTATTAGTGTATATAGATGATCTTATTCTTACAGGCACCTTCTTCAAAGGTTTATCTCTAGTCTCTCTGAGGCTTTTGATACGAAGGATATGGGCTCTCTTCACTTCTTTCAGGGCATGCAGGTATATAGGACCCAGCACTCCCTCATGTTTTCTCAAGCTCGCTCGGTATGCCCTATCAGGAATCAAGCCTGTCAAAAGCCCTCTTATGGTCGTCCTTCAACTTTCGGCCCATGGATCCAACCCCTTTCATGATTCCACTTTATATTGTCAGATGGTAAGCTCCTTGTAATACCTTACACTAAGTCGGCCTGAGTTGACTTTTGTTGTTAACCATGTTTTTCAATTTATGAACAAGCCCACAGAGGCCCATCTAGAAGTGGTGAAGCTTATCTGTTACTATGTTAAGGGGACTTTGACTCCTGGGCTTTCATTTCACCACAACCTGGCTCTGTCTTTACGAACTTTCTCTAATGCAGATTGGGCCGGCTGCCCTAACAGTCAACGATCCACTACTGGTTATGCTATCTTTCTTGGGCCCAACTTGATCGCTTGGGAGCTAAGAAGCAGTCCACCATGTCTCGTTCAAACTCTGAGGCGGTGTAACACCTGGCCGATTAGAATGGCCCTAATAGTCAACGATCCACTGCTGGTTATGCTATCTTTCTTGGGCCCAACTTGATCGCTTGGGAGCTAAGAAGCAGTCCACCATGTCTCGTTCAAACTCTGAGGCGGTGTAACACCTGGCCGATTAGAATGGCCATGTATATGAAAGGTGGGTAATAGATGGAGGAAGGGTAGGAGATAGGGGGGGGGGGGGGGAGGAGGAGGAGGAAGGTGCTGGGCAAACCTCCAGCAACTTTTGTCGACCTCCAATGATTTTCGGCGACTTCCAACGATCTCCGGCGATCGGTGGATCATCACCAACGCGCGCACGAGAGGTAGGATTTCGTACCCCTTTCATCAAGCTTTGATTTTTTTTTTGTAATTTCCGCCAATGCAGGCGACAACGGCGTCGGTAGAGGTAACTGCACCAGTGCCGCTAAGTCAGGAGGCCAAAACTGTCGCTACTCTAAAAGAGGGAGCTTTGGCGGCGAGTTATAGCGGCGAAGGCCATGGGGGCTCAAGCCAGCAAATAGTTCACAGCGAGTTAGAGAAGAGAGGAAAAGGCGAGAGATGGCCAAGGAAGCTCCAGGGCGACGACGGAGCCTTCGTCGGCCTGAAAAGCCGCCACCTTGGCAGCAAGCCGCCGCGATATAAGTCACCGGCTCTCGAGCCGCCAAGTGACTTGAAGCGGAAATGAGGGAAGGCGAGGCCACTTGGCAACTGGGCCCAACGGTAGTCACCATAACGGCGACCCATCGTCTAAGAAGCCAGCCCGGCTGCAGTCGGTAGGGATGGAAATCGGGTCGGGTCGGGTAAAATAGGATCGGGTCGACCATTATCCACCTGACGCTGGCCACCCATCGGCCGGACATGAGGATGGCGCCGAAAAAATGAGTCCTTTTGGCCGCCACCATCGCAGCGGCCATGACTATGAAAGAAAAAACACTAGGTGGAAAAAAAACAAAAGAAGCGACGATGTTGCAGAAAGTGCTTACCTTTTAGCCGCCACAGTGTTGCCCTTTGGAGGCAGCATCCATCGCAGTCGCCGGATGACCTCCTGCTTGGGAAGGACAAGGTATCGATCTTCTCGTCTGTGCTGCCCGTCGCGATGGATGGCTTGGAGGCGGAGGTCGCTGTCACGCCCCAAAATTCTTGACCTCGATCGGAGTGCAGAAGCCTTTAAGTAAACCAATCAAAATCCAAGATAGGAACCTTGGGACGCGACCGAATACTCGATCACTCGGGTAAATTACATCGTCATGAAAGAACATGTAATCGACATCACCAGGAACTCATAACAAAACTCAAAAATTAAGAACTAAGAAATCCTTCATCCAATTTTAAATAATATTGTCAATGTAGCAAATAATTCCAACTTAAATTATTAAAGCAAATTATTTAAAAATTTCCAAATAAATCAAGCATCAAATCTAGGCATACACTGGCCAACACTAATAAAGTTCTAACAAAAGAAATAAAGCAGATAAAAAGCAATTCTTCCAAAACATCCTCTGCGAATCTGCTCCACCTTTTCGAGCTGCAAAGTTCTGTCCTACTGATCCTTAAAGCCTGCATCAGAGGATGCGTGAGTATTTCATAGAAATACCCAGTAAGATGTAAAAACCCACCAGGATAACAAAATAGGATATAAAAGATAAGTCACTCAAATAAATTGGAATATGCACTCTCTGAAAGACCAAACAAAGGTTTATATTTCTTGAACAGAAAGGTCAAATAATAACAATCCTAAAGCACAAATGTAGGGAAGAATAATCTCAATAAGGCTCCAAACAAATATCGGCGTATGGAGATAATGGTCAAAAATACCAAAGGCTCTAGGCATCTATGGTGCAAGGAGTTACAATTTTTGCTCGCTGAATATGCCACCCAAGTGGCTCTTGACTAGACTCATCCTAGAGGTTCTCCCTTCGGAACCCGGCCACGCGTCTAGGATGCTAGCCCCATCAGTGTTTACGGACACTATGGTCAGAGACTAAAGACCTTCCGTAATGTCAATCAGCCTAAACATACGTATTTGCCTCCCTTCGGGCAATAAGGAATCAAAATTTCATAAATATCAGAGATCACCTTGGATCTAGTAATGGCTCGTGAGCATACTATGATTCCACCCGAAGAGATCTTCGAAAGAACTCTTAGTGGAGAAATAGGTCAATGTCAAGCTGGACAATGATTCAACAAAAGCAAATGTCTCAACTTTCTAAGAATTGGGTAACTCTTACCACAATGACTCACTCATGGAGTATGGAATAGAATAACAAGTCTCTCAACAATACATGACTCGCTCTCTCGAGTATAATAAATAATTGCTCTCAATAGCACGAAGTTCATCATAAGAACACAAAATGAGATTTCAAAGTCTGGCCAATGGATAACTTACTGTAGGAGTATGAATTTCACTCATCGATCGCACATCATGCATCATAGCTTTACCTTTGATAAGAACATCTCTAGGTCTAGAGTTGTATTATCTTTAATATCCGAATGATTTTTAGGAAGGTTTGGTCTCCAATTGGATATTCAAACCGACTCCACTTTAAACAAAGAAACAATGATTACCTTGACCCCAAGGTACACTGACTCGTCCCAATGTCTTAATATTTTGGACTCCCTTACTTACTGCAATAGTACTTAAGAAGTCTTACCATAGTATATTAATATTATTTTAATCAGATTACATCATATTATAAGTAATAGTACTTATTAGTGCTTTAAAACCCTAATTCCAGTAAACTGTTTTATACTATATAGCCAACTTACGACCGACCCCACCGTCAACACAGAAAGAATCTGACTCTGAAACTTTTACAAAAGATAGTCCTATGAGTCTAATTTATAATCCCACTGACGTGTATTTTTCTGATTTTTTTACATTTAGTTATGATTTTATACTGAGTACTGTTGGCGAAGGAATAGTCCTAGCCAATAAGACATTACTTACTTATAATAAGTATTCTCGTATTAATACTCATTAATTATGATAATATGACCTTAATATCCTTAATTACTCCCCTCCTAGAGTAATTCTAGACTCTGGTACATTCAAGAATTTAATGAATTCATGACTTTAGTTGCTGTTAAATCCTTAAGCCATATTCAAGATATAATCTTTGCTCTAATGAAGCTTTTAGCATCATTAATACATCCCTTCACCATATTGGACGATTAAAACAGAATATTACAGAATAAAGAAGAGAACTTTATGACCTCCCACGTTCAAGAGACATGATCATATAGATATTCCATCAAAGGTAAGCATGTATGCATTAATATGAAGCAATAAACAAGATATCTCAACAAGAATACTCTTACTTGATAAACAACAAGCAATCTCTCATGAATCAAACACTAACATAACCTCTACTACTGAGATAACATTAATAGGATCATCAAATAATCATGCTAAGAATGTGTTGTGCACTCTAGGAGAATGCACAAAGCCGGCGGCTGAAAGTAGGGAATGGAGATGAGAATAGAGAAGAAGGAGATGAGAAAACTAGGAATTCATTCATCAATACCCTAAACCAGACAAGTCGTCCCCTACATATAGGTGCAGAGCCTAAAGCTGATGGGCTTGATGGGCCATGTTATGCAAATAAGTAAATAGCTTACTCCTACTGCAGTGCCCCACATGGCCTAATGGAAATAAGTAAATAGCCTAATACTAAGGAGTCGTAACATTCCACCACGCTCTTCTAGGGCCTTGTCCTCAAGGCGAAAATGTAGGGAAACAAGCCAAGAAATCATCCTCCCATTCCAAGTGGCATCGTGCAGAGAATGATCTTGCCACGCAACGAGCACCTCAGTCACCAGACGTCCAAAACGACGAACCCGGCGGCAATCCAAAATAGACGCAGGAAGGACAGGAGGATCCTCCGGTGTAATGGCACCCCACTAGTAGGGCAAGAAGGATCTCCCACAAATCAAGTTTAGAGAAATATTTTGCACCTGATAACTCATCGAAAAGCTCCTCAATAACAAGAATAGGATACTTGTCCTTTAATGTAATAGCATTTAAGGCACGATAGTCAACGCAAAACCGCCATGTCCCATCCTTTGTTCTGACCAGCAAAACGGGAGAAGAGTACGAGCTAGAGCTGGGACGAATAATGCCAGTCGCCAGCATGTCAGCCACCAAATGCTCAATTTCAGCCTTTTGCACATAGGGGTAATGGTATGACCGAACATTAGCGGGGCTCGACCCAGGAAGTATGGGAATCCGATGGCTCAACCCAGGAAGTATAGGAGGAAGGCCGGATGGCTCACCAAAAAGGGACCTATACTCAACCAAAAGAGCTGTCAAGTAAGCCGGCAGGTCAAGCTGGGTCGAAGCAAATATAGACATAAGTTGTAGTAAAAGCCTATGACCTGAGTGCCGAAAGAAAGACCCAACAGCCTGGGCCGATTGGAGTGTTCCGGGAATGGACCCTTGTAAACGAACCTGCTGATCGGCCACACCAAATGACATAACCAAATCCTTGAAATTCCAGACCACATCCCCAAGTTCTTGGAGCCATTGGACCCCCAACACAATATCCGCCCCCTTTGTGGGTAAAAGATGGAGATCCACCACGAAGTCATACCCTTGGATATGCAAGGGAACGCGGGGGCACAAGCCCTTACTACGCATGTGGGTGTCGTCACCAATAAGAACGTCAAAAGCACAGTCATGAGCAATGTGGCAGCCCATTCGCTGTGCCACCCTATCATTAATAAAATTGTGGGTACTCCCACTATCAATCAAAATAGCAACTGGCTGGCGCTTTAACTGACCTTGCACGCGCATAGTGTGAGGGGTGTAAGTTCCCGAGAAAGCATGAAATAGATCTCAATCGTCGAATCGACATAAGCATCCTTGACCGGTGAGGCAGTAAGATCGTCCTCCTCAGGACAGGACTCCTCTAAGATGAAAGCTGTAGGGGGCGTGCGATAGCGATGTCGAGGAACATATCGCTCGTCACAGTTGAAGCAGAGGCCCTTGGCCCGTTTCTCATCCATCTGTGCTTGGGATAACCGGCGAAGAGGTGGAGGCAGGGCGGCTCCTGCTGGTGGGCTGAGCCTAGAGCTGGCAACAGCCGCATTAGGAGGAATGGACCTAGAGACCGATAGCCCAGGAGGGGTCAAAGGGGGGTCCGGACCACACACCTTTGCCGGTTCAACCGCTCTTCCGTGACTCAAGCATGCCCAATGATATCCCTCATAGATTTAGGCCGAAATTGGCAAATTTCATCCACAATGTTAGCCCGTAAGCCATGCATGAAGGCACCTACTAATGCCGCCTGGTCCCAATTAGGCTAGCGATTAGCAATACGCATGAATTCCTGATGATAGACTCGTATTGTGGAAGTTTGACAGAGAGATGCCAGCATTTCATTAAAATCAACATAATCATTGGGCCCGAATTGCACACATAATTCATCCACAAAGTCAGCCCAAGTTGGATTAAGCACGTCCCGTTCAAAATACTAGAACCAAACTAAAGCTTCGCCCGTCAAATGGAAAGCAGCGATGCGCAGCTTATCAATTTCCGACTGAGTGCCATGATATTTAAAGAATTTATTCGCCTGATATATCCAATCAATAGGGCTGTCTTCTCCGCTATACTTAGGAAATTGAAGTCGGGGCAATCGGAGTTCAGCTGAGGGCCGGCCGGATGCATCATTAAACGGAACTGGAGACATACCTGGAGTGAAATCTGAGAAGCCAGGATGAGCCGTTCTTCCAAGGAATGGCCCATAGGGCGGCACCTCTCCCATGGCTGATGATGACGTATGGCAGTCGGATGAGGAAAGGCACGCAGATGAGTGCTAGCAGCCCCTGGCAGCGAGATATTAGTCAGATCAAAGGGGCTCGACATCGCGGGGGACTGAAAGGCATGACCTTGATGCGTAGGAGAACCTTGCGCTGTAGCATAGGCCTGGCCCTGCAGAGGGGCCTCATGTAGAGGAGTAAACAGGTGTCCCTGGGACGGTGGGGTCTGCAGAGGAATCTCCTGGCCCATTGTAGATGCTGTACTCTGGTGCTGATCCATGTTATTGGCCAGCGGCGGTGTAGAAGCCGTCAGGCGCTCGAGCATGGTCTATTGTAGGGTCTATTGATTGAGCATAGTCTGTTGCATTACCTATTGACTCATTCGCATGGATCGCATCTCTATTGTAATGTCTGTGAAGAGCTTTAACAGAGCAGGATCCATGGCGGTGTAGAGGGGGTGGCTGGGCCTGAGCTGTCGGTGCCTCCTCATCTGATTGGGTCGAGGGACCCTCCATGTTATCCGAGGCCTTCTTCCGACCCATGAGGACGGAAACAAGTGATCGAATGCTCTGATACCAGTGTTGTGCACTCTAGGAGAATGCACAAAGCCAGCGGTTGAAAGTAGGGAATGAGGATGAGAATAGAGAAGAAGTAGATGAGAAAACTAGGAATTCATTCATCAATACCCTAAACCAGACAAGTCATCCCCTACATATAGGCGCAGAGCCTAAAGCTGATGGGCATGATGGGCCATGTTATGCAAATAAGTAAATAGCCTACTCCTACTGCAGTGGCCCGCATGGCCTAATGGAAATAAGTAAATAGCATAAGTAAATAGCCTAATACTAAGGAGTCGTAACAGAATGAAGCAAAAGGATTCAAATTAGAAAACCATCCTACCACTTAGATATATGTGAAATACACACTCCATGCATAGCTCCTTCGCTCTTTTCCGTGACGATGCCTTTACTCCTTATTTCCAACGTGAGATATGGGTGAAAGAAGATATGGAAGGCTGCTGGAATTGATGGGAAAGAAGAAGGAAAAGGCTAGGGTTTTGGGCTTGGGGGTCCAAGGCTTTTGGCATGTGGAGCATGGGCGACCTCCTCCTTGGTTTATATAGCCAATGCCTCTCCCTACTAGGATTACTCCAAATCTAGGACTTTCCTAATCCCAATCTTCCATCAACCAATTAGATTTCCTTCTCCAATGATGATTAGGATGCCCAGCAAGTTAACTCCACAATTAGATAGCTTTGAAATCTTCTTAGTTAGGATACTTCCATATCAAGTCTAGTTCCCTACTCAACTAGGAAACTACCAAATATGAGCCATCCAATAGGACGCCTCTCTCTCTCTCTCATATGTAGCGTCCCCTCCTCCTATTGACTGGTTAAAAAGTGACTAATCACTTCCTTTTTAATTCAGACTTATCTCCATAATTATCTCAGCTGAACCGATAACTTCTGATTACCACAATACTTACCTTATCCACCGCGATTAGGTCAAACCGTAGATTTTGCAACAAGATTCACTCCAATCCTTTGGAGATCTACTCATGCTAGGTTACCCACGTTCATAAGTCACCCCTGGGCCAGTGCCACGTGGCTCTGCACCCAGGCCCCTTGCGTCTAGGCTAGAGTCCTTCGCGCACGTCTCTGGTGTCCCGCGGTTGCACTACTCGTTACACTATCTCGTGTAGACCATGAGCCACACATCAAAAACCAAATTCAATTTACCAATTTAAGAGTAATCCACTGAATACATGCCCTGGTGCCTGGCCCCACTCCTGGCGTCAGGTGTTTTCAGACCCTGGCGCCAGGCTGGCCTCAGCGCCAGGTTGTGCCTAGTGCCAGGACCAACCCTCGCATCCTGGTTTTCTACTACTATTAGTCATGCGATTAACGAATCATACCATATCATAAAAGTCAAGTAAGACATCAAAGCACATATCATGACTGGAAATCACATCAGGTAACAAAACTTTCCTATTTTAGAACAATTTCCTAAAATAAAAACTTTTAGTTAACGTACCAATTTTTCGGGTGTTACAGTCGCAGCTACCGATGAGGAAGGCAGCGGCGGTGCCCACGCCATGCCGAATGAAGAAGGGGTCGGGTTGCTCATAACCCGTGGATAATTACCCGACCCGACCCGCAATTCAAACGGGTAAAAATATTGAACCCGCAACCCGACCCTATTTTGCAATAGGGTCGGGTCAGGTCGGGTAATTTTAGGATCGGGTCAGGTCGGATACGAAATTCTCAACCCTAGTAGCCGGCTCAGCCCGCTACTGCCTAGAGCAACTGGAATGAAACTGATGGACTTGAACCAGTCTGACAATAAATCGAACCCGGCTGATTAGAAAACCAAACCCTGTTTAGATTTGTACTGTCGGTGGACATCCACCGTCAGTTAGAACTGTTTACAACTGGCGATTAGACCTGATCGTCTGTGTATTATAATACAGTTGGGTACATACAGAGTCATCATAATACATAGCCTCATTTTTATTATTTTGGGTTTTTTTATAAATAATTTCAAGCCCAATTTGGTGTATTGTCTTTATGTACCTTATGTTACTAAATTTAAGGGCATTTGTCCCTGAGTTTATGCTGATTTGACTAATAGTTGAGGACTTTGATGATAAGAAAAATCCGACTAATAAACCTAGATGGTTTATAGACTTAATTATTTTATGAAAGATAATAAAATGATGACATGAGGATTAAGCTTGAGGGTTGGGAAGAATCTAATCAAGATAAAGACTAAAATGCCTTTGAGATTGGGAGTCAGTGCAGTGTGAGTGACTTCTAATTAAGCAATTGATTGACGATAAGTGAAAGGTTAGACTACCTACTTTGGCTATTGAGCCAGAAGTCTTGAATTGTATACTATAACTCTAAGAGGAGTTCATGGTAGTAATACAGTGATACCTGCTAAGGATCACGCGACATTGATTGGGCTTTAGCTATCTGCATCTTCTCTATGGTGGAAGCTCTGTGTTAGTGGTACTTGATGAGGACCACCTTCAATTGGTCAAGTTTATTGTATTAGCTTCTTCTTTATGGATTCTAGAGAGAGTTTGCTTCTTCTCTATGGCTTTTAGAGAGAATATTTGCATCCTCCCATTGGTGGAAGCTCTGCGCCCACCCAAAGCTATTGATGCTAGGTGGTTTATTGTGCACATTGGAGGCGTTAGCATCCTTAAAGGCTGCGTTCTCCCAACCCGCATAGAGTCCAGCAGCTGATGTGGAGCCAGACCCCTCCGACGGTCATACCTTCTAAGGAATGGGCGAAGCAGTCACCCTTTAGGGATTTAGAGCGTGCCATGATTACCGGTATTAACCGGGGTATTAGTCACGGTGTTTTTGTTGTTTCTGTCATGTAGGAATGACATTTAGTGAGTCTGTCTATATAGGGCAAAGACTTAATTATTAAACATGAACTTGGGAAGCAATAAAAAACTTTACTTGAAAGATTAATAAAAGAAATAAGTGGAATTCTGTAATAGGCTACATAAAATGTTAATGTAAATCTTATTTATTTTAATGTTGATGATTGTGTTACGGTATCCCACTGAGTATTTTTATACTTAGCATTCTTTTGTGATGTAGGTGCTGCTGTGGATGATTGACTTCACGTGGCACTTGGGATTTTGGCTGTGAGGATGTTAAGAAAGCTTCATAGTATATCTTCACTTTTTGGTTTGTTCAAAACCCTGTAATAAGGTGTGAGTGCCAACTACTTTCTGCTGTATTTTGAGTTAGATTACAGACTTGCACATAGAGGACTTACGGTGGTTCAATCGACTTTGCATTTTGTAATATTATATGTATATATGGTTTTGTATCCATAATTATCCAGTTATCACGGCCTAGATGCTTAATCGATGAATTTCAATTAATGTTTTATCGTATAGAGGAATAATCTTCTAAATTTTCCGTTATTACTCTGATTTAATAAAGGTTTTAAAAATACTGGCCGTGACAGGCGGAATACCATGCTCTATCCTCCACTACTGCTGAGCTTCTTTTGTTTTTGCATCTACTATGTCGGTTGTGTCTTTCTTTGACGTCTCCTCCTGTACTCTATTGTGATAACGTTAGTGCTCTCCACGTGTCTCGCAACTCGGTATTTTAGAGTCGCACAAAGCACATTGATATTGATGTTCATTTTATTCAGGAGCATATTCTCAACAGCACTATTCTACTTGCTCATATTCCGGGTAACCACCAGCTTGCAGATGCTCTTACCAAATCTCTTCCTAGTCCTTGTTTTCTCGCTCTTCGTGACAAGCTCATGGTTCAGGACATTTCTCCTTGAGCTTGCGGCGGGGATATGAGAGCTATACTTGGATTATGCCAACTATTGAGCACCAAGAATTAATTAACGTCAAGATATTTAATCAAAGATTTTGAAGATATCTTCTAGTTAACATATAAAACAAGATAGAATATTCTTTGTATAGTTTATTTCCTTGTAAAGATGGATACGATCCCTATGATTGTACCATGTACAATTATATATTCAATGAATGAAAGGAAAACAGTGTGGTTTCCAATTCTTCACACCATTAACAATCCAAGTCATCTTCTTCCTCTTGCTAACTTGACCGTCGCCTGAGTTTCTTTGGAAGGCACCACACCGGTGTCGAAGTTTCATTTTGCAGGCAGAATGATCACCTCGTCATCATCTCCATCGTTGAGCGATTTTACACTGCAATAACCAGCTAGAACACCAGCTGTCTGATGACCAGGATCGCCAACGCGTAGACTGTGATTGTAGTCTTGCACCTGTCCAATGACCAGGATTGCCAGCTGGTAAATCCCACCAGCGTGGCGACCTACTGATTAATTGCCAACTAATACATACGAATATCTCCATATCTTCTCTTTAATATGTATGTTGCAATACAGTCACACACTATACGCCAATGATACTCAACCTTGGGACCCTAGCACAATTGGGGAGATCCAACTGGAACCCAAGGGCAGCCTTTTAGAAGGACGAACACAACTGCCTTCAGGCAGAGAGGTCATGACATAATATTGGATTGAGATCATATTGAAAGCACCATTACATTGAACACTCTGTTTATTATTCAATGTCTTTCTCTCCTTTATTGTGACATTACAAAGTAATGCCTGAAGGGAACATGTTACAATGGGTAAGTGTTCAATGCTTGCAGCAACATGCAAAAATATAATGACCCCCCTTCGGAAACGCTGTGCAATAACCGCTAGAAAACCTTTTTTCTTGGCATGTATATTTGCAATCTGTGTCGCTAACTCAATTGTTGTGGGTACTGCAGTCCTCCATGCCAGGATCTGTTCGTGCGTTAACCTTGGCCACTGCAATTCATTGAGAAAAACACATACCACACTTTAGTTAACCTCAGTCAATAGATATATACTATTCGAAATCATAAACAAACAAATAAAAAAGAACATTTAGAATCCCAATACATCTTGATATATATACTGTTCAACCTCAGTAAGTGGAGTTAGAACAGCAGAAGAACTAAGTTGAGGCTCGGGCTCGAGGAGTCGGGATTCTGGGAGGAACTCGACCCCGTTCCCCAAATTACTCCTCCTCTAATCCCAAGTATTTAAGTCGGATGGACCTGGGAGACCTTAACAAGGATCAAAGTAGCTAATACATACCTTGAACGGATAAAATTATCAAGATCATGGCCAAGAATGCCATGACAATTTGTTTCAGTATAGATGAGCGAGCCATTTTCCCAGCAATGAGAATGCAATGGCCTGCAATGTATGCAGTTTCTAGTATTATGCCATGTTATAGGCTAAGGCGGGGCGTAATAGAAGCATCGCTTCAATATATCTTTCCTTTCTGCCATCATTTTTTATTTATGGTCATGTAGAAAATTTATGATCGGTGCCATTACAAGATCCTCGAGATCTTTATTCATGGGAAAACATTATTTGGAAATATATATGTAAGATCTCGTATCAGCAATAATTCTACCGCCATTCCATTTTAATTGTTCGATTTGTTTTTCATAAAATAGTTCATTTTCCTAAACCAATTGGGACCATACTACTGGGGGCCAGAGGGGGTCCCCACGTAACGGCCACGTCTATATGCTCATCCTATATCTTAATCTTCAGTACAATAACTGTTAAGGTTTTTTTGGCAGCATAACCTATTTGATATATTAGACTTGAATGTTTTTCGGATTTGTATCTCGTACATATGTCCTTAAGAGGATTTTGTGGTAAGAAAACCGAAAACCTATTGGGCATATTTGTTAACTGTCATAATTTCTTCAATTCTAAGAACCACACCATAATCATTGTAGTCATGTATCACATATTAGGGTACTAAGCCCCTACTAAAACAAAGAACTTCTTCCGATGCGTAAAGCCTTATTAACGACAATGAATAATCACCAGGACGACTGATAACAATGATGTGCTTCACGTAACATATTTGATGGTGGTTAGACAAATGCTTCCTCTCTGGTGGGTTTATGCTTCGTATGTTATCATTGTGGTCGTTTAGTTGGCTATGGTACTAATCTCTCAATTAAGAATCCGAGACTTGAATCACCCAAAATTAGTTTTATAAAGTGCCACGATTGGAATATTCTTTTGACACAACCGGCTTGCATTTTGTGCTGTGAGGATGTGCTACTTTGCTTGGAGGCGAGTTTAACGATACGTCTTTGAGGCCTAATCAATATTATCTCATCACAACGTGGATAGATAGGGAGGAGATGCTATTCAGTACTCCTCACCGGCCATGTGGGACTAATTGGCGACATATTTGGAACACTTTCTAACTGTTTAACACTGGAGCTCACAAGTGTTCCTCGTGCATTGGCTGGAGCAGTGTTCCGGCTAGAGAGGGAGCATGGAGTAATATTGCGCTCCATTGTTTCAGTGCGTAACATTGGGGAGGAAGTTGTAGCTGGAGCTTGATGTGCACAGATCTCCAGGATCGACGACTCCTGTAAAGTTGGCATTAAAAGTTTCCTGTCAGTGGGGAGTAAAAGTGACGTGGATAAGGAGACATAACCAGCTCCACCTACTGATTAACTAGATCTCAGCTAATAAATATTCAATTTTCCCTATCTTTTCTTCAATAGGTACATTGCCCTACACTCACGCACTATACGCCAATGGGGCCCTAACACAATTGGAGAGGTCCAACTGGTACATAAGGCCAACCTTTTAGAAAGGCACAAGTGCCTTCAGGAAGAGAGATCATAATAATATTTTTGATTTGCAAAAAGATCCTATTGAAAGCACCATTACATTGAACACTCCTTTTATTCTTTAATTTGTTGATCTACTTTATTGTGACATCATAATGTAGATTGGTAAGTGTTCAACTATCGCAGCAACAGAAAACCACTTCAACACGGCCCTTCCAGTGTTCTATGCAATAACCGGTGGGATAGTTCGTTCCATGGCAGCTTGCCACGCACTCTTTGGTATCACAGCTGTTTGCCGGTGATGGAGTGCATGAGAAATTTGTGTGTGCGCTAACCTTATCCACTGCAACTCATTGGAAAAAATCACATACCACACTGTATGTTAGCCTCAGTTACTAGATATATATATACCATTCAAAATCATAAAAAGAAGAGCATTTAGATTCCAAAGTACTTGACAAGGATCAAAATAGCTAATGCATACCTTGGACGGATAAACCTATGAAGATCATTACCAAGAATGCCATGGCAATTGGCTTCACAAAAGATGAGCGTGCCATTCTCACCACAATTTGATTGCAATGGCATGAAGCGTACGTAATTTCTAGTATCATGCCATTTTATAGGCCAAGACTGGGCGTAATAGAAGAATAGAAATATTTCTTTCCTTTTCTACCATCATTTTTTTATTGAGGGTCAATGTAGAAAGGTTATGATTGGTGTCACTACAAAATCCTCTAGATCTTTAGTCATAGGTCAACATTGTTTGGAAATCATGCATATGTCCACTCTGGTACTAAAAATAATACTACCTTCGTCCCACTTTAGTTGTCCAATTTGTTTTTCCAAAACGAGTTCATTCTGAAAAACAATGGGACTATACCACTGTCGGCCGGAGGGAGTAGAACTACATATCCTTGTGCCCAGGGGCAGACCTACGTATAATGCATGGGGGTCGACTCCCATGGGTTTCATCCATTTCACTAAATCCCTCATATACATTAGTACAAAGGTTGGGTACTTGGGTTAGAAATTGGCTTAATTTCATTACCTAACCCCCATCTCAAAATGACCTGACCCCTATCCCTGAAAATCCTGCGTCCGCCGCTGCTTGTGTCCCCCCATAACCGCTTGATACATGTGAGCCACAAGTTAGGGGGCCTCATGTATAGAAGATGCCCATAGGCTCACCTTACCCCTTCATTGTACCCCCCAGGGAGGGATGGCTTTCAATTATAGTCTGCTGTAGTGCGCTCTCTGTGAGAAAATACTCCTTGATTTACAAAATTAAATTAAGGAGCATAATTTCAGTAGACTTTAGAAATAATTTTCGAGCCTTCTGTTGCGTAAAAAACTATTTAGACATAGATTTCTATGTGCTTTAATAAAGTCAAGTCTCAGAAATCCTTCTACTAGGGGACTTTGTTGCAAGATAACCCATCTAGCATCTTTGTTTACCATTTTGTTAACTTTGTCGTGCACTCTTCAATTCATTAAACATATCCTAATATGTGTACTGTAGCATATATATTAGGTCACTAAAACCACTACTAGACAAAGAGCTTCTTCTGATGTTGCAATCTTACAAAAGAAATGGAGCCCTTATAGGTGGCAGTGTATAACAATATCTGATAAAAATATAAAACAATAAACAGAGAAGAACAACAGAGAAGAAAAGTTTGTCTTTTGTATTTGAAAGATTACGATTACATCATACTTAATTTTACAGAACTATGGGATCAACAATATATAGAAGTAGAATGATAACTATAAATTGCAGTTTTCTGCAGTTACAAAAGAGTGGAAACTGAAGAAGTCAGTTGTCTGAGTGGACGGTTGAACATGACTGGCTTATACCCTCCCGCAAGCTGAAGGTAGACTGAAGACTTGAAGCTTGTTTTTTAGACGAGTGAACTGAGTGTTGCCCAAGCTCTTTGTGATGATGTCAGCCAGCTGATCTGCTGATGGAATGTATTGGATCTTCAAAAAAATTTGGTGCAATCTTTCTTGGACGAAATGATGATCTAATTTGATATGTTTACTGCGGGAGATGTTTACTGCGGGAATGAAAAATAGGATTGTTTGCAAGGTAAGTAGCAGTTAAATTGTTGCAGTGAAGCACGGGGATGTCTCATTGGGAAATGCCAATTTCACGTAGGAGAAACTCAATCCAAATGATATCAGCACAGGTGGTTGCTGATGCACGGTATTCTACTTCTGTGCTTGATCTCGAGATGGTTGGCTGCTTTTTGGCTATCCAAGAGAGTAAATTATGTTCGAGAAAAAGACATGAACCTATTGTAGATTTTCTGCCATGTGGATCGCCAGCCTAGTCGGAGTCGAAGTAGGCTGAAAGCTGAGAGCAGGAAGGGATGATGGAGATACCATGTGTTAAATTTCCTTTTACATACCTAAGAATCCATTTGGTAGCAATCATGTCATGATTTGTGGGTTGTTGCATGGTTTAACAAACTTTGTTGACGCTAAAGGCGATGTCAGGTCTTGTAAATGTTAAATATTGTAGGCTGCCAACAAGTTTTCTGTACTTTGTGGGATTGGAGAGTGTGGTTTGTGGTATTTTGGGTGGTTTGAGACTGCATGGAGTGGCACAGGGTTTGAATTTTCAAGGTTGGCTAGTTGGAGAAGGCTTGTGGCATACTTTGTTTGTTGAAGGTGAAGGCCATGGTTGTGCTTGGAGACTTCAATGCCAAGAAAAAAATGAATATCGCCAAGTCACGTAGGGCAAATTGAGTATGTAGACTATGAAGAAGATGAAAAACCAATGTAGTGTGGTTGCCAGTAACAAGTATGTCGTCGAAATGAGAACAAGAACTATACTTGCAAACCACCGGTGAATGAAGAGTGATGTGTCTGCACGGCTGGATTGGAATCCCTGTCTTTGTAAAAACATTGTTAGGGTGTAAAATGAAGCCATGTGCGCTAGTTTTAAACCGTACAATGATTTCTGCAGTTTACATACATGGTGTGGGAAAAGTGGATGTGTAAAACCTGGTGGCTGGAGCATGTAAATTTCTTCTGATAATTTTCCGTGTAGGAAGGCATTCTGGACATCTAATTGACGGATGGGCCAGGATCCATTTAAAGCAAGACTGAGGATGAGCCGGAGAGTTGGTTGTTTAATAACTGGGTTGAACATCTCGCTGTAGTCAAAACCATATTCTTGATGAAAAAACCTTTTGCCACCAAACAAGCCTTGTATCATTCAACCGAGCCATATGCTTTCAATTTCTTTTTTAATACCCATTTATTAACGATGATGTTTTGTTGACAGGAGGTGGGACAAGAACCCAGGTCTAGTTGTGAAGAAGCAGTAAATTCATCGGACATGGCCTTTCTCCTTGCTGGATGTTTTGTGGCATGTGAATAGCAGGTCAGGGTAAGGGGATCAGGATTAGTGGAGGTGGACGTATGAAGAAGAATTTTAGGATGCCTCGTTCTGTCCATGGTCCGTGTGATCATTGGGTGGAGTCGTTGTAGGGGAATTGGAGGATCTGGCGGTGAAGTAGGAACTGAAGTTGGGGATGTGGAGGGAGAGGGGATGGGGTGTTGAGATAAGGAAGGGTGATTGTGGGGTGGTGATGGAGTAGATAAGGACTAGGTAGTTATGGAGGGATACGTAAGAGGTGTGGGTAATAGGATTGGGTTGGTTAGAGATATATCTGGAGAGGGAGAGGGAATTATTTTTTGAAAAAGGAAATTGAGTTTCATCAAATAGGACATGTCGGATTATGTATAGACGACCTGTGGAAGGATTTAAACATGTGTACCCTTTATGGAAGGGTGAATAACCAATGAAGGCACATTGAACGGACCGTGGTTGAAATTTATTTGAGTTGTAGGGTCGTAAATATGGATAACAGGCACAGCCAAATGTGCATAGAAGAGAGTAGTCTAGTAGGTGATTGTAAAGATGTTGAAAAGGTGAGGAATTGACTAAGGAACGTGAGGGTATCCTATTAATGAGGAAAGTGGTTGTGGCGAATGCGCCTGACCAGTATGAAAAAGGCATGGATGCATGTTGCAACATGGATAAACCCAATTTGACAATATGTCGATGTTTTCTCTCTGGGATTCCATTTTGTTCTTGGTTCTTGGACAACTGAAATGATGAGAAATTTCATTGTTAGAAAGATAAGACTGGAAGAGTTTGCCTGTATATTCACCTCCATGGTCGGTTTGCAAAATTTTGATTTTATGGTTGTGTTGTTTTTCAACAAGGAGATGAAAAAATTTGAATATAGAAAGACAATCGAATTTTTTGCAATTGGAAATAGCCATGTGAAATGGGACAATGAGTCGATGAAAATAATATAATACTTATTTCCATTAATTGCAGTAGATGACGTGGGACCTCATACATCACTGTACACAAGTTATAAAGTACATACGCAAATGAAGAAGACGAACGAAAAGGTAGCTTAGAACTTTTAACTTGAGCACAAGTTTTACCGAAAGATAAATTGTTTGATGGAGTAGTGGTGGTAATGAGTGCATAACGACGTAGAGCATGGACAACTTTAGAATTGGCGCCGAGGTGCCAGACATCAGTGGAAGCTTTGGAAGTATGTAGAGCAGACGGAGGTGACGAAGTAAGAGTGGATGTGTACAAGAGACCATTACTCAGTCCTTCGAGAAAAACCTGATGAGTGGAAGAGTCTTTGATGAGAAAACCGCGTTTATGAAACTCAAAGAAACAATTGTTTTCCTGTGTAAATTGAGAAACGGATAATAAATTGGTTGTGATAATTGGAATGCGGAGAACATGTGAAAAGAGGGAGTTTGCCTTTTGAGGTCTGAAGAAAGGTGTCATCTGTGTTGTCAATAGGCATGGTAGTCCCATTCCCTACAACAGTGTATGGCGCGGTATTTTGGAGTATGGTTTAGACAGCCACCATATGGTGTGTTGCACCTTGGAAGCCATTGAGATGCTCATGGAATTGTGAGACTCATTCCTGCGATGGGAGAAGGTATAGTATTTGTATAGAAATCTGAGAGATGGTGAAATTGGCTAGAGGTCGCTGCATGACCCTGCGAGTTGCAAATTTGACATATGACAGCAACATTGGGTGGCGGTGTAGATGCTGGCCGAGGGAGTAGTCCTGGAGCATTGTTTCTAAAGTTGGGCAGATAGATTCCTCATGGTGCAAAGCGCCCACGCCCGCGTTGGTAAGGGCGGCCTCGACCAAAACTACGCTGATTGTAGCCTCGATGTTGAGAGAAAGGAGGGTGTGCAGTGGTATGGAGGGTTGTTGGTGTGGGAAGCAAGGCTGTTGTGGAGTTCATCTGTTCCATTCTGGACTCATGGGAAAGAAGCATGGCAAAGAAGTCTTCAAAGGTGAGAGTGACAGCGCGAGTGGTAATAGCGGTGCTGAAAGATTCATAATCAGATGGAAATCCGGCAATGGCGTAGTCAATTTAATCAGAGTCCAACAAGGGGTCGTCAATGACGGCAAGGGAGTGAGCGAGGTTGCAAAGAGATGAAATAAATTATGTAGCAGATTTATCACCCTTCTTGGCAGTTTGCAGTTGTTGACGCAGGAGTTGGCGGCAGGCTGATGACTGAGACGAGAATAGGCAGTCAAGAGAAACCCATATTTCATTTGAAGTGTTGCAAGCTATTATATGGGGCAGGATCGTTGAAGAAATGGTCGCATAGAGCCAAGTCTTCAAAAGATTATCGATTTTGAACCATTGGTGATAGTCAGGGTTGGGGATGATTTGGCCTAATTCGGAGATAAGTGTATGAGAGGGAATGGTGGAAAGACTGAGGAGGAAGGTGGAGAAGTCAAAACTATATATGCACTAAAGAGAGAAATTGGGTTTTCCACAATAGAAAGTTTTCCTGGTCCAATTTTGTTAAAATAAGTGCCTGAACATTAGAGAGAGAAGGAGAAGTAGGAATGACAAGGAAGGTAGAGGATAACGGACGGGATGTTACAGAGGAAGGAGTTGAGTCCATGATGGAGGCAGGAATCGACCCGGGGCTCTGATACCATATAAAACAATAAACAGAGAAGAACAATGGAGAAGAAACGTTTGTCTTTTGTATTTGAAATATTACGATGACATTAGACTTAATTTTACATAACTATGGGATCGACAATATATAGAAGTAGAATGATAACTATAAATTGCAGTTTTCTGCGGTTACAGAAGAGTGGAAATTGAAGAAGATGGCTGAACATGACTAGCTTATAAAAAATGGCATGGCTTAAGCGACGGATTTGGCTGCGGTTATATGTAGCACACACACACACACACAAAATAGCGAGTACTTTTAGCGGTAGCTTGAACATCGTCACCTGCTACTTCCAAAAGGCATTAGCAGTAATAATGGCGTTTGCTTTCATTTTTCCACAAATGGTTACTTGCAGAGGTAATCAGGTTAAGGACTCCACAGGTACAATTGGCATTTAAACTGGTTTGTCCAATTGAGAGTTTACATCACAAGCTTTTTTTGCTTGGTAACTTGGAACCTCACTACTCGGCAAAAAAACTTCCACAACTCTCTACATCCCACATTAATAGTCTGATTTACTTTTCAAAATGATCTAAGTTTAGTTCATTTAGGAAAAACTACTCGGACTAACCAATCGGGTGATGGTGTGAAGGCCAGGACATTGCCTCAGGAACCCCCATTCTTGGTGGCAGCCACGCATGAGATTTTATCCTGATTTATCTTGGTTTGTATGATGTGGGAGCCTTAAACTAGATCATGGTATTAGATTCTAATTTCTTAAGCACGTATCTTCAGTAGCCATGCATGACTGTTTTGGAGGAAAAATATACCCCCTCGATCCCGAATCAAGTGTCCTATTTTGTTTTTCAAAATTGACTATGGGAGGAGATGCGCTATAAGATATTAATAATTTTGATAACGTGGATGCTAGGGTTGAGCAATTTCAACCAACTCTATTATCCACAAAACCAATAATTAAATCAGTATAGAAGCATAGGAAGGAGCGGCGGATTACTACCAAAAGGTTAACACCACAGAGAAAAGGATTTCTATTGCATTTCACATGGATTTGAATTAGAGGGTCTCTTCACCATGGACTCCACCAAGAACTTTCTTTCCAGCGGCCATGCAGCGGAAGTGATGGACTCCAAGCAGACTTGCTGAGCACCTGGAGGGATTTTAGGCTTGTACTTAAGTAGCTTGGCGTATTCATTCAACAGATGCAGCATGTAATCGTAAACATAATCCATCGTCACCTCCTGCTGAATGAATGTGCTTGCTGCCTTCCCAATTGATTGAGCCTGAACAATCCAAAAGTATAATTGATACAAAAATGAAAATATTCAACACTAATGCATAACAAGCAACTAAGGTCTTGAAGGTTGAACACATAATATAATTCCTATGTTTTTCATGATTTTCTGAGAAAGAACAATGCAACTTTTTTTTGGGAAGACAGTTGCACGATGCTTTTGGTGTTATGGGAATTATTCGGTTAGTGTTGAGTATATAAGTTACAAACGGTAGATGATTCGTCTATTGCTACAAACTGCATGTGTTTAACTATTAGATACAATGCGGTTTGTTATTTTGTCAACCAATACTCCCTCCATCCCATCTTAGCAGTCCAATGAACTAAAATCAGTCAAATTTGAAAACCAAAAGGGACTATTGACGTGGGATGGAGGGTGTAAGAGATAATTAAGGTAGTTAATTACATACCTGTTGTTGGTGGCTGTTTCCCCAGTCCACAGCATATTTGATGGAGCTGCAGTCATTATTACCAGCCCTCACAGGCCAATAATGCTGCATTGGCATGAGTCCTCTAGTAAAGAAGTCATGGTACTGTGGTTCAAGGAGCAATGTCATAGAATCACAAGCCAGAATATATTTTTGACTCACTGACCAGGCTCGGCCCTCAACGTAAATTTTGTACCTGAATTTAATTTGTCACCAAGAGAAGAATTAAAACAAGATTGTTTTACATCACTAATACTAGTATTTGACATTGATCACCATCAATAATTAATCGACCTATAGTTGCATTGGTTTGCCAAATTGGTATCCTTAAACCCTCTTCTAATCTCAGAGTCCCAATCCTACAAAACTGAAATCTTGTTAGCAATTGCAAAATACAATTCACCTGAAACAAATTATCCCTTTTTCTTGTTTACTTAATTGAATTTTATATCTTGATGAAGTGGATCTGTTTTTCTTTTCACAAAATGAGTAAAAATAAGTGGTCATATATCAAAATGCATTCATTTGGCTTGAGTGCTTTGCTATATACAAGCATGGAAGATTCAAACTCTAGGAATTTAGCATTTCCTTCTCAACCTATTTTCATCATCATCATACGCCTTACCTATCAAGGTAAGTAACATAAATTCCACAACATTTTTTACTCTTCACAGTTAATAGAATTAAAATAATGGTACAGAACCTACAGTGACTAGTTTTTCATGCCATATTCCCTTGCTGACATAGCCCTTTTAAAAGGAGACACTGAGGCAAGTTCATCATAATCATCTTCCAGATAAACCTTCCGAATCGTATGGGTTAGCTCCTTGAGGTAAAGATTCGACATGAAAGATTGGTATCTCATCTTCCATCACAAAGCTCGTAAGCTTGCTACAATCCACCAACTTGGGATGACACATACAATGAACCATCTTTTTGCATATCCAAGTTCTAGGAGTTTTTAAAGTTGATTCACTTTGAAAGTGGTTATAACACTTGCCATTTTCAAAATAAATTGTAGATTTAAGTTTAAACAAGCAATTTAGATCATAGGTTACAATTTTCTAACTAGTACTTACACATATTGTCTTTTCATGTAAGAGAAACCTTTGTATTTATGAGCAGTTTGAATTTGGTGCATGCATTATTGCTGCTTTTAAGATGGTCAAGTAATTATAAAGCAATATTTCATTCTGGTAATATCGATGTTTTTATTGAGACATGTTCAGTATCTTTGTTTTCAAGTCTTAGGCATGTTGATGAATTTAAACACAATTTATACCTAGTGGAAAGCTGGTACAAAATTCAACGGATAAATTAAATGAAAATCAAGAAAATTGGTAAGTACCAAAGCATAAACCCGAGCCTTCCAGTCTTTCGTTTCAGTCAGATTGCATTGGAGAAGTTCATATCTCCTAGGATTCACATGAGGGTTTCCTTTCCAAAATGCATAAGGCTCTCTATCGATCCATTTTAGCTTTCCATTTCCTTCCTTTAGTTCCTTCAGGAGGGACTCCCATGGTTTGATGTTAATTTCGGGCCTGAAAGGTAGTAGATTAACTATTAGAAAACAACCTTATATTCATCAATCAAACAATAAAACATCTATGAGATTGTCCTTTTCTTAAGTTTTTATACCATTTAACATATTGGTATCTCTAGCATGGTGATCCTTAATGTACTTTGTAGCTATGGGAAAACCGAGAAAAGAAAAACAGTAGAATTTACCAGCCCCAAAAAGACCAATCAGGAAAAACAAGGTCTAGTGCTCCAATGCGTCTGCAGTATCCAAATACTGGTGGCGGGTGTTTCCTTTCTATTATCATAGGTGTGTCCTCGCAGTTAAACATGAGATCTAAGTCTTGCAATTGGCCAGGATAATGCCGAAGAAGTTGTAGGATACCCCATATTGTGAATACATCCCTTGTTTGGAAAGCATTTTTGTACCTCTCGATATATATGCTGCCTGAAAAAACCTTTTTTAACCGTGTGAGGTTCAAAACAGGTATTGATACAAAATATAATTAACTTCAGTTGAAATAGGATTCTTGTAAGCATCATAAAAATGGTTGTATAATATGCATAGGAGTAGAGCTTACTATGAAAAAGCATGCAAGAAGTTAAAGCCAAAACATTGGAATTAAGGGCACTCATGTAAATCAACTGACGAAAACCTGGTGAAGATCACATTGGCAATGGAGAGCATACAACTTTTTAGAAAAGGCAATAATCATATAGCCAAAGGGGAGGCCTTAGTGGTTGTACAGAAATAAAATAACAACCTATACTCTCTCCGCCCAATAAAGCAGGTTGCATTTGAAAAATATGGATCCAGCACTAGATGGCTTGATATGAGGCTGATCATGACCATACAGGTGCTAGACATCTTGCAAGCCAATTGGTTTGAGTACTAAATTGATGCAAGATGCATTGGCAATGTGAGGACCTGATTCTTTGATATAGCTTCTAGTGGTTGAAACTTTGTCACATCACTTACTAGGCAAGAAGGTAAATGAAGAACTACCTTTATATCTGGTAATGTGAAAATTTGGGCCTTTCAGTTTGGAAGATGGGCCTTTCAGGATTGGAAAACGTGAAAATTGTTTGGATGCTGAAAGGTGATAAATGTATATGTGAAATAAATCCTTCACAATATGTCACCTTCTAGCCTGAAAAAATCACAAATGTGAAATACGCAAAGGTGAGCATCAGTGCTAAAAGATATTTTCACATATGAAAGTTTTTTTCCACCAAATACTTTTCACCCAACCCTCATTTCGAGCTCAAAATTTTCATAAGTGAAAGGAATATTTCACAAACCCATTTTAGCTTCCAAACGCACTAGTTTGAAACAATTGCATGTGGTTGTACAAAACCAATTTCTTTAAGGATTTTAAAAAATGCTAGCAAACTCCTTTATTATTGGATGATCATGACCATACAAGTGGTAGACACCTATTAAACTGTAGACATGTATACTCTATATGGCAAGGAAAATAAAACTTGAATTAGATTCTTTGTGCTGAACCAAGAAATTGTGGAAGTAATCAATGCGTAAAAGCTCAAAAGGAGGGAGCATGTACATACAACAACTTTTGGTGACCTATATGTGAGTATAAGCAAGCTGGTGTGCATGTCTCTCTTTTTTTGTAATGATATTTGTTACAGACTCCCTCTGTCCTGAAATTGATGCCACATCCTTAAAAAGTGGGTAGTGTTATTAACACTTACCACTTTTTTAGGATGGGGCATCTATTTCAGGACGGAGGGAGCATTTGCCAAAACTTTTTAACCAGAATAAGTTCATTTGTCCGCCATGACTCATATTTCAACAATTGTAAATTATGGATAAACAGACTAAAGTGCAAGAACATTCCTCACCATTTAAGATTATCAAGCGAAAATGTGCATATGGTTTTGCGCGTTCCACCATGTTGATGGAGATCCCAGTGTTTGTCCATGGCCTTAGATCTTCATACATCCAACGGAAATATGCAGGGCAACTATCCCGGTTTGTAAGATTTTTCATTCTTCCACTGGAACTATAAGAGGTATTTTCATCTACCGGACAACTTTTTGTCAAGTTTCCAAATCTGCTATCAAGGATAATTCTGTCTTTGATAGGTGTTTTATGCTTTTGAGAGGTTGTGCGAGTTAATCTTTGTGTCACCCAGTTAGGCTGCATATTTACATCAGAGGTTGTAAGAAATCATTCAAGTGAAATTGACAAAACATTCATTCTTTACCTTTAGTATACTCCTCTATTAGCATCTAAATTGCTTGTTAATTACTTTTCATCAATAGAGGAGAAATTTCTTTTTCAAAGATCATCTTAGGTAAATAAGAATGAAAAGAGGATCAGTCACATACTGTGCCACTCCAATATGCGGATATGAGAGCGCAAGCAACCAGAATGATAACTACAGAGATAACTGTCTGAGTAGATTGACAATTTCTTCCAAAATTTTGGATAAAGCTCACCATCATTTCACTAAGGGAAAAGGAAAAATTAGATTAGTGATAATGAGATCTGAGATATATGGTAAGCTATCTTCCCAAATCAACATCTTTGTTTTATAGTCACATTCATTATTCTAAAGACCCTACGGTTGCAACAAACTAGTGATGTATAAAGATCACTCTTTAGCTTCATTTATTGTAGTTTGCATGATGTCTTTGGCAAATATCGCAGTCTACTGCCTAAACCAAAACTTATAGGCATCAACACTTGTACCATACCTTTTATACACTGAATTCAATCTGGCTAAAAGGTGTGCGAAGGACTAGATATTTAGAAAGAAATTACAACCATCATATGTAAAATTTTGGTAAAATTAAGGGAATTTTTTCACACTGCTTACAGTTGTGATTGCTCAAAATGTTTGTTAAAAGTGGCTCATCAAGTAGAAACTTATGCATAGAAACTCCAGTTCAGGTATTATATAAAATAAGATAGGTTCAGATGAAACATGGAATGAACACGTCGATGGACTCGCCACATGAAGGCGTAGGGCCTATTTGGTATGGGTTATTCACAGGGCCTACTCAGCTTGGATCGATGAGTGACGAATGATGGCTAGATAACTTTAGTGTAAGGGTCCGTTTGATTAGTCTGAATCTGAATCTGAAAAGTCCTCTGAAAAGTCTGAAAAGCCATATGTCTGAAATTTTCCAATCTGAATCTGAATCTGAATTTTTCAGATTCAGATGAAACAAATGAAACTGACTTTTCAGATTCAGATTTCAGACTTCTTATATATATATTTTTTTGCTGAATCTGAAACTACTTATATGAGACCATAAACAATTTGTAGCTTTTGTGATATTTAAGTAGGCATTTACATACAGGTTTGATCGAAGGACAGGTATCAGATTCAGAATATGCTCCATTCTGTCCTGGATGTATAGAAGAGCTTGTTTCGGGCGATGCACTGGATGATTGAGCACTTGAAGATTGTTCAAACGGTTTGACAGATTCAGTGTTTTGCTGGACTGTGTCCAATTGAGGACAAATATCCATACTCATGGGGCCGGAAGTAACATCCTGACTTTCCTCAGGTACCTGGATACAAAATTGATATTATGATACTTCAAGAAAAAGGACTAAACCGAATAATAAGATATGCAGCACACCAGTATTTACCATTTCTTCTCGTTCCTTCTTGAGTTGTTCCGAAACATCTTCAACATTAAGATTGCGCTCAACATTAAGATTGCTGCAGCATTTGCAATTGAACTTTGAATTATGCTAACTACAACATTAAGATTGCGCTCCACAAATGGGTGCTTAGACTTTACCAGTAGCTTCAATTTTCCAGCAGCGTTAGGCATCTGCCTGGCTTTTTATCAGAAAAAAACAAGACAAGGACACGATATCAAGCTAAAAAGCCATTCAAATTCATGGAGAATAGAGGCTTATATGCTCTATTTCAATAATACCTATCTCAAGAAGAGCTTTGTTTGGCAAAATGTATCCAGTGCTTTCATCCTCTGCTCGAGCAACAGAATCTCTCCATGCACAAAGTCCCTTCAATCAATATAAAGGAAGAGATTGTAAACCCAAGGGATCCACCAAAAAAAAATCAACAGTATCAAAGTATACATAGTAAATAGTCAAGCTGCATTAATTCCTGTCAAAGGCCTCTCCCTACTGAGGGGTTCACGATTTACCAAAAAACAAAAAAAATCCTGTCGTCTTACTCTTTAACAATCAATAGTTGTTTCAAAACATGTTGTATAGCAGACGAGCTATATCAAAAGTCAAAAGAGAACATCACTTACAGCAACAACAGCGAGCTGTTCTGCATTAAAATCAACTCCATTTAACCTGTTACAGAACAAGTAGGCAAAAACCAGAAACAAGGTCATCAGATTGGACATAAATAAGAAAAGGGAGGGAGGGAAATTTTATAATGGATAATGCAACAATGTAAAAAAAATTATATTTAAAATAAATAATGAAGGCACAAACAACAAACCCATATATGTAAAGGTAGGATGTATCCGTCAGAAGTTCCTTTTCATAAAGTTTTGTGCATATAGCAGAGCTACGGTTATAGACCTGAAAACATTTAGAATCAGAATGACTAGAAATAAATGTGCTAATCAATGAACAGAAAGACCAAAATAAAAGAACTATTTAGATATAATTACATAACCAAACATCAATTAGCCAGCATATTAAAATTAACCTTATTTCAACTATTTAGGTTCAATAAAATAGATTCTGTTCAATAAGCAAAATGCACAAAAATGTTAACAGATCACAGCTTATGAACGTCACCTCGAACAGAAGGTCATCACCAGCTTGAGACAGTGACAGCAATCTACCTCTCATGAGATCGTATATGTATAGAAGATAATGTGTATCTTCTTTGGCTATTGACTGAAGTTCCTTGCATAACTTTCAATCTAGCCTGCCCTCTTAGACACAGTAAAGCTCTTAGACACAAAGTTTAAAATTCAGGATCAGCGTACAAGATGTCTGTATATGCAAGTGTTTTGACTGTTCGCACTCGGATCAATGAAGAGTGTTCACAGAGAAATTGTCTGGACTTCAACAGAGGTAAACCTCCAAGAGAGAGAGAGAGAGGCTCCTAAAAGTACCAAGTAAAAAATGCTCAACAATTTTTCAAAAGCTTTCAAATTTTTCAACATACTTCGTGATGAAAGTAGAAAATATGGGAAATTTTCACATTTCTATTTTTGTAAATTCATCCACTCAAAAGAATCGCAGGACTTGTCTAGTATTTCATATAAAAAGCTATAAATGAAAATTTTCTACTTCAAATCAGCATTAAAACATGATTTTTATGATAATTGGAATATGAAACATATGTGAGCTCAAACAGTCATACCATACTCGAAGAAAAAATGCTGCAAAAATTACCTATGATTTGAATAATTAAACAAATAAAACTGCCCCTAAATCTATAAATATTCTTGTCATGTAGTAAGCAAGAGTGCCATACCATGTAACTTTTAAAAGCAGTCTGAATTTTGATGGCAGCAGTTTCTTCTCTAATTCTGACTGAGTATCCTGTTGTAGTTGTGAGCCGCATGATCTCAGCGGCTGCCTGGGCGGCGGCAGCAGCAGCCGTGGCAAGAGCCACAGAGTGAGCCCGATCATGCTGTTCATTCGTGTATACCCCTGGGGAAGAGGATGTTTGAACAGAAGAGGAACTAGGATTCCCAGATTTTATTTTGCCAAACCCCCATTTCTTCTTTGGTCTAATATCCTCCTACTTGCATGTAAGAATGGCTTCATTCAGTGATTCAAAAGAACAAAAATATCAGATTTATGAATCAGAGTAACAAGTTTAAAGTCCAAACCTGGCTCTTCTTATGTGTGCATCCAGGGGTTAGAGCTCTCCTTACAGCAGCAAACCACAATGTAAAATGTAAAAGCAGACCACAATGGCCTTTACAAAAATTGTTCTCTAGACCATATTGTGGGCAAACGCAGGTGGATCTTTTATAGACATGCCTATGCATTCATACAAGAAAATGTTAGTAAACCTAGGTTTAAACCCTAACATACCACATAAATATTTAATCAAGCAAATACCAAGTTTCTGTACTACAATGTTAGCAAAAAGAAAAATTTATGCAATCAATTCAAATGAGTAGCCAATACAAACTTTGTGATGTGATAAACGAGCCCAACAAACAAAATGTGCTTGACATCATAGTAGCAAATTCAGGATAAAGCAGGATAGTTTGGTCACATTAAAAAAAAACGACAGAAAAGACATGTACACATTGCAACTTAAACATTGCAGTCGCTCAACTTACCTTTTTTTTTTTTTACAAAAAGACAAAGTCAAAATCAATAATAACAACATCGATGAGAACCAGGATCCATGCAAGGACGAAGAGATCATTGACTGCATACCGTAGATCCTTGCGATATTAGGTCCGGATGAAGAACCTTGTCATGAACACACGACATCACGAGATAAACACACACAAACAGACGACTTCATCACATTGCTTTTTACAATGACCAATTCCAAACTGCCGCGATTAAAAAACACCGAGCAACTACTACATTAGCTACCCAAATGAAGTTCTTTGAAAGGGCATTATCATAACATCTTTTTTTACAGAAAAAATCTTCAAAAGTCAAAAAGAAGTCCATATCTGATCACCGATGTTCCCACTGTTCAATGCTCCAGTTTACCATTTCGCAGGATCTATTGCTTCATAATTATCAGACAACAATCCGCACTCTTACATGTATGAAAAAGAAATGTGTACACTCAACTTTTTGCAGACCTCTTTTTAGACACAGTTCATTCTTCATCTAGAATTTATACCACCGATTTTTTTTTGGGGGGGGGGGGGGGCACTCGTATTTGCACCAGCGACTTGGTAAACGAGAATCACTCACAGCAGGTGGGCAAGCATTCCCACGAACCCAACATGAACAAAACAAAAAAAAGATGAAATTTTTTTACCTGTAAGTTGAAGCAGGAGACGCTCTGTGTGGTGAAATGGAAATCTGATAAAAAAAACGGAAGAAGTTACCATCGGAAGAAGTTACCTGGAAGTTGTCTTTTGGAAGAAGTTACCGTCGGAGAGAAGGGAGGAGCTGAGGAGGGAGGGAGAGAGAGACCTACCTCCGTGAGATGTGGGGATGGAGACCAACAGCCGGAGAAGGATACCGGCGGCTGGAGACGGAGGCTGGAAGCCGGCCGGCGAACACAGCGCACAGGAGCGGCAGCGCTAGGGCAGAAGGGATCGGGTTTTTTCAGGTTATTTTCAGACCTCTTTTATCCTCTGATTTGTTTAGGTTCATTATCTAAAACCCACTTAATTCAGAGACTTAATCAGAGTTTATAACAAACACACTGATAAGTTACTTATGACTGAATTATAACCTGCTTATCAGATTCAGCACTTAATCAGACTAATCAAATGGGCCCTAAGTAGAAAAACATTATAACTGGCTTAGTAACTCCTGGAAAAGAGCTAATTGTGGATTTTTTAGATACTAATTAGCATTTCTTTTCCTTTTAGCTTTCAGCCAGGCCTTGCAACAGTATCCTATATTCATCTCTGGTTGGTGATTTTTTAGAGGGTAAGGCCGATGTTCCTAACGTTTTTTGTGGGGGAAATTATATAAAAAATCATCAAAAAATATTCCAAAATGGCATACTGTAGCAAATATTTTCCGAAATGGCGCTTGCGTGGCATTTTTTTTTAAATTAAACCGAAAGGCATCAGTTGAACCGAACTCTCGATGCCTTATGATTTTCGTCCCATTTTAAACGGGTCATCACTTCAACAATACATATCTCTCTCATTTTTAATTAATTTTTGCCCATTTTTTCATTCTTCTTTATTTTTTTATATTTTTTATATTCATCATGATATCACAAAGATGTTGAGCTATCACACACTATTTATTATAGTTTTTTTATATTTTTTTCGATAAATAGCATGCAATGGATCAACATCTTTGTGATATTATGATGAATAGAAAGAACACTAAAAATAAGAAAAGAATGAAAAAAAAGGCAAAAATGGATTAAAAATTAGAGAGATATGCATCGTTGAAGTAATCTCCCCTTTAAAATGGGACAAATTTATTTTGAGCTATTTTAGTGGGATAAATTTCAACAATACATCTCTCTCATTTCTAATCCATTTTCGTCAATTTTTTTTCATTCTTCTTTATTTTTAATGCTCTTTCTGGTCATCATGATATCACAAAGATGTTAATCCATCGCATGCTATTTATCAAAAAAAATATAAAAAAACAATGATAAATAGTATGTAATGGCTCAACTTCTTTGTGACATCATGATGAATAGAAAAACACTAAAAATAAAGAAGAATGAAAAAAAATTGAGCAAAAACGGATTAGAAATAAGAGAGATGCATTATTGAAGTGATGACCCGTTTAAAATGGGACGAAAATCATAAGGCACCTAAAGGTCAACCGACGCCTTCAGACCTTTAGCCCGCGCCTTTCGGTTTAATTTTAAAAAAAAAGCCACGCAAGTGCCTGCGCCTGCGTGGCTTGTCAGAGCATCATTTCAGAAAATGTTTACTACAGTGTGCCATTTTGGAAAAAAAAATTTATAATTTTTTATATAATTTCTCCTTTTTTGTATTTCGATAAGTTTTACTGTTAATCAAAGTATAGTAAAGGTTTCAGACAATAACATGGGATAGAGCAAGTACATTTGCTTTGGCGTAGATGTTATCCGCCATCAGATTGTAATCTGATGATGCACACCACAAAAGATGCCGGGTAGGGTCTCAATACTCACCACTCCCTTTATTGTGTTCCCATCCTCTTAATTGCATAATCCATCCTCTTTTATCTTACCGTCTAGTTAGTGGAATCGCCTGTAGTCCTTGACATTGTACATTAGGCTCCCTATGACACAGCTTTGTAAGTGCCCATAGCCAGTACCTTAAGAACTAACAAGATATTATTAGGTTCTATTCCCTTTTTCCCATTTTGATAGTTTTATTAGTTTAAAAATGTAAATTTACGGAGCACGAAGCTCCTTAGACTACAAAATGACAAAACCCCAAGTAAAGTAACCTTTTTTAGGGCCATTTATACAAAAAAAAACTTTTTTAGGGCACACAAAGAGCAAAATTTTCACATATCTGGCAATTTAGAATCCCATGCCATAGTAAAAGTTTTCTGGTTGGTAGGAGAATGGGAAATCGACCAGCATATCGGGAGAAATCTATTTTCGAAAAGAGAAAATTAGAATGTGACGATGGTGTAAATATCTATGATTCTGCTCATCTTTACCTAATTCACAAAGTTTACATTTTCTTTTTTGACCAAAGTCACAAAGTAATAACATTATTTATGTCACAATGCATCATAGAGTGTTTCACCATATATAAAACAAAAAAAAGAAATTTAAATCCAAACTATATACTCCCTCTGTCTTGTTTTAATAGCTCCATCTGAAAAAAAAAATTATTGGATGCATGGTGGAAACTCCAACTAATTAATGGGGGAAAGAAGAGGTTCAAAATCCATTTACATTGACCAGATAAAGCATCTAAAATAGGACTGTCTTTTTTTCTGACGGAGCTATTAAAGCAGGACAAAATGATTATATAACTGGCCAATCATTTGTCACGAGCGCGGACTGTCGTACTTGCATTGGCGTGAATGGAATTGTGATAACTATCACCAAGAATACCACTACAATTGGTTTCACTACGGGTGATATTGCAGTATTGCAATAGCCTGAAGCACTAGGGCTGGAAATCGGGTTGGGTAAAATAGGGTTGGGTCGCCGTTTACCCTAACCCTACTTCGGTCGGGTTGGGTTGCGTAATGACCCGACCCTATTTAAAAAAAATACTTTTATTTGCTAATCTAGTATTTAAAAAGTCAAAATTAACCTTTATTTTACTAAATTTTAATATAGATAAGGTTAATATAAAGTTTTTGGTGATTTAGAAATAAAATTATCTTTAAAAATTATATTATTCAATATTAAATGTATATTATAATATTTATAATTGGTACATCGGGTCGTGCGGTTAATTCGGGTAATTACCCTACCCAACCCTATTTTAAATAGTATAAAATTTTCAAACCCGCACCCGACCCTATATTGCAATAGGGTCGGGTCACGTCGGGTAATTTTAGGGTCGGGTCGGGTAGGTTTTTCCCAGCCCTATGAAGCACGTGTAGTTTCCTGTATTATGCCCTTATATAGGCAGGAGCACCTTCTAGCGTATAATAAAAGCATATAATTTCTTTGTGCCACCAATTTTGATTCATGATCATATAAACATTTTATGACTGGTGTCACTACAAAATCCTACAGATCTTAGCCATTGTTGAACATTATCAACAATTGGGAGTGTCCATGGAATGCCAGCTCGCCGATATATCGGCTTATATCGGTATCGGACACAAACCGATACTCCGATACCATTAAGTATCGTTTTTTACATTTTTTCCAAATATCACCGATATATCGGCCTTTTTTGAAAAAAAAAATTATTTTTTTAAAAAAAAAAATTTTTGAAAAAAAATTTTTTTTTTTTTTTTGGGAAAAAAAAACTTTCATGTTTGTTTTCTATCCTTTTATGCATATTTTGAAATCTATTCTTTGTTTAAATTAGTATAACTCATTTTAGAAGTTAGATTTTGAAAATATATGATAAAAACTAGTTTTTGACGACCGATATTTTTTTACGCAATATCTCCGATATATCTCCGATATTTCGTCTCTTAGGCCGACCGATATTTTACCGATATCCGATACGACATTCCTTGGGAGTGTCAACTATCGAAATAATTAATTGGAGTGAGCGAAAACTGAATAGTAATTGGACTGAGCGAAGATGCTCCATTCCACAGAGACTTGGTGGAGGAATTTCAGAAGTTCTCTCCAATTACTGTGGATGAGAAGAATGCTTCTTGGTAAAAAGTTCTTGTTATGTCCCAGCCATAGCGGCTGCGCACCCATCTTTGGCCCTGCCTGGTTATGATACGAGTAGGGAGTCAATTCACTCCCTCCGTTCAAAAAATCATAGCAGCATTTAAAAATTTACAGATCCATTATTTGGTGACCGAATTTGCTCTACAGGCCAATAGATCTAGATCTTCGTGAAGGCTTGAAATGTTGTGGCGCCAATGTACCAATAAATTTGGACAGACTGATTATTTCATGTCATTTAGGGAGTTGGGTCGTTTGTCTTTGTTAATGTAATGGCGCAATGTTTAGTTAGTCAGGCCCATTATCACTGAAAAGGGAAGATCAGTCTCATATCTTACATATAGTTGTCGCCGAATGAAGGATGGTTCCGACTAGCGTAGGGAACGGAAAAGAGGAGGAGGTTGGCAGGCGACAAGACCGTCAGAGGTCCGCTGCCATCGAGTCACTGGTGACTTATTGTCTATTGGGAGGAAGAAGAGGGACCGTGAGAGAGAGTATTTTTGGGTGTCAGAGAATGGTGAGAAAATTAGTGGGAGGGAGGATGGGGTAGAAGTAATAAGAAAAAAAAGGATGAAAATAGATGTAGATTGGTAGGGTACCGGGGTACATAAGAGTTTAATGAGGTCCAAATAGCCCCATTTTATGGGTACACTTGTGGTTGGAAAAAAATCTTTCTACAATGGCGCCAACTATTATCAACAATTACCTGGTTTTTCTCGTGATATTCTCATATTACCTGATTTTTCTCATGACTTCTCATATGACCTGGAATCGGCACCTAGAGTACTGAAAATGCCCTTCTCTTACGTTTTCTATGCATTTTGTACCCGAAATGCTTCATTCTTCCTAAAATTAGCGATTTACAAGATCATCAAGTTGGGGAAGAAGACATTTCAACAAAGATCCATCCATAATCGAGGTTCAAACCATCGTCGGCGCCGTCCAACCCGAAAAAAAAATTTCATGTCGAAAATCTGTAAAAATAGCGGGAAAGATGAAAAAAATCTGTGATGAAGGGATTTTAATGTAAGAGCAGCGGGAAAGCCCTCCCAACTACACAAATTAAGATCTACATGTAAAGAAACACAAATAAAGATCACTCATTAGTGTTCGACCGTTCCTGGACATGAAATAAAAGGATAAAAATGGGCAAAAACGTAAAATACTTGTCGACGAGCGACAAGTTCAATGTATATATCTTTCTGTGATCCTAATGAAGTAGAAGAGGAGAAGAAATAAAGAAGAACACAAAAAATAGGCAAAAACGGATGAAAAATGAGCGAGTTATGACATTTAAAAATTGTCATTTATCGTGTTGTTGACGACACGACTTGATTCAAGTCATGTATTATGTGACACGACTTGGATTCAAGTCGTGTCACATAGTACACTACTTGAATCAAGCCGTGTTGTCGACAACACGATAAATGGGCAATTTTCAAAATGTCATAACTTTTCTATTTTTTATCCGTTTTTGCCCTTTTTTTTTTTGTTCTTCCTTATTTTTCCTTCTCTTCAACCTCAATAAGATATAGGATGGAAAAAGAAGAAACAATAAGAAGAAAGAAGAAAGTGAAATGATAAAAATGGGCAAAAGCGTAAAATACTCGTCGGCGAGCGACAAGTTCAATTTATATATCTTTCTATGATAATAATGAGGTGGAAGAGGAGGAAAAAAAAAAAACGAAAAAAAATGGGCAAAAACGGATGAAAAATGAGCAAGTTATGACATTTTTAAAATTGTCATTTTATCGTGTTATATGCAACACGATAAATGCTCAAGTCGTGTGGTCGACAACATTATAAATGGGCAATTTTAAAAATGTCATAACTTGTTCATTTTTTATCCATTTTTTCCCTTTTTTTTCATTCTTCCTTATTTTTTCTTCTCTTCCACCTCAATAAGATATAGGATGGAAAAAGAAGAAAAAATAATAAGAAAGAAGAAAGTGAAATGATAAAAATGGGCAAAAGCATAAATACTTGTCGACGAGCGACAAGTTCAATTTATATATCTTTCTGTGATACTAATGAGGTAGAACATGAGGAAAAATAATGAAGAACGAAAAAAATAGGCAAAAACGGATAAAAAATGAGCAAGTTATGGCATTTTTAAAATTCCCCATTTATAGTGTTGTCGACCACACGACTTGAGCATTTATCATGTTGCATATAACACGATAAAATGACAATTTTAAAAATGTCATAACTTGCTCATTTTTCATCCGTTTTTGCCCATTTTTTTTCGTTCTTTCTTATTTTTCCTCCTCTTCTACCTCATTAGTATCATAGAAAGATATATAAATTGAACTTGTCGCTCGCCGACGAGTATTTTACATTTTTGCCCATTTTTATCATTTCACTTTCTTCTTATTTTTCCATCCTATATCTTATTGAGGTGGAAGAGGAGGAAAAATAAGGAAGAACGAAAAAAAATGGGCAAAAACGGATAAAAAATAAGCTAGTTATGACATTTTTAAAATTGCCCATTTATAGTGTTGTCGACCACACGACTTGATTCAAGTCGTGTACTATGTGACACGACTTGAATCTAAGTCGTGTTATATGCAACACGACTTGAATCCAAGTCATGTTATATGCAACACGACTTGGAAGTCGTATTGCATATAACACGACTTGGATTCAAGTCGTGTCACATAGTACATGACTTGAATCAAGTCGTGTCGTCGACAACACGATAAATGACAATTTTCAAAATGTCATAACTCGCTCATTTTTCATCCATTTTTGCCCATTTTTTTGCGTTTTTTCTTATTTTTCCTCCTCTTCTACTTCATTAAGATCACAGAAAGATATATAGATTGAACTTATCGCTCACCGACGAGTATTTCACGTTTTTGATCATTTTTATCCTTTTATTTCATGTCTAGGAGTGGTCGAACACTAATGGATGATCTTTATTTGTGTTTCTTTACTTGTAGATCTTAATTTTTGTAGTTGGGAGGGCTTTCCCGCTGCTTTTACATCAAAATCCCTTCATTACAGATTTTTTTTCATCTTTTCCGCTGTTTTTACAGTTTTTCAGTATGAATTTTTTTTTTTGGGTTGGACGACGCCAGCGATGGTTTGAACCTCGACTATGGATGGATCTTTGACGAAATGTCTTCTTTCCCAACTTGATGATCTTGTGAATTGCTAATTTTGGGAAGAATGGAGCATTTCGGGTACAAAATGCATGGAAAACGTAAGAGAAGGGCATTTTTGGTACTCTAAGTGCCGATTCCAGGTCATATGAGAAGTCACGAGAAAAACCAGGTAATATGAGAATATCATAGTTGGCGCCAGGTAATATGTAAAAAGCCCAGATTGGTAGGGTACCGGGGTACATAAGAGTTTAATGAGGTCCAAATAGCCCCATTTTATGGGTACACGTGTGGTTGGAAAAAAATCTTTCTACAATGCCACACTTGAGGGGTCACCTGAGTTAGAGTGCAAACGAGCCGAGCTTGGGCATGGCTCCGCTCGAGCTCAAAAATTCAACTTCAAGCTCGACCTTGGCTCGGCTCGGCTCATTTTTAACTCGTATCTTCCTGGCTTGAGTTAAGCTCATTACGAATTTTGGAGCTCGGCTCGAGCTTGAGTGAAAGCTCGGCCCAGGCTCAAGCTCGGCTTGTTAGAAATTTTTATGGAATAAAATGTAAATAAAAATAATATATTTATAATTTATATAAATACATATATATAATATTTAGCAGAGCTCGAGCAAGCTCGCAAACTTGTTCGAACCGAGCCAAGTATCATTGCACTCGAGCTCTCGGGCCCGAGCCGAGCTGGATTAGCTTACCAGCCCGCTCGGCCCATTTACACCCTTATACTAGAATCCGGCATGCCGGTGATAGTGCATTAAAAGCGGATCTGGAGAAGTGATAAACTGAGATTAAGCACATGGAAATATAGTGCAGAACAGGAGTGGCCGAATGACACTTGGGCCTGAGTGCTAACATGGTAGCCATGTCTGCAAGTCAATGTGCGAAATTTCTTATTACTATATGGGTTTGTATACTGACAGAATCATTCTATGATTGAACCATTTATTATGTTACTCAGAAAGTGCTTCAAACATAAAAGATCAGCAAGCCAATCCAAGAAATAAATAAAAAGGAACAAGTCAATAAATGGAAAATATTTTACTAACCGATTTTCAAGACCAGATTAAATGACCCCAGCCCACGTGAGCATGGGCCCTGCAATTGGGGATGCCCAATGCCCATGTGGGCCGGGGTCATGTAATCTGGTCTTGGAAATGGTCACGCTAGACGCCCTCTCAATAAATCAAGGTGGGTGGGACGATGGTGGGATATGTGATGGACAAGGCTAATTATCTCTCCTTACCGTCCCCTATTGATTGTCACATTTAACAAAATTGAACATCTAAAGAAAGCCAATTTATTAACCTTGTATGCCATCCACTAACTCTTTCAGTCATGTTGGCTACATGCCATTATAGACTCCCCGAGCTCGAGTTCATTTAAAAAAAACAAATAGAACACTTAAATTGGGACAGAGATAGTACTAACCTTTTACTTTCCCCACGTGACGGCTTGGAAGGAAAAATAAGAGAATTATATGGAAGGAGGACAGACACAGGCTCTCCTATGAAGATGATTATAATATGCTTTAAATTGCTAAAGATGGTCTGCTGGGACACAAGCAGAAAAAATGATATCAAGAGAAGGTTAATTAGGAGGTAGGAGCTCTAAAATTCCTGGTCAAAGAAGAACAAACAGAGCACAGACATATAATAGAGAATAGTGCTTCATATAGCAACAGAAGCAAATCTTTCACGCAAGGAATATAGTGTAATATTGTCTAACACTATTACTACTGTCAGAAATAGAACTCTATTTTATTGAAGATGAACAAACACAATATACCTCTGTAGATTATTCTTCAATTTAGCTACCCAAACATACCTGTTATGGAAGGAGCTAAAGGTTTGCTACTTGAAGAGATTATTCTTCAATTTGAAAGGAAATCAAGGACTGAGAACTTAAAGGTCTAAGGATTTGTAACTTAAGCAATCACTGAAGAAGCAAAGAAGAAATAAGAGATGATGGTTTGGAGATGTTGATGTTGATGCTGGGATATTTTCGACGGACCAGGCTTACAGTATTATCTTAATAGGACTAGACATCAATGTCAAAGAACAAAGAATAGTAGGTGAATGAAGAAACTGCAACGAAATTTCTGTAACAAGCACATGGTCAAAGTTGCCATTCTCTTCTTTGTTTAATCTATCTACTGTCTTCACATAATTATACAGTAGTTGAAGTAATTAAGTACTGTGATTTGCTATATTGAAAAGAACATTAAAAACAGATTACAAACATAAAGGAGGGGATCAGCTGCAATGAAGGTGCGGATTATTGGCTTTATTTCTGCGTCGCTGCAAATATTGAAATTCAAATGCATGTTAGATCATAATATAAATATAACATAAGTAGAAGAAAATGCAAATAAATTTCTCTTTATGAATGCAAAACATGTAGTCCTTGATTGGTAGTATAGTATCGAATAATTATAACATAATTATAAATCTGGTCTTGAGGAGGGAATGGGAAAGAGATATGGTGGCGGGATACGGTGTCTAAGAGGTCGTAAGGACTTGGACATCCCTCGTTACCAAAAAAACAAAAAAGGGAAAGACATATGTCTATGGGTTTGTACACTGACGGCATTAATCTAATGACTGAACCATTTATTATGTTAGTCAGAAAGAGAGAAAAATAAGTGAATCATAGATGTGACCCAAAAACAAAAGACAAATTGGTCAATAAAAGACCAGAAAGAAAATCCAAATCTGCTAGAATACGCAACGATTCTATTGGATATTTGCTAGAATAAGATGACCGGGTACATAAAACACAGCTCGGTGGGGACGATAGTGGGATATGTGATGGAAAAGGCTTATCTCTCGACCCTCCGATATGGATTATCCACAGTCTACAAAATCGAATATCTAAAGAGAGGCAATTTTTTAACCTTTTATGCCATCCACTAACCCTTTCAGTCAAGTTGCCTGTTGGCCACTACAGCCGCCCCTAGTTAGACTTCATTTTCGAGTAAAACCCAAGTAGGACACTTAAATTGGGCAACAGTAGGGCCGGTAAACGAGCCCTGAGCTCGCTGAACCAGCTCAGCCCGAGCCCATTTAACCATAAATGGGTGGGCTATTACCGGACTCACTTAAAGTGAGCCGATCTCGGGCTCCACCATATGGCCCAATAACAGCCCGTTAACTTTCCTCTTCAGAACTTTTTAGCAAATGGGGCATTGCTGTCAACCATAGCTGACATGTCATTGAGAGTCAGCACCGACGACAAGGTGGCCGGAGAGCACCGGGCGCCGCTGCTCCAGGTGATCGGCATCATGCCGCGAGGCGACGACCCCCTAAGTGCCGCCCGGCTGAGGTTCTTTCTCTGCGTCTCTGACTCTCCAGCCGCTTACGTCTCCATGGCCGACGAAAACGTGGAGCTTGTCTCCTCCGACTGTGTCCAGATCGGCCAGTTCGTGTACGTCTCCCGCCTCGACTCCGCCGCTCCTGTCCCGATTCTTCAGTGATTGTGAGTTTCTTTCATGTTTTCCCTTTCCTGATTTCAAGTCTGTTTCTTTAGACTTCTAGAGTTGTACAATTGGAAAAACTAGAAAAGCAAACAGTTTGAGAGAATGAATCCCATCTTCATCCTTGCCCATCATCCTCATAGACCGGTTCTCGTCCTCCGTTGTGGTGATGGAGGCGGAGGACTTCCGGCGGTCGCGGTGGGCGATGCAGTTGCTACAACAGCACGGGTGGTCAGACTTGGAGACAGGCGGGGGTACTGTATACAGCTCGTTAAGCGCCCGTTGAACAGCCCACGGCCGTTTGTTACTTTGACGAGCTGTGTATATATGGGCTTAGCGGGCTCAGGCTGTAGGTGAACAGTTGTGGGCCGCCCGAGCCTGGCTCACTTACCAGCCCTAGGCAACAGGCAGTAATAAATTTTTCTTATAGTAACGTTGTAATTGACCTTTTGGTTATCAATTCTTCTTACCCATTAACCAGCTTTGAGGCCCGACTCGGTCTGAGTGAAAAAGACGATTGTATTGTAGTTAAGATTTAAATAACTATCTCACTCTGGAGAACGTTTCAATCTCTAATCATCAAACCAGCCCACCCCACCATCAAGCCAGCCTGCAAAGACGGTGGATGTCCACTGCCTGAAAATACACACGGCGTTGACTCCGTTGAGCTAAGATGCACTTAACCCCTATGTCTTATGAAAATTAGCATAGGTTAAGTGATCTAACGGAAAAGTAGTTTTTAAAACAATTTTATTCTTGTCTTCTTCATGTGGCTTGTACAAGCGAAAGATTCTGTTTATCTATGGCGTGTTTTCAACCTTTTTTTTTTTGCATTAGAAATTGGTAATCTCTAATACTCTTTTATACTACCTCCGTCCAAAAAATTCTGGTCTCATTTGGAAATAAATGTCCCTCACATACAAAAACACGGAAGTTGGTGGAGGGAACTCTGGCTTTTGTGGGTCCAATAAATTTTACTTATTTCCAAATGAAGCCAAAAATTTTGGACCTCGGAGTAGTATAAAAGAAGGATAAATTATGTGCCAAAAAATAAAAATAAAAATGTAAAACCTAAGAAGCACCGATACGGCGAAATCGCAGAAGTAATATATATCGGACAAGGAAATATAGTACTAAAAATATATTTAAAATTTATATAAATAAATTTTTATTAGCTGTGTCATATCTTATTTTTGGGGAAAATGTTGTATCCTATTTTTGGAGAAAATGTCGTATCCCCGTGTCCATATCGTGTTGTATCATGTCACCGTATTTATATATATGCTTCCTTGACCGTATTTATATATATGCTTCCTTGATGCCCACATTGTACACATAATTGAAGTTAGCTTTTCACATAAAAAAAACTCAAGTTCCCTTTTATAAGTGGGCTCACACGTGTTAGCAGTTTACAAAAGTACCCTCCCCTAATGAAGCTTCGGTGCCTCCTCTGTTTGACTGCAGCACAACTTTTTTCTTAGTACAACGTTAGCCGGATTGAATCACTCGCCCACCCCCTCTATTAACGCGTACAATCGAAGCACGGTCTAATGGCTCATGGCACCCGAACACATGCCGACGGACATGAGGTGGAGCGCACAAGAACTTATATATGGAGTCCATGATGTAAGCCAAGGTGCACGATGCTTGGTATCATCGGTTGTGACTTGAAACCTATTAGCATGAGACATGACTCGCTTGTGTATGCATGAGCTTGATTCCTTGTAATTTATCTCTCTTTGTCTAAAAAAAACCTTGTTGCATTTAAAAAATCATAGATCCTACATTAGGGGGCTGGATTTTGCATTTGATCAGTTGGGCGGCGCAATGTAGGACTCAAGGAAGGAATGGTGTGGGTCCTAGAAGCCATTAATTTTAACTTATTTTCAAATAAGGCCAGGTTTTTTTTGGACAGAGGGTGTATAAAACTTTATTGAAATTAAGCATATACTCTAAATTACATCAAAATATTTAAAAAAAGTTTTTTCTTGGATGTGACTTTGACAACTGAAAATTAAGATGCACAAAGAAATTTGAGAAATTATTAGGTATGCAACGCATAAGTGATAGACACGATTTCTAATTTGTGGGTCCTTTGTGGCCGTCTTGACAAACATGAGAGTCGTATTCATCGGTCATCGGTCATCGCCTAATATTTTCATCGCCTAATATTTTCTCAAGAAATTTGGCTTCTTCTTTCCATGCTCCATGCTCTGTTGGAACTTGCAATCCATATTGGCCATGTCACAGATGACATCATGCATCTTCACCCGTGTATTGTCCTCTAACAGAAATGATGCCATAAGTGTGATGACGTAATCAAGCCCTCTGTTTCGTGCCGCAATTGGGTTCTCATCACTTCCCAAAAACCCTTCACCCACCCCGTAATCAACAAGTTTTTCTGTATCTATCCGGAAGACACAAGCATCAATACAAAAAAACACTCTTTTATGGTTGGATTTTGTAGTTCTTTATAACTAAACTCCAGTCTGGAGAACAATTCGTCCTCTGTACCTGAAGCCTCTGAGGGTGACTTAGCTTAGCCTGTAGGGCAAATTCAGTCATTTACTTCTCTCTCTATCTCTCTCTCTCTCTCTGTAATTTTCAAATGCAGTCAGCCTGAAACAAGACACTTAATGTGGGATAGTTACTTTTAAAAATCCGGACAATTAATGTGGGATACAGGAGTATTATTGTTAATACAAGAGTTGACAAATGGATTTGAAAACCTTGCCTGAGATCATAAATATTTTGTAGGGCCACCAGTCATAAAATTTCCAGATGAACATGAATGAAAATTGATGACTAAAAAGTAAAGAAATCTTATGTCAAATTGCATCCTAGAGTAGCCTTGCCTATAAAAATGGAACACTCACCTACCAGGAACCCAGTTTAGATGACAGTTTTGGTGACGGTCTTCACAATTTCCTCCAGTAAAAGTATATCATTATCTATTTTGGTCCTTTCTAAATACTCCTCCATTTCAATTTTAATTGGCAGGATTAGACAACAAAAATGAACTAACTCTTCTTTTCGCTTCTAGTGTCAATTATATTTAAGTAGCTATGGTCCTTGATGCCATTGGATTGTTTTTTTCTTTTTTCTTTTTGGGTATAAGGTTATGCAGCATTTATATCGGCACTCAAGTTAACATACATGCGGACCTGCACACCCCTGCTCAAACATGGAGATCGCGCGATTAACAAAACTTTCTTCTAGCTAGGGTAACCAATTGCTTCCTTTCAGGCATAAGTTTATGTCACCACAATAAAGGAGTGGAAGAAAATAAAGAAATGCAAAGTTCAATGTAGGGGTTGTTTGGGTGCACTTTTAAAAATTAAAAGAAAGTTAATTTTTCTCTTTTTTCTTTTGCTAAAAGAAACAAAAATGTTGTTGTTATGTTTGGTTGTTTTTTTCCTATTTTTAAGGACATAGGTTGTTACTGCTTTTATTATATAAAATGACAAAACGGCATGCAATATGTAGATGATATCATGAGAATGATTTTAAAAAAGTTAAATTGTCTTTTCTACAAAAAAAAATCTTTTATGTTGGAAACCTCCTCAGGAAGAGGGTTACGGTAGAAAGAAAAAAAAAACCATTAAAGAGGCATAAAGACCATTTCTACCTTAACTACTCTTCTACAAGAAAGTGGATAAACAAACATAAGTAGAAATGGACTTTCTGCATGAAAAATTTTCTTATAGAAAAATTGCTTCTAAACTTTTTTTTAGAGGGAAGGTTTTTTTTTCCCTTTAAAAGTCACTTTCTGTTGGGGAAAAGGTGTATCCAAAGAGCCCCGTAAAAATATCCAATATAACTTTTTCACATAAGAAATAAAACATGGTGGTTTTATTCAAATACACATTTGTCTCTCTTTGCCTATTCTTAGTTGTTCACCGGGATGAATAGTGGAAGTATAAAGGTACACGAAAAATCCCTGATCCTTCTTTTGGTGCACTAGTTAGACGTGAGGGAGAAGTTATTTGGTAGGCGCGGCATATGGAGGCTGTGCTCATCACCAATTGATGATTGACACTATTTGTAATTTGCGGGTCTCCCACGGGCCCTCATGACAATCATGGGAGTCGTGTTAATCACCTATTGGTAGTGAGCATGACTTCCCCCTACCCCACGCGTACCTAATAATTTCTTATACGTGAGGTCCTAGGGTCGTATCCTCTTGTTGCATAAAGTGCGATAGCCACATGTCTTATCAGTGAAACAATCCCATAAAATGTAAACATCAAGGTGCCAGAATCCTGGTAATCAATGTATTCTCCCCGTCCCAAATTAATAGTCCTGTGTAGAATTTCAAATTGCACTAGCTGTTTAGTTCATTTTCGAAAACAGAAACAAAAAAACCAAAATCAAAATATTGAAGTTGAACAGAGGGAGTATTTATTGTGCCCCTAAGATCCCCAATTCAGCCTTCAATAGCCTAGTTGAATCTCTCTTGGTTGTGAAAGGGTTTCAAGGTTGAATCCCATTGGCATATAGAGATTTGACCTGTGGTAGGGAATTAGTCCTTCTGGATTATAAAATTCTGAATTTTAAAGATTGAATTTTATACTACCACAAAATTCTTGTATTTAAGCTGCTGCATTTTAAAATTTTGAAACTTCCCAATATTATACATTAAGAATCCCTGGATTTAAGTTGGAGATTTTGGAATAATTGAACACCTTTTTCTCTCTTTATCAACGATGGCGAAAACGGTTGTTCTGCCATCATAGATGGTTGGGGCGATGGCAGATATAATGGCTGCGGCAGCAAAGACAGTGGGTCCATGGCAGAGACGGTATTTCTGCGGTGAAGATGGTGGTCCAGTGACAAAGACTGTAATGCCAGCAACGGAAGGGTAGTACTAGTAGGGGAGACGATGGCTCCAACGATGAGTCTGGTGGCGGAGAAGGTTGTTCCGGCGTTACAGATGGTGGTTCCGATGGCAAAGACAGTGGGTCTGGTGCTGACGATGGTGGTTCCAACGGTAAAGAGGTTATGCGGTGACACCAGCATCCTATTTAGAATATCATATTGTAAATCCTCATTGCCTAACGATGAATTGTAAAATATCTTTAAAACTCATGAACGACTAACTTCTAGCCTAACACAATGAGTCTGGCGGCAGAGAGGGTTGTTCCAGCATTTGTAATACCCAAAAAATTGGTATGTTTACTAAAACTGCTATTTTAGAAAACTGGTCTAAAATAGGAAAGTTTAACTGTCTATTTGGATTTTTTGGTTATGTCATGTAATATGGTATGTTGATTTATTGATATGATACATGATGCAATGATTAAACAATGGACTAACTAGGCAGGATATCATGGCGCGAGGACTAGCCCTGGCGCTAGGCTCAACCTGGCATTAAGGCTGGCCTGGGGCCAGGGGCTGAGTACACCTGACACCAGGAGTGGGGCCAAGCGCCAGAGTGCGAGGTTCAAAGTATTTAGAACTCATACATGACTTAGTAAAGTGGAATATGGTAATGTGAGACGTTACGAATTGTAAGTTAATTACACGTCGATCAGTAGATGCACTGGGCGCCAGGGCCACCTAGACGTCAGGTGCACCTGGGCGCCAGAGTGGGAGACGTGGCTCATGTGGGGTCACAAGTGTGCAATGCGAGTTGGTAAAGACATATGGTTCGTGAACTATGCAAGTCAGAGTAGCGTGCTATGTACGTGGGATATATGAGACGTGCAACTATGGGACACGTGCCAAGAGGTAGGATACCTGGACGTCAGGACCATGTGGGCACAGGTCTAGGACGTCATGCTCACGTGGGTGAGGTGGCACATGGTAGTTACTAAGGTGGTTAGGGAAAATCTTGGTAAAGTGAAAGATTGGATTTACTCGGGGTAATTAAGGAGTAACCAGTAATAAATCGGGAAACTAACATAATCGGTTGGTGAGAATAATACGAAATAATCTTGGAAGAGGAAAGAATATTCTGGAGATCAACATAAGCCAATCAAAAGAAGGAATTCAAATTGGTATGGGACGTCCAAGTGAAGTAAGATAAGGATTAGGCAGTTTCCGAATCAGGTGATTGATTCAATTGAGAGATTTGGTTATAGATTTGATACCAAATCCAAACTGATTTAAGACTCTATAGGAATGGGACGTCCTTGGCCGAATTAGGAGTGAGATTTGATCAAGGACTGAGATTAGAAGGGGTGGTCTATCAAGGGAGGAAAGTAATCTAAAGAAGGAGATTTCCTAGTTGGAATAGAATTTGGTTTAAAAGGCACATGAGGAGGCCGACCCATGCATTGGACGACCTAGCCTTGTGACGCCCTTTTTGTTTCTTTTCCCTCTCTTTCTGCACCAAACCAGCAAGCTTTCGACTTTCTCTCTCGATCCAAACCTCGTCCGATTCAAGGAACGAAAGCGGCATTGCAAAGAGGAGGCATAGACGTACGCGAGGAACCAAGTAACGCCCGTGTGCAAGTGTGGTAGGATGATTTTTTCTAAACTCTAAGAATCTGAATTTCATACTTTGTTCGAGTAATTCTTACCGGCATTCCACTTTAATTGTTCGATTTATTTTTCATAAAATAGTTCATTTTCCTAAACCAATTGCAACCATACTATTGTGGGGCAGAGGGGGACCCCACGCAACGGCCATGTCCATATGCTCATCCTATATCTTAATCTTCAGTACAATAACTATTAAGGTTTTTTGGCAGCATAACCTATTTGATATTAGACTTGAAAGTTTTTCGATCGGAATTGTATCTCATACATATGTCCTTAAGAGGATTTTGTGATAAGAAAACTGAAAACCTACTGAGAATATTTGTTAACTGTCATAATATCTTCAATTCTAAGAACCACACCCTAATCATTGTAGTCATGTATCACATATTAGGGTACTAAGCCCCTACTAAAACAAAGAACTTCTTCCGATGCTGCAATCGGTACGTGAAGCCTTATTAACGACAATGAATAATCACCAGGACCACTGATAACAATGATGTGCTTTACGTGACATATTTGATGGTGGTTAGACAAATGCTTCCCCTCTGGTAGGTTTATGCCTCGTATGTTATCATTGTGGTAGTATAGTTGGCTATGGTACTAATCTCTCAATCAAGAATCCGAGACTTGAATCACCCAAAATTAGTTTTCTAAAGTGCCACGAGATTGGAATATTCTTTTGACAACCGGCTTGCATTTTGTTTTGTGAGGATGTGCTACTTTGCTTGGAGGCGAGTTTAACGGGCTTGGACAGTTGAACCAAAACTATGTGGATACGCAATTACATTATAACTCCCTCCGTCCTGAAATACCTGTCACGTCTTAAAAAAGTGGGCACTATTATTATATAAAAATTGTAGGATTTTGAGTCTAATGGGCTTACACTCCAAGTTGTAGCTACAGATTTTGGTGAGGAAGTTAGACCCAAATTTCTTCACTTGTCATGTCTTTGAAGGCCTAATCAATATCATCTCATCACAACGTGGACAGATAAGGAGGAGATGCTATTCAGTACTCCTCACCGGCCATGTGAGACTAATCGGCGACACATTTGGAACACTTTCTAATTGTTTAACATTGGAGCTCACAAGTGTTCCTCGTGCATTGGCTGGAGCAGTGTTCCAGGTAGACAGGGAGCATGGAGTAATGTTGCGCTCCATTGTTACAGTGCGAAACAGCTGGAGCTTGATGTGCACAGACCTCCAGGATCGACGACTCCTGTAAAGTTGGCATTAAAGTGACTTGGGGTGGTCAGGGACACCCAATAATTTTTTTCCTGTCAATGGGGAGTAAAAGTGACGTGGATAAGGAGAAATAACCAGTTCCACCCACTGATTAACTAACTAATAAATAAGAAATTTTCCGTATCTTTCCGTCAATTGATACATTGCCCTACACTCACGCACTATACGCCAATGGAACTCGACCTTGGGGCCCTAACACAATTGGAGAGGTCCAACTGGTACAAAGTCAACCTTTTAGAAATGCACAAGTGCCTTCAGGAGGAGAGATCATAATAATATTTTTGATTTGCAAAAAGATCCTACTGAAAGCATCATTTCATTGAACACTCCTTTTATTCTTTAATTTGCTTCTCCTTTATTGTGACATCATAATGAGGATTGTTCAACTATCGCAGCAACAGAAAACCATTTCAACACGGCCCTTCCAATGTTCTATGCAATAACCTGTGGGATAGTTCTTTCCGTGGCAGCTTGCCACGCACTCTTTGGTATCACAGCTGTTTGCCGGTGATGGAGTGCATGAGGAATTTGTGTGTGCGCTAACCTTATCCACTGCAACTCATTGGAAAAAATCACATACCACACTGTATGTTAGCCTCAGTCACTAGATATATATATACCATTCAAAATCATAAAAAGAAGAGCATTTAGATTCCAAAGTACTTGACAAGGATCAAAATAGCTAATGCATACCTTGGAAGGATAAACCTATGAAGATCATCACCAAGAATGCCATGACAATTGGCTTCACAAAAGATGAGCGTGCCATTCTCACCACAATTTGATTGCAATGGCATGAAGTGTACGTAATTTCTAGTATCATGCCATTTTATAGGCCAAGACTGGGCGTAATAGAAGAATAGAAATATTTCTTTCCTTTTCTACCATCATTTTTTTATTGAGGGTCAATGTAGAAAGGTTATGATTGGTGTCACTACAAAATCCTCTAGATCTTTAGTCATAGGTCAACATTGTTTGGAAATCATGCATATGTCCACTCTGGTACTAAAAATAATACTACCTTCGTCCCACTTTAGTTGTCCAATTTGTTTTTCCAAAACGAGTTCATTCTGAAAAACAATGGGACTATACTACTGTCGGCCGGATGGAGTAGAACTACATATCCTTGTGCCCGCCCATAACCGCTTGATACATGCGAGCCACAGGTGAGGGGGCCTCATGTATAGAAGATGCCCATAGGCTTACCTTACCCCCCCCCCCCCCCCCCCACAGAGGGATGGCTTTCAATTATATTCTGCTGTAGTGCGCTCTCAGTGAGAAAATACTCCTTGATTTACAAAATTAAATTAAGGAGCATAATTTCAGTAGACTTTAGAAATAATTTTCGAGCCTTCTGTTGCATAAAAAGCTATTTAGACATAGATTTCTATGTATTTTATTAAAGTCAAGTCTCAGAAATCCTTCTACTAGGGGACTTCGTTGCAAGATAACCCATCTAACATCTTTGTTTACCATTTTCTTAACTTTGTCGTACACTCTTCAATTCATTAAACATATCCTAATGTGTGTAATGTAGCATATATATTAGGTCGCCAAAACCACTATTAGGCAGAGAGCTTCTTCTGATGTTGCAATCTTACAAAAGAAATGAATCCCTTATCGGTGGCAGTGTATAATAATCTCTGATAAAAATATAAAACAGTAAACAGAGAAGAACAATGGAGAAGAAAAGTTTGTCTTTTGTATTTGAAAGACTACGATTACATCAAACTTAATTTTACAGAACTATGGGATCGACAATATATAGAAGTAGAATGATAACTATAAATTGCAGTTTTCTACTGTTACAAAAGAGTGGAAACTGAAGAAGTCAATTGTCGAGTGGACGGCTGAACATGACTGGCTTATACCCTCCCGCAAGTTGAAGGTGGAATGAAGACCTGAAGCTTGTTTCTGAGACGACTGATTGTTGCCCAAGCTCTTTGTGAAGATGTCAGCCAGCTGATCTGATGATGGAATGTATTGGATCTTCAAAAAAATTTGGTGCAATCTTTCTCGGACAAAATGATGATCTAATTCCATATGTTTGCTGCGGCAATGAAGAATGGGATTGTTTGCAAGGTAAGTAGCACTTAAATTGTCGCAGTGAAGCACGGGGATGTCTAGTTGGGAAATGTCGATTTCACGTAGGAGAAACTCAATCCAAATAATATCAACACTGGTGGTTGCTGATGCACGATATTCTACTTTTGTGCTTGATCTCGAGATGATTGGCTGCTTTTTTGCTGTCCAAGAGAGTAGATTATGTTCGAGGAAAAGACATGAACCTGTTGTAGATTTTCTGTCATGTAGATCAGCAGCCCAGTCGGAGTCGGAGTAGGCTTAGTACATTAGGAAAAACTACTCGGACTAACCAATCGGGTGTTGGTGTGAAGGCCAGGACATTGCCTCAGGAACCCCCATTCTTGTTGGCACACACGCATGAGATTTTATCCTGATTTATCTTGGTTTGTGTGATGTGGGAGCCTTAAACTAGATCATGGTATTATATTCTAATTTCTTAAGCACGTATCTTCAGTAGCCATGCATGACTGTTTTGGAGGAAAAATATACCCCCTCGATCCCGAATCAAGTGTCCTATTTTGTTTTTCAAAATTGACTATGGGAGGAGATGCGCTATAAGATATTAATAATTTTGATAACGTGGATGCTAGGGTTGAGCAATTTCAACCAACTCTATTATCCACAAAACCAATAATTAAATCAGTATAGAAGCATAGGAAGGAGCGGCGGATTACTACCAAAAGGTTAACACCACAGAGAAAAGGATTTCTATTGCATTTCACATGGATTTGAATTAGAGGGTCTCTTCACCATGGACTCCACCAAGAACTTTCTTTCCAGCGGCCATGCAGCGGAAGTGATGGACTCCAAGCAGACTTGCTGAGCACCTGGAGGGATTTTAGGCTTGTACTTAAGTAGCTTGGCGTATTCATTCAACAGATGCAGCATGTAATCGTAAACATAATCCATCGTCACCTCCTGCTGAATGAATGTGCTTGCTGCCTTCCCAATTGATTGAGCCTGAACAATCCAAAAGTATAATTGATACAAAAATGAAAATATTCAACACTAATGCATAACAAGCAACTAAGGTCTTGAAGGTTGAACACATAATATAATTCCTATGTTTTTCATGATTTTCTGAGAAAGAACAATGGCAACTTTTTTTTGGGAAGACAGTTGCACGATGCTTTTGGTGTTATGGGAATTATTCGGTTAGTGTTGAGTATATAAGTTACAAACGGTAGATGATTCGTCTACAAACTGCATGGGTCGAACTATTAGGCACAATGTGGTTTGTTAATTTGTCAACTAATACTCCCTACATCCCATTTAGTAGTCCAATTAAATATCTCAAAATGAACTAAAATCAGTCAAACTTGAAAAACTAAAAGGGACTATTGCCGTGGGATGGAGGGTGTAAGAGATAATTAAGGTAGTTAATTACATACCTGTTGTTGGTGGCTGTTTCCCCAGTCCACAGCATATTTGATGGAGCTGCAGTCATTATTACCAGCTCTCACAGGCCAATAATGCTGCATTGGCATGAGTCCTCTAGTAAAGAAGTCATGGTACTTTGGTTCAAGGAGCAATGCCATAGAATCACAAGCCAGAACATATTTTTGACTCACAGACCAGGCATTGCCTTCCACGTAAATTTTGTACCTGAATTTGATTTGTCACCAAGAGGAGAATTAAAAAGGATTGTTTTATATCACTAATACTAGTATTTGATATTGATCACCATCAATAATTAATCGACCTATAGGTGCATTGGTTTGCCAAATTGGTATCCTTAAACCCTCTTCTAATCTCAGAGTCCCAATCCTACAAAACTGAAATCTTGTTAGCAATTGCAAAATACAATTCACCTGAAACAAATTATCCCTTTTTCTTGTTTACTTAATTGGGTTTTATATCTTGATGAAGTGGATCTGTTTTTCTTTTCACAAAATGAGTAAAAATAAGTGGTCATATATCAAAATACATTCATTTGACTTGAGGACTTTGCCATTCACAAGCATGGAAGATTCCAAATCAAGGAATTTGGCATTTCCTTCTCAACCTATTTTCATCATCGTCATCATCATCATCATCATCATACGCCTTACCTATCAAGGTAAATAACATAAATTCCAAAGCATTTTTTACTCTTCACAGTTATTAGAATCAAAATAACGGTACAGAACCAACAGTGACTAGTTTTTCATGCCATATTCCCTTGCTGACATAGCCCTTTTAAAAGAAGACACTGAGGCAAGTTCATCATAATCATCTTCCAGATAAACCTTCCAAATCGTATGGGTTAGCTCCATGAGGTAAAGGTTCGACATGAAAGATTGGTATCTCATCTTCCATCACAAAGCTCGTAAGCTTGCTACAATCCACCAACTTGGATGATACATACAATGAAATATCTTTTTGCATATCCAAGTTCTAGGAGTTTTTAAAGTTGACTCTTGCCATTTTCAAAATAAATTGTAGATTTAAGTTTTAACTAAGCAATTGAGATCATAGTTTACTATCTTCTAACTAGTACTTACATATATTGTCTTTTCATGTAAGAGAAACCTTTGTATTTATGAGCAGTTTTAATTTGGTGCATGCATTATTGCTGCTTTTAAGATGATAATAAAGTAATTATAAAGCAATATTTCATTGTGGTAATATCAATGATTTTATTGAGACATGTTCAGTATCTTTGTTTTCAAGTCTTAGGCATGTTGATGAATTTAAACACAATTAATACCTAGTGGAAAGCTGGTACAAAATTCAACGGATAAATTAAATGAAAATCAAGAAAATTGGTAAGTACCAGAGCATAAACCCGAGCCTTCCAGTCTTTCGTTACGGTCACATTGCATTTGAGGAGTCCAGATCTCCTAGGATTCCCCTGAGGGTTTCCTTTCCAAAATGCATAAGGCTCTCTGTCGATCCATTTTAGCTTTCCATTTCCTTCCTTTAGTTCCTTCAAGAGGGACTCCCATGGTTTGATATTAATTTCGGGCCTGAAAGGTAGTAGACTAACTATTAGAAAACAGCCTTATATTCATCAATCAAACATCTATGAGATTGTCCTTTTCTTAAGTTTTTATACCATTTAAATTATTGTTCTCTCTAGCATGGTGATCCTTCATGTACTTTGTAGCTATGGAAAAACCGAGAAAAGAAAAACAGTAGAATTTACCAGCCCCAAAAAGACCAATCAGGAAAAACAAGGTCTAGTGCTCCAATGCGTCTGCTGTATCCAAATACTGGTGGCGGGTGTTTCCTTTCTATTATCATAGGCTTGTCCTCGCAGTTAAACATGAGATCTAAGTCTTGCAATTGGCCAGGATAATGCCGAAGAAGTTGTAGGATACCCCATATTGTGAATACATCCCTTGTTTGGTAAGCATTTTTGTACCTCTCGATATATATGCTGCCTGAAAAAACCATTTTTAACCATATGAGGTTCAAAACAGGTATTGATACAAAATATAATTAACTTCAGTTGAAGTAGGATTCTTGTAAGCATCATAAAAATGGTTGTCAGTGCAATGCCTAATATAAAATATGCATAGGAGTTGAGCTTACTATGAAAAAGCTTGCAAGAAGTTAAAGCCAAAACATTGGAATTAAGGGCACACATGTAAATCAACTGATGAAAACCTGGTGAAGATCACATTGGCAATGGAGAGCATACAATTTTTTAGAAAAGGCAATAATCATATAGCGAAAGGGGAGGCCTTAGTGGTTGTACAGAAATAAAATAACAACCTATACTCCCTCCGCCCAATAAAGCATGTCTGCATTTGAAAAATATGAAGCCAGCATTAGATGGCATGATATGAGGCTGATCATGAACGTACAGGTGCTAGACATCTTGCAAGCCAATTGGTTTGAGTACTAAATTGATGCAAGATGCATTGGCAATGTGAGGAACTGATTCTTTGATATAGCTTCTAGTGGTTGAAACTTTGTCATATCACTTACTAGGCAAGAAGGTAAATGATGAACTACCTTTATCTCTAGTAAGTAGCCAACATATGTGCATTTGGAATGTGAAAATTTGGGCCTTTCAGCTTGAAAAATGGGTCTTTCAGGCTTGAAAAAACGTGAAAATTGTTTGGATGCTGAAAGGTGACAAATGTGTATGTGAAATGAATCTTTCACAATTTATCAACTTTCAGCCTGAAAAAATCACAAATGTGAAATACGCAAATGTGAGCATCAGTACTAAAAGGTTTTTTCACATATGAAAGTTGTTTACAACCAAACACTTTTCACCCAGTCTTCATTTCGAGTTCAAAATTTTCATCAATGAAAGGAATATTTCACAAACCCATTTTAGCTTCCAAACGCACTAGTTTGAAACAGTTGCATGTGGTTGTGTGGTTGTACGAAACCAATTTCTTTAATGATTTTCAAAACGGCTAGCAAACTCCTTTATTATTGGATGATCATGACTATACAAGTGGTAGACACCTATAAAATTAAGTAGACATGTATGTTACTCTATATGGCAAGGAAAATAATACATGAATTCGATTCTTTGTGCTGAACCAAGAAATTGTGGAAGTAATCAATGCGTAAAAGCTCAAAAGGAGGGAGCATGTAAATACAACAACTTTTGGTGACGTATATGTGTAGTATAAGCAAGCTGATGTGCATGTCTCTCTTTTTTTGTAATGATATTTGTTACACACTCCCTCCGTCCTGAAATTGATGCCACACCCTTAAAAAGTGGGTAGTGTTATTAACACTAACCGCTTTTTTAGGATGGGGCATCTATTTCAGGACAGAGGGAGTATTAGCCAAAACTTTAACTAGTATAAGTTCATTTATCCGCCATGATTCATCTTTCAACAATTGTATCTTATGGATAAAAGGACTAAAGTGCAAGAACATTCCTCACCATTTAAGATTATCAAGCGAAAATGTGCATATGGTTTTGCGCTTTCCACCATGTTGATGGAGATCCCAGAGCTTGTCCATGGCCTTAGATCTTCATACATCCAACGGAAATATGCAGGGCAACTATCCCGGTTTATAAGGTTTTTCATTCTTCCACTGGAACTATAAGTGGGATTTTCATCTACTGGACAACTGTTTGTCAAGTTTCCAAATTTGCCATCAAGGATAGTTCTGTCTTTATGCTTTTGAGAGGTTATGATAATTAATCTTTGTGTCACCCAGTTAGGCTGCATATTTACATCTGAGGTTGTAAGAAACCATTCAAGTGAAAATTGACAAAACATTCATTCTTTCCCTTTAGCAATTATACTCTTCTATTAGCATCTAAATTGCTAGTTAATTACTTTTCATCAAAAGAGGAGAAATTTCTTTTTCAAAGACCATCTTAGGGAAATAAGAATGAAAAGAGGATCAGTCACATACTGTGCCACTCCAATATGCGGATATGAGAGCGCAAGCAACCAGAATGATAACTACAGAGATAGCTGTCTGAGTAGATTGACAATTTCTTCCAAAATTTTGGATAAAGCTCACCATCATTTCACTAAGGGAAAAGGAAAAATTAGATTAGTGATAACGAGATCTGAGATATATGGTAAGGCTATCTTCCCAAATCAACATCTTTGTCTTATAGTCACATTCATTATTCTAAAGACCCTAGGTTACAACATACTAGTGATTTATAAAGATCACTCTTTAGCTTCATTTATTGTAGTTTGCATGATGTCTTTGACAAATATCGCGAGTCTACTGCCTAAACAAAAAGTTTTGGGCATCAACAATTGTACCATACCTTTATACACTGAGTTCAATCTGGCTAAAAGGTGTGCGAAGGACTAGATATTTAGAAAGAAATTGCAACCATCATATGTAAATTTTTTGGTAAAATTAAGGGAATTTTTTCACATTGCTTACAATTGTGATTACTCAAAATGTTTGTTAAAAGTCTTAGAATATACAATAAATGAATAAAGATTTTCGTTTCTTAACCGCTTGAGCTTTTGGGAAACTTAGTTATCTAACATGGTATAAGAGCTTTAGGTTGTGGAAGGTCCTAAGTTCTAATCTCATTGGAGGCATTTATATTCCATTCTGTTCCACGTGTCGTGCTTTGAAGACGCTTACACATGAGCGGAGATGTTATAATATACAATAAATAAGTAAATATTTCTGTTTCCTGAAACTTGGTTATCTAACAAAAAGTGGCTCATCAAGTATAAACTTATGCATAGAATCTCCAGTTCAGGTATTATATAAAATAAGGTAGGTTCAGATGAAACATGGAATGAACACGTCGATGGACTCGCCACATGAAGGCGTAGGGCCTATTTGGTATGGGGTTGTTCACAGGACCTACTCATCTTGGATCGACGAGTGACAAATGATGGCTAGATAACTATAGTATAAGTAGGAAAACACTATAACTGGCTTGGTTTAGTAACTCCTGGAAAAGAGTTAATTGTGGATTTTTAGATATTAATTAGCTTTTCTTTCCCTTTTAGCTTTCAGTCAGGCCTTGCAATAGTATCCTATATTCATTTCTGGTTGGTGATTTTTTGAGAGGGTAAGACCGATGTTCCTAACGTTTTTTGTATTTCCATAAGTTTTACTGTTAATCAAAGTATAGTAGGGGTTCCAGACAATAACATGGGATAGAGCAAGTACATTTGCTTTGGCGTAGATGTTATCCGTCATCAGATTGTAATCTGATGATGCACACCACAAAAGATGCCGGGTAGGATCTCAATACTCACCACACCCTTTATTGTGTTCCCATCCTCTTAATTGCATAATCCATCCTCTTTTATCTTACCGCCTATTTAGTGGAATCACCTGTAGTCCTTGACATTGTACAACTCCCTATGACACAGCTTTGTAAGTGCCCATAGCCAGTACCATAAGAACTAACAAGATATTATTAGGTTCTCTTCCCTCTTTCCCACTTTGATAGTTTTATTAGTTTAAAAATATAAATTTAAGGAGCGTGAAAGCTCCTTACACTAGAAAATGACAAAACTCCGAGTAAAGTAACCTTTTCAGGGCCATTTATACAAAAAAAAAACTTTCTTAGGGCACACAAATAGTAAAATTTTCACATATCTGGCAATTTAGAATGCCATGCCATAGTAAAAGGTTTCTAGTTGGTAGGAGAATGGGAAATGATCAGCATATCGGGAGAAATCTATTTTCAAAAAAAAGAAAATTAGAGTGTGATGGATGGTGTAATATTTATGATTCTGTTCATCTTTACCTAATTCACAAAGTTTAGATTTTCTTTTTTTACCAAAGTCACAAGGTAATAACATTATTTATGCCACAATGCACCATAGAGTGTTTCACCATATATAAAACAAACAAAAGAAATTCAAATCCAAACTGTATACTCCCTCTGTCTTGTTTTAATAGCTCCATCTGAAAAATTGTTTATTTTTATTGGATGGTGGAAACCCCAACTAATGGGGGAAAGAAGAGGTTCAAAATCCATTTACATTGACCAGATGAAGCATCTAAAATGGGACTGTCTTTTTCTGTTGGAGCTATTAAAACAGGATGAAACGACTAGATCACTGGCCTCATTTGTCACGAGCGCAGACTGGAATACCACTACAATTGGTTTCACTACGGGTGATATTGCAGTAGCCTGAAGCACGGGTAGTTTCCAGTTTTATGCCATTTTATAGGTAGGTGCACCTTCTAACGTATAATAAAGCATAGAATTTCTTTCCTTTCGTGCCACCAATTTTGATTCATGGTCATGTAAACATTTTATGACTGGTGTCACTACAAAATCCTACAGATCTTAGCCATTGTTGAAGATTATCAACATTGGGGAGTGTCAATATGGAAAAAATTAAGCCATGTAGTTCCACCAAACTTTGAATAGAGCAAAAATTGAATACTAATTGGACAGGGCATGCATGGAATGAGCGGAGATGCTACATTACGCGGAAACTTGGTAGAGGAATTACAGAAGTTGTCTCTTACTGTGGATCAGAGGAATGCTTCTTGGTAAAAAGTTCTTGTTATGTTCCAGCCTGAAAGGCTGCGCATCTTTGGCCCTGCCCGGTTATGATATGAGTAGGGAGTCAATTATCACTCCCTCTGTTCAAAAAATCATAACAGCATTTAAAAATTTAAGGATCCATTATTAGGTGACTGAATTTACTCTACAGGCCAATAGATCCTCATGGATGTGCATGTGCAAGTGGAGGCTTTAAATATGGTGGGGCCCACATACCAATAAATTTAACTCATTTTCCAATGCAACCAGGCTTTTTAGACTGAGAGATTATTTCATGTCATTTAGGGAGTCAGGTTATTTGTCTTTGTTAATGTAATGGCGCTATGTTTAGTTATTGAGGCTCATTATCACTGAAAGGGGAAGATAATTGTCATATCTCTTATAGCTGTCTCCAGATGAGGGATGTTTACAACTAGTCTAGCTGAAAAGGTGGCACCTTTGGCTTTGTCGCGGCCAGCTAAAGAGCAAGAAGGAAATGTAGAAGAGGAGGATGGCAGCCAACAAGACTGCCAAAGGTTCGCTGCCATCGGATCATTGATGGAAGAATAGAGAGTGTTTTAGGGTGTTGGGGATGGTGAGAAAATTAGTGAGGGGTAGGATGGGATAGAATCAATAAAAATAGATGTGGGATGGCAGGGTAAATGGGAGAAGTTATTGGTAAAGATGTGGTTGGAAAAAATCTTTCAACAATGCCACACATGAGGAGTCACCTGACTGGGGCGTGCCGGTGATAGTGCACTAGGAGCGGATCTGGAGAAGTTACAAGCTGGGATTAAGCCCATGGAAATATAATGCAGAACACGAGTGGCCGAACACCACTTGGGCCTGAGTGCTAACATGGTAGCCATGTCTGCAAGTCATGTGCGAAACTGACAGAATCGTTCTATGATTGAACAAGATCAGCAAGCCAATCCAAGAAATAAATAAAAAGGAACGAACAAGTCAATAAATCCAGCTGGGTGGGACGATGGTGGGGATATGTGATGGACAAGGCCAATTATCTCTCTACCGTCCCATATTGATTGTTACATTTAACAAAATTGAATATCTAAAGAAAGCCAATTTCTTAACCTTGTATACCATCCACTAACTCTTTCAGTCATGTTGGTTACAGGCCATTATAGCCTCCCCGAGCTCGAGTTCATTTTAAAAAAAAAACAAATAGAACACTTAAATTGGGACAGAGATAGTACTAACCTTTTACTTTCCCAACATGACGGCTTGGAAGGAAAAATAAGAGAATTATATGGAAGGAGGACAGACACAGGCTCTCCTATGAAGATGATTATAATATGCTTTAAATTGCTAAAGATGATCTGCAGGAACACAAGCAGAAACAATGATATCAAGAGAAGGTTAATTAGGAGCTAGGATCTGAAGTAGAGCTCTAAATTTCCTGCTCAAAGAAGAACGAACAGAGCACAAACATATAACAGAGAATATTGCTTCATATAGCAACAGAAGCAAATCTTTCACGCAAGGAATATCGTGTAATATTGTCTAACACTACTACTACTGTCAGAAATAGAACTCTATTTTATTGAAGATAAACAAACACAATATACCTCTGTAGATTATTCTTCAATTTAGCTAGCCAAACATACCTGTTATGGAAGGAGCTAAAGGTTTGTTACTTGAAGAGATTATTCTTCAATTTGAAAGGAAATCAAGGACTGAGAACTTAAAGGTCCAAGGATTTGTAACTTAAACAATCACTGAAGAAGCGGAGAGGAAATAAGAGATGATGGTTTGGAGATGATGATGATGGTGCTGGGATATTTTTGACGGACCAGGCTTACAGTATATCTTCAGAATAAAGAATAGTGGGTGAATGAAGAAAGTGCAACGAAATTTCTAGTTTAATATTGAAGTCAATGTAACAAGCACATGGTCAAAGTTGCCATTATCTTCTTTGTTTAATCTATCTAATGTCTTCACATAATTATACAGTAGTTCAAGTAATTAAGTACTGTGATTTGCTATATTGAAAAAGAACATTAAAAACAGATTACAAACATAAAGGAGGGGATCAGCTGCAGTGAAGGTGCAGATTATTGGTTTTATTTCTGCGTCGCTGCAAATATTGAAATTCAAATGCATGTTAGATCATAATATAAATATAACATAAGTAGAAGAAAATGCAAATAATTTTTTTTTAAATGCAAAACATGTAGTCCTTGATTGGTATTATAGCATCAAATAAGTATAACATAATTATGAATCTAGTCTTGAGGCGGGATCCAGTGTCTCAGAGGTCGCCTGCCCTTCCAGTCGGGTCCTAAGGACTTGGACACCCCTCATTGCTAAAATAAAAAAAAGGGAAAGAGATATGTCTTTGGGTTTGTATACTGACGGAATTAGTCTAATGACTGAACCATTTATTATGTTAGTCAGAAAGAGAGAAAAATAAGTGAACGCATAGTAGATTGAAGCAGTCAAAAGCTCAAGATGTGACCCAAAAACAAAAGGCAAAGTGCTCAATAAAAGACCAGAAAGCAAATCAAAAATTGCTAGAATACGCAACGATTCTATTGGAAATTTGCTAAAATAAGATGACCAGATCCATAGTACACCGCTGGGTAGGGGACCATAGTGGGATATGTTATGGACAAGGCTTATGTCTCTACCGCCCGATATTGATTGTCTACAGTTTTCAAAATGGAATATTTAAAGAGAGGCAATTTTTTAACCTTTTATGCCATCCACTAGCCCTTTTAATCATGTTGCCTGTTGGCCACTACAGCCTCCCCTAGCTAGACTTAATTTTCGAATAGAACCCAAGTAGTTGGGCTGCACAAAAACTCCGGAACCGACCTAACCCGGATAGAACCGACCCGAGATTAACCCCGGTCAGGTTGGGTTGGGTTGGGTCAGGTCGGGTCGGGTCGGTTCTAAAGTTTTAAAACCCGGGTTCTATCTCGGGTCGGGTTGGGTTTTGCTTTAAAATACCCAAGAACCAACCCGACCCGAGATATACCATTTAAATCAATTTTTATAATATATATATATATATATTTATTATTATATAAATTATTTTATTAAAAAAAATTATAATTATATTAATTATTTTATTAAATTCTCGGGTTTTATCTCGGGTTCTCGGGTAGGGTCGGGTATTATGGGTTTTATCTCGGATCCGGGTCGGGTTTAGAATTCCCGGATCCTATCTCGGGTAGGGTCGGGTGACCCATGATGCAGCCCTACCAAGTAAGACACTTAAATTGGGCAACATGCAATACTAAATTTTTCTTATAGTAACGTTGTAATTGACCTTTTGGTTATCAATTCTTCTTACCCATTAACTAGCTCTGAGGCCCGACTCGGTCTGAGTGAAAAAGACGATTGTATTGTAGTTAAGATTTAAATAAATATCTGTCATTCTGGAGAACGTTTCAATCTCTAATCATCAAACTAGCCCACCCCACCGTCAAGCCAGCCTGCAAAGGCGGTGGATGTCCACTGCCTGAAAATACACACGGGTGTTGAGCCAAGATGCACTTAACCCTTATGTCTTACGAAAATTAGCACATAACCTCTAAGGTTAAGTGATCCAACTGAAAAGTAATTTTTAAGACAATTTTACCATTGCCTTCTTCATGTGGCCCATACAAGCGAAAGATTCTGTTTGACTATGGCATTTTTTCAACTTTTTTTTTTGCATTAGAAATTAGTAATCTCTAATACTCTTTTATACTACCTCCATCCAAAAAATTCTGGTCTCATTTGGAAAAAAACCAAGTCCATAATTCCAAAAACCAAGTCCATAAATAAATGTCCCTCACACCCAAAAACACGGAAGTTGTTCTTGTTTTAATTAATCTCTTAATTTTACTCGCAAGTGTACAAACCGTATTTGAGTATAGTCGCACAATTTTAAGAGGTCGAACCCATAGGGACTTGTATGGTAGAAATCTAATCGAATCCTAACTAAACCCTTGAACTAAGTATGAAATTTGTAGAAATTGATTAATTAACTGTTAAGCATGAAAAATACACATTTTTATATGCCTTTTTACCTATTCGTTAGTTGTGTTTTCTGATTAAAACGAGGAATAAAGTGAATTTTGGTAATTTTCTAAGTAATTAGGAATTAATTAAATAAGGCTCGCTAAATTGCTCAATTTAGCATTGTTCCGTAATTTTATAAATATTTGGTGCGTCTAATTTGGGACATGTTTTATTTTGTATAGGTTCACGTGCTCGTACTGCTGAACAGCCAAAAGTGAAGCCGTTAGACGGGTTTTGAAATGCCAAAGCGACCCAAGATTTGAGATCACGCGCAGAGAAGATCTGGACCGTTGATGTTCACTGATGAAGAAGACGGGGGTGGAATTAAATGAGGAGCATTCAGATTGATCCGACGAATGAGATTGCTTCGACGGGTTTAATTGGAAGAAAAGAAAAAAAAAAGAAAAGAAAGAAATCCGGACCGGTTCAATGGTCCGGTTCATTGAAAAAAAAAATAATAAAAACAGAACCCGAGCCAAAAGCTCGGGTGTTCTGTTCAGTCGGGACAGAGCCGCTCGAGCTCTGTTCGAGCGGAAGACAGCGGCAACCAGAGCGGCCGACGGCTGGGTCCCGGTGGTGTCCGCCGACGGCAATGAAGGAGGTTGATGACGACGGCGGCAGTCCCCGGCAGCGGCGCCAAAAACTTGTTGTTGTTTTAATTAGTCTCCTAATTTTACTCGCAAGTGTACGAATCGGATTTGCAGTATAATCGCACAATTTTACGAGGTCGAACCCACAGGGACTTGTGTTTTTGGAATTCTAATTCGAAGATCAGATTATTACCCTTGTTGAAAAATTAAATTGATTTGATCCACTACAACTACGACTAATCTAAGGCTCAATGCAATTAAATAGCTTTAACTAAGAAATTAATCTAAACGTAATTAAATAATCTATGAAAAAGAAACTAATTGACAAATAAAAATTGAAACTTTAATCAAGAATTTAAAACTCTAGGGCATAAGAATCAGCACATGACAATCATAGGAATATTTCTTTTAAAATCAGCAATTGTTTTCACGATTATCTCGTAGAGAATTGGAATTCAATCTATTCTCCTACGGAAAATTTCAGCATTAAAGCATATAGATTTTTAAATAGGATTTTGCATTCTCTTGCATATCAACAGATGAGATTCAAATCATTAGCTGTATCCATTATACGATGAATCACAGGTAATACCCAAATATCATATTCAACATATAATCCAATGCAATTAATTTGAGAATAGCAATCGTTAAAACGCATTAATTTAGACAAAACAATTGCATCGCATAAACACTATTCCTACAACTAATCATGGCTTCATCTCAGCCCTAGACAGGGATTTAGCTACTCATGCTATAGTTGGGAAATCACTGACTTTATGGAAGATGAAAATGAAAAATTTTATGAGAGTTGGGAAAGATTTAAAGACCTTTTACTAAAATGTCCACATCATGGGTTTGAAACATGGAGGTTAATACAACACTTTTACAATGGCTTAACTCAAACACACCGCAACATGATTGAATCAATGAATGGCGGTGCTTTCTTAGACTTAGGAGGTGAAGCTGCTTATAACTTCTTAGAGCGATTAGCTGAAAGGTCCCAACAGTGGGATTTTGCAGGTCATAGGGAGAGACAACATCAAGCTCCTAAGAAGGGAGGTCTCTACGAGATTAAAGAGGACGTAGATGTTAAGGTCAAACTCGATGCGCTAACCAAGAAAATAGATGCCCTGAGTTTGAACCGAAGCATCAATGCCCTCAACATGAATGAAGCATGCTCTGTGTGTGCTAGCCCGATGCATACATCTCTGAACTGTCCCTCCATGAATACTTATCCAGAGTGTTATGCAGAACAAGTCAATGTTCTAAACAATTATGGGAAGCCGACAGGCAATCCTTTCTCTGAAACTTACAATTCAAGTTGGAGAAATCATCCAAATTTCTCCTGGAGACAAAGTCAACCACCTATGAATGTAGGTGGGCAGCCTATGCAACCTATGCATAATCAGTTTAGGCAGAATAACCCACCTTATCCAGCTTTGTCTCAACCTCCTACCCAATATCAACAACCTGTCACTCAATCTCAGGGTCTTGCACAAAAACAGTCCTCGTTAGAGGACACTCTCAAATCTTTCATCCAATCTACAAGCCAAGTCATTCAGTCAACTAACCAAGCTATGCTTGAAATGAAAAACTCTACACACATGAATACTCAAGCAATTGCCAAGTTAGAGACTCAAGTTGGTCAATTGGCTACTCAATTAGCAGAAAGAGAGAGAGGGAGATTCCCTAGTCAACCTGTGCCTAACCAGAAGGGCCAATTTTCTATTGGTAGTAGCTCTAATTCTTCACAGAATGAGGAACATGTTCAATCAGTCATTACCCTTAGGTCTGGGAAGCAAATTGATAATAAAATTGAAACTCCTGAAAAAGAAGAAAGTGAGAACACTAAGACTGAAATAGAGACTAAAGATTCTTCTCCAACTGTCGACAGTGATTCTCCACCTAGGAATTTTGTACCTAGGGCACCTTATCCGCAAAGACTAGTCAATCCTAAAAAAGGTGCACAATATGGAGATATTCTAGAAGTGTTTAAACAAGTGCAAATAAACATTCCTTTTCTAGACGCAATCCAACAAGTGCCTTCATATGCAAAATTTTTGAAAGATCTAGTCTCTGTCAAAAAGAAAAATAATGTTCCTAAAAAGGCGTTTCTAGCAGAACAAGTCAGCTCTGTCATTCAATGTAAATTTCCTATCAAATATAAGGACCCTGGTTGTCCCACAATTTCATGCATGATAGGGAAACATCAGATTGAGCGAGCCTTGTTAGATCTGGGGGCAAGTGTGAATTTATTGCCTTACTCTGTGTATGTGCAATTAGGTCTGGGAGAGCTAAAACCCACGACAATGACACTTCAATTAGCTGACCGTTCGGTTAAAATTCCTCGAGGTGTTGTTGAAGATGTTTTGATAAAGGTTGATACATTTTATTTCCCTGTGGACTTTGTTGTCCTTGATACTCAACCTGTTCCGAACATGAGTGGGCAAATACCTGTCATTTTGGGTCGTCCATTTCTAGCTACATCTAATGCTATCATTAACTGCAGAAATGGAGTGATGCAAATTTCTTTTGGGAATATGAAGGTGGAATTGAACATTTTTGACATCAGTAAACAACCACCTGACATGGATGATGTGAATGAAATAAACCTGATTGAAACACTTATCCATGAAACATTTCTTCAAACACATTCCCAAGATCCTTTAGAGGCCTGCTTAACACATTTTGGTTGTGAATTTGATATCGATCAATCAATTGAACAAGTAAACTCATTGCTTGAGTCTGTACCTCTGATGAGTACTGAACGGTGGCAACCAAAAGTGGAACCTCTTGCCTTATCATCATCACCAGTAGTTCCATCTAGTGTTGAGCCACCTAAATTAGACCTGAAACCACTGCCTGATACTCTTAAATATGCTTATTTAGGTCCTGCTGAGTCCTTACCTGTCATTATTGCAGCTGACCTAGATGTGGCTCAAGAGCATAAACTACTTGATGTTCTTGTAAAGCACAAAGAAGCCATAGGGTGGACCATTGCAGATATTAAAGGCATCAGTCCCTCTATTGTTATGCATAGAATTCATCTGGAGGATGATGCCAAGCCCTCTCGTGAATCTCAAAGGCGTCTTAACCCTGTAATGCAAGAAGTTGTTCGAGCTGAAATCCTTAAACTTTTAGATGTAGGAGTTATCTACCCAATCTCTGATAGTAAATGGGTAAGTCCTGTTCAAGTTGTGCCGAAAAAGTCTGGCATAACTGTAGTGAAAAACGATGCTGATGAGTTAGTGCCAACTCGAGTTCAAACGGGTTGGCGTGTCTGTATTGATTATAGGAAGTTGAATGCTTTGACAAGAAAAGATCATTTTCCCCTTCCTTTCATTGACCAAATGCTGGAAAGGTTAGCGGGACATGAATATTATTGCTTCCTTGATGGTTATTCTGGTTATAACCAAATTCCCATAGCCCCTGAAGACCAAGAAAAGACCACTTTTACGTGTCCTTTTGGTACCTTTGCCTACCGTCGCATGCCCTTTGGCCTATGCAATGCACCTGCTACCTTTCAAAGGTGCATGTTGAGCATTTTCTCTGACATGGTAGAGCGATTTTTAGAGGTATTCATGGACGATTTTTCTGTCTTTGGGTCCAATTTTGATGAATGTCTGCACCATCTATCTTTAGTGTTAGTGAGGTGTAAAGAGAAGAATCTGGTGCTTAACTGGGAGAAATGTCATTTTATGGTTCAAAAAGGAATTGTTCTTGGGCATATTATATCTAATAAAGGCATTGAAGTTGATAAAGCTAAAGTTGATTTGATTTCACATCTTCCACCACCACGAACTGTGAAAGAAATCAGATCATTTTTAGGCCATGCTGGATTTTACAGACGATTCATTAAAGACTTTAGTAAAATTTCAAGACCTTTGTGTAATCTTCTTGCAAAAGATACACCATTTGTCTTTGATGATGCTTGTAATAATGCCTTTCAGAAACTCAAATCAGTGTTAACATCTGCACCTATTATTCGGCCACCTGATTGGAGCCTACCTTTTGAGATAATGTGTGATGCCTCTGATTATGCTATTGGTGCTGTGTTGGGGCAGCGAATTAATAAACTTCCCCATGTGATTTACTATGCCAGTAAAACATTGAATGATGCTCAACTTAATTATTCTACAACTGAAAAAGAATTGCTGGCAGTAGTCTTTGCTCTAGATAAGTTTCGGTCTTACTTATTGGGATCGAAGGTCTATATCTATTCGGATCATGCTGCATTGAAGTATCTTTTATCTAAAAAAGATGCTAAACCTCGTCTTCTCCGATGGATATTATTGCTACAGGAATTTGATATTGAAATTCGGGATAAGAAAGGTTCCGAAAATGTTGTAGCAGACCACTTATCTAGGTTGATAGTTGATTTTACTGATGAATCATTGCCCATAACTGAATCTTTTCCTGATGAACAATTACTTGTAGTGTCCCAGTTGCCTTGCAAAGATTAATAGCTGTGTCTGGCTGAAGACGTAAAACTTAGCGCTACTGGGAGGCAACCCAAGTTTTTAGAATTTCTATTTTTGTGCTTATTTCTTATTCTGTTATTCTTGTGCTTCACTTGTTCTTTTCATGTTGATAGATGCCATAGCGTTTCAGTGGAGTGCAGGTACTATCTTTCCTTCCCTCGTCTATTTATTTTCCTCAGTATTTATTTCATATCTTTTTACATTGAGGACAATGTTTCATGCAGGTTTGGGGGTATAGGAAGATATTTGTTTAGGATATCCTAAGTTATTTTCTTGCTTGTTTTGAATTTTTCATTAAAAAAAAAAAAATTAGATTTTAGGTTGTTTGTTAGTATTTTTATAGGTTTTGGTAGTTTATCCCTTCGTGATGCATACTTCAATTTTTAAGAGATTAATTTACATTGGAAGTGTGAGTAAGTATACTGGAGGATAGAGTCACTTAACTGAGAAATAGCATTCTGTTACAATCCTCTTGGATCAAGTGCTTGAGCTAATAAAATTCACTCACACACACCAGTTACATAAAGTAATACCTTCTAGAGATTTGTTGAATATTAATCTTCAGTGGGATGTCTTTAGTCAGAGTCATTGGATGATGTGTGGTTGTCTGTTGAGCTTAAACGATCATGATAGACCATTTACTTGGCTATGGCAAGGGCTTGGAACCGGAAATAGGTTGAGAGTATAATACAGCCTGGACGGAATAAAGATGTGCTTGAAAATATATATGCTGAAAAAAAAATGAATGAAAATATGGAAATGAAAATAAAGAAAAGGGGCTGCTTGACTATTATAGGATTAACTTAGGCTGATGCTCAGGTCCGAAGTGGTCCATCTTAAAACCTAATGCCCTAAGCCAACTGGCTGGGAGTCATTGGCCTGAGTCATTGCTAAACCTAAGCATCTTGAAGTCAGGCCTTACACAGTCCTAATGAAAAAAAAAAAAAAAAAAAAGTCTGTGGTGTATTATCCTCTCAAATCTAGAATGTTGGACCCGAAGGAGGCGCGCAAGCATCTGTGCTATCATGAACCTAAAGATTACGATGGCCATGTAGATTCTGATGTTCTTTGGTTAATGGGTAACACTGGATCTGTGTGAAACAGAGATTTAGAGTGTATTGCTACAATGTTCTACACTTTCTATTATTTAAAGTATCATGTTATATCATATTGAGCAGAAATTTCCAAGATGAAGGTGTAGAATAAAACCACTTACTTGAGCGCTTCTATATTCTAGTTGATTATAAATGCAAGTACGTGTGGTTAGTTTTCTTAAGTATTGCAGTGTGTATTTGAAGGGATAATAGGTTTTGTGTTTTGAAGTGTTTAGTTGACTTCTTTCTCATTTAGATAAAGAGTAAGGTTAATTTTATAAATACATGTTTGTGGGTAGCATGGCTGCAAACCCTCACGAGACTTCACTCGTCCAGCCAGGGACACCTGGGGGTTTAAAAGGCTTGTTGCATATGCTAAATGCAATCGTGATTCCCTACGACAGTGGCATTTATTTTTGAGTAGTTTTATTATTTTTCTTTTTGTGTTTTGCTTGAGGACTAACAAAATCTAGGTTTGGGGGTATTTGTTAAGCATGAAAAATACACATTTTTATATGCCTTTTTACATATTCGTTAGTTGTGTTTTCTGATTAAAACGAGGAATAAAGTGAATTTTGGTAATTTTCTAAGTAATTAGGAATTAATTAAATAAGGCTCGCTAAATTGCTCAATTTAGCATTGTTCCGTAATTTTATAAATATTTGGTGCGTCTAATTTGGGACATGTTTTATTTTGTATAGGTTCACGTGCTCGTACTGCTGAACAGCCAAAAGTGAAGCCGTTAGACGGGTTTTGAAATGCCAAAGCGACCCAAGATTTGAGATCACGCGCAGAGAAGATCTGGACCGTTGATGTTCACTGATGAAGAAGACGGGGGTGGAATTAAATGAGGAGCATTCAGATTGATCCGACGAATGAGATTGCTTCGACGGGTTTAATTGGAAGAAAAGAAAAAAAAAAGAAAAGAAAGAAATCCGGACCGGTTCAATGGTCCGGTTCATTGAAAAAAAAATAATAAAAACAGAACCCGAGCCAAAAGCTCGGGTGTTCTGTTCAGTCGGGACAGAGCCGCTCGAGCTCTGTTCGAGCGGAAGACAGCGGCAACCAGAGCGGCCGACGGCTGGGTCCCGGTGGTGTCCGCCGACGGCAATGAAGGAGGTTGATGACGACGGCGGCAGTCACTCGAAGCGGCGCACATGATGGCAGCCATGGGCGAGGAACAGGGCGTCGACAGCAAGCTACAGAAGGAAACTGATTCATTTGGAAAGAACGCATGCGATGGAGCTAAATCGGGAAATCAAGTGTAAATCCGGATCACAATGGTAAAGGCTTCCATTTTCATTTTTTTGATTTGAGATTTCAGACGGGGTAGATCTGTGCTGGATTTGGCTCAGTTCGGGAAGTTTCAATTTTTGGGTCCTTTAGTTCTGTTTCGAGACGAGGAAGAATAGGATTCTGTCTACAAATTTGGTCGAGAATGGAATTATGAATCTACTGATTTTGAAGGGCAGATGGCTGATTTGGGAAGAACGGTTTTTTGGAAAGTTGATTTGAGGAAAAAAAAAAAACAGTTCTCGGTATAAAAACAGAGGAGTCGAAGAACAGAAAAAAAGGCCGGCCGACAGAGAGAAGAACAGTTTTTTTCCAGTTTCAAAAAAAATTAGTTTCATTTCTTCTTCTTTTTTTGCTTTGGATTTCATCTGCTGTGTTGGTGTGATTTGAAGATCGTGGGTGTATTGAACTGTTGCTGTGTATTGAACTGTTGCTGTGAACAGTAACTCCGGGAAGAGGAACAGTACTTTTTGGTTTATTTTCCATTATTCAAAAAAATCTTGTAAGTTGATTTTACCTTTAATACAAATGAATTTCATTATCTTTACGGTTAATTTCTATAGCATGAGTAGCTAAATCCCTGTCTAGGGCTGAGATGAAGCCATGATTAGTTGTAGGAATAGTGTTTATGCGATGCAATTGTTTTGTCTAAATTAATGCGTTTTAACGATTGCTATTCTCAAATTAATTGCATTGGATTATATGTTGAATATGATATTTGGGTATTACCTGTGATTCATCGTATAATGGATACAGCTAATGATTTGAATCTCATCTGTTGATATGCAAGAGAATGCAAAATCCTATTTAAAAATCTATATGCTTTAATGCTGAAATTTTCCGTAGGAGAATAGATTGAATTCCAATTCTCTACGAGATAATCGTGAAAACAATTGCTGATTTTAAAAGAAATATTCCTATGATTGTCATGTGCTGATTCTTATGCCCTAGAGTTTTAAATTCTTGATTAAAGTTTCAATTTTTATTTGTCAATTAGTTTCTTTTTCATAGATTATTTAATTACGTTTAGATTAATTTCTTAGTTAAAGCTATTTAATTGCATTGAGCCTTAGATTAGTCGTAGTTGTAGTGGATCAAATCAATTTAATTTTTCAACAAGGGTAATAATCTGATCTTCGAATTAGAATTCCAAAAACACAAGTCCCTGTGGGTTCGACCTCGTAAAATTGTGCGATTATACTGCAAATCCGATTCGTACACTTGCGAGTAAAATTAGGAGACTAATTAAAACAACAACATTAACTAATGACTAATTAAATTAATTAACAGAATAAAAAATCTGAACTTTACCAAATTAACATAATACTAAGGCTTTGGAATCGGCATGCAGTAAATTATAGAGAACCCTAAACTTTCAATCATTTATCATTCTCTAAATACTCGTAACAATCTAGAATCTTATTCACGTTGTTACAGAAGATTTTACTTTAACATACAAAATTCACGCCCTTCATGCTATTTAAATTAACAATTCAAATCACTAGATATATCAACTTACAAGAGAATCACAACTAGTATCTGATTCGTTATTTAATCAATTAAAACAAACATGCATTGAAATAATAATCACAAATCATAGAAAAAACATGATTGATGCTATATCCGCAATTAACTAAGCAATAAGTACAGTGATGCATAACATTAATGCACAATTCTATGATAAAAATATCAACTTTCACATGAGGCATTCTCTACAACACTACAGCCTCATCCTAACCTTAGCAACTAATTTAGCCAAACATATTAACTAAAACACATACGAAATTGATAATGAAACTCATTAGAATTAAAGAAATAACTTACTTGACTTGATGAAATAAATAAAAATGTCAACTTTGATCTTCCTTTGAATCAGCCACAAAGTGTCACTCCATGCACTTGAATCTCCGAAATTACAATTGAAACTAAATTACATAAGTGGAAAATTAAAAATCCTAAAACTGAAATTAAAAATTGTAAAAGAACTAAAAACGTTGAACTGTGAAATGAAAATCTCGACTGGAAGCCTCAAGCAATTTACTGTTCATAGCACAGTCATTACAGCCTCAACTCAACAAAACACTAAGATGAAAATACTGAGAGAAAGACAAAAAAAATGAAAATTGAACTGTAAACAAAAAGAAAATCTGCTCTGGTCGTCTTCTCTGTCGAATGACTCATCAACGGTTCAGAACTTCGATGCGCGTGATATCAGCTCTTTGGTAACTTTGGCACTTCAAAACCCGCCTAACGGCTTCACTTTGGCTATTCCTCAGTCTGACCACTTGAACCTATACAAAATAAAATATGTCCCACATTAGACGCACTAAATAATTCATAAAATTACTGAACATATTTAATTTGAGCCATTTAGAGAGCATTATTCATTTAATTTCTAATTACTTAGCTAATTACTAAAACTCACTTTATTCCTTATTTTATCAAGAAATTATTACTAACAAATAGGTAAAAAGGCATATAAAAATGTGCATTTTTCATGCATAACAGAAGTTGGTAGAGGGAACTCTGGCTTTTGTGGGTCCAATAAATTTTACTTATTTCCAAATGAGGCCAAAAATTTTCGACCGAGGGAGTAGTATATGTCACGCCCCGCGCACCGCCCGACCCGACCCGAACCCGGTTCATGGGCCGAATCATGTGCGGGGGCGACGTTATGTCGGACAAAGCGGAAGACTTACACCCATATATGGACGATAACATAATTTCGGAGTTTCGCGCCGCTTTGTGTAAGAGTAAACAAGTAAAAATTCAACAAGGTATAAAGTCTAGAATATCAACAAGTCTTACACCCACAATTAGATAAAGTCCGGAGCCATACACGCGGCTCGGATAACAAGTCTAAACAGTCTGAAATATAACATGACATCTACTGTAATCTCATGACAATAGAGAGTACGATAACACAACACTAATCATCATGCTCAAACTAATCCCATACCCCTTCTGGTCGCTCCTTGAAGAGAAGAACCTGCGCGTCTGCATGTCGCACCACGCAGCCCCAAAACAAAACAAGGAAGAGGGGTGAGTATAAAACTCAGTAATGGGTTTCAAGACACATCGGAAATCCACAAGAAACATCAAAGCATGAAAGTTCATCAAATAATATACGTAATCCACGTGATAATACTGTCTAAATCATACGTCCATCTCACAACATCTTATACCATGGAATTTTATCAACATACCTACTGAACATGCATACCCGTCATAAGACGATAGAAATAATAATATCTCAACCACAAATTGTCTAAACATGCATTCATGTGGTATGAATCTCATACAACATGATACACAATCATTCATAGCATTCATAATAATGCATCAATACAATGGTGAATGCCTCCATCAAGAAGTAAGCACAATATCTTTGGGACACAATCAATGCCTAAGAAGGCATATCATGGTCCGGTTTCCTCGCTGGAAACAAGGGGGTGTCGTGTACCCCAAAGTCTGTTCGCCCTGGACAACCCTGACCAAGGGTGCCCGAATCGTACACAACGAAACTAGACCCTGACCAAGTGTGTTCGCCCTGGGTAGTCTCCTGCGGTGGGGGAGAGCCCGAATCCCGGTTACGCGGGACCCTAGAACACATGTGGTTGGGGGTGCACAAGCCTACCACCAGGAATACTCATGCCCCGTACGACTAATCTCAATAGTATCAACCGCAAGGCGAGTACTAAACACGCCCCCCATATCATCCATCAAACTCAACCCGGGGAGTATCCGTGATCCACGAAGGACCAAATCGAAAACGTGTCCTTTCGGACCAACCAAGTTCGATAATTCTCCGATCGATTAATCCGGCACGCAATTACATTCATTGCATACAATCGATCAACACCGATGAAGACACGGTAAAATCTCATTCATGAAGTCCGATTCATGATGCATGCTCTCAGGATACATACGTGAGCAAATCCTACGTGGGTGCCAATACATGAAACATGCTCTCAACCCATTCCCACATGCATCATAATCAGGGTATAATTACAATCTCATGGTAAATCCCCATGCGTGTGTGTAGTCATGCGTATCCTAATCACATGATTCATACTTATCATAACTCATAGTGTCATATTCATATGTTGAAAACTCGTTTAAGTACTGGTCACAATCCCAAAATCATGGTGAAAACCACCGTAAAAACATAACTTTACTTGCATGAACTCGACAACATTCCTACAAGCATACTCACATTTATTTTCTATAATCCAACATACATAAGGTATTATATCATCATTTCTACATATCACGTGGCCTCATTAACTCATAATATACTTCTCATGTCATTAAGTGAAGTAAATCATGGAAAAAAATGCCAAATTTCTAAAAACCCATTTAACTGTAAATTTTCGAACATTACTGAGTTTATTGGAATTTTTTGAAAGTTACTAAGTTATATGTAATTGTGAAAAGTAAAGAATAATTCCATGTACCTCAGTAAAGTTCAATAATTCCAAAACACTCAGTATATCCTCATTTCGAAAATCAAACTGAAACACCATTTTCATAACTTCAAACATCAAATCGAAGCATCAAACAATATCCAAATTACACCAAACTTTCCAAAAATCCTATTTTGACCATCACAAATCAAAACCCAAAGAAAAGAAAGCATGAGATTAAGGAAAACTAATCTTACCATTATAGAGACCTAAAAATGAATAAACCCCTTCAAAATACATTCGTTAAACAAGATTTACACTACCCAAGCTGAGTTTAAAGAACCCATTACCTTGATTTGGATGACCACGAAGTCCAACACCTTAATCACCTTGAAGAAAATATAAATCCATTGTTAATACTCTACTAATCGCGATTAAGCTTGAAAACCCAAAATAGACCTTAAATCTAGGGCTTTTAATCATATAAAAACGAAATTTGAAGCTTAGGGTTTGAAGATACATATTAAAATAGAGATTTTTATCCTTCAAATGCTTTAAAATCATTTGGAAAATTAAGATTTTGAGTAAAGATTATTGAAAATCAAATGAAAATAAAAGATTGAGCATAGATTAGCATACCTTAACTCCTTTCCTCTTTTGGAAATGGGGAAAGAGGCTGCTGCTCCAAGCCAAAACCCTTTCCCAAAATGGGGAGGGCGCAACCCTTTCCTTTTATAGAAAGTTTTGGGGTAGACCTAGGTAAAAACTGGGGTAAAATGAGCAATTTTGGCTAAAAATGGGTAATTTAGCGATTTTAATACCAAATTAAGCTCAGAAAATTCTGAAAATTTTTATAACGACTTTGTTTAATGTCTGGGGCTTTTTGGTCACAAAACCTAATTTCTTCGGCGGGGCCTGCTGGGGGTCCCGTCAAACCCTAATTTTCGGGAAAATAGGTAAAAATTAGAAAAAAATTCCAAAAATTAAGATTTGATTCTAAATCACTTAAAACTCATTTATGTGAAGTTGTTTTTGATTGAAACCTTTGAAAACCATTTTTATTTTCGAAATCAACCGAATTTAATCTGAAAGTGCTTAAACCACACGATAATCCATGTTTAACAAAAATAAACCGGTTTTTAAGGTGAGGGTTCTTACAGTATAAAAGAAGGATAAATTATGTGCCAAAAAAATATAAAAAAAAATTAAAACCTAGGAAGCTATGATACGACAAAACTGCAAAAGTATCCATATCCGATATGTATCGGACACAGATACGGGAGCAACACGGCTGCGTGCGTGTCTTGCTGTATCTGAAATTAACTATATGCTTTTTTCTCGCATTATCTCTTTTTTAATCCAAATAGCCTAGGAAGATATCGAAGAATTCATACTCAATACAAATCTCTCAAATGAGTCCTCCAAGGTAAGAATTTTGGTCTCTCCCGGGGGGGGGGGGGGGGTGTTCTTCCTAAACAAGGAATAAAATCATGTTAAAAATGGGCTTTTACCCGAAAACCCATGAGCCGTCGAACGCTCTTCACTGTCTAATGTTCGCAAAGGTGATCCAAAGATCACAAATCTACTGTGATTTGATTTCATGAATTTGCATGACATCAAATGTTCACTATTTCATTCCTGAACGTTCTCCCAATAACGGTTTGTCTGAGATTGCAAAATTGACTCAAATCCAAGTCACTTCATCTTTCATACTTTTAGAACAAAACATTAAATCTAGTTGTGTATTTCACCTGTTCATTCAAGAGTCTCATTTTGTTTTGATCTTCCACTTGAAATCTTAAATGACTCAAACTAACACCAAAACAAATTCATATAAGTGACATCATTTTGTCTTACGAAATAAGGCAAAACAAAAAACATGAGCACATATGCGCTACAATCTTCCCCTTTGGTTATTTCATGACAAAACACTGCATATCTTTATCAAAACAGAAATTTACAACTCTCTTAGTGCAAATTTGGTATTGACAAAGATCCGTCTACTTGACATGACAATCCCACTTGAAATCTTCGACGACTCAAAACTGACTCTAAAAGAAATTACACATAAGTGACATAATTTTGTCCAACGAAATAACCAATAAATAAAACAAGACCACATATGCACTCACCTTTCATACAGACCTTTAGTATTTAAAAAAATTGAAGACAAATTAAGCCCTCTTGCTATGTACAGAAAAAAAAGGGCAAACAAATAGAGACAAGAAGATAGTGCCCTCCTTTCCTATGGGACTACATAGCCACTCTACATTTCTCCTCTCTACTATACAATATTTACTCACGAAAAAGCTCTGCAGCATCGATAAAGATTCTTAATGATCTGGTTAAAAACTGATGTAGATGTCTACAATGGAGAGGAGCGAAAGAAAATAGAAAAGCTAAACTAGAACAAGATAAACAAGATAGAACTAATCTGTATTTTCTTCTGTAATCCCGTTGTGGCCATAGGCCTGGCATATTTAAATAGTGAAAATAACATAATCCTAGTGCAAGTAGTAATTCTTAACTAGAAAACATGATTAGATAAGAAATCTTACTCTTAATAGAACTAAGAAAGCTTGTAGAAATATATCAAGTAACTACTAGTCCTAATAGGAATCCTAATTGAGTTCATATCATTCCACCACACACCACATCACCTTGTCCTCAAGGCAACCAACCAGGATACTATTCCAAAAAATCATCATCGCGCATCCAAGTAGCATCTTCAGGAAAATGGTGCAACCATGCAACGAGAACCTCAGTACTAATGCACCCCCGGCGATGAACATGATGACCCTCAAGGATAGCACGAGGCACTGGCCGAGACTCATCTAGCAGCAACGGTGGTAGAACAGGCTGCAGAAGAGCGGAAGGATCACCCATAACTTCCGGAGCCGAGAAACATGAAACACAGGATGAACCTGAGCCTCCGGGTGTAACTGCAAGCGATATGCCACTGGGCCAATACGCTCAAGAATAGGATACGAGCCATGGAGCGATGAGAAAGCTTCTCATTGCCCGGCTTATGCACCGAAGTCTGCCGATATGGCGGGTAGCGGAGATAGACAAGATCGCCAACCTCAAACTCATGATCGGCATGACGCCTATCATAAACTTGTTGCATGCGGTTCTGTGAAGCTGCCAAGTTAAGGCAAAGCTGGCGCAACACCTCATCTCGGGTCTGAAGTATAGTGTTTACCTCAACAATAGAAGAGCAAAGACGCACATAATGAAGCACTGTAGGTGGAGGGTGACCATAAACAATCTGAAAGAGTGTATAACCCGCTGAAGTATGGAAAACAGTGTTATAAGCCACTCAGCCCAAGCAAGAAAAAATAACCAATGATTGCCTTGATTTGCTCATAGTTGATTGCCAATGATTGCCTGATTAACTCATAGTTGATTGCCTTGATTAGCTCGTAATTGATTTCCAATGATTGCTTGATTAGCTCTTTCCAACAGATCTTCACAATCTTTCAAATACAGGCTTTAGAGCTTCAAGATTCACAAGTCAGCCCATCAAAGAATTACCTACAACACACAATGGGCTTACATAAGTTGATATCAAATTCACAACACTAGATCCATATATATCAAAATAGTTGTGGCTAATTTATTTCTGCACATTTAAAGCCCAAATAACACTGAATGTTACTCACTTATGAATTAAGTTCATAAATAGCCATTACCCTGAAAATATTCTTCTTTGCCCTTAGACTATTATAAAACACACTAGAATCAGGAAGTTTAAGACATTAATAATTTAGCATAATTTGAGCACATCACCCTCTTATAGACCATTTCATAATCATATCCCATCAACTTAACCCAATGTTATTGAGCTTGAGCAGCCACTCGTTGATCCAAGAAGTACTTAAGTGGTTGATGATCAGTCTGGATGATGAATGACGACCTAAGAGGTAGGGGCGCCACTTAGTCACTGCACGGACGATAACAAGCCTCTCACTCTCATAAGCAGATAGAAGTAAAGACTCTCCCGACAAGGCCTCACTGAAAAAGGAAATAGGACGCTTATCATGCATGAGAACTGCTCCAAGACCAACATCAGATGCATCACTCTCAACAACAAAGGTCTTGACAATATCCGGTAAGGCAAGTACAAGGGCAAAAATAGGCACTACTTTGAGTGCCTCAAAAATGCGCCCAACAGTGTCATAAGAAGAGATAAAACGCCGACAATATCCTGCAAGACCCAAAATACCACGTAATGCCCGTGCTCCAAAATACTCAATCTGACGGCAACCAAATGAACACTTTGAGCGCTTTAAGAAGAGACTATACTCATGTAGAAGAGAGAAGACATATCGTAAGTGCTCCAAGTGGGCATCCCAAGTAGGGCTATAAATGAGAATATTATAAAAAAACACAAGCACAAAGCGTCGTAAATAAGCCCTAAAAATATCATTCATCAAACACTGGAAGGTGGAAGGGGCATTAGTGAGGCCGAAAGGAATGACGAGAAACTCATAATGGCTGTCATGTGTGCGGAACTCCGTCTTGGAAATATCATCAGGGCGCATACGAATTTGATGATAACCCGGACTAAGGTCCAACTTCGAAAAGAACTGAGCACTAGCCAACTCATCAAGTAGCTCCTCTATAACCGAGATAGCGTACTTATCCTTAAATGTGATAAGATTAAATGCCCTATAATCCACGCAAAAGCGTAAAGAACCATCCTTCTTGCGAACAATGAGGACTGGGGAGGAATAAGAAGACTAACTGGGACAAATAATGTCGGATAAAAGCATCTCTCAAACAAGTCATTCAATCTCAAGTCTTCTGAGCATGGGGGTAGCGATAAGGTCTTGTTACGCATGAAAAATACACATTTTTATATGTCGTTTTATCTATTTGTTAGTCATAGTTTCTAGTTAAAATAAGGAATAAAGTGAATTTTAATAATTAGTTTAGTAATTAGGAATTGAATAATTAATTTGCTCTAAACGGCTTAATTTAGATATATTCTATAATTTTATAAATATTTGGTGCGTCTAATTTGGGACATATTTTATTTTGTATATGTTTAAGTACTCGAACTGCAGAGCCGTCAAATTAAAGCCATTAAGAGGGTTTTGAAGTGCCAAAGTGACCCAAGAGCTAGATTAAGTTCAGAAAACGATCTGAACCATTGATGTTCACTGATGAAGCAGACGGGCGTGGAATTAAAGTTCAGACGTTCATAATTGATCCGACGGATGAGATTGCTAAATCGGGTTTTAATCAAGTAAAAGAAAAAAGATAGAAATGGCTAGAAATAATGAACAAAAAATAAGTATAAGTTTGTAGTTGTAATTTTTACAAGGTTTAGGAGGAAAAAATGTGGTAATATAGTATCAAAAATATATTTAAAATTTATATAAATAATTTTTTATTAGTTGTATCGTATCCTACTTTTGGGAAAAATGTCATATCCCCGTGTCCATATCGTGTTGTATCGTGTCACCGTATTTATATCTGTGCTTCCCTTATACCCCCCACATTGTACACATAATTGAAGTTCGCTTTTCACATAAAAAAAACTCAAGTTCCCTTTTATAAGTGGGCTCACACGTGTTAGCAGTTTACAAAAGTACCCCCCCTAATGAAGCTTCAGTGCCTTCTCTGTTTGACTGCAGCACAACTTTTTTCTTAGGGGCTGTTTGGGAGGCCATTTCCCACTTCATTTCCCACCATTTCCCATCATTTCCCACTAAAAAGTGTTTAGGAGGCCATTTTCATTTTCATTTACATTTAGTAGGTGAATGATCATAATGGTCATTTTCATTCTCTAGGTGAATGTCCTCATGAGAACATTCACTTGTCAAATAGGTTTTTAAATGGGAATCTTGTGACAAATGACCATAAATACCCTTCCATCATTTATGTCTTCCTTTTGAATCCCCAAAACCCATGCTTACATCATCGAATGAAAATGAAAATTTTTTCCTTTCCTACTCTCTTCAAACGGCTTCCCAAACAGCCCCTTAGTACAATGTTAGCCAAATTGAATCACTCGCCCACCCTCTCTATTAACGCGTACAGTCGAAGCACGGTCCAATGGCTCATGGCACCCGAACACATGCCGACGGACAAGAGGTGGAGCGCGCAAGAACTTATATATGGAGTCCATGATGTAAGCCAAGGTGCACGATGCTTGGTACCATCGGTTGTGACTTGAAACCTATTAGTATGAGACGTGACTCACTTGTGAATGCATGAGCTGAGGTCCGGCGAGTTGTCATATTTTGATGCAGCTACAGTCAAATTAGGGGGCGGCCGATTAAAATCAACCGCCCCGCCCCTAATTTGATGCACATTGTCGGATAAAAAGCCGTTGGCTCCCGGTGCCTCAGCTCACGCACGACTTATTAAAAAACCTTACTGCATTTAAAAAATCATAGATCCCGCATTAGGTGGCCGGATTCTGCATTTGAGTTGGGCAACACAAGGAATGATGTGGGTCCTAGAAGCTATTAATTTTAACTTACTTTCAAATACGGCCAGATTTTTTTGGACAGAGGGTGTACAAAACTTTATTGAAATTAAGCATATACTCTAAATTATATCAAAATATTTAAAAAAAGTTTTTTTTAGGATGTGACTTTGACAAATGAAAAATGCACAAAGAAATCTGGCTTCTTGTTTCCATGCTCCATGCTCTGTTGCAACTTGCAATCCATATGGCCATATCACGGATGACATCATGCATCTTTACCCATGTATTGTCCTCTAACAGAAATGATGCCATAAAGTCTGTTGACGTAATCAAGCCCTATGTTTCCCGTAATTAAGTAGGTTCTCATCACTTCGCAAAAACCCTTCACCCACCTAGTAAATAAGTTTTTGTTTATCTATCAAAATACGAGAGATATGTATTGTTGAAATTTGTCCTACTAAAATAGTTAAAAACAGCTTAAGCCTATCAAACATCAGTTTAATCACGCCTTTCGGATCAGTTTAAAAAAAAAAACCGTCAGATACTCAGATCAAGAAATATTTTGACTAGTGTTCCCGATTGGTAAATTTTTTTTTTTAGTATTATTTGATAAATTCCCCAATTTTTTATACTACCACAAAATTCTTATACAAAATTTTTGCATTTAAGCTGCTGCATTTAAAATTTTTGAAACTTCCCAATATTATACATTAAGAATCACTGGATTTAAGTTGGAGATTTTAGAATAATTGAACACCTCTTTCTCTCTTTATCAACGATGGCGAAAACAGCTGTTCCGCTTTCACAGACGGTTGGGGCGATGGCCGATACAATGGCTGCGGCAGCAAAGACACTTGGTCCGGTGGCAGAGACGGTATTTCCGGGGGGGACATGGTGGTCTAGTGACAAAGACTGTGGTGCCGGCAACGGAAGGGTAGTACTAGCAGCGGAGACAGTGGCTCCAACGGCAGAGAATGTCGCTCCAGTGGAGAAGACAATGACATTGCCGATGGAGTAAGTGGTTTTGGGAATGAAGACTGTGACTTCGGTGGAAGAGACGATGAGTCCGATGGCGGAGACGGTTGTTCCGGCGGTACAGATGGTGGTTCCGATGGCAAAGAGATTATGGCATGGAAGATATGGTGGCTTCGGCGGCAAAGACAGTGGGTCTGGTGCCAACGATGGTGGTTCTGGTGGTAAAGAGGTTATCCGGTGACACCGGCATCCTATTTAGAATATCATATTGTAAGTCCTCATTGCCTAACGATGAAATGTAAAATATATTTAGGGGATGTTTGGATAGTGAAAGAGTAATGAATGTGAAATCAAATTCAGGTGAAAAAATTTATTGACTTTCATGATGAATGTGAAATTTGTTTGGATAGTGAAATTCTTAAAATGAATGTAATTGGTCATGTGTTTGGATAGTGAATGTGATAAAGTAAGTAAAATTTTAAAACATGACCATTTAACCCTTGCATGACCTCTTTTCTACACTCTGTCCGACATTAGTAATACCATATAATTTTCCCAAATGGATTGATATTAGTTCAATTTGGAAAACTAAATGTTGGTACAAATTTCGGACGGAGGGAGTACTGTTCATGAATCATGATGAGGGCAAAATTGTATTTTTGCATATGAATTGAATTCATCTGCTGTACACTTTCAGGTCCTGAAAGTGCTCTTTCACCCTGAATTTGTTCTTTTTGGTGAATTTTCTAAAATTCACCCCACAAACCTATTTCATCCTCTTTTACCTGAAAGAGGGCTGAATTGACAGTGAATTCAGCTCTCTTTCACTATCCAAACAGCCGCTTAAAAATCATGAACGACTAAAATCTAGCCCAACACAATGAGTCCGGCGGCAGAGACGGTTGTTCCGGCAAAAGAGACAGTGGTTCTGTTGGTAAAGAATTTATGCAGTGGAAGATACGGTGGCTTCGGCGGCAAAGACAGTGGGTTTGGTGCCGGAGATGGTGGTCCCGGTGACGAAGATGGTGGCATGGCAACGGAACGGTGGTTCTGACAGCAAAGATGGTGGTCCAGCGGCAGAGAATGTGGTTATGGCGGAGAAGATGGCGACATCAGTGACGGAGACGATGATTATGGCAGCAATGGCAAAGAAGGTAGCGCTGGTGGCAAGGTCAGTGGTTCCGGTGGTGGAGGAAGTCAATCGGCAGTGAGGTCGATGGTTGCGGCTGCACAGACTTTGATTCTGGTGGCAAAGATGGTGATTCCAACAGTGAAGATAGTGACACTGGTGGTAGAGACGGTGATTTTGACAGCGAAGTCGGTGATGCTGACGGTGGTGACAATGGTGAAGACGATTGCTCGGCGGTGGAGATGGTGAGTCTAGGTGGCAGAGACAATAGTACTAGCGGCAAAGACAGTGACCAGCGGTGGAAACTGTGGTTCCTGTAGCGATGACAGTGGGTCTCCCGGTGAATGGTGGCACCGGACACGGAGGTGGAGGTGTTGGCATCGAGTGTAATGGGCAGATGCGGCCATTAGGAGAGGACGAGCGGAAGAGAAGAGAGAAGCTTGGCCAATTATTTTAAAATTCCAAAGTCCAGAGGTAGAACTATAGAGAGTTCCCATTTCTAGTGTAACTACAATGTTAAAATTTTGGTCATTTAAAAGTTTATTGTTTTGACTTACTCAGAACTTTGAATTTTATAATTCCATGCCAAATTGACTAATCGGAATATCATATTGAAAATCCTCTTTGCCAAACAATGAATTGTTAACTATTACTCCTTCCGTTCTAAAATATTATATATATTTAAAAATATTCACTGTACCAAAATACTATATATATTTTACCAACTCAACTCACGTGAAAAGACTTAGAAAGATCGCCTTAAACTTGGTTCGTGAACAAGCATACAAGTTGGACGGGATATCAGGGAGGGAATACAAGGGAGAAGAAGTCATGTGATTTCCTTATGAGCTTCATAGTCTAATAAAAATGAAATTTTTTTAAATATATAATGTTTTAGAATGGAAGGAGTATTAAAAATTATGAACAACAAACGCCAAATTTTGAAATTCAAGGATTTTATTCTGAAATCCAAAACGATTAGCCCTCTGACAGAAAGGATACCGGAAACAGCCTCTACCTACCTGTAACTGTTCACATGGAGGTAAAAGTACACTACATAACATTAATTATCACTGACTATGACTCCAACAGTGATCCTGCAAATCACGAATATAGGTGCAACTTCCCCATCTAAATCCCAAGTGCAAGCCAAGCACATTAAACTCAAAGCAAGTGACCTGAGTATATATAAACTAGGATGGAATCAGGATTTTGCACAATCTTAAAATCTCCTCAAGATCCTGGGACTAGACCTATTTTTACTAGAGTTTTGCCAAAATTAAAAGTGCTAAGAAATTACTATCAAAGAAAATCGAATTCTTCACAGATCCTAAAAAAAATTAAAATTTTCTAAGATTTTGATACAAATAAAAATCTCGCCCAATACTCCCTCCTATTTCGTTTTCAAAAGGAACTAAAATTTGTCAATTTTGACATTTTGAAATCACTCCCATTAACGAGAAATTATTCACTGACCTTAGAGCACCACGCATATCATGTCAGACATGGTGCTATAGGCCAATAACACTTCCACATATCGGACATTGTGAATATGAGAAATCAGTGAGCTTCCAACGTTCAACATGTCAAAGGATAATAAATAAAAATTCGCAAACCCTAATGGTTTAACAATTGAATGTGAGAAATGGCCAGAGCACCAGGTTTGCAGGATGAGGCGGTGCTCCAGACCAGTGAATAACGATATCCATATGAACAACCAGCTGAGTCTGAAAAGTTTTGGCATTGATGTCCACCATGAAATTAGCAAAGGACACCCGTCAGCAGTCCAGCAGCTTATTTTTAGCAACAGTAAGCAATCCAGCAGTTACAGTTTTATGCATATAAACTTTTTCCTATTTCTCAACAACATAATATACATTTTTAATGTGCGGCAAAATCTGGCTCATCACTCTTGGCAAAAGAAATGGAACCATACCTGTTGCACGTCATATAGGCTGAAAATTGAACATTTTATACAAAAAAGTAAGACGGTAGCTTCAAAAACAAGAATAGGTTCCACAAGACCTACTTGACGTGGACTGTTAAAGTAAACTCTTACACACATTTACATAACACGAGTTAGAACTAAAATCGCACTTGCCATCCATATTTTTTTTCTTACAAGATTTCTTTTTGTTACTTGTAAAAAAATTAAAGAAAGTTCATAGGAACGCACAATTGAAAAAATGATCAAGGAAAATACACTGTCTAAAGCTTAAAATTAAATCAGCATCCATGTCATTCAGTAGTTTACTATAGTCTTTGTGTTACTAGCAGTCACTAACATTACTAACATTACCAACATAACACTGCAAAATAATTACACAAATACCTACATGAAGATCAAAAGCATTTAAGAAATAATCTACCACGTGTGACGTCTACCTTTTATAAACAAAAGGTCATTTCTTCCAAGGTACAATCGATTTACTCAGTGACTTGATAAAACTGCAGTAATTTCTGGTTTAAGACCTTCTCCTGGAACCATTGAAAAGCATAATATAAACAGTTAACCAAAAAACAAATAGTTACACAACTTATGTTCGAATAAATCACTGCTGCAGCATAAGGTAGTCAAAATAATAAACACCTACAAACCTGATGATTTTTTTCAGAATGATGAGGAAAGTGGAGGCCTATACAACAATTCTTAAGAATCTCAGGACTTCTCATCCATGCTTGGTGTGCTTCATTTGCTTTAACCTTGTAAAGGTACATCTGATTCATAAACAAAATTTAACAAGAGCAAAATTATTAAAATTGGAAACTGGTCATGAACTTCTGGTAAAGAACCTGAATGAGTTAGGCTCTCAGAGCATACAACCTTGGACAGAGGGATAACTGGCTTCTCCAGTTCATCTTCTTCTCCGATGTCAACACCAGTGCCCTGACATTCTGGGCAAATTACTGAAACAATGTCCGTTTTCTTAGCTGCCTTATCATCATTCTTCTGTTTTTTGCTAGACTTGGCACGTTTCTTTCTCTTAGACTTTCGAAAAGTGTTCTTCTCAGGGACCATGGAATTAGTTGCTTGTTCGGTCCACATTTCAAACTCAGAAAGGAGTATCCAGTGTATTAGACATGAAACATGAAATACATGGAAGACCTATATTTTGGGGAAATACAGAGAGGCATGTAAGTGATTGCTAAAAGACAGACAAAGCTTAAATAATCTCATAACACATGGACTCTGAGTTTCATCACTACCTCACTTATTAAAGGCTACATTTACAACCAGTATAAACTGGAAAAATTTATAAAAACAAGCAAAATACTTTTGAATGGGCTTAAAGTGCTCCTTATCAACTTACCCCATACGTGTTCCTACTACTGCAAACAAGTTTGCCAGTTTGCCTATTGAAAAGGGTAGCCACATTTTTTCCTGGAAGCATCCTTTGCTGGCATATGTCACACAATCTTTCAGCCGCTAGCCTCTGTTGCTTCCTCAATTCCTTCCGCAATGCTTTGCTGGATATAAACTTTGAATGCACGAGCTTATCATTGGATGCCTCTGCAACTATAGCATTATTTGCTCCATCGCTGTGCAATGTAATTGCTTTCTCAGAACAATTTCTCAAACTTGGGCCAACCTCACCCACAGAGTCACTCCCATCACCCAAAGCCAGAATTTGCCTTTTCCTTCCATTCACCACAATACTACTATCTTCTATAACATGTGAAACTAGCGGATCTAGACCATCCACTAACTGTAATCTACCCAAATCATAATTATACGAGAAGATAATGACAGCAAAATCAGAAGTGGGTACAGATTCTGTGTCAACATAATCAGAATCGCCTTCTCCTAACCATGCGCACCATATTCGACTTATCCTATTATCTATCTCATCAATTCTTAGTCCAACTTGCCCAAAACCAATAAAGCTTGCTTCTAAAACAGACAATTCATTGTTAAGAAGAACCTCTGGAACCATGAGACGACTGCCAGGTGTATTGGGAGCAAACTGATACTGAGGGCTGCTCAAATCAACATCTCCATTTAAGCGTTCCCCATTTAGGCTACCATTTAGACCTATCTGACCGTTAGAATTCAGTTGTGTAGATGTGGTAGACTCCAAACAAACCAACTGCCGCTGCTGTTCTTTTTCAGGTGAGTTATGGAAGAACAAGACACCATCACTAAAAGGCCACGGAGTTGGACCAAACAGCGTAACCTGCGCTGCAGCAGACCTTTGTGTATGAATATTCCCCTTGAGGTGATCAAACAAAGCCGAATCACTATAACAGGGGGAGAGACACAAAGTACAGAAGAAAATCAACCGCTTCCCATTTTCCCTTATCTCAATGTAAGGGTGCCCTTTACTATGCACATCTCGGAGAGTAGCCCTGGCCATGACTTCCTTCAGACTGAGCCCCACAGAATCTGTGTTCCTAAATCCTAATTCTATCCCTGAAGCCATTTTGAGTTTACTATTCAGCAAGTTACGGCTTTTTTTTGTTTCAAAATAAAACACTCCAACGCTTCTCAAGCAACCAGCAACCAGCTCATCAACAAATTTGAAAATGGCCCCACAATACTCCCATGTTCTCTCGAAAAAATTCAATTTTTCCACAATTTGACAGAACAAGAACCTCAATTAAGCAAATAAACAACTATCCTCTATCCTCAAGACAACAAGTTCAAGAATCCACAAGCAGATTCTGCACCACCTGCCACCCGTATCCAGCAATTCTCACCAAGATCAAGCGACTTCGCACAAACCCAGAAGAGATTTCAAAAGAAAGAGCATAAAAACTCCCCCTTTTTCCAAGATAAACCAGTAATTCCAGCAATTCCCTCCAAAATCAAGCAGATTTCCACCAGCAGAGTACAATACGAGTCGACCCAAACAAGAACCCTAATATCCGAGTTTTATCCAATTTGGCATACAAAGTGGGGAACTTTGATATATGAAGGTTTCCAGCAATTCCCTCCAAAATCAAGCAGATTCCACAAGGCCCAGATGTAATTTCCACCAGAAGAGAAGACCCAAACAAGAACCCTAATATCCGAGTTCTATCCAACTTTGGCACGCAAAGCAGGGAACTTCAGCATATGAAGGTGTTCTTCAGTATATTCGTAAGGTACAGCGAGGGGCTTGATTCTGTAAGAAGTCTTTGAAGGAGTAGGGACTAGAGGGACGGCGTCTTACCGTGAAGGGGCGGAGGTGGGAAGCGGCAGCAGCGGCGAACGAGGGTTTGCCCATCATCTCCTTCTGCTCCTGCTGCTTCATCTCCATGAAAGCTCCTCCTCTTCTTCTTCTTCTTGGTCTGGAACTGGTATGGAGGAGAGGAGAGGGGAGATGGATCCAAACAAATCCAAAAATTTGGAGTGGGAAAGGGCTCTCTCTCTCGCTTGTGTGTTGGCAACGAGGGGAAGATTCTAGGGGTCGGATTCGGATATTGTCTTTTTAGAGTAGTTGTTGTAGTTCGTAAGCATAACTGATTAGATTAAGGAAAAATCTAGTCACGCTGAAGGTCTGGCAGCCGTCAGATCAGTTGCCACACATGGGATCCGCATGATCTGACGGCTGCAAGCGTTGAATAATACTGCACTGCAGCGCTGGCAAGACTGACACTTAGGGGCCGTTTGGGTCGTGATTATTGCATCCATGTGGATTTTTACATCCAGCTGAAACACCTCACCTCAAGAGGTGTTTCAGCTGGATATATAAAATATCCAGTTGTTACAGTATAGCAAAATATCCCATCTGGATATTTTACTTTTAATCACGCCCCAGACGGCCCCTTAAATTAATTTAGGTCAACCGCCAAACTTATGAAACCCGTGCCATATAACCGTGCGTGCCTAATTGTGTTTAGGGGTGGTTGACGTTAGGGGTTTTCATGTCTGGTTTTCACGAATGCAGAAGACGGTCATAGACGGATGACCGTCCGTGTCTTATCTTGGGTGTCGGTCCTTAATCTTATCATGGGTTGTCCAGTCTTTATGTGTCAGCAATTGGCCATTACAAGCTTGTCCGTGCCCATCCGCCATTGTCGGTATGGACAACATATGTATGCGGATACCTAATAGACAATAGGTCTAAATTTTAGACATCAATTTTTTGTTCATAAAAATATCCATGTTACCGCATGTAAGTTTAACATCTAATTTAACATCTATAGTTCATAAAAATATTCTAACATCTATAGTTCATGTTTACATATCTAATTTTATATATCGGTTCTTAAAAGGTTAATGGACACAGACATCTACGAATGCGGACACCAGTTTGTCCATGTAACACCCAAAAAATTAGTAAGTTTATTAAAACCAAAATTAGACCTTCTTAATGCTTAATTTTGTTATGTTTGGTGTTAAAGAGGGTGAAAAGAGCTTTCCAATGCCACCGACTACGATTTGAAGTTCGGAGAAAAAATTATGAGAAGTTGAATTTTGAATTGCCGTAGTTGCGATTGATCGCCTCGATAAACGACCGATCGTATCTACTGTGATGTTTTATTGTTTTGATTTCAGAGTAACCAATCGATTGGCAACGTTTGCGATCGATCGGCTGTGTCGCGATATCTTACGGAAAGCATGCGACGATCGATCGCCGTGTCGCCGATCGATCACCTAGTGCGGTTTTGCATTTTTCATGGCATTTTTGGCTTGGATTTGTTTGGAAAAGATGTCAAATCCTAACTAAACTTGGTGTTGTGAACGTCAACGCGCACGCAGAACCACATCTTATAATCCTTTCCGTTTGGGTAAGTAAAAGGTCAGCACGCAGAACTGTACCTTGGTAACTTAAAGGTCATATCTTGTAATCAACCTAAGAAGCTGAAAGGTCATATCTTGTAATCAAGCTAGGTAGACGCGCCCTCTCTTTCTTTATAAGGAGGTCTTCTTCCTCCTTCTGGGGCATGCAATATTGAATCCAATTTTCCTTATTCTCTTTTCTTCTTCTTCTTCTTTTCTCCCTTTTTCACCATGGCGTTTGATTTTGTTCGTGTTCCATACGGGAACACAACATTGGTATCGGAGCACTTCCGATCCGCCGGAACGAGGAACAATGTGTTAGACATGTGTGCCGATATACTCAGGCAGGTTCAACGAATTGAGGAGGCCTATACCTCCCCCACTGTTTAGTCACCGGCCAGGTCGCCGATGGCCCCGCCGCCGCCAACACCGTTACCGAACCCCTCCACCTGGTACTCCGCTTCACCGACCCCAGGCCTTCACACTATCCTCATATCTCTGCTCTCGTTTGCAATGGAAAATGGGTAGGTTCTTCATATACAGATCCTTCTCCTCCGGTTTACTCCCGACTGCATCTCGGAGTGTCGCCCATGTGCTCTACGTGGTCGGCATCACGGTCACCTCCTTCAGTCCCAGCCACCGCCATGACCACCACAATCCTCCTCCCGGCGAAGTTGAGCCTCCCACCGCCAAGGGCATGCAGCCCACCTTTTGCCCCAGTCACCGACATCGCCGTTCAATCACGGGTCATCAGCCGGCCGACCACCGACTGCCGCCCGCAATCCCATTCCGATCACCGGTGGCGTCAAGAAGCCCCGTCGATCCAACCATCCAAGGTTCCGGCGCCGTCACTCAAGTATCTCCTCCGGTCATGACAAACCCGTACCAGCCGCTACCGCCTCTACCTCTGTCGCCCTCCAAGCCGGACGTTCCCTCGACGAATCCAGACTTCTCACAGTCCAGTGCCAAAAAAGCTCCCACCTTTCCTTCGCCGCCGTCTCCATTCTTTTCGCCCAAGGGACCAATCCCACTGGCGTCCTGCCCCCGCTGCATCCAGCAACTGTAGTCGTCTCCTTTAGGCTCTTCCCCGCCACCTTCAAGCGACCATACAAGGTGGTGTCTTTCTCTGCTTTCAATGGCCACATTGACTCCTTCATCCAGCAAGGTTGTTCGAGATGAATACATCTATTAGAGTCCCATGGGTCATATGCAAACAAGAAGATGTCCCAGATCCAGTTATTAATGCCTGTCATGGTTTTTATTGCGATGGGTTATCCCCGAACAAGAACTATAAACCCAAGATGTGGACAGAAGCTTGGACTGGATGGTTTTCATGGTTTGGCAGTCCAGTTTCCCATCAACCAACTGAGCAAGAAGCGATGCGAAAGATTACGAATGAGTTTACGCAATGGGATGGAGAACTGACAAATGCTGGTGAACGCATACTTGTACTTGCTGCTACAACCAGGCCATCTGCTCGTGATGAAACAATAACTAGGCCTTACCCAGAGCTGTTGAATCACTGGCAGTTCAAGCCTGTGTCGCCTTGCGGACAAGGTGATAGCGGAAGCGTGGTGGAGTGTTGTGAACGTCAATGCGTACGCAGAACCACATCTTGTAATCCTTTCCGTTTGGGTAAGTGAAAGGTCGGCACGTAGAACCATACCTTGGTAACTGAAAGGTCATATCTTGTAATCAACCTAGGAAGCTGAAATGTCATATCTTTCTTTATAAGGAGGTCTTCTTCCTCCTTCTGGGGCATGCAATATTGAATCCAGTTTTCCTTATTCTCTTTTCTTCTTCTTCTTCTTCTTTTCTCCTTTTTTCACCATAGCGTTTAATTTTGTTCGTGTTCCATACGGGAACACAACACTTGGATTGCACATTCTTAGATGGATCTTGGAGCTTTCTTATTGGTGGAAAGAGTCCATGATATGGGAGGATTTGTTTAAGAAAAGATCTTCCCAAACTCTATATAAACCCTTGTAAAGTTGGGTTGTGCTTTTGAATCCCTAGCCTTAGAACGTCCAGAGCCTTGTTCTTCTACTTCCCACATTCATCCTTCTCCTAAAATTAGATGGGTTTGTGAAGTTCATATCGTTTTGATGAACAAGCACCTGCAACATACGTCAGTCGTTTAGAGCTTCTATCGGTACCGTTTACTGGGTGACTCGAGGTTAATATTTGCTCACTAAAAACAGAACAGATTAGACGGTTTTAGACTTCACAATGATGTGGAGTTAAGTACATAACCTTGTAGTCTTTCCTTTTGTTTGTGCTTTTCAAAATTGAAACAAAAATAGTTGATTATTTATACTCCATTTGTTATTTTCTATTGGGATAAGTTTTGGGTAGATAAATTGAGTTTTCAGAGGACGGAGGAACATGAAACATATTTATTCTTCCACATAGGTGATTTTGTCGGATGATTTTTTCAAAAATTGGAGAGCGATAGAGCTGGAGTTCTGTTGGACTTAAAATAGGAGCAATGCAGTCATTCAATACTATGTGCCCTGCTTGTCTGGCATGGCATTCAGTTGCATGTGGACCAGCAGGAGACATAATATTGAACATGGTCGCTTCCATTCAAAACTAAATGGGACTCAAGCTCCATACATGTTCCAACTCCCCGATCCACTAGAGTTTGAAATATGGAAGCATTTTCCTACATTCTGTGATGTCAGAGCTAGGAAGGGAGAGATGAAATAGAGACGAGGAGGGGTATGGGAGGAGAGATGAAGTTGTGATCACAGCATCAACTTTTTTCTTCGTCTTTACATTCACTTCATTTGCATGTTCTCACCGATACATTTTCCTTCTAGGAGCCAGCCCCACTTTACAAGGTGGCCTTCCTAAAGTGGGTTTCACTTAAAATTCAGAAGTGGAATCCTTAACAATTGAGGGCAATGACCCCAAACAGACTTTCGTATTTCATATTTTAAGCTTCAACAGTCCTCTTCTAAAGGGCACTTCTGATCCTTTCCTTCTTGACGGGGTTGGGTTTAGGATTCACTGATTTCCAAGGTTGGGAGCGATAAGTATGTAGCCTTTGCTTGCTCTGCTATTTCTTCATTACCTGGTGTTATATTCCTCTTCATATGTTTGGATTAGTTTTGCCGGTAGTATTCTTTTCAAGTCCATGGTGTGTTGAACGGGATACATATGTGACTAAGTGATTGCCATCTGCATAAATTCACGATTTCAGAATTGATTTGGCCGCGGTGTTATAAATAACTATTTTCTAGCACGTTTTTGCATTTGTTAGTTACAGAGTTCACTGAGGTCCTCTAGTTGATTCTCCTTATGTGAGTTTATAGTATGGTGGTAAATATGTGTTCTTTAATTAAAATTGCTTGGAGAATAATCTTGCCGCTGATCTGATCTTTGAACAGTACATAAGCGTATGCTGTACAGTTCAGTTTTCGATCATGTTAGTTCATATAAATATATATATATATATATATATATATATATATATATATATATATATATATATATATTGCCACTAATCTAATCCTTTCAATTCACAACTGATTGTGGAATTAAATGTTGAGTGATCAAGAACTAGGCCTAAATGCTGAGAAATTAAGAGTTTTGAGAGCCATGTCCTTATTCTTTTAATCCAAATATGTGATTGTTTACTATTTAATGAATTAAAGGGTACGCTTCCTTGTCATGCTAGCATCAATCCACTTCATTGGGCATGTCTTCCCCTTTTTCTGATTTTTTTGTTGCCCTGATCCAGTAGGAATTTAGAACCTGATGAAGCATTTCAATGATTTCCTGGGACGGGAGAGATAAATCCCTGCAGCTTTCACTAATTTATATGGTATCAACTTTAGCCTTCTTTTTAATACGAATCTTTTGCAGTAATGTATTGGTAGTAGAAAGTTTATGCCGTTGCTTGAATTAGTATTAACTAATAGCATGACTAAAAGTGCACACCATTAGAAAAAAAACCTGTGTATGTGAATCTGTTTGGTTTGACAATTGGACGGACACCCTCAAGCCCCACACCTGCATCGTAATGAGGATATGACAAGCGCCTTGGACTAGTGAGTCTAGGAGTACTCTATTGTATCACAAAATTTCGCTAGATGCTAGATAACTGCAAAGATGAGATTTGGGAGATGAAGGATTGATAAGGTCCATCTTCTGTCGCTTATGGGGAGATGCTACTTGGCATCTTCTTAAATTCTTATCATGTATAAGTTATATAGCAGCAAACAAGATTTTGAAATAAAGGGTATTACTTCCCTCTCTCAGCCCAAGCCGCTTCTCATACGCATGCCAATATGCAGACACGAGACCTGTAAGTGTTAGTACAATTGTTAAATGGTCTTTTCTTTTTCGTGTGTGAAATAACACAGTAATGTTGCCCCTCCTGCGCACTCTCGCCGCAATGGGTGCTAGTCATATGAGTAGCTGCGCCTTTTTAGCACTAAAAACAGAGTTTATAAGGTCCTCTCGTTAATTCTCTTTATGTGCATTCACAATATAGTAACTGTATGTTGTTTAATCAAAATTGCTTGGAAAATAATCTGGCCAATGATCGAATCTTTAACAGTACATAGAATAATAATGTATTCAGTTGTGGAGTTTGTTAATTTATACTAGTGATTGCTGAACTTGCATAGAAACTAGAGTTGACAGACTCCATAAGGTGAAGAGGCACTCCATGGTTTTGATTGGCCCCAACATGGATAGAGCTTTTTAACCATCTTATCTTAGCTTACCATGTGTCATCACATGCTTTGGTTTCTTCTGTTTTTTTAGTACACCATGATCACATGCTTGTTTAAAGATATCCATAGGACAATGTTGAATTACCAGAACCTATAGTCAGAGACTCGGATTCCCTTACCTATGAGCTTATGGATCATCTACAGAAACCCGTCTCTAGTTCCTCCAGATAGATGTCTCAATTCTCTTGTTTTAGTCATGAGGATTTTCTTTCATCATAATTCCAAAAGTGGCTGAAAAGAGAAGATTCATATATTCATACTAAAGCGTCATATTTATTTTTTCCCTGCATGTGGTTATCCGTCACAATAGTAACAGCATTGTTCTCTTCTTTCTTTTCTTCTGTAATGGATACTCCCTTCCTTCCATATTAATAGTCAGATTTGTTTTTTCAAAATCTTAGCGGTGTGCCACATCATATTCTCCTCTAGAATTTCACATTGGTTTCAATATTGTTTTACACTTTCTATTGTTAAAATCTTGGTTTAGCATAATTGAACCATATACTAGATCAAATTCAAGTGTGGTTGCCTATTCCAGTCATTGCTTTGAATTATCACTATAGTCTGTGAGGGGCGGAACTACGTGTAAGCCATGGGGTGACCCCATGTGTGTGTACCTTTTTAGTGAACCCCCTATATTTTTAGTAAGGGATTGGGCTAAAGTTGGCTTAATTCTATTACCTGACCCCATCTCAAAATGACCTGACCCCCATCCCTAAAAATCCTGCATCTGCCACTGAGTCATGCTCAGGTGGAGCGTAGTGATGGCATGTGTGATCCTGTGGTCGACGGCTTGGTTGACTGGCTCGGGCCAACCAGTGTGGGGTGAAGGCTCCCTGGTCCTTGTGCGCTCGATGTTGGAAGGCTTTTACGGCGCACTAAAATTAGTTCATTTGGAAAAAAATCTTATGTTAATAATCATTTTGAGTGTAGGGTGCATTATAGAAATTCGAACCAATTGGGATGTTACAACAAACAGCTATTGTGTGTTTAATGTTAAATAACTACTTTTCCTAAAAGCTTGAGCTAGTAGGAAAGGAATATTTTTAATATTTAACTCAACTTAATACTCCCTTGCATATGCAAGCACCCACCAAAGCTTAGCATGTGGACATAATAAGATGAAAGGAAAAAGATAAACCAACAGGATCTTGAAAAAAGATACTTGAAATAATAATGGGAGAAAACTAATCCCAAGACCTGGGCTCGGATACCATGTTAAGTAACCAAGTTCCCCAAAAGCTCGAGTTGTTAGGAAACATAAATAGAAAATTTTATTTATTTATTATATATTCTAATATTTTCTCTCACGTACAAGTATCCAAAAAGAGTGGCACCTGGAATATAATTGAGATATAATGTAACACCCGAAAAAAAACGGTATGCTTACTAAAACTGATTGATCTAAAATAAGAAGTTTTTATGCTTGTTTAGATTATGATTTATTATATCTTATAGATGTTAAAGAGCGCGAAGAGAGTTTTCCAATGCCACTGACGGTGTGTAATTTGGAGCAAAAAGTTATGCTAGTTACGCAATTGAATCCGAAAGTGTTGTTTTTAGAAAACCTAGTTAAAGTAGATATCAAATCCTAACTAATCAAGAAGGATTAAGTTTAGGATGTCTCTTCTACTTATGGGAAGCTTCTAATAAGATGATTTAAAGATTAGAATGGGAAGAAATCCTAAAGGAAAAATATCCTAGTTGGTATAGACATAAGATCTATATAAACACCCATAAGGGTGCTAACTTGTGTTTTATCACACTAGAGAGCTTGTGAATGCCCCAGCCTTGTTTTTCTCTCCTTCTCCCTTGTTCTAACAACCCTTTCACCCTTCTTTTTCATTCAAACCTCGTCATATATGAAGGAGCGAAGGTCTCGTGCATAGAGAAGAAGATGAGCTACATTGGACATACAATTTTCGTTCTACAAATGGGGTAGGATGGTTTTTCTACTAAATTTCTTCTAAACTCTTCACATCTATTCTATTATGAGTTATTTAATTCCATCTCAATAGTAGAGATTATATGAATGATTGATTTGTTTAGAGATTCTATATTAATTATGATTATTGATATCCTTGAGTGTTATCTCTTCTAATGCTTGCATGATAGTTTTAGATGGGAACATTATTCATCTCTTGATCGTTTGGATGTCAGAAATTTTTATTTTAATTCTGTAAACGTTATGGTTTAATTGTACCATATGATTATGGGTTGTGATTTTTGTGTTAAAGTCTTTATTATACAAAGGGGGTATCTTAAATTGGTTTATGTATAAAAGCTTGTAATAACAAATTCCAAAACATATAAATACCTATAATAGTCTTAAGAGGGGACTATTAATAATATTTTATTATTATGATTAAGGGTCACTGATACGTAATTAGTATGTATGATTAAGACTTATGGTCTCGGCCAAAATTATTTCCTGCACCGACGACCTGTAATATAAAAATCATAACAAATCACAAAAAAAATAAAAAAAGTATAGCATATATCACAATCATAGATGTTAACACATCACAAATAGGACAATTAATACAAGACACTCAATATGACACAAGAATCAACGTGGATTAAAGTCAACAATATAAGATTAGGACTTTTGGGCTCTGAATAATGAATAAAGCAACCAACTTTGGGTATGAATCCCATCTAGACACAGCATGAAAGCATACATGATCATATCACAATAAGAACGGAAAATAGATTCATAAGTCAATAATCTCACATGAGTCAAAGCAATACATCATGTATTAGATAAGAACATTTATAAACATCATATGGATGAAGAAAAAAAAAAGGAAAAACCATCCTACTCTTATCTCGCGAAGATCCTTCTTCTATGCGTGTCGTAAGCTCTCCTCGCTTGCAACCAAGCTCTCGCTCTAAGCACTCGCGAATCTCGCACAAAGATTTGATGAAAAGAAATTAGGCACCCCCATTTTAGTCATATGAAAATGCCATTCTCAAGCTTTATTTCCCACATCCATATCCATATAAACCTAGATAAGAAAACTTCAAGTGAAAAACCATCACAATATGATCTCGTACTATGATAAGTAAGAGGAAGAGAGTTGTGAAGACATTTATATACAAATTAAGATAAGTACTAAGAATTTCATATGATTGATTAGGGAAGCAGAGAAAACGACATGAGTAGAAAGACCCTTGTACATGGGTCCTGTAATCATCAAGAAGAAAGAATCTTGCAGCAACAAGCAATGGTGGAGAGAAGGTTCTCCATGGTAGCAGTGGTGGCCATCAGCTGAAAAGGAGGGTCGTTGGGATGTCTTCAGAAATAAGTTTTCCAATGCTTAGTATATTACTAGACAGTCATGTATTCAAACTCTATAGAGAATCCGGCTCTGACTGACCATCACCATGTGGCCGCCGATGCAACCATATAGAGGAGCTTCTCCTAACACTGCCTTCTGCAAGACTTGTTCCCTCCATGATCAAGGAAGCCATCTCTTCAAAGAATTTGGTCACTAAGAAATGATGAATATGTTATGGATCCTCCAGTCTTCTCCCAAGGATGGCGGTTTCTTCAGTACTGTTCCATGTTTTCTGCACTCCTCAATCCACGGGCATGGTTTTCCAGTACTCTTTTAAAATTGTACGCACTTGGGGCCCTCTCTACTTCTTGATTTCTGATTTCTATGGATTTTAAAAGTAGAGTTCATACTTTCGTGTTGTTCTAGTTCTTTGCCTCTTTCTGTAGCTTCACATTCTTCACTGATCTATACAAATTTTCACCCGAGTAAAAGATAAGTCAAAAGATCTCTTCAAAACTATATATTCTGCTAGAGTGTAGATTCTGTGCACTAATCTACAACATTCTCATCCAAAACTTCTCAGGTTCTCTAGAGACGATGTATTCATCGGTTATAGGTTACACTATTTCATGCAAAGATGACAAACTGCAGGACTACTCCAATGTTTCAAAAACAAAAAGAAACAGAACTCAAAAGACATTCATAAAGACCACCATCAATCCCTTCAGTGTTTCATACAAAAGACCTTAACGGAGTCAATTAGTTGCTGCTATTTCAAGCAATAGCCAATAATCTATACAACAAATTCCTACAAAGTACTCATACTAGAACGATTAGTAACAGTGGAACTAGTATAAAGTAGAAAGTGGAAAAGATCACTGAAGCACAAACAGATACCAGAGCAAGCTAAGAATTGCCAAAAAAAATAACAGAGCAAGTTAAGACTGCAAAGCTTACCTATCTTTCCAAGTATATTTTGTACACAAGGACAGTTATTGCAGGTATATGTGCTTTAAAAAAAAACTGAATGGCTATTCATGAAGAACATTATCATTCACCTCTTAAGTTGCAAAGGCAATCAATTAGTCTCAAACTGCTTTGCTGCCTCAAGAAAGAGGCCATCAAGTTGAACAGAAGATTGACAGTAAAACTGATATTTATTGGGAAGAGGAAAAGAACAATAACGAAGAAAATAACAGAGCAAATAAAAGCTAGACGCTTATCTCTCCCAACCCAGGAAGTCATTGAACCCTGAACCCTAAACTATTAAAGAATAACAAAAAGATCAGAAGTACCCTTCACAAGAAATATTGAAGCTATTTTAAAAATTCAGATATTTTTCCTGAAAAATATCTAAAAACTATACAGGTTTAAGTCATTGAGCTATCACGAGATACAAAATGCATGTTTCAACCCACACTAACCTGTATCTTAACTATTCTTTTCTTCATACTCTCCAATTGAAGATGACCTCTACCAACCTTGATGAGGACCAACTGAATTTACATTAATAAGGATCTGGCTCTCAAAATTCTTCCCAGCATTTAAACTTAGTGTTATTAAAATTACTGCTGCTACTGTATTAAGGATGAACTGTGTGTACCTTTTGTAAAGATGATAATAAAGGAGAAGAGTTTATGATCGAATCAAGCGAAACACTTTGTCCTTAAGACAGAATTCGCCCTCCCTACGGTGCTTAGGACTCTTGGGCATCTGCCTCCCAGGATAAGACGATCAACCACATTCTGTAGGAGCACTCCAAACAGCACGCGCAGCGAACCACAAATGTGTAATGCTTTCACAGAAAGAAGAGAGGAGAAAGAAGAAGATGCAGGAAAAAATCCGTTCAGAAAAACCAGTTTTTCAAGACTTTATAGAAATTTCGTTAAAGGCCCATTGAAAACACCCTTTCCCGTTGAACGGACGCGTCCGTCCGTTAACGGTTATAAGAAAATAAACCGGACCCATTTTGGTTGAACCAAAATAATTAGAAAACCAAATTAATTGAATTTGTCCCAAAATAATATTATCATGTTGACCCAACCCAACCCAACCCGACCCGGCCGGCCGGCCGCGCGTGCGAACCGAACCGAGCCGAGCCGGCCAGACGGACGGCGGCGGCGGCGCGCGCGTGTGGGTTAGCCCACCTAGGTGCATGGGTCCAACATCTCTCTCCCTCACAAAAGTGGGGTGGCCCTTGGGCCTAACTTATAAGGCCAACCTTGGACCTTATATACCATCCACAACCCATCCTTGGTGTGGATGTGGGACTATTCATCCTTCACCCAATTCACTCATTCATCTCATAGTAAGTGGGTTTTAAACATGGGTTAGTTCTCTCTCTTTAATACCCAATTATGGGTTATAACTAACACCCACTTCTAACAATCCCCCACATGAATGAGAATTGGCTGGATAACTTATGCAAAAACTATGCAAAAAACTTGTGAAAGCAAATATTGAGAAGATCATGCATGGGGGAGAGGTAGCTTTCGGCTTTGAACCTTCCCTTGTGAAGACTATCAGGTTTACTGGCTAATCAGTGAACGTGCTGTCTTGAACTGTTCAGCCGTTTGTGTAAACCAAGACAATAGAAGTCACACAATCACTTCTCAGACACATTGTGGTTCTCATGACTTTGTTCATTTTGGCCCCGAACAAACCTGGTTTTCATGAGTGCTCTAGAAGATTTAGCCTTAAAATCCTCATAGAAGTGGCCCCTTCCCACTCATATAGGTGATTCTCATTAGGAGCATCCTGCAATACCCCACTTGAACTAAGTCAAGCTATGAGAACCATTAAAAGCAAAGCTTATCCTGATTCATTCAGCAGGCATCACTATATCATCATAGGAATGGGAACGAGATTTTATCTCCATAGTGATTCCCCTTGAATCCCCCACAATTCGGTTGTCCCTTTTGAACCTAGATCTTGGGATCTCCAGTCAACTAAGTTGGGTTGCCATTATGGTGATTCTTAATGTATAGGCTTCAAGCCCATTCCCCTCGATGAATTGCTCACTTGTTCTTTGGTCAAACCCTTTGTAAGCGGATCCGCAATATTTTCTTTTGACCGAACATACTCAATGGAAATTATTCCACTAGAGAGCAATTGTTTTATGGTATTATGCCTCCGACGTATATGTCGAGACTTACCATTATACAAGTTACTTTGTGCTCTTCCTATAGCAGATTGACTATCACAATAGATACATATAGGTGGCACAGGTTTCCCCCACATTGGAATATCTTCTAAAAAATGACGAAGCCACTCAGCTTCTTCGCCTGTTTTATCAAGTGCAATGAATTCTGATTCCATTGTGGATCTTGCAATGCACGTTTGTTTAGAAGATTTCCAAGACACTGTTGCACCTCCAATAGTAAAAACATATCCACTTATGGATTTAGAGTCTCTTTTATCAATATCCAATTTCCATCACAGTACCCCTCTAGTACTGCTGGATATCTCGTATAGTGCAGTCCATAGTCCAAGGTATATCTTAGATATCTAAGAACCCTGACTAAAGCCTTCCAGTGGTTTTCCCCTGGATTGCTATTATATCTACTCAGTTTACTTACTGAGTATGCAATGTCGGGTCTCGTACAATTCATGAGGTACATGAGACTTCCAATAATTTGAGAATATTGGAGTTGTGATATGCTCTCACCCGTATTTTTGCTTAAATGCAATGTCACATCCACAGGTGTTCTCGCTGGACGATTATCATTCTCATTAAATTTGTCTAAGATTTTTGTAATGTAATGAGATTGAGATAACACATATCCATCAGATGTTCTAGTGATTTTCATCCCTAGTATAACATCTGCAACACCCATATCCTTCATGTCAAACTGTTTGTTTAACATCCTCTTAGTAGCTTTAATGATATTATCATTGCTACCAATAATGAGCATATCATCCACATAAAGGCATACAATAACATAGCCTTCAGGTCTAGCTTTGACATAAACACATTTGTCACATTCATTAATTTTGAATCCATTTGACATCATCATTTTATCAAAATTTTTCATGCCATTGCTTAGGTGCTTGTTTAAGCCCATAAAGAGATTTAACAAGTCTGCACACTTTGTTTTCTTGACCCGGTACAACAAACCCTTCAGGTTGTTGCATATATATTTCCTCATTCAAGTCACCATTCAAGAATGCTGTTTTTACATCCATTTGATGTATTTCAAGATTATACAAAGCAGCCATAGCAATTAACATCCTAATGGAAGTTATTCTTGTGACTGGTGAATATGTATCAAAATAATCTTGACATTCTTTTTGCTTGTATCCTTTGATAACAAGTCTTGCTTTATATTTGTCAATTGATCCATCAGCCTTCATCTTCCTCTTGAAGATCCACTTGTATCCGAGAGGTTTACTCCCTGGAGGAAGATCTACCAACTCCCAAGTGTGATTTTGCATAATGGATTCAATTTCACTATTTACAGCCTCCTTCCAATATTGTGCTTCAGGAGAGGACATGGCTTCCTTAAAGCTTTGAGGCTCATTTTCTAACAAATAAGTTAAAAAATCTGGACCAAAGGATTTTGATGTTTTAGCACGTTTACTACGTCTAGGTTCATCATCTTCTCCCTCTTGGTCTTCACTCGTGTCTTTTTTTTTTTTTTTGACATCCAAAGTTCTTTTAATAGAACTTTCCTTTTGTGTTTCCCACATGTTCTGAGGTAACCCAGAACTGATTAACATATCATTCATCATTTCTTTTAAAGTTCTATTTTTCCGTTCAGCAACTCCATTTTGCTGTGGTGAATAAGGTGCCGTGGTTTGGTGTATAATACCATGTTGTGAACAGAATTCACCAAAAGGTGATTCATATTCCCCACCTCTATCACTTCATAGAACTTTTATTTTCTTGCCAAGTTGATTCTCAACCTCTATTTTATATAATATAAACATATTTATTACCTCATCTTTACTTCTCAGCAAGTATATATAACAATAAGAACAATCATCCATGAATGTAACATAATATTTCTACCATCCATAGTGGGATTAACATGCAATTCAAAACCATTGCTACGTATCACATGGCAAGCAATGATAATTAGTTTTAATTTCATGAAAATGTTATCTGATGAAATTAGATTGCATACATATATCACATTCCATGCATATCAATATCATACTAAGGAACAACTTTAAATATTGCATGTCATGCTTGTTCCCACTCTTAACATGCCACTTGATCCAAAGGCCACCCGCCTAGTTAATTTGACGAGAGCATTTGAAATTCTCAAATTATTCGAACCATAATGGTTTTATATATATATATATATATATATATATATATATATATATATAAAACATCGGAGTTCCGCTTACCTGGACTGTAGCTTGATACACTGAACCGTGCCTTTTTTTGGAAGAAATTGAACCCAAACCATATAACTTGAACCAGATGTCAAAAAACCATTGAACCAGATCGGTCTTCCATGCTACCTTTTTCTCAGCTCGTTTTTTTTTTAAATATTGAACCGGACCATGAAATTGAACCGGACCATCTATTGAGCTAAACCAACCCATCATCTTCCCCAACAGTTTCTGAAACGAACAGAGCGTCCCAGTCAAGCACAGAGGGGTGCGTCCCCCTCTCCGACTCAATCGGCCCAACCATGGCCGCCGTGCACGTCTCCCTTCTCCGTCAAGTTCGGCCTCTCCCAGATGCTCCGCGGCGGCGTCGCTTGCATGTCCGATCCCGGCCAAGGCGCAAATCAGCCACTTCGTGGCTATGCAGATCTTGGAGGTGATCGGCGTGGGGAGGAGACTCTGATATCCTCGATCCCGTCTACGGTGGGTGCTGCGGAGTCTTGGCCGGAGTGCCGGCGACTCAATGAGCTCTGGTGGGAGCAGGGGACGACGCGTGGGTTCGTCTGGTTCGACGAGCCGCCTGATCTGATGTAGCCGGGACTGGGTCGGGGCTACCTCACCGGGTTGAAGAGGATGCTTCCCGCTTCAGGGCAAGGGCGGCGGTGAGGCTTGCGCACCCGCGACCGGGTTTCAGAGGATTCTGTTGTTGCCTGGGACCGTGACGCAGAGCGCGATGAGGGTCTGGGCTCAGGCGATCCAGAAGACCCTCTCGATGGCATTCCCTTCCCTTTGTCATGGCAGCAAGGCCTTGGGCAGTCGCCGTCGCTGGAATCAGCCTCCCCTTTGTCATCGGAATCGCACCTCCATCTTGATGTAGAAGTCGATGTTCAGGAACCAAGTGGTCGTCGTGCCGAGCAGATGGTGTCCATGCCTGAGGCTCCAAAAATCCAACTTTCTTGTTCGGTTTTGATCTCCACATGCAGCACTTTCGTCATGTCGGTTGCGGGCATTTTCCGGCAGACGTAGTCGGCCTGCGGGATGGTGGAGACAGAGAGCCTTTTTCCCTCGGTTGGTCATTGTAAACAACACGACAGAAAAATCACAGTATAACACATTAACTAGGAAAATAACAGTAAAAGAATTCTGTCTTAAGATTGTTATTAAAATTACTACTGCTATTGTATTAAGGATGAACTGTGTGTACCTTTTGTAAAGATGATAATAAAGGAGAAGAGTTTATGATCGAATCAAGCGAAACACTTTGTTCTTAAGACAGAATTCGCCCTCCCTACGGTGCTTAGGACTCTTGGGAGTCTGCCTCCCAGGATAAGACGATCAACCACGTTCTGTAGGAGCACTCCAAACAGCACGCGCAGCGAACCACAAATGTGTAATGCTTTCATAGAAAGAAGAGAGGAGAAAGAAGAAGATGCAGGAAAAAATCCGTTCAGAAAAACCAGTTTTTCAAGACTTTATAGAAATTCCGTTAAAGGCCCGTTGAAAACACCATTTCCCGTTGAACGGACGCAACCGGACCCATTTTGGTTGAACCAAAATAATTAGAAAACCAAATTAATTGAATTTGTCCCAAAATAATATTATCATGTTGACCCAACCCAACCCAACCCGACGCGTGCGAACCGAGCCGGCCGGACGGCGGCGGCGCGCGCGTGGGTTAGCCCACCTAGGTGCATGGGTCCAACATCTCTCTCCCTCACAAAAGTGGGGTGGCCCTTGGGCCTAACTTATAAGGCCAACCTTGGACCTTATATACCATCCACAACCCATCCTTGGTGTGGATGTGGGACTATTCATCCTTCACTCATTCATCTCATAGTAAGTGGGTTTTAAACATGGATTAGTTCTCTCTCTTTAATACCCAATTATGGGTTATAACTAACACCCACTTCTAACACTTAGTTCCCGATGACTCAACATTCAGTTTCACAACCTTCCATTTCCCCATCTGACTGCGAATTTCATCAAAAGACAACTATAAATTCCTCAACTTAGTCAAGTAAATTGACCAAAGATTCCGACTATAAAAATTATTCTCTAACAATTTGAATAAAAAAATAAGTCACCAAAAAACAATATATTAGAAAACCTTACGACCTCTGTTTTTTATTATTGAAAAGACGTATTAGAAAAAAAGTGAACAGCAATCATGAGACCATGATCTAATCAATTCTTAGATTGTGAGGTAATGCAGAAGGAAATATTCACGAGCGGCTATGCTATCTCTCATACAACATGCCACAAATAAAAAATTGCGTAAAGAAAAATTAAAAGAGTAAGTAAGGTACACAATTGTCTCTCTCTAATACAGGACATTATTATATCCTGAACTTTAACCTGTTCAGGGAAAAAAAATAAGGTTTAAAAGTGCCCTTTAAAAGGATTGTTAAAAAAAATTGTTAGAAAATTGAGTAGGAAATGCTTCCATATTTCAATACATGGGTGATTTGTGGGAGGGGAACACATATGGAGCTCAAGTTCCATTAGGTTTTGAACCGAAGTGATTCCGTCATTCAGTACTATGTGACTTACTTGCCTACATACAAAAAAACGTCCGACAAGTAGGAGCACATAGTGCTGAACGAGGGAACAACTTCTGTTTATACCCAATACTGAAAAATTAAAGTAGGAGACAATTGTCTCTCTGCAATACAGGACATTATTATATCCTGAACTTGTTCAGGGAAAAAATTAAGGTGAATCAACAAACTAATCATAGAAGCTTTATAAAACTAATCTGTTCTTAGGTCGTGAAAAATCTATATTAACTTCACATGCCCATATATACCCATATAAAGAAGATGCAGCCATAAGGAATTCCATTCCTTAGCTTTCTACTGAAACCCATCTTCATATAAATCCACATGAGAGAACTTCAAGGGAATCAGCAAAGACAACTACAACATGCTCAACACAGTCATGTAGTAAATTGATCAATGATTAGAACAGTAGCAACAAAAATTATTCTCTAACAATTGGACTGAAAAACGTAAAGTTACCTCTGTTTCAAAAGTTACCTGTGTCTATACAAAAATTATTCTCAAAAAGTTATTCTTTAACAATTGGACAATCAAATAGAAAACCTCAGTGACCTCTATTTCCGAACATTGCATAGACGTGTTAGAAACAAAATGAGCTATTCATGGGATCATGATTAAATCAGTTCTTAGGTTGTGAGTTAATGCAGATAGCAATCTATTAGTCACAAGCTGCTATGCTAATAAAGAAGATTTAATTGTATACAAATAAAGAGAAGTATTAAAAATCCCATTTTAGTTTGATTAAGAGAAGCAATGAAAATGAAAGAGTAGGAGAAACCCATGTACATGCGGAAGAAACCCCTCCCTTCTGTAATCATCGAGCAGAGTGAGTCTTGCTGAATGTGCAATGGTAAAGAGAAGCTCCTTCATGGCGACAATGGTGGCCAGCAGTGAAGAAAGGCCAGAACCGTCTTCTTAATGAAGTTTGCCGAACCCAGTAAATTACTTGACAGTTGAATGGTGAACTCTATAGAGAATCTGGTCCTAACTACCTCTACCCTGACCAACGACACCAATGTAAAGGAGGAGCTTCTTCCAAGGCCATGTTCCGATGATATTGTTTAATGACAAACTTTATAGAGATTCTCCCCAGGCACAGCGGCTCCTTCATGAAGGAAGAGCTTCTTCCAAAGCCAACTGCTTGATGATTGTTAGATTTCTTTCTTGTTTTTACTTGAATGGTCTGAAATGGTAGAAAAGTTGTACAGATTAGAAGGAAGGTCAGCTTTGAAACTTCCTCTAAATCTGTACAAGTTTTCTACCAAGTGAAAAAACAAGATATTATGTACAGTCGAGAAGGCAAAAGACTTACCACTCCCAAGCCTGGATATGGTAGAATCCTGCACATGAACCTGTTTAGAGCAAAAGCAAAAAGATCAGAAGTGTGTCCTTAACTTGAACTATTTGAACATTTAAATAGGAAACGGTTCCTGCTCTTGAGTAGCCAGGTTTAGGAAAGAGCATTGGCGTAGGAAGGTGGGGCTCAAAAGAGGAAAGTGGCCTGGCTGGCAGCGTGTCACTGAAGCAATACCGTTGAAGCCGGGTTTGAGTCATTGAATTCTCGAAGTCCCGTCGATATAAGTCATTGCTCATGCGCATCTGCGTGGCCATTGGATGCCTTCAATCACGCCCTATCTCATAGAAAATCTTTCTATATGATAAATTTGATAATTGATTAATGAATTCATTAAATAAAAGCTCCCAATCGGACCAACAACATACAATGACGACAATTCCAGAAATAGAGTTAATTACATGGTTACAACGTAAAGGACCCCTCGGGCGGTAAGACACTCGAGGGATGGAGTTGCTTGAAAAGGACCCCTCTTTTTTTGACAACGAGGGGTGTAAGTCCTTAGGACCTTACTAGAAGGGGAGGCAACCGGCCTCTTAGAGCACTGTATTCCGCCGCCGGGCACGGTACAAGGTCACATTATTACTTCAAGCCATTATCATCCACGAGTTGCTTGTTTGCTAGGCAATGGCTTATGTCATTCCCCACTCAAAGAACATCATGAGAGAATGAGTCGGAAGAGAATGTGGGGAGGTCTTCATATGCCCTGGGCACCGCATTTCCCAGCTATGGGAACTTTGTGTGACACTCTTTGAATTTTCTAGTTTGAAAATTGTCTCCTTCAAGCACGACCACGTCAAACCTATTTGAGCTGCAACGTTAATCCCTTTAGTAAACAAAGTTTGAATCTCCTCCTGCAACGATGTAGGCCATCTCTTAGTCTAACATAGAGTTGTTTCCACACGAGAACTAAGGGAAATGTTTTGCTGATCAAGTTTGAGGACCAGATTGCAGGACCCCAGCCCACGTTGGCATGGGAGGTTGGGGTCCTGCAATCTCGTCCTCAAACTCGGTCACGCTAGACGCCCTCAACATTATATTCCAATGCTTTTTTTAATGCAAATATCTTAAATCTTTTGTAGTGAAGTAAGCATACGATCGATCTTGTGTGAATGTGGATGGCCAAGATTTGGTGTGACCTGGGATTGGAGCTTAGACCTACTGCGGGTTTGAGGTTCACACTTAAAATTCAGGCCAATTTAACGGTCCAAGGTTTCTAATGGTGTGTTTTTAGGAAAAAGTTATTATGAGCCTGAGCTCACGTGTGTTGGTGTGAACTGCATGGTCTAAGCTGTCAGATTGAGATATGAAGACATGTAGGGTGGGTAGTGATTCAAACCTGACTGCCTCTGCATTAAAGCAAGCCACCAGATTGAAATTTGTCGGCCCAAGTCATCTTGGCTAACATAGATGATCGTGAGCCCAAACTCATCTGACCAGGGTTCTTTTTTTTCTACTTTGAACCCAACAAATTAAAATTTACTCTAGGTCAATAATAAATCCGGACGGAGGGAATATAATTTAGGGCCCGTTTGGTTGGCCCAAAGAAGCTGGATTCTTTTAGAATCCAGCTTCTTTGGGGAAATCTCCTCAGGAGGAGATTTCCCCAAAGAAGTCACATGAGCTTCTTGCAATGGCAGTTGATGTAATTTCTGAAAACTGACAATGGTACTTTCAAAAAAAAAAACACAGAAACAGAGCCATCATGATTTAAAACAGCCCCTGTCAGTTTTTGAAAATTACACCACATGCCATCATTACTTAAATTCCAAACCAAACACCAATTCTACTTCATTTTGAAAATCCAACTTCACTACTTCTAAAAGTCATAACCAAACAGACCCTTATTCAGTAGATGACGATTGTTTACTTTATAATTAGTGGATTCAAAGGAGCTTAAACACTTTCTAGTGCAAGCATATTAGGATGAACTTCTCATGAGAACCGGTTTGAACCGGCCGGGTATACAAAACCTGATTTGTCCGAGCGAGCGCTCCTACTAGTCCTGTATGCACCACTTAAAATTCATCCGTGGGATGTAGATCAGACGGTTAAGAATTGGCTATCACTTTCCTTTTTAGACCCCCGTCACCTTCCTAAATTGGACACCTCTCAGGAGCCAGAATAGGAAACTGCAGCCCAAGCGTCCTTTTCAAGCGACTCCATCCCTCCAGTGTCTTACCGCCCCTGCCACTCTATATAAGTATATGTTTCATACAATTTCATGGCATGTTGTATAGGAGTTTATTCTTTCTTTTCCTGTTTTTTTAGGGTAGTAGTTGATTTCATGGCTTTGCTTGCGCTAGTGTTGTTTATGTTGTATTCATCTTCCTTCTTGTGTTTGTTTTGCTGGTATTTGTTTATGCTTTTTGATGTAGGTGATGTTAATCTTGGTTTGTTTAAAGTTGGCTCTTTGTGTGAAGTAGCTATAGATATATTCTTGCTTGAGATAGCATAGCCGTATCTTAATAATGGTTTTCATGATTTGTTTTTTATATATTTTCTGATATAGAACCTGTCGCCGTATTTGAGTTTAATCTTGCTGGTATTTATCTGCGCTTGTTGCTGTAGTTAATATTAACCTTAGCTTGTTTAAATATGGCTCTTTGTATAGACTGGTTACAAAGATGATGCTGTATGTGATGGTTTCTTGCGTGAAAATAGTTTAGAAGTCTGAATAATGGTCTTCATGGTTTTTTTTTCTGGCACATGTTATCTCTGCAAGAAAACAGAGTTGTGTAACTCTGTTTACAAAATAATTTATAGTTTGAAAAAAAACAATGCTTAAATTGTTGGAAGGAAAATTTCGATTGCTCTATATTTGAAAAGAATTTGTTGGAGTCTCAGCTGAGTTTTCTATGGCGGTTAGAGGTTTTTTTTCTCAAAATGCAGTTTCATGGGCTTATAGAGCTTATGGAATAGAATGCTGACTGATGGGGAACTAGTTCATGAATCAAAACTGAAAGTTAAGATATCCTTGTTTAAAAAGCGACTGTTTGTGTGAACTAGTTACAGAAATATACATAAGTTGATGGCTTCTTGCATGAGATAGCATAGCAGTTTGCAAGGTCATTATTTTTTTTCCTGGCGCATATGATCCTTAAGTGAATTGCTTGAAGGGAATACATATTGTTTTCTAATTTATCTGCTGAGTTTTCTATGTGGTCCTTTCCGACGAACTCATGAAATGATTTCATACACTGTCCAGGTTTGTTGCTTCTAATCTTCGTTTATCCTAGCTAGTTTTGTTAAGTTCCATTCAACTACATTTCTTACACTAGTTCTTTTGAATGTTTTATTGAGCATGGAAGATAGCATAGCAGTCTCATGTGATTAATTGTTTGCATGCTTTTGTTTCTTTGATTTCCTGGTACATTTGTCTACAAGAATTAGAAAGGAGATTAGTGATGGTTCTGCTGTTGCAGGTGATTGTCTTTGCTTCACAGTAGTTAGTAGGATAACCTTATGATGTACGTATAATTAAATTGCCTGAGGAAAAATTTATTATAAAAAATTGCTTTCTAATTTAGAACAAGTTTACTTCATTAGTTCAGTTGTTTTCATTTCATTGAGGATATAGAACTGCTCATGGAAGTGAATGCTCACCGATCAAGAACTAGTATCTGGAAAGTTTCCTCATTTCAGAACACCAACTTCCCAGAGTTGAAGCCTGGAAGAGGCGTCTCCATCTCTTTTTCTTTTTCTTTTTCAGTTCAGTTTCTTCTTTCGATCCTTTTGTTGAATCCATCCATGGTGTTCTGAAAGCCATGCATGCATGGACTACAAGGGAAGCGAAAGCCCAACAAGGTCCAAGGCGCCCGAGGAAGAACAGCAGCGGCAATGGTGGCACAATTGGCCTGACGACCCTTGTCGGAGCACAGCCCAATGGGCGTGAGGAATCTTGAGGTTTTCATTTTTTTTCTTCTTAGTCTTGAGAATCAAGATGTAGAGAAAAAGATTTGATGTAAATAGGAGATTTTAGTTTCTAGGCAGAACTACGTGGGGTCTGATCCCTGGGAATGGTGTCTAGGCAGGGTACGTAGGCAACTTTCATCCAATATTCGGATGTTAGCCCGACCGAATAGGTTTAGGAAAAGGGTGGTGAAATTATTGCTACTAAGCTTTTCTTTATGGTACTTCAGTTCTATGTAATCTTTCTTCTGTATATAGTGGAATAAAATTTTGATATTTTGCCGGCTTGAAATTACTGCATAGTTCCATATGCATGACATATACTGATGATCTTTTTCTTCTTGACAATGAGGGGTGCCTGACTCCTTAGAACTTCGACTCGAAGGTCCATGCCTTTCGACTGGTGACTGGCATTTTAGAGCACAATATGCCACTGTCAATTCCCTTGGCTACATACAAGGTCCGCCATCAAACATCCCGGGTGAATGGGAATATAATCTTGTATGGGTGGACAACATTGTGAGAATTTGAACCATGTACTACAATTATTTTAGTAAAATTGGTATTTCAGTACGCTCTGTGTTCAATATGAATAGCCCTATTCAGGTTTTCAAAATGAATTTGAAAAACCAAATAGGACTACTAATTATGGAATGGAGAAGGCATGTCACAATTTGGTGATTGCAAATTTACATTTTACATTTTACATTTTACAATCACCATATTAGATTTTATATGGGAGGAACTATAAGCCTTTGCCTTGATCTAACGCAGCTTCAAATCACAGTGGTGATGAATTTTCTGTTTAGCCCCCCATATGCTTTTTAATCCTCGTTATCAAACGCTGGATTTGTCTGATTCAGCTTAAGGAGATTTTTCCTTGGCGTTTGGACCTGTTTAATTATGGATATGCCCATTTCTAAGCTTCACCATCCAGACGCTTACTGGGGCTTTGAAGCCCAGAGTGTACAGATCAGCCATGGAGGGGCAGTAGAAGGTTTGTAAGCAGTCTGACCAGACAAAGTCCAGATCATAACAGCTTCCAACAATCAGACTCTACTTAAAAGGCTCTTTAGGCCCTGATTTCTCCTAATTCATGCACTGACATGTAAAAACTCTAATCGACATCTGAGAGCGTAGAGGATTTTCCTTGGGAAGTTGGAGTTTTGTAATACCGAAGTAGGAATCCCACCAATCAAGTTATTGGCCAAAAGACTTGCTGTCAAGCATACTTGCATTTCTTTATAAAGATAAATAAAAGCATGCTTGCAGTTAAAGACATGAGAAGATTACAACAATATATAGTTTATTTATTAAGTAATTGCATTAAAGATAGAAAAATTTACATATTTGCAGTTGAAGGCACGAGATGATTAAAGCATGCTGTAGATCATGATAGCTTTGTTGATAGAATGGTGATGATGATTCATACTTCCGATCAGTTTTACAAGCACCATCACAGGATGGCTGGATTATTTTCATCCCACTCCCGAGTTACCACTGTCTTAAATTGTTACATCTTATTCCTTGGTAACATGCAAAGATAATAAATACATAAATAAACGATCACAGATTAAATCAATTTCCTTTAGTACTGATCTGCTATGGAAGCCGACCCCAAATAGCTGGGATAAGGCGTATGATGATGATGATGACTTATCTGCTATGGAAATTTCAGACACCCAGTTGCACCATTCTGTATGAAAGGACAGGCAGTTGAAGAATTTATATGAACAAAATTAAGATTAAAGCTGGGAACTTATTCTATGAAAATTACATTAAAAAAAAACGTATCCTAAAAACGGATGTTGAAACTAACATACGCACTGGGTAAACTGGGAGGCCATGGTCCTGGCCATCCCCTCTTTGTTTCACCACTCCACCAGTTACCTATTTTAACTAATAAAAAGAGTTACTACTGTCTTTGTTCAGTTGATTATTACAACAATCATCCCACTGAAGAAAACTAGAGACATCTACACCAGTAAGCCTACAAAATCATGCTAACGAATGCAGTGATCTACCATTTTTTTCACAATTTATCTTCACCAATCATTGCACCCTTAAAAAGATATTCAAATTTCCAATGATAAATCAGAGGGCATTCAAGTAAATACATTTAGGGGAAAGAGTGACTAGTCATGTGGGGCCGTTGGATCTACTTCAACTTGCCAGAAGCGACATCTCAACCGTTGAATCCCAACACTAACCAAAGCTCAAAATCGATTTTTTGCCGAAAAATTAAAATAGGTTCCATCTCACAAATCTTTTCTGCAAAAATTTCTTACATCAATTTCACATCACGTTTTAGGATTCAGTTTTTCTATTGATACAACACAATGTCACTTGGACATCATAAGTTGAGTGGATTAGCAGTCTTCACTCTTCAGCACTACTAGCTATGTAGAGGCAAATGTAAAAAAAAAAAGGAGAAACCAACTAGAAACAGTCATAATTTTACCTCCCTGGCTCCCCAATGGTGGCCAATGGAGGCGATGGGCTACGCCCACGCCTCGTCTCTATTGGAGAAGTGCATTGCAACGAAGAACTTGAACCTTGGGAAGCTCCTCCACTCCCACCTCATCAAAACTGCCTTGCGTCTCGACGTGTTCCTCGCCAACCGCCTCATCCACCTCTACTCCGTCTGCGGTTCCGCGAGCAGTGCCCGCAAGATGTTTGAGGATTTGCCCATGAAAAACGACCACTCATATAACACGCTGATCTCGTCCTTCACCCGTCTTGGCCTTTTTTACTACGCGCGTAACCTGTTCGATGCAATGCCCCAGCCGACATTGGTTGCTTATAATTCGATGATTTCGGGCCTGGTTCATTACGGACGGCATGGGGAGGCGGTTGGGGTGTTTTATAAGATGCAGAAGGAATTTGATGGACCGGTGATGGACAGGTTCACGGTAGTTGGCGTGGCCAATGCTTGTGCTCATGTGAAGTCGATTCGGTGGCTTCGTCAGGTCCACAGCGTAGTGGTTATGATGGATGGCCTTGAGCTTAATTTGGTAATGTATAATGCACTTCTTGATGCGTATGGGAAGTGCGGTGACGTCGACTCCTCTAGGAAGCTTTTTGATCGAATGCCGGAGAGGGATATAGTGTCCTGGACGTCCCTGGTTGTGGCGTATTCTTGGGTGCATAGGATGGAAGAAGCATGCCAGGTGTTTGATCGAATGCCATTGCACAATGCCGTTTCTTGGACAGCTTTGATTACTGGGTTTGCGCAGAATGAGCAAGGGCACAAGGCAATTAAAATCTTTAGGAAGATGCAAGCTGAGAGTGTTCCATCCAATGACTTTACTTATGTTGGTGTCCTAAGCGCCTGTGCAAGCCTGGCCTCGATTGACCTTGGAAGGCAGGTTCATTCGCGTATTCTTAGAAGTTGCACAACCCAGCATACGCCCTTCAATGTCTTTATCTACAATGCTTTGGTCGACATGTATGCGAAATGCGGCGACATGAAGTCAGCTTCAGCGTTATTTGAGGAAATGCCTGAAAGAGACAGAATTTCATGGAACTCGATGGTGACTGGTTTTGCTCAGAATGGTGATGGCAGACATTCACTTGCCCACTTTGAGGGAATGATTGAGGCTGGTGTTTCACCTAATCATGTCACATTTCTTGGTGTTTTATCGGGATGTAGCCATGCTGGTCTAGTTTTAGAAGGTTATCAGTTGTTGACATCAATGCAGAAGGAGTATGGTGTTCGTCCAAGTTCCGAACATTATGCAATTTTAATTGATGCACTTGGGAGGAAGAATAGGCTTGAAGAAGCAATAGCTTTGATAGAGCAAGCAGATTGTAATATTGATAAGGTTGGAATGTGGGGTGCACTACTGGGTGCATGCCATATACATTCCAGGTTAGACATTGCAAGGAAGGCCGCAGAATCCCTCTTTGATGTGGAGCCTGGCAATGCTGCCAGATACGTTACTTTGTCTAATATATATGCAGCAGCAGGAAGATGGAAGGATATGAGGGGAGTATGGGGTCTTATGAAGGAAAAAGGATTGAGGAAGGAGCAAGCTTGTAGTTGGATTGAGGTGAGGAGATGAGGAATGCATGGGATGTCTTTGTGGAAGAAGATAAAAAAGCACATAAGGATGCAGAAATAACTGTAAGTCCAAATTTATAGTTGAATGCTTTAGCAGATTGAGATTACCATATCATAGGTCGACCGAATATTCATTATATACACCCTAGGAGAGTGTTTGAGGAAGAGGTGCGGGCGAAGGATCTCATAGACCCCTCGACTAGGAAATGGAATATGACTTTGCTCCAGCAATTTTTTACCAAGGAAGAATGCCACGTTGTTGCAAATATCTCTTTTGTCAACAGCCTGGGGAAGACATTTTTTGGGCAGGTACAAAAAATGGCCAATTCCTTGTAAAAAGGGCCTACATATTGTAGATTATGGAGAAATCTTATTCTTCCTTTGGAGAGTGCGCTTGAAAAGTCAAGCGAAAAAGGATTCGGGCAAAAATTTGGGACATTGATGCTCCCCAAAAAACAAGTTGTGCTTGGGGAGTGTGTATACTAACAACCATCCAAGTAAGGTAAATCTGAATAAAAGAGGCATGAAGTTGGATCTACTATGTAAATTATGCAAAAAGGTCTCAGAAATAACCACCCATATTTGTGGGAATGAAATTATCTTTTGGATTTTTGGAGGGGATCTTCCTGGCACCATGAGGGAAAGAATTTGCTCCCACTGTCATCCATGAACTGTGTTGAAGAATCCTTAATGATCTGTCGAAGACAGGCTTGTGAAGTGTTCACATCCTGCTGGAGTTTTTGGTTCAACTATCTCTGTGCCAGAGATCTCAATGCTCTAAGATAGTTGTTTGCTTTGGGAATGAATATGATAGCGTCCTGGCTTGTTTTTGGAGACTCTTTGGAAGCAGAATAACTGAAGGCGATTGAATTTGCAGTGAGTCTGGATATTAAGTGGGCAATTTTTGAACGTGACTATTCTGGTTCTGACAATGGAAGCTAAATCTCTACTGATTTTCGGGCTTTGCTGATTTTCGGACTTTGGGCACCAATGACCACTTGGGCAGAGGAGGAAGTATTTATAGATGGTAAAAGAGAGCAAGGCAGCAGGCAAATACCATGGGCATGCAGTCCCAAATGGTGTTTGCAGAAGTTAGCAGTTTTATGCATGACAAGCATCGACAAAGTACTTTGATGGGTATGGGGGGAGTTTTAGTTTGCTGGGGATGACTGACATATAAGACTGATAGAAGTTACAAAATAAGTGCAGATGAGCAAATGGAAGTTGATTCTTTCGTTCGAAGGCGAGGTTTCTTTGTGTCTGACATCTCAGTTATATTACAATTGATTGTTTTTCTTAAAATCCAATATTTCATATAGGAGCAGATGAAGTCATTAAATTGAGTTCTTTTCATCTAATATTTCCTGTGGAAACACGTAAACCATTGTTTTTTATACTGAAACCATCTCTAAATTTAAAATAAATTATTACCTCAACATGTAGGCGTGAGCCTTTACAGAGGAGCAACTTCTTTATTTGTCAAAATGGTGTTCAAGACTTATACTTTCCTTTCAAATGTATAATCAGGAGTATAAATCACTTTGTAATATTAGAATTGCTATCTGTTTATTTTCTTGTAGGGGTGGAAAGCATCAATTGGTAGTCCCCAGGTAATTCCTTCTGCAGGTTTAATGGCAGAATAATCAGCATGATAGTTTGTCCAGCTAAGTTAGTAAAATTTAGTAAACTGGAGATAATTTTTTAATTCATGAGCATCGCTTGACTTTATATATATGCATATGATAATATCTTTTTCAGTATCAGACTCATAAAACTACACGTAAAAACTATATAAGCATTTAAGGGCTATCTGTGGCACCTTTAGAATGGCCTTTTGCTTATTTACTAATGTAAAGAAAAGTTTGATTTTCAGGTCAGGGGCGTTATGTGGATTTTGCATCCTTATTTAGAAAATCAATTGGAAATGTTTTGTCCTTCATAATCTATGACTGCAGATATCCTTAATGTACTTGTAACTGGGCTCTGCTTCAAGTATTTATAACTGAGAGCAGAAGGCAGTCTTTGATGTTGGGTTGGCACAATCAGGGAGGGCTTCCAGAAGTTGCTGTTTGAGTCGGATCCAGATCCAGTTTCGAGTGTATGTTACAAGTTGGTTATTGGTTAATTTGAATGATATGTAAACGTGATTCACAGAATTTGGAAGTGCTGGATTGCTGTTTTACCAGTCCAAGCACAAACCCTTTTGAAACATTGAGCTCTGTAACTACCTTTGTCCTTCTCTACATTGTTTGGTTAGCAGATTTGCATTTATTAAATCTTTTTGCCTTAGCATACATATCAAATTGTGGGAATTAGAGGATGTTATGCTGGTACGGGGCCTATATTTTTTAGAACATTTCCTGCAAATGCTGCAGCCATGGTCACTAGCACCTTCCTACTACAGTTGTGCATACTTGGCGAGTCTGGAAGATAGCTATTGATCAACTGTTCAATTCGAGACAGCCAATCAAAACAACCCCAGTTGAGCGTGAACGATACGTTATTTGTTTTTACCTTAAAAACAACAGATTGCTGGAATGTGTGTCGTCGATCTTGAAGATCTACGGCCTAATATGGCAATAGCATGCGCATTGAATAATTTTTTGTGGTTTGATTTCTTGTGGCAATAGTGTCGATCTGCAACTATAATTCCATGTTGGTTAGAGAGGGGTCTTTTTTCCCCCTTTGAGTGCCGCCAATCCCCTTGTTCGCATGCTGTGCAACACACATCATACGCACTGAGTAAACTGGGAGGCCATTGTCCTGGCCATCCCCCCATTGTTTCATCACTCCACCAGTTACCTATTTTCTCTAATAAAAAGAGTTACTAGTCTCTTCGTTCAGTTGACTATGACCACAATCTTCCCACTGAAGAAAACTAGGGACATCTACACCAGTAAGCCTACAAAATCATGCTAACGAATGCAGTGATCTACCATTTTTTCACAATTTATCTTCACCAATCATTGCACACTGAAAAAGATATTCAATCTTCCAATGATAAATCAGAGGGCATTCAAGTAAATACATGTAGGGGGAAAGAGTGACTAATGTAAAACTAAAATAGGTTCCATATCACAAAAAAAATTTCTGCAAAAATTTCTTACATAAATTTCACATCACGTTTTAGGATTCAGTTTTTCTATTGATACAAGACAATGTCATTTGGACATCATAAGTTGAGTCGATTAGCAGTCTTCACTCTTCAGCACTACTAGCTATGTAGAGGCAAGTGTAAATAGGGGAAACCAACGAGAAACCGTCATAATACAGTAATTTTCAAGACAACATGAGCATAAGGCTGGGGGCCTCAGGCATGGAAGCAGCTAAAAACAAGCTCCTCCGCCAGATCTCGAGGAAAGAAGATGCCCCTCCCATCCGTCCTCCGACGCCCATCATTCCCCTTCTTCGCTGCCGCCTCCGCCATTGTCGAACCCAACGAATGCCTTGCCTCCTCGGCTGCGTTCGCGGTGGCTAGGACCCGCTCCCTCCACCTGGCCTGGACATACTCCTCGGAGATGTAGACGTCCATGGTGAAAATATATGGACAGAAATCTCCCCAAATGGTCGTCGAATTTTCGGACTTTGGGGACCACTTGGGCAGAGGAGGAAGTATTTATAGATGGTAAAAGAGAGCAAGGCAGCAGGCAAATACCATGGGCATGCAGTCCCACGTTTTGGTAAAAACCGAGGATATGCTTCCAACTTCCATTTTGACCATTCAAGATTTGCAAAAATGGCGAGAATGCCACTTTGATTAGGTCCAAAAATGGCCAATTGGTTGCTCCAGCTAAAACAACGAGGTTTGTGCTGAATGTGTGCGGGAAAACTGTCAACTGTCAGATTTATCAGACAGTCCCTAAGCCTACTGGCTATTATGATGATTTACATCAATTTGAAGATGATCATGTGCTTAATATTTAACTCTAGATACAGTAACTACCCATGGTTTCATCCAATTGAATGAATTGCATACTCCCCCCTCCAAAAACCCCGGCTGCAATTGAAAAGTACAGATGAAACAGGTGGCTATGGGCAAATAGATCCTCTTGAACATGAATGTGCAGGGGTAAGTGGGGGCTTGAAATGCTATGAGCTCTACAGGGCAATAGCGTTAACTCATTTTCGAATGCTGCCAATGTTTTTTGGACCGAGGGTGTATTTCACTTTCAATAACTCACAAATTGACGAGACCATATTTGCCATAGATTAGAGGAGGGGCAAGGAAACATTAATTAATGGGTCCATGATCGTAGAGATTTAGCTTCCATTGTCAGAACCGGAAATCACACTGGAATAGTCACGTTCAAAGATTGCCCACTGAATATCCAGACTCACAGCAAATTCAATCGCCTCAAGTTATTTTGCTTCAAAGAGTCTCCAAAAACAAGACGCTTTCATATTCATTCCAAAAGCAAACAACTATCATAGAGCATTGAGATCTCTGGCACAGAGATGCATCAAAGTTTACTTTGTAGATGCCTTTAGGCCAAGCTACCATTTGCTATAATGAGCCTTTACAGTTTTATTCGCTCCTCTTGTGCTTTAGAAACAGTCAAATCAATCATCTGCTCACATCTTAAGATCCTTAATGCTCATCTAGCCTCCTACATTTACCTTGTTTCAGTTGAACAAAAAACTCCAGCAGGATGTGAACACTTCTCCAGCCTCTGTTTTCGACAGATCATTAAGGATTCTTCAACACAGTCCATGGATGACACTGGAAGCGGAGCACATTCTCTCCCTGAAGGTGCCAGGAAGATCCCCTACAAAAATCCAAAAGATAATTTCATTCCCACAAATATGGGCGGTAATTTCTGAGACCTATTTGCATAATTTACATACTGGATCCAACTTCATGCCTCTTTATTCAGATTTACCTTCCTTGGATTGTTGTTAGTATACACACTCCCCAAGAACAACTTGTTTTTTGGGGAGCATCAATGTCCCAAATTTTCATCCGAATCCTTTTTCGCTTGTCTTGTCAAGCACACTCTCCAAAGGAAGCATAAGATTTTTCCATGATCTGCAATATGTAGGCCCTTTTTAATAGGAACTTGGCCATTTTTTGTACCTGCCCAAAAAATGTCTTCCCCAGGTTGTTGACAAATGAGATACTTGCCACAATGTGGCATTCTACCTTGGTAAAAATTTGCTGGAGAAGAGTCATATTCCATTTCCTAGTCGAGGGGTCTATGAGATCCTTCACCTGCACCTCTTCCTCAAGCACTCTCCTAGGGTGTATATTATGAATATTCGGTCGACCGATGATATGGTAATCTCAATCTGCTAAAGCATCCAAACAGCCAAATTCAACTACAAATTTGGACTTACAACTACTTCTGCATCTTTATGAGCTTTTTTTATCTTCTTCCACAAAGACATCCCATGCATTCCTCATCTCCTCACTTCAATCCAACTACAAGCTTGCTCCTTCCTCAATCCTTTTTCCATCACAAGACCCCATACTCCCCTCACATCCTTCCATCTTCTTGCTGCTGCATATATATTAGACAAAGTAACATATCTGGCACCATTGCCAGGCTCCACATCAAAGAGGGATTCTGCTGCCTTCCTTGCAATGTCTAACCTGGAATGTATATGGCATGCACCCAGTAGTGCACCCCACATTCCAACCTTATCAATATTACAAACTGCTTGCTCTATCAAAGCTATTGCTTCTTCAAGCCTATTCTTCCTCCCAAGTGCATCAATTAAAATTGCATAATGTTCGGAACTTGGACGAACACCATACTCCTTCTGCATTGATTTCAACAACTGATAACCTTCTAAAACTAGACCAGCATGGCTACATCCCGATAAAACACCAAGAAATGTGACATGATTAGGTGAAACACCAGCCTCAATCATTCCCTCAAAGTGGGCAAGTGAATGTCTGCCATCACCATTCTGAGCAAAACCAGTCACCATCGAGTTCCATGAAATTATGTCTCTTTCAGGCATTTCCTCAAACAACGCTGAAGCTGACTTCATGTCGCCGCATTTCGCATACATGTCGACCAAAGCATTGTAGATAAAGACATTGAAGAGCGTATGCTGGGTTGTGCAACTTCTAAGAATACGCGAATGAACCTGCCTTCCATGGTCAATCGTGGCCAGGCTTGCACAGGCGCTTAGGACACCAACATAAGTAAAGTCATTGGATGGAACACTCTCAGCTTGCATCTTCCTAAAGATTTTAATTGCCTTGTCCCCTTGCTCATTCTGCGCAAACCCAGTAATCAAAGCTGTCCAAGAAACGGCATTGTGCAATGGCATTCGATCAAACACCTGGCATGCTTCTTCTATCCTGTGCACCCAAGAATACGCCACAACCAGGACACTATATCCCTCTCCGGCATCCGATCAAAAAGCTTCCTAGAGGAGTCGACGTCACCGCACTTCCCATACGCATCAAGAAGTGCATTATACATTACCAAATTAAGCTCAAGGCCATCCATCATAACCACTACGCTGTGGACCTGACGAAGCCACCGAATCGACTTCACATGAGCACAAGCATTGGCCACGCCAACTACCGTGAACCTTAAAGTGGTGCCTACAGGGACTTCAAATGTGCTGGTGAAGAGTCGATCACAACGGCGCACACATTTTTCACGTGAGCTTAGGGTCCATTTGATTGGTGTGAATCTGAATCTGAAAAGTCTACTGAAAAGTTTGAAAAGCTGAAATTTTCCAAATTGAATCTGAATCTGAAAAATCAAATTATGATGAAAATCAGATTCAGATGAAATAAATAAAACTTATTTCAGATTCAGATTCAGACCAATCAAATAGAAGACAAATAGAAGTTAAAAACACAAATAGAATGCAAATTATCCTAAAACTCTAACTTGCGGTCCCAAAACTCTAACTTTGAGATTCACGTGATTCACCAAATAGAAGAAAGCCAAAAAAACTTGTAGTTACATACACAATTGAGCAAAGTGCAAGCGACGTTTGCACAATAGAATGTATTTGGGATGAGTCTTTGAGTTCATTTTCAATGATATGAACTGCACAAATACAATAATATGGTTTGGCATCATAAAACTCCTTTATGCTCGCACATTACCAAAAATTGAATATAGAATATGCTCCCAAAAAATGAACAAAGTTTTCTCATGCTTCCTTGAGTCATTTTTTCCCAAAAATATGGTGGAATTGCTTAGCAACTAATAGGGCTCATGCCTATTGTACCAAGTACAAACAACAAGCTCAGAAGTATGCAGCAGCAGGATAAAGATATCCATGGTACCATGAGGAAAGGGGGGGATGAGACCATTCTTTCTTTCTTTTATTTTTTTGATACGGAAGACCACTCTTATATACAGCAAGAAGTCAATAAAGCAAATCTGTACTTTTTTCTTCATCATAACTAACTGCCCATGCCCACCCTGTACAAGCTCAGAAAACACTTTTCTGAAGTGGCTGGCTACACCTTTGAAATAAGCTCTCTGATTTTCTGCAAGAGTGCAAGTAAAAAAAAAAATTAGCCATTTTATTCCATGCTAAGGAAATCAACTTAATTGTAAAGTTATAAGCATGACACGTCCATTCCAAAATCTTTTAACACGGCAACATCAACCAACCAGAGATCATTAACAACGAATCAAAATTGGAGCATTTCTTAATTCGTTTTAAATTAAAACTACTACAATAACAAACGTCTTTGTATAAAGTAAATTGATCGTTTAAATATAAAACCCTTGCAAGTGCACAAGGCAATTGTACTACGGCGAGCATGGAAAGGGTTGTCGAACCTCAGGGACGGATTAATATTCTACCAAATTCAAGAGAAAAGTAGCAGTTTTTAATTAATCTAGAGAAAAACAATGAACTTTAACTAAACTAAGCTGAGATTAATCAATAGGAGAAGTACCAAGGCTTCGAATCCACCACAATAGACTAGTGTATCGTCTCTCTCTCTCTCTTGAATTCAGATTTCCAGTTGGCTAGTGTATTCCCCTCGGACATACACTTGTCAATTCAACATATAGTGCTCTCCTCTCGGACGTAACACATAAATCAATTAAGCATATGGAATTGTGATCTATCTCTCTCGAGCATAAATCAATGAAACTTTATTGATATATAACAAATCAGAACACTCATATTCCTCTCAGACATGCAAGTAATCTTTCAGATTGAAATTCATAAAATCCACTCTTGTCTCTCTCAAGCACAAAGAACAGACTCAATGAATTAACTTTAATTGCATAACAAAGGTTCATACACCAACTAGAGTAAACACATAATATGAGAGAAAGAAACAATACAACCAATCAATTTGGCTTCATCTACGCCTTGGAATAGAGTCTAGCCAAGCATGGGAAGAGAATCCATCATCATGTTGTTCTTCATCTTCTTCTTCTTCCTTTGCTCTAGCCTCCAAGGTCTCAAAACTCTATTCTTGCATACCCAATACGTTCTCCCTTAAGGCATATATATAGGGGTGAAGGAAAGCCCTCAAATCCCCTTCCAAATCCGAGTCAAAATAGGGTTAAATTGCGTTTTCCATATGCACCGATCGATCGCCCGTATAACCCGATCGATCGCCTTGCGAACCCAGCCGAACGAAGCCGTTTTCCTTTGTTAATTGCTTCCGATCGATCGTATGGCGAACGACGCCGGACGAAGCCGATCGATCGTTTTTACTGTCTTCAAAATCTCGCGCAAGACCAAATATTTCAGTAGATACGATCGATCGTTTGGGTGTCCGATCGATCGTTTTCTTCAATGTAGTGTTTTAAGCGGAAGACGCGATCGATCGCGTAAGGATGGGATCGATCGTTTCTACTGTCCGGAATCTTCAAATGGCTATAACTTTTTGCTCCGAACTCCGAATTGTGCGTGGTTGGTGGCGTTGGAAAGCTGACTTCTTGAACTTTAACATGAGACTTGAATCAGTCCAATCCGATATTTGTACACAGAGTTACGATAATTTGACCATTGAAGTCCGTTTTCTCTTCATTTTTGTATCTTTGCTCTCATTTCCTACAAAACTAAAAACTATATTAAAGTAGTAGTTATTCTAATCAAACACTAGCATAAACATAAGTTTTAGGAGATAATAAAATGCATATTTCATGTATAGATCATAAATGCAGCAGAAAATCAGAACAACCAAGATCTGACAAGTACCTCATCACCAGCATTTAGTTCTGCCTGCCTCTTTTGAAGTTCTTCACGTTGTTCAGTGAAACTGATATACTGATCAAGTGCTTTCTTGTTGACATGGCTAAACTGCTGTAATTCGTCATTACACTTGTGAAGCATCCTCTGCAACTCTTTGATGTTTTTTCTCCTATACCTGTCAAAAGTTATTTGAGAGAGTATAATTCAATCTCCCACATGAGACAAACAAGAAGAAACCAATTACTAAAAACAGTAATAAAATAACAGAGAACGATTGAGTAGTGCAACAACTACTCAGCGAAAGGATGAATTAAGAAACAAAAAAATATCAAATACTATTACCTGATCTATAATTATTTTCAGATTATCAACAATTGCACATAATTTTTTAATTAAATTTTATAATAAGTGAAGAAGGCATTGTCTTCCTATAATGATCATCAGGCTTTAACCATGGTAGGAAACAGCAGCTGCAACAAAATTCTATTTTCTGTGATAGAGAAATTCAACTCTCCATATGCAAAAAGCAGGATAGAAGCCCATGAGATTGCATTAGAAAGCACTAGAACTAGGACCAAAGGACAAAAACAAGGAACATACAGCATGAGTAAACACTGATCATAACAGAAAAGCTGAAAAGTGACCATAAATTTCATCACCGATAAAATCAGATGAAAGCTTTCAAAGCAAAAGCATAAAAAGAGCATTTGCAATAAAGAAAATCAGCTCCCAATATGCAAGAAGTAGAAGAAAAGGCCATGAGATTCTAGCAGTAGTAGTAAAATTAGGACAAACATAAAAACAAGGAACATACAGCATGAACACACAATTTTTTGTGTCTGACAATAATTAGAGTTATAGTGCAGGAAAAATATCAATATTTGCATTGTTTGAAAATAATTAGAGCTACAGTGCAGGACAAATATCAATATTTATACGTGAGAATGTATATATATACATATAGGCAACAAACAGAGAGAGAGAGAGAGAGAGAGAGGTGCATTAGAAGTAAGATGCATGATTCTAATTGCACACTGCGTAGTGAAGCACAAGCAATGTCCCATCAAGTTATGAACTTATGATGTCAAATTTGAACTACTGAATCTCCGGGCAAACTTAAACACTACAGTAGTTCAATCCATATAATGGGCTTTCAGAAGTACATAATACATGTGGATACAATGAGAAATTAGCATATCAACACAAATTACATTCTGCAATATAAATCCTTCAAGTTAGATCAACTACCAGAATAAAAAATTACCCAAAGTCCAGCAAGAAAACAACACAAAAAAATAAATAAATCTATATCTACATCGTTTAAAGGAACAAACTATAAACGTAGCAAAATTTTAATTTTCAGTACAAATTGCAATAGTAAGCAAATTAATTTCGTTTAGAAATGAAAGAATTGGATGTATCAAAAGAAAATTAAGACATATAATCGCATCATTTTAAGAGTAAACAATGGAATAATTACTCACTTCTTGTGCCGGCGGCCTCGCTTGGGACCCCACGCTTCCAACTTGGCGACGGGACAGCCACACCTAGCCTTGAACAACAGAATAGCACGACCATTCGGTGGCGCCATCCGCCGGAGATCGGATCTCAGGCACTCATAATCAGGATTCCCCTCGGTCCCGCCCTTCCAAGGAAGCTCATCGATCTCCACCGAAGCGGCAGATATCAGGCACTCCTCGGTTTGCAGCTGGATGTCAAACTCCATGCCCTTGCACTTGGGCTTCTCGCACTTCCTGGATCGGACCCCCTCACGATGAAGAGCGAAAAGGGAGACCGCAAAGGCGGCAACGAAGGAGATGTAGAGGGGGAGAGGGGAGAGGGAGGAGGAGGAAGGCGGGAGGAGCATAGAGGAAGGATCACCATGGCGGAGGTAAAAAGGATCAGGTTATTTTCAGACCCATTTTACCATCTGATTTCTTCACGTCAATTTTGTAAAACCCACTTAATTCAGTTACCCGATCAGAGCCTATAACAAACAGACTGATAAGCTGCTTATAGCTGATAAGCTGCTTATAGCTGACTTATAACTTACTTATCAGTTTCAGCACTTAATCAGACCAATCAAATATACCCTTAGGGTGTGGCAACATTGATTTAGATTTAGAGGTGTGATTTTTTAAATCACGTCATTGAAAGAATCTCGTGTGATTTTGCAAATGACATGGTCGAGCCTGTCATTTTAGGTGATCCTCTTTCTCGTTATAATAAGAATCACGTCATTCTGGGTGAGATTTTGGGGAAGAATCAAATCCCATCCAAAGAGGAGTTGTCAAACGCAGAATTTAGATAAATCACGTGATTCTTAAAATCACATTGTCTAAATCCACGTTGCCAAACACACCCTTAGGGTCTATTTGTTTTGTCTGATTAAGTGCTAAAATGAATAAGTGACTGATAAGCTGTTCATAAGCCGACTTTTCAGTGTATTTGTTTAACTTGTTTAACTTGCTAAACAAGCGGCTGAATTCAGTCGGTATACAGTCACCCGAAAAATTAGAGAGCAAAATGGACCTGATTTTTCTGAAAAACAGCCCGATCCTGTCTGCCTCCAGACCGCCATATGGCAATCATCTCCCCTCTTTGCATCCCCCCTCCATCGTGATCCTCTGCTTCCAGCCTCCATCTCCGGCCTTTGGTCTCCGTCCCCGCACCCCCGGCCATTGTCGACGACTCACGGAGGTAGGTCTCTCTCTCCTTCCCTCCCTCCTCAGCTCCTCCCTGATTCCAGTTCTCGACTCACGGAGTCTTGAAATTTCACTCGCGTTTGCTTTGTCTTGAGGTTTTTGCGAGATCGCTCTTTGTTTCATTTTTTGTGGGTTTTTGGTGTGGGATTTGAGAGGGAGAGATTTGTTGTTGAGGGAAATGGAGGAGGACACCATCTCAGACTTTTCGCTTCTTCTTGCGCATCTATTTACCCCATTGGGGTCTCCCTTCCTAGCAGGAAGAAGGGTTGGTTTCACCTGCGAGCCTGCGACGGCATATCCCCGCCTAATGGGTAGTCGGCTTCCAGCGCCGGCGGTGCAGATGGCAAGCTTGCAAACGGGAATTTGGTAACTTTTTATGGGTTTTGAATCATCTTTTTTATTGGGATTGCTTAATTGTTGTCATATTGGAATGCACGTTAGTTGTTTGTACTTGAGTCGCTGTGACATTGTTGCCTGGTACATTTTGTCAGCTGTCCACACTCCATCCGTCCGGAATTAGTAGTAACATTTAGTATAATAGAATGAATTAAAATCAGTTCTTTTTGGATGACTAAATGTTACCACTAATTCTAGATGGAGGGAGGGCATATATAACTGATGTTTAGATAAATGAGCTCATTTTGGATAACCAAATGATACTATTAATTCTGGACGGAGGGAGTATATAACTTGTGATTAGATAAAAGCACTTTAAGAAAACTGATAAATCACCATTTTGCAATTCTTGCTTTATTTGGTTGTAATCAATGTAATTTTGAGGCATTTTGGCTGAGAGAGTTGCTAGGTGGGGTGGTGTTCACCATTTAGTCTGTCAGCTTACAGACTCACTTCTAATCTACCAAATTGGGAAATACTCCTGCAGTCCCAAACTAGTTATCCCATTTTATTTTTCAAAATGAACTAAAATTAGCTCAATTTGAAAATGTAAATGGGAATATTAAAGTCGGAGGAGGGAGCGTGATGAATGTATGCTAGTATATCAATGACAAAACGATGTGGACTGTGGAGTATATTGTTTCTTGATGTGAACATGGAAAGCTTTGACCATGAATGTGCAGTTAGTTAATGGAAGGTTTATATCCTTGATAATGTTGATTGCTTGACTGGTTTGGCTACTTTATTTATCATACAAGGTACTTCAATCAAAAGTCAATCCACTGGGGTCCACCAATTTTATGTCAGAAAAACTTAATACCTTTTAGTGATATGGATGTGCAATGGATTAGTAATTAGTCTAGAATAAATCAGTATGATAACATCTATATTATCTTTTCATCACGTAGAAGATCTTTATATTCTTAATACTTGATATCAAATAAAAATGGTAGTTTACATTTGCCTACAGCCCAAAAGCAGAATGGAGGTTCATCTGGAGAATATCAAAAGTGTACAACCGGATTTTATGAAAAGATCTGCATCAGACATTAGGTCTCTAGTGTTGATTTGTGAAATTGATCTAAAATTCGTGGTGGTTGTTTTTTTTCGAAAACCCTATTTCTGCAAATCTTTGTTGCAAATTTTATGCTTGAATGAGCTTTGCCTGAAACTGGATGTGTATATCAATAGCAATATCTATATCGATTTTGACAGCTATAAATAAGTCTTGAGATTGAATGTAAGTCTTGAGATTGAATGAAGCTGTGGTTCTTCTTTTTGTGTTGTTAGGTTTGTAGACAAGTCTCCAATTTGTACTCGATTGTCAGCATTTTTTTCTACCATCTTGATGCGTTGTTCTTTTGTAGGCAGTTGGTTGACAACAAATTGTTTTTCATCGCTAATGAAAACTCCGTTATAGTTACTAGTTACTGAGTGTTGTATGCATCAGACTGATTATGCTCCTCTGTTATGATTTCAATACAATGTTTGTCCCTTGTGTTAAACAGGGACCTTGTGTAGTGACTCCCCAGAACCCATCTGGGGCTAATCTAGTAGCTCTCGGAAAACCATCCCTATTCTAAGTCAAGGCAATTGTCCTCGTGCTGGAGCTCGGTCGAAGCCCTTGGTTGCTGGACTGGAGCCCTTCCCTCAGGCCCGGCAAATGCAGCCTTTGCCGTGATTTGTGTTGAGATGCCCAAGCCTGCCAAGGCACAGCAGCTTCCTAGCGACCTTCAAGGAGTGGTGTTGATGCTGGGAGGACCTGGAAGTGGCTAGTGGAATAAGCTCTTCTCAAAAATAGTTTTGTAAAAATCTTCTTTCTTTCTAATGTAATACTAGTCCAAAGTCCAAACTGTCCTGTGTCAGTGTAATTTTGCGAACGCTTGTTTTTGTGAACAAAGAAAGGCAAATATTACTTGCGTTTACAACTCCTGTACACGAAGTTTTCACGTAGCGTACTAACTGACACAATGTTTCCCAAGTTAAAGTGGCAGTGCCAGTTAGTAAAACCAGGTAAAGAATCTGAGGCTACCCACCCATCAAATAAGTTTTTCAGATTCAGATTCAGTTTTGAAATTTTCGGATACATGACTTTTCAGAAATTTCAGTTGACTTTTCATATTCAGATTCAGACCAATCAAATGGGCCCTTAGTCAAAATCGAGTGTTGATCTATGCGGTGAAGCTTCACCAATGACTCCAGGATGTAAGTGAGAGGACCAAAAATTCTTGTGACTACTTGCAGTACCAATGCATCGACTTTCTAGAATGCTCGACTAGAAGAAGTCATAGTACTCCCTCTAATGAGGGGTACGGAAAATCGGCCACTTGGAAGAACATGTCACATCGCCAATTCCTTCAAAAACCACCTACAATGCATTCCCACACATCATATGCACTCGGTGAGTCAAGATACATATTGATAGGGGCATGAATGTGTCCCATAAGGTAAAGTTGTCTCTTTTATATGCCATTAAAGGTCCTCAATTTTCATACTCTACCTCCTAATATGAAAAATTTGATTTTGTAGTGAGTTTGTAACAATGGCTCATTGTTAGGCGAATTATGCATTATACATTTGCTGCTCAAATGCTTGAGCATATTTAAGGATCCAAATTTTGGATAAGCCTTGCAGAAGTATGGGCATGGAGAATGCATGTGCAAGTGATGTTAGTGTATTATCCCTTAGTAGAAACATGATAGGGCTCTAGAAAACAGTCCATTAAAAGAATTTGAAGCATATTTGAAGTTCTAGTTTCAATATGCCAATTGTCATTCTTAATTTTTGTTTTTCTATTACATTAAAAATTTAGTATGTAATAAAAAAATAACCAAATTAGTCTGCAAGTCGAGAATTACTTCTGAATTTTGTACTAATCTCTTGATAAGATGAGTTTTCTTCATGTGTAGGCTTACTTAAAAGCAAGAGCCTTTTCCTATTTTTCCCGTGAAATTGGATTTCTTACCTTTAATTTGCAAGTTTGGTGTCACTTACCGGTTCTTTGCTTGAAATCTATGTAATGAACTCTTATGTGGTATGCTCAAAAAATGAAAAAAATGTTATCTGTAGTATTTAGAAATATTATGTTACATTTGAAAAAAACGAAGAACAAAATGCATTGAATTTTTATGTGATGTGCTTAAAATACGAAAAAAAGACTTGTGTATCTATAGCAATTAGAAATTACATTTTAGAAATCTTCCATTCTGTTTCTCACGCATGTAGCTTTTTGAAGCATAAGAGAATACTAGACTTACTTTCTATTGGATATGGAGAACTTCTTGGGTTGCTTACAGAAGTAAAAAATTGAAGAGATTTATCTGTTGGGGGTGTGTGTTCGTACATTTTCCTGGCTCTTTAGCTCAAAAGTAGAGATAGGATTCAGATTCATTCTTTATCATAAGAAGGCGGCTGTTCAATTGAACCAAGAACCTTGTAATGCAATGTCTATTCATTTTATTTTATTTTTTACGATGTAGCTTTTGTCATACGTCATAACTATGTTGATCCTAAAATTTGTGTATTCTAAAGTTTGTGTAATAACATGTTAACCACCTTTTTTTTAATTCACCGGATTGTATATTCTACAACTTCAACTATTTAAGCTCAGTGAAAACCAATAAGAAAAGTATTTAACTCTTTGGATCTTGTTGGTTTCGAACCACCATGTTTGGAAAAGGTGTTTACATAACTCCAAATTGTTTTATCAGTCCATTCACTTTGCAGCAAAAAGTATTATAAAACATTCATGATAAGAGTCAATTTTGTGCCATATATCACCTATCCTACTTCAAAACAAGAACCAATGTATGTTGGTAAAAGTTGGATAGTACAAGATATCAAAACATTTGTCCACATACAGTGACATACTCTTGTTATGTAAGCTCATGTTTAATAAAATTGAAACATAAAGTCCATCTAACTTATCTCCACAACTTCATTCAATTCCCTCATAACCCGTAATTACCATCAACATCCACCTCCACCACCGCAACCATCACCGCAAACACCAACACCAACACCACCACTACAAGCACCACCAAAACCAAAAAAACCATTAGTGCCCAAAAAAGAACCGCTACCTCCATCAACTCCAAAGCTATAATGTCTTGGCAAGGCCATCTCCCTGTGGATCATGACCATGGAAATAATGAACTTCAACCTTGAAACTACCTCCATCAACTCCAAAGCTATAATGGCTTGGCAAGGCCATCTCCCTATTGATCATGATCAAGGATACAATGAATACATAATCCATGTTTGCACTAACTTCAACCTTCAAATCACCTTTTTTCGCAGAACCTTCAAACCTGAATCAAAAGCTTATATCAACGCATCACCCGATAAAAATTAATAGTAAAACAATATAGAAAAAATAAATTAATAAAGCTCTCTAAAATGATGGACGATTATATTTTTACAGTTGCAATAATGGTATCTCCTTGATGGACTGTGGGAGAGAACCCTACAACATTGGAATTGGCTCTCGCTGCCTTTGGACCCATAACCACATTGAGATCACCCTATCCTGCATCTTGACTTTAGACAGGATGTCTTCCTTTTGAGTTTCATTTCCTCTATACTCTCCACTTATCATGCCCCTAAACTAGGTATATGAAAAAGGTTAGAGAAGAAAGAGGAGTGGAAGAAAGACCATGTGAGAATTCTGATGATCTCACCTCATGGCTGGAGAGTCGGTGGGCATCAAGAACCAGCCAGTCGCGGCTAGTAAGGGAGTCTGCTTTTACTATTTGAAAAAATTGGTTTCCATTTTTGTCAAAAACTTTCCAGATGGTGCTCCTAAAGAGTCTCTTTTTGGGCTTCACTATCAAGTGCATGGGATCTGCCATTTTGGGCTTTGCATCAATCACAGGATCTGATAGAAAAGAAAAATTCGCAAATAATAATTACAGGATCTGCTAGGAGAATAAAGAAATTATGATAACTATTTTTCATCATCTAGTAAAAAGTTTTAGTCTAGGAAGATGCTAATTTAGAACTATCAATCCCTTTCTTTTTCTTGAATAATGTTGTAAAACTACGCTTTTTGTCCCTACTTCTTGCAAGGTGGATTTCGCCTGTTTCAATCTTTCATTTACGTTGTACATTTCAGCTTTATGCCACCCAATTTGCTCGACAGTGTCCTGCAATTTATTTTTCATTGTGTATGACCCTTTCTTACTCGTAACAATTATATTCTCCTGCAACAGAAGTTGTTTTTTCAAACTCTCTAGTTCAAAATATTCCTTTTGTTTTATCAATAAAGATCCAGCTTCAGATGCTATCTTCTCCTTCTCTTTCCTAGACGATGAGAGTAACAACAATTCTTGGTTCACTCTATTTTTTTCATGGATTTCCAAGTACAAGGCCTTCTTATTATGTAGCAATAGAATTTCCAGATAACAATTTTTTCTATTACCTCTTTGTATTTCAGCATCATCATATTGACCATATTCACACAACCTCGCATAGCTTCCCTATAAACGACCTTAAACGTCCCATGCATATCTAGAGCCTCAATGTACAGAAGATCCATATTACCTTTAACATCACTATATAACACTTTGAGAAAGTTCTTACACACCTGTTCTTGGACAAAGTCTCTCATTTCCTTCTCTATATCCTATATATATCACATTTAAAATTTTTTTTACTTCTTTCAATAAGTTGGCCTCAACTAAAGAATGGTATGACATTTTGTTAGTCACGCCCAAAACCTGAGAAACAAGACTATTGGCCTCCCCCACTTTGCTTTGAAGCAAGTCTCTTCTCCATTGAAAGGGCTTGTAAAATAATTTTAGGAATCTTTTTCTTCAGGATGTCAAGCCCTTTAGCTTTCTTCACATGGTAAGAATCTTTCTCTTTGAGATAATTAAAATCTTTGAATAATATTTTCATATGCGAAGATCACAAATTATTTTCATCATTTGATAAAAAGTACAAAAGGTAATTCGAACAAAATTCACAAGGAAAAAGCTAATTTTAGCATAAAACAGATAATAAAGGTACATTTGCTTATGAACTGAAAATAACACAGCGCCAATTTCTTTTTTCGATAATTACACAGCACCAATTTCATAATATAAAGGTACATTTGCTTAAAAAAATACACAAAGAGAAGAAGGTTACCTCTATCTGTGAAATGAGGTTTTCATTTGGTGCATTTGGTTTTCATTTGCAAACAGAATTTAAATTGTAGTGAGCAGACGAAGGTTGGTGCAAACCCCGTGCATATATGGCAATGGTTCTATTTGTAGTTCTTGTCTATGCGGCTTTAATCGGCGGCTGCAATTGGGGGAAAGTTTACATTTAACGCTGGTGATGGGTGCCACGTCCATGGCACTTGTAGGTCTCCTACAATTTTAACGTTTGCAATTGAATTTGGTACTTGTACAGGCCAAATTTTTGTTGTTACAGTAGCATGAGAACTTTGTCCCTCCGTCCAAAAGTACCTGTCCTCATTAGTTCATTTTGGTTTTCTAATGAGGATAGGTAATTTTGGACGAAATATTGATAATGAATTAGTCCCTCTGTTCAATGAAGTCTGCCTGCATTAAAAAATGAGTGAAAATTATTGGACTGCAGAGCCAGTAAAAAACAGACTTGTCCCCCTATTCCTATGTTTTTAGCAAAATTCAGCCATGTAATGCTGGGCCCATCTTTTTCAAATCCAGATAAGCTTCATTGGATGGAGAGTAATTGTAGATTACTAGAGAACATTTAGGGGCCTCTTGGGACGTGATTAAGGGGCCGTTTGGGGCATGATTATAAGCAAATGTCCAGAATGGATTTTAGACGTCCACTGTAGCATCCATGTTTTTTCCATATCTAGTGTGAAACACGACCTGTGGATGTTTTGCTTTTAGTGGCCGTTTGGGGCGTGATTAAAAGCAAAACATCCAGATGGGATGTTTTGCTACACTGTAGCATCTGGATATTTTATATATCCAGCTGATACACCTTAGGAGGTGTTTCAGCTGGATGTAAAAATCCACGTGGATGCTACAGTATATATCCAATATCCAGTCTGGATATTTTGCAATAATCACGCCCCAAACGGCCCCTTAATCATGCCTCAAACGGCCAGTGGATGTTTTACTACACTGTAGCATCCATGTTTTTTCCGTATCCGGTTGAAATCGTGTTTCACGCTGGATATGGAAAAAACATGAATGCTACAGTGGATATCAAAAATCCACTCTGGATATTTGCTTATAATCACGCCCCAAACGGCCCCTAGTAGTGTCAACTGTCAAGTAAGCAATCTGTGCTTGACACACGCAACCCTTTTCCTTACTCTCTAATCACAATTTGTTCTCTGGCCGTTCCAACCTTAGGCACTCTCCTCTTTGCCCTCTAACATGCTTTTCTGGTTCTTTCATCCAGCTATGCCTCAAGCACATAAGAAAATTAGCACATAAATTACAGTATGCTACTATGCTTTGACTAATATCTCATAAAAGACATTATATTACCGATTTTGGTAAGTGTATATAGTTTTATATTTTCAAGTTCTAAATGTTATGGCTTGCATATTCACACATGAATTCTAAATTCAAATCCACAATGACTGCCTAACCAATGACCACTACATAATTTGAAGAAGGTTTGGATATATATGTCTTTATGCATTCTAAATTCGGAAGCAGATTTGATAATATAGGGAACATGTGTACTAATCAAGTAAATCAAAAGAATCTATCTCAATTTTTACTCATGCTTAAAATTGTATTTAAAACCACAAATCTAAAATGTTACATCCATTTTTATAGCTAGGCTACTTATCATCTCCTCACCTTAACCACCTAGAATATAAAATATTGAGAATAACATTTCTTAAAGTAGCTTACATTTTGTGGAATCCACATGCCACACACCTCTTAATAATTTGAGCATTTTATTACCAACTTTTGAAGGGTTCCTTATACATAGATGGCACCCTATGGATTACTTATAGAGCCAATCTTCAATTTAAAGAAAGGGTTTTTCATGGCAACAAAAAGTTTGAGGAAATTCTTATCTATATTTGCAATGTTATTTTGAGAGGCACTTTTCTTGGTTAGAATATAATTAACTGCCACTTGTCACTAACTACAAAAGATTACTTCATAAAATCGTCAGTAGTTTAAGTGTACAAAGTTGTCCCTCTTCCTCCTCTCTTTCCTCTTCCTTTCTCTCCTCTCCCCTCCTTCACATCCTCTGAACGCATCCTCTTCCTTTGACCACAACCACATTCTCGTGTCCATCTCCTCTTCCTCCAGCCTTCGCCACTTCTTCTAACTCCTGCCTTCAGCCCACAACCCCACTTTGGGCTTTCTTGATGAATTAGTTTTCTGAAAGAATTCGTGCAACCAAACAAAAAATGGCTCCAAAGGTGATTTTTAACTGAATCAAGATCCTTATCCATAATCGGTCACTAGACGATGAAGTTAATTCATCTTAAATTGCACAGTAATATTGAAGCTCAGAAAAACTTATCTGATCTGAGATATATTATAAAGGAAACTTAGCCAAGAATTTTGCCTCGCTAAATGATTTAACAATATTACCTATCAGAAATCTGAGCAAGATCATCTTTGTTGTCTCCTTTTCTCCCCTCTTGGATGCAATGCTTTTTTTGCACATCCTTTGTGTCGAAGATAATGATATTTGCAATGTAATAGAAACTTGACTATTCTCTCCTTTGATCAAAGCATATATACAGATGCCTTCAGCAAGTCAAGACTACTGACTTGAGCCTTCAGAACTATGAATAAGAGGACTCAATTCAATAATTAGAGAACAAGAGAATACTCTGACTATTCAGTCATTAACCCAACTGCAACCGAGATTCTTTTTCAGCCTCCTCTCTGCCATCATCTTTCTAACTTCTTCTGCTCTCTTCCACTCTCCAGAAGCCGCATAAATATTAGATAACTGTACATAGGCTCCTGAATGATCAGAATCGAGTTCACTTATACGCTCTACTACCTTTATTCCACTAAGCTCATCTCCAAAATCTTTGCATCCTCTTAATATTGAGGACCACATGCTCACGTCAGCCTTAAAGGGCATTTTCTCCACAAAATCTATTGCTTCCTTTATGCATCCTACACGAGCCAGAAGATCAATAATACATGAGTAGTGTTCGAACTGGGGTTCTATGTCATACTCGTTCTTCATTGCATTAAACCATCTCCATCCTTCCTCAACCAAGCCACAGTGAGCACAACTCATCAAGACTGTTAAAATCGTGATGGCATTGAGGCGCACTTTGTTTGCTCTCATCTCTTCAAACAAATATAATGTTTCCATTCCATAACCATTTGTAGCATAGCCCATCAACATACAATTCCACAAAGCTTCATCAGATGCTCTTATGTTGTCAAATAACTTCCGTGCTTCACTTATGTAGCCACATTTACAATATAGATCAATTAGTGAAGTGGAAACAACATGATCAGATTCAACTCCAATGGTAATGGCCTGAGCAAAGATCTGTTCACCAAAATACAAATGACAAATACTAGCACAACTTCCAATAGTAGTAGCAAGAGTTATATTATCCATTTTTAAACCCAATTTTTGCATCTGAATGAAGAGTTCTAGGGCTTCAATGAAACAACCATTCCGGCCATAACCAACAATCATGGAATTCCAGGAGATTAGGCTTCTAGCAGGCAACATTTCAAAGATTCCTCGAGCATCATCAACTCTCCCACAAGTTGAATAGGCAGTAATCATGGAATTGAGCAAAATTGTATCAACTTCCTTTAGCTCGCTAAACAAATCACAAGCATCTTCCACACCTCCACATTTAGTATACATGTCCAAAAGAACACTTGCAAAAATCGTGCCATTGGTAATGCCAATTTTCACAGAACAAGCATGAACCTGCCTTCCAATTAAAATATCGCCTATGCAAATACATGCCCGCAAAGCACTAGTGAAGGTTGATGAGTCCCCTGAAAATCCAGCTGCCCGCATCTGATTCAAAAACTTCAATGCTTCCTCGCCACGACTGCATGTTACATAACCAGCAAGCAGAGAATTCCACAACACAACACCTGGGTTTTTAGTTTTGACAAAGTACTTTCTTGCATCATTAAGTCTACCACAGTTTGCACATCCTGTAATCAAAGCTGACAAAGAGTACTCGTCCTGTTCAACCATCGAATCCAACACGTGAACAGCAGAGTCCACATAACCACATTTTCCATACATGTTAACTAGGCAGCTACCCATAACAGAATCGATTTCCACTGCATTGACAATAATGCAGGCATGAATTTGCTTCCCACCATCAAGATGCTCTAGACACGCACAGGCACCAATGGTGGTCGCCAAGACAAAATTATCATGTAACAAAGCAAAGGAGGGGTCCAAGTTCAAATTCTTGAACAGCATTATTGCCTGCTTGTATTGCCCGCAGCTGACATACCCATGAAGGAGAGAGTTACAGGCAGTGGCACTTTTTACAGGCATCTCACAGAAAATTTGTTGGGCCAGTGTCAAATCCCCTGCTTTTATTAACGCGGATACCACAGAATTCCACGAGTATTCATTTCTTTCCGGCATGGACTTGAATATCTCCAAAGCAGTTTCGGTGTCCTCATGCTGGAGGTAGGCTTCCATCAACGTGTTCCATGAGAAGCTATTCCTCTCAGGCATTTCATCAAAAAGGCGCTGCATGCAACCCAGCTCCTTGCATTTTGCGTATGCTTGGAGCATGGAGTTGGCGAAGAAGAGGGACAAGTGAAGACCAGTTTTGAGTAGGAGCAGGTGGACGTGTCTGGCCTGGGGGAGCGAGCAGCGGACCCGACAAGACCGCAGCAAAAGAACACAGGAATGGCGATTTGGGACCATTGGGGCATGCATGATTCATCTCAAACACTATGGGACTAACAGAATCATAGTTTGGATCAATCCGGTGAGTAATAGAACTCCAATCTTCTTCATGACTCAACGACTGAACAACAATATTATTAAAAACCCACAGACAAAAAACTCAGCCCATCCTCGTGACTTATGTTGATGACAAAGCAATAGCAGATACATTTGGCCTCTTCAAACTAAAATTATATCCTATGAGATACAACAAAAATGCATCCTTATCTATTATTGAAACCAATACATAACCCTAAACCCAAACATCCAACTACAGAAAAACCATGATGTCATCAAGTTTAAGATTTTTTTGCAACAAGATTACTTTAGCATGCCTTCATGCACCTCTGTCGCAGATAACATGCAACAAGTAGCCCGACAATTGCCATACCGTTATAAACATTCTAAAGTAAGTCAAAAACAGAAGAATAGGCTAAGATTAAAACATTTTAAATGCATGAGGAACTGAATGTTGCATATAAACACTAAACTTTCCAATAAATAAAGGAAGGAAACACCTTTGTTTTCTCAAGCAGACAGAAATTATGAAGCTAGAGAAATGAAGAAGCAACTTTTATAACTCCCATAAAAACTAAGATTCTACAAACAGAGAAGTTGGAAAAACACTTGACCTGATTTTGGACTATGCAAACAACATGATAAATGGGGTAAAAGATTGTTAGAAGGTGCATTGAACATTGGTGGACGTGTCCAATGAAGCTCTAAGTGACTTGGGTGTTCGACTCAAGGTGGAGATATTTGGAAGTGGCAATTATTGTAACATAATCTTCTAAGTGATTTCGGAGTTCAAGTCAAGGTGGAGATTGTTGCGGTTTATGCCTTGAACTCCAATGGAAGAGGGGAGGCATGGTGGAAGAAGGAGAACAGGTTGGAGGAAGAGGAAAACGCAGGAAATGGAAGTGAATAGCAGGCTCAACGATAAACCAGTCATTTCTGGCGGTCTACCGAAAGGGCTAATGGAGTTGACAGAAGGTGCAGCGAAAGACCAGTATGGGATGTCGGGTGCTTCTGGTAGACTAGTTGCCTTTCAGGAAACTACTTATGTGTGCAGGAAACTTCAAATTTGAGGTGGATTTCTTTGGAATTCATTCTCCTATTAGGCTAGGGGACTTATGGTCGTCCAAGGCAGGGGGGTTATAGGGATTCAAAAGATATGTGTACTAGGGTTTACAAAGCGGAGTGTGTAAACCTCGTTTATCTATGTATTCTCTCATAGGTGGCTCTAGGATTTGAATGTTGAGAGGCTTAAAGCATGAGGCATGTTCATGTTCAAAGTTTGAAGAGAGGGTTTGATTACAAGTGTTTGTATTCTCAGAGGATGTGAGAGGTTGAAAGCATTGTTGTTGTAACGACATAGTGGAAGGAAATCATCTCTTGGTGACAAGGCGGTGTTAGCTGAACCACACCAAAGTGCTTGTTGTGATTGTTATGTATTTTTCTCTTTATTGGTTTCTCAGGCTTTCTTATATCTTCGATCCTCCAACAGGTTAAAACCCCAACAAAGAGAAGGTGGATTTGATAAAAGTACAAAGTACATCTACTTGCTTGACTTAATAGATAAGCCTTCCATCCAGAAAGTCTAGTTTGAATTTTAACCACCATCTCCTCACAATGCTTCATCCGTAAAACTCCTTTAGTTAGTGTTACACCAAGATACTGTTTGATTCCCAACATTCCTGTTATGGTAAAAATGCTCCTTAGTTTGGCAATCATACTATTGCATTCTCGTTTACTTGAGTAGGCATGCCCTTTTGGTTACTATGAATTGAGAATGTGAGTAGGTCCTGAGAGCCTACATTTGAATATTGCTTAACAAATTGGAGATAGCCCGTCCACATCCACGGCCAAATGTCCATTTGACTCTTTGTATAAAGGTCCTATTTAATCTGATTAGTTTTTATATGATATCGGTGTAGAGATAAAGAGTTTCATACTAATATACCAACAACACAATGGAAGAAAGTTCTAAAATTATGATATTATACTCCCTCCGTCTGGAATTGTTACTAACATAGGATGTTTCAAAATGAACTAAAATTGGTTCATTTTGAAAACCCTTATGTTTATAATAATTCTGGATGTGGGGAGTACTATTGGTACATTTAAAGAACCTTATGTTAATAATAATTCTTGACGGAGGGAGTACTTATGAACATGATGGCAATTGTTTTTGCAACTGCAGAGAAATGAACAATGAAATAATTGTTAGTATATGGTCTAGGTTGACCCCAACTGTTTGAACAATTCATCCAAAGTTTAATATTCAGCTCCATCATGTTCGGTTGTTAGAGAATCAGTTCTATCCTTGTCGGTGTAAAATATTTCTTTGGAGTGGAGAATAATTAGGGAGCGGTATCATCTAATTTTGGTACGCATATTGTGTTAATTGTCTCAATTAAAAATGACCGGAGGAAGTATAATGTTTTACGAACATGTCTAGGACGATGTCTAAGAATGCAGATAGGCAACATGGGATTAGGTGATCAGGAAGTGATTAGGTGACCTAGAGGAATCATTAGTTGGGGTTTCCACCGTCCAATAAGAATAACATCTTATCAGACGCAGCATCTACAACAGGACAAAGGGAGACAGTCCCACTTGATAATAAACCTCTCATCCAAAACTCATCTAAACCAAACACGCATTTCTAGCATAACCACAACCGATACGATCCAATTCAATTCAATCAAAACAAACAAAGCCCACATCACCAAATCAAAACCTTTACAGTCTCTCCTTTCCCTCATCAAATTGTTGACCAGAACACAGATCAATCAGATAAAAGCTAGATTCTTTTAGATATATGAACAAAAAAAGAAAAAGACAAAGAGGGAGAGGAGAGGTGACAGACTGACTGACCAGGGTGGTGCGCAGAACTCGACGACGGTCTTGGCCGACCTCCTTCTCGAAATTCTCCCCCGTGAGCACCAGCGTGTCGTCGGAGGTGGCGAAGGCGGCTAGGATCGCGGCGATCTCCGGAATCCAGATTTGCCTCTTCCCCATTTTCCGCGGCGTCGTCTTCGTCGAGGAAATGGCCGGAGAAGGGTTTCGCTGGGAGGGGATTTTAAGATTTGTGTGGGGGTATGTTTGGTAATTCATCTATTCTTGGGTGCAACAGCCTGACCACATAGCGTAAAGCATTTGGACAGGATGAAATCAGTCGACTTATAGGGAGAAAAGGATGCTTAAAGAGCTTCACTATCTGAGGTTGATATTGAAGCAAACATTCTGCATCCACCAAATCCTTTGCTTATACCTCATGAATTAATCGAAGAATGCTCAATCAGTGGTTTTCTGATGTGCCCCAAAACTAGGCTTAGCATCATTGTATTTGCAATTGGCAAAGACCACCTTGGGATATGCCCAATGAGTTCATTCCTCATAGATTCTTGGATAGCCCCATTTAGGCTCTATTTGGTTAGCACTTTTAGGAGTAGGAAATCCAAATTCTTTAGATGAATCTAGGTTTAAGAAAAGTGGTGTTTGGTTGGCCAAAATCAACTTCATTTGATGAATTTAGGTCATAGTGGTAAAAACTGTAATTTTTAAAAGAAGACAAAGGCATTTGATAACAAAAAAAACCTCATTATTAGTTTTTTTTAAAAAATGCCCCTATCATTTTTTAAAATTTACACCAAATGCCATTGAAAGAAGCTCTTATGACTTCTCCCAAAAGAAGCTGGATTTTTAAGAATCCAGCTTCTTTTTGGGCAACCAAACAGAGCCTTAGAGGTGTAAACGAGCCACTCAGCTCGTGTACAACTCGTGCCCTCCCAGCTCGAGCTTGGCTCCAACTCGAGCTCGAGTGCCTACAACAAGAAAGCTTGGCCCAAGCTTGACCCTGGCTCGAGCTCCTCCTTCAGCCGCCATTGACGATGAGAAACACAGCGGGGAGACAGGCGACTAGAAGGAGGCTCGGAGGAGGGATTTGATGGTCGAGAAGGTGGAGGAGGCCGGGGAGGAGGAGAGGGAGAGGAAGAGGAAGAGGACGGAGAGCGGGGCAAGGATGAGAAGAAGCACCCACCAGTGTCAGCGAATGGAGGAGCGGAGGCAACGGCACTGGCGGAGGAGGGTACAACATCGGCGGTGGCGGTGGCAGTAAGTTGTGGCAAAAACCACCCAGCGGCGGCGATCTGGACTGAGATCGGATGAAGGCTGGCCGGAGTTGAAAGATCCATCTCCACGGAAGGTGGCTGAGTGCCATGGGTCGAAAAGACGCTGCTTGAGCTCAGTGGCGTGGCCAATACGCAGAGATAGAGGTCGACGGAAGGTGGCTGAGTGCCGTGGGTCATAAAGATGCCGCCTTGAGCTTGGTGGCGTGGCCAATACGTAGAGGCACAGTGTGTTGCGTGTTGGAGGCGACGAAGTAGTAGAGATGCGGCAATGGTGGAGACGACGACGAAGGTGATCGTTTAAAATTAAAACCCTTGCAAGTGCACAAGGCAATTGTACTACGGCGAGTATTAATAAGGGTTGTCGAACCTCAGGGATGGTGAATACTTTACCAAATTCAAGAGAAAATAGCAGTGTTGATTTTAGACTAAGAAAGCAATGAACTTTAAACTAAACTAAGCTGAGATTTAATCAATATGTGGAATACTAAGGCTTCGAATCCACCACAATAAACTAGTGTAAAGTCTCTCTCTCTCTTTCGAATTCAAATTTCCAATTGGATGGTGTATTCCTCTCAGACATACACCTGTCAATTCAAATTATAGTGCTCTCCTCTCGGACGTAACACATAAATCAATTAAGCATATGGAATTGTGATCTATCTCTCTCAAGCATAAATCAATGAAACTTTATTAACATATGACAAATCAAAACACTCACATTCCTCTCAGACATGCAAGTAATCTTTCAGATTGAAATTCATAAAATCCACTCTTGTCTTTCTCAAGCACAAAGAATAAACTCAATGAATTAACTTTAATTGCATAACAAAGGTTCATACACCAACTAGAGTAAAAATAATATGAGAGAAAAGAAACTACACAACCAGATTATTGGGCTTCATCTACGCCTTAGATAGGAGTTTAGCCAAGCATGGGAAGAGAATCCATCATCTTCATCTTCATCATCTTCTTCTTCCTTTGCTCTAGCCTCCAAGGTCTCAAAACTCTATTCTCTAATGCCCAATACGTTCTCCCTTAAGGCATATATATAGGGGTGAAGGAAAACCCTCAAATCCCCTTCCAAATCCAAGTCAAAATAGGCCTTATTTCAATTCTGCGTATACGGCGATCGATCACTTTTCTGGTCGATCGATCGCTTTGCGATCTATCACTTTTGTGCCGATCGATCGCTTTGCATCAATACGCAAATTCCAGTAGATACGATCGATCGCGTACACGTCCGATCGATCGGTTTACTATTCATTTTGCAGCACGATTTTCCAATGGTCATAACTTTTCATTCCAAACTCCGAATTATGAGCGGTCGGTGGTGTTGGAAAGCTGACTTCTTGAACTTTAACATGAAGCTTGAATCAGTCCAATATGATATGTGTACACGAAGTTATGAAGATTTAACCATTGAAGTCTGTTTTCACCTTATTTTTGTATATTTGCTCTCATTTTCCTACAAAACAAAAAACTATAATAAAGTAGCAATAATTCTAATCAAACACTAGCATAAATATAAGTTTAGGAGATAATAAAATGCATATTTCATGTATAGATCAGAAGGCTATGGCAGTGGGCTCAAGATGGTGAACAGGCAGAACAGAAATGTTGACTACAGCGTGTTGCGTGTTGTCTGTGATTGCCGAAAACCAGAAGGGAGGCCGAAATTGTCGGTAGTAGGTTGGAATGAGGCCGCGAACCACCCCCTTGAGAAAGGACTCAAGCGCCTTGTCGCGGTTGGCCCGGACGCCACCCCGGCCATGCTTGAACCATTTGCCCCAATGGAGGAGCATCATCACCTCCCGCAGCGGCCGGAGCCAGTTCCGCCACACCTGGCAAACAAAGCTCGCCGCCCACAAGTCCGGCACCGCGAAGGGCGCAAAAACCCTGACCAAGATGTCGAACGACAGAGTTGAGAACCCAGGAGAGGGAAGGGAAAATAGCGATATAGAATGACTTCATAAAGATATGGTATTTTATTTTTTGGATGTGCAAATTTTAATTTGTTGATAATAAAACCTAAAATGAGTATATTGTCACAAGAATGTTGTGTCACATTCAAAACATACCTTTGAAATTTAATAGCTTTGGTTATTTACATGTGGAACATAACAAAAATAAAAAGTTAAATTTGTTAAAAAATAAAACTCTTATTTATTTATTAAAAATTAAAACTCTGATATCCCCTTGTGCCCAAATTAGAAAATTAAATAAAACATCATGCACTTGTACACATAAAATATCAATATATTTATTGTATTTATAAAATGATAAAGATAATACTTAGTCTATTGACATCTCTTAGAAATAGATATTTGTACATACTAATATATTTATTTTATATTTGTATATATCGATATTTATATATATATATATTTGAGGGATGATACAGTGAGCCGCATGTTTTGGTGAGCCGGTTGAGCCGTGCTCATCGTGGTCACTCGTTTCTAATCGCACGGTCCAAAGTGAGGCGCTCTCCCAACCAATCACATTTTAACTAATTCTATTTTTTGCTATTCCGAACATACCGTCATCTCTTTCACTTCACTCCTTCCTTGCTCCCGATGGACAAACCCAATCAGCGCTCCCTCACCCCTGCCCTCTCCACCGAGCTCGCCTGCTTCTCCGATTCGTCCCAATCAACACTTTCTCTCTCTCCACCCCACTCCCCATCTACTCCACAGTCTCATCAAGCATGCTCTCTTGGCCACATCGGCTAGGTCAACCCTCCTTGACCTAGACTTTGCTCTCCTGCATCGGACCCAGCTCGCCGCAGACCCTCAACCTCCACCTCCACCTCCACCTCCACCTATACCGACAGGCGCTGAAGCAAGGATGAACATCAAGACAGCGGCGAGGAGGCTTCAATTATAAATGCATCCTACTTCTCCCTGGTGCTGGTGTTATCTGAACAATGCCATCCTCTCCACCAATTCCCGGATTATCCACTATGCGAAGCTTGGGGAAATTCGGACTGCCCGACGAATGTTCAACGAAATTCCCCACAAGAATGTGTCTCGTGGAATTCGATTATTTCTGGGTACTTTCAGAATGGACGTCCTGCTGAGGCGCTTCAATCTGTTTTACCAAATGCCGAAGAGGAATATGTCCTCTTGGAATGCAGTGGTTTTTGGGTTTGTGAAGAATCAGATGGTGAATGAAGCGCGTCGGTTTTCAATGCGATGGCCAGTCAGAATGTCATGTCATGGAATGCCATGGTTATAGTGTTTTGAGTTGTCAAATTTCTTACAGTATTGCATCAAGTGAACATATTGTTGCCAACATTGCAAGTTTCTCTCTTATGGCATCTGTTAAATTTAAGGATCTGAGAACATATTTTGTTGTGAAAAAAGTTATGAAGGAAGATTTCTCTTATCTTAAACAATGTGATATGTTTGAAGTTTTCTAGGTTTCAATTATACTGATAGGTTTTATGACTCAAGTGGGGATTCGGTGCATGGAAAACTGCTTATGACAGCTCTGGTTTTGCAACTGAGGATTATGCATGTCTAAGAGGTTATTTCTGCTACATTTATCTTGCTCAATGAAAAACGAAGAAGAATTCAGAGTGTGGGCATTTGGTTCTTGACATTCCAGGGGGTACGCCCAGTCAACCTGGTAGTTATGGCTTTGATAAATTAACTGGCTTTCAGATTGAAAAGAACAAGTTAAGAGCTTTGGATCCTTATTGCAAGGCGTGTGATCAGCAGCATCTTGATTTATTGCAATGCAAGCCGGTATCTGGTTTATATACCAGTAATGCTTTCTTTGGTGGCGATTGCTGCAGTTTGTGTTTGCGTGGCTTTGATTTTCAGAAATCCACCCGAAGTTCTATTTGTGTTCCCGCCATTTAGATGGGAATGATTGGGCTATGGATCCATCTAAAGATCCAGTGGCTTTACAAAAAGATACATTGATGAGACATTTAGATAAATCAATTTTTCTATTTACTTTTGTTTATGTGATTCATTACAATGCCATTCACTCAAGAGTGTAATTCAAGTCTAATTCATGTGCAAGCTTCCAAAATTTTTTAAAAAAGATGCTCATGCATAATATTGATCCAAGATTATACAATCACTTTACGACACTTCCCCTCATGTACTAATCCTAGAAAATATTCCCCTTACCGACTTCATTGAAAAATATAATATGTTCAATTCAAGTTTACAATCATTGTCATTTGCCAAACATGAATGGAGCAAAATTACAGTGAAAAATATTACAGGTTTGTAAATAGGTTCGTCTACAAGCAATTTAATTTGCCAAAATAAACTCACAATATTTAATGATCTCCCCAACAACAAAAAATTTAATCTATAAGTCACAGACTTCAACTGCTTCTTTTTGTTAGAGAAACCATGGAAACCACACTTAAAGTGACTCAGATTCAGCCTCAATAAATAGGTTTGTATCATCTGTTCTCTTTTCATATTACCATCTTCCCCATTTTCATACGTTTAGTCTCACGCTGTAAAAGCCCTCGTCTTGTAAGTTAGGTGGTGCATAACCAGAACCACAAGTTGCTTAAAACCATCGATAGCAATCATATTATTTCAATAATCAGTTGTTGGTATCCTGTTTCAAACTTGAGAAACTTGATTATCCTGTTTCAATAATCAGTTGTTCCACCAAATGGTATCCTGTTTCAAACTTGAGAAGAAAAAAAACACTATTCCTTGTTATAAAAAGGTATAACATGCAGCCATCTACCCACATGTAATAAAGGAAAGCGGATTTCCTCTGGGGCATTTGTGATTGCAAAAATACAAAGAGAGCCAATTCCCGTAAGAAACATAATCACGGAACATTTTGGAAGTGATGGAATCTATCAGCATGTCTCAAGATAATCTCACGGTCAGTTAACTTGGCAATCAATTTAATTGCCATATGCAATCGCCACAAACCCGTAGATTTTTCATAACACAATTGGTAAGCCTTTTGGGACTTTAAGAAGCTGATATGCCACTACCAATTTTTCATTGTAGTAACCCAAGCTATGTACCTTGTGCTCATCGTCGACATCATGAAGCACAAAACTACAATAAGGAGAATAGCCTGCCTCTCTTAACATTACCCTCGATCAAATCCATTGCCTCATTAACATGCCCTGCTCATCCAAGCAGATTAACCATGCATGTGTGTTGCTCAGTTTGGGGCTCAACTTGATAATTAGTAACCATTGACTTGAAAAGTTGGTCCCCTTCTTTTACTTTACCACTGTGGCTACTGATCTACACATGAATTATGCAATTTAGTATCTCCTAAACTTATATTTATGTTAGTATTTTGATTAAATTTAGTGATACTTTAACATAGTTTTTAGTTTTTGTAGGAAACAAGAGTAAGATGCAAAAACGAGGTGAAAAGTGACTCCAATGTTTGAATATTCATAACTTCGTGTGCATATATCTAATTGGACTGATTCGAGCTTCATGTTAAAGTCCAGAAGTCAGCTTTCCAATGGCACCAACCGTGCACAATTTGGAGATCGAAGTAAAAAGTTATGACTATTTGACAATAGGCCTGCAGGAAGGAACCGAGAAACTGATCGATTGGTGAATAGTGCCAATTGATCGCCGTATTCGGCAAACCGAAATTTGACCTATTTTGACTTTGATTTGGAAGAGGACTTTTGTGTTTCCTTCCCAACCTTATAAATAGCCCTTAAAGGGAACGTGTTAAGCATTAGAAAATAGAGTTTTGAGTCCCTTTGGAGACCTTGGAGGCAAGAGCAAATGAGAGGAGAGGAAGATGATGGATTCTCTTCTAATACAAGGCTAAACTTCTTTCAAAGGAGTAGATGAAGCCCAATAGACTGGTTGTATAGTTTCTTTTCTCTCATATTATATTTTACTCTAGTTGGTGTATGACTATTTATTATACAATTAAAGTTAATTCATTGAAGTTTGTTCTTTATGCTCGAGAGAGACAGGAATGAATTAATTGGATTTCAATATGAAAGAGCACTTGCGTGTCCGAGAGGAACGTGAGTAATCTGAAGTATTATATATACTAATAAAGTTTCATTGGTTTGTACTCGAGAGAGATAGATCACAATTCCATGTTTTAATCGTTTTATGTTACGTCCGAGAGGAGAGCACTATAATTTGAATTGACAAGTGTATGTCCGAGAGGAATATGTTAGCCAATTAGAAATTTTTATTCAAGAGAGAGAGAGAAAGAGAGACAATACAATAGTTTATTGTGGTGGATTCGAAGCCTTGGTCTTCTCCGTATTGATTAAATCTCAATTAGATTAGTTAAAGTTCATCGGTTTCTTTAGATTAATAAAAAATTGCAACTTTCTCTTGAATTTAGTAAATTATTTAACTATCTCTGAGGTTCGACAACCCTTTAATACTCACTGTAATACACAATTGTCTTGTGCACTTGCAAATGTTTAATTTTAAACGATCAGCTACAAGCAGAGAGGACCCCAACGAATGTAATATCATCTGGGCACATACCAGCAAAACACATCCTTTCAAACACTTGCAAGGCTTCATTGCCTAATCCATTTTGAGCATACCCTGTAATCATGGAGTTCCACATAACCAGATCTTTTGAAGAGAATGCATCAAATATGTGTTTTGCTCTAACAAGGTTTCCACAGTTGATATACATGGTGATTAGAGCCTAAACAACAAACACAGTCTGAATCAAAGCCCAAATCCGTTCCTCTCATAGACTTTAATCATTGAACAAAAGAGGCTTTTTCATTCTTCTCAGGCATTTGCCAAAAGTGATGCTTTGCTTCCGTGACCCTCCCATCCTGAACATACCCTCTAACCATGGCATTCCAGGACATGACATTCCGACTGGGTCTCGCATCGAAAACCGACGCCCTTCATTCACCATCTGATTCATCACAAACCCAAAAACCACTGCAATCCAAGAGGACATATTCCTCTTCCGCATTTGGTCAAACAGATTGAAGCGCCTCAGTAGGACGTCCATTTTGAAAGTATCCAGAAATAATCGAATTCCACGAGACACATTCTTGTGGGGCATTTCGTTGAACATTCGTCGGGCAGTCCGAATTTCCCCAAGCCTCGCATAGTGGCTAATCTGGGAATTGGTGGAGAAGTAGGATGCATTTATAGCTGAAGGCTCCTCGCCGCCGTCTTGATGTTCATCCTTGCTTCAGCGCCTGTCGGTATACGTGGAGGTGGAGGTTGAGGGTCTGCGGCGAGTTGGGTCTGATGCAGGAGAGCAAAGTCTAGGTCGAGGAGGGTTGACCTAGCCGATGTGGCCAAGAGAGCATGCTTGACGAGACTATGGAGTAGATGGGGAGTGGGATGGAGAGAGAGAGAGAGAGAGAGAGAGAGAGAGAGAGAGAGAGAGAGAGAGAAAATACTGACTGGGACAAATCGGAGAAGCAGGTGAGGTCAGTGGAGAGGGTAGGGTGAAGGTGCACTGATTGGGTTTGTCCATTGGGATCAAGGAAGGAGTGAAGTGAAAGAGACGAGGGTATGTTTGGAATAGCAAAAAATAGAATTAGTTAAAACGTGTTAAAACGTGATTGGCTGGGAAAGCGCCTCACTTTGGGCCGTGCAATTAGAAACGAGCGACCATGATGGATGCGGCTCAACCGACTCACCAAAACATGGGGCTCACTATATCATCCTCTCTCTCTCTCTCTCTATATATATATACATATATATATATATATAACATAACGAGTCGGCTTGCGAGCTTATTCGAGCCAAGTTTAAACTAGTCGAGCCCTGCCGAGTATCGTTGGGCTCGGGCTCGAGTCATATTAGGACTAGCCCGAGCCCAGCCTAAAGTTGAGTCGAGCTGAGCCCAGCCAGAAAAGCTCGCGAGCCTGTTTACACCCTTAACCACATTGATTACAAGGGACTGAATTTTGAACTGTTACGATTTGGGTCAGGAAGAGGCGTTGGCTATTGTGGAGCTTGCACTAGCTCATTTTCTCGATTTATTTGACTGGGAACTTCCTTTAGGCATTACTTGGCAAGACTGACATGTCTGAAGAGAATGGGTCACTGTGCACAAGAAATCTCCTCTTCTTGTTAAGCCTACAACTTATAAGTTATAAACCCAGTTCTATCTGACATATTATCTGCATGGAAACAGTATGTTTTTGCATGTTGAGGATGCTGTATAATTGGTAATGGCCCTAATGGGTGATGACTAGATCTGCAGTCTACTTCCCAGGGTCTAGGATGTGCTTTGTTTTTCTCTATACATTAACTATACGCAAGTTTGCTGCAATTTGAGGGGGTTCAGCACTTCAGTTTTCTGAGATACGTATTTACTAGTTCAATTTGTTCATATTTACATTTCCAAATGTTGGAACATGAGATGAGAACTTGAGTAGGCATGCCCTCTTGGTTACTTTGGGTTGAGCACTTTAGTGGGTCCTGAAGGTCCACGTTGATCATTGCTTAGGACATTGGAGATAGCGTTGCCCGCATCCACGTTCAATGTCCCTACGTACATTGTCCATCTGGCTGTTGGTCATATTTGGTCTGTATTATATATATTGTTCTAGAGAACGAGTTTCGCACTAATGTACCTTTTTTTATATTATGTCGTAAATAATATATATATATATAAGAAAAAGTTTAAATAAGATCACTCTTATATAGGTTATATGAGGTCAATTCAATTCGTAGTCATTGAATCTTGACTTGACGGCTACAAACAATTACAATGAACTCACTTACCTACTGATTTGACACACTCACTTATTCACTAATTTGATACCCACTCTCGAATCAGAATATAATTACCGAAAAGATTGACATCATGTTCCTTCTATGAGAACGATCTCATATAAACCGCTCCATCTCTCTCTCTCTATATATATATATCTATTTTTTTATCTTTGTTATATATATATATATAGAGATGAGTTTACATGAGATCGTTCTCATATAAGGAGCATGAGGCCAATTTTTATTACCGTTAGATTCCGATCGGAGGGTGGATATCAAATCAGTAGGTAGGTGAGTGTGTCACATCAAGGAGTGGGTGAGATCATTATGGATATTTGTAGTCGTCAGATCAAGATCCAACGGCTAAGATTCAAAGTGGCCTCATATAAGCAATATGAGAGCGATCTCATATAAACTTTTCCCATATATATATATATATGGCAAATAAGCACGAGAAGTGGGGCAAGGCGACGGCTTCAAATGGTTAGATGTCAAATGGTTTTTTCAATGGGATTAGGTGAAAACCACTATGAGTGCTCTAAAGTGGGTTTCTAGATGAACCTCCCGAATGGTTCTTTACATCCTACAAACAAACTACTCCTTTCTGTCAATTTTAATTGAGAGAATTAACTAAAATTAGATGATACCGTTCAATTTATGATATCGCCTATGCAAACACATGCCCTCAAAGCACTAGTGAAGGTTGATGAGTCCACCGAAAATCCAGCTGCCCGCGATCTGATTCACAAATTTCAATGCTTCCTCGCCACGATTGCATGTCACATAACCAGCAAGCAGAGAATTCCAGAACACAACACCTGGGTTTTTAGTTTTGACAAAGTACTTTCTTGGATCATTAAGTCAACCACAGTTTGCATATCTTGTAATCAAAGCTGACAAAGAGCACTCGTCCTGTTCAACCATCCAATCCAACAAGCGAATAACAGAGTCCACATAACCATATTTTCCATACATTTTAACTAGGCAGCTACCCAGAACAGAATCGATTTCCACGGCATTGGCAATAACGTAGGCATGAATTTGCTTCCCACCATGAAGATGCTCTAGACACGCACAGGCACCAATGGTGGTCGCCAAGACAAAATTATCATGTAACAAAGCAGAGGGGTCGAAGCTCAAATTCTTGAACAACATTATTGCCTGTTTGTATTTCCCCCAGCTGACATACCCATGAAGGAGAGAGTTACAAGCAGTGGCACTTTTTACAGGCATCTCACAGAAAATTTGATGGGCCAGTGTCAAATCCCCTGCTTTCGGATACCACAGAATTCCACAAGTACTCATTTCTTTTCGGCATGGACTTGAATATGTCCATAGGTGTTCTCATGCTAGCGGTAGGCTTCCATCTATTAGAAATAAATGTGTTTCAAAAGAAAAATAAAACAAAATGGCCCAAAACGGCTAACTGATGAGTCATTTTAAGACATGACATTTTCATATTTGTCCTCTTGAATGTGAGTTTTAGAAATCTAACCAAAAAAAGATGTCATCTTTTTCTCCAACTGCTCTCCTCTTTTCTCTACCATTTTTTAGTTCTCAATTTGTGTTCTTGGAGTCAGATTTTTTTCGTCGATTTTGTGTGTGGGCAATACACTCTTTTCGGATTCGTAATCGAATTCTTTGGAATACACCAAGGTTAATAAAAAGAGGTCCGTTGTATCTCTTGATCGATCGCTGGTGAAGCCTTGCACTAGGCGGCGAATATTAGTTCAAGTTGTTGGAACAATTATCTAATTAGTCACAAACTAATAGATAAGATTGTGTAGAAGTTACAAAATAGTTGATATAGAACAATTAATAGATAAGAACCAGCACTTGCAATTATAAAACTTCCACCTTTTGAATACTAAATAATTAGAAATAAGAAACTCGAACTCTAAGAATTATTTGCATTAAAGGTAAAATCATCAGAATCACAAACATTTAACTTAAACAAGCCATTACATAAATATCTTCTCCCAAAAAATGTGCCAAATTTACTTATTAAAACTTTATAAGGCTAAAAAACCAACTTAAAGCTCTTTTGACTAAGAAGAGCTCCACTAACTAAATTCTTGTGCATATGATGCAGTCATTGGAGCGACAAAATATTGCCCGAGGTGAATCTCACATCCACTTTCCCTTCTCTATAAGCTTGTGATGTTATGTCATTCCCCATTGTAACTGTCTTGCCTCTCACTTCCTGATAAGAGGAAAATAAAGCTAAGTCACCACAAATGTGCACACTAGCTCTTGGTCTACCCACCAATCGGTAGGTTGTCTAGCTAGATTAAGAACAAAGTCAGAGGAAACATACCTGCCACTAGGTCCAACATCGTTGTCCCTAGTACTTATCACATTAGCTTGAGGGTTTTGACCTGCATTGTCATTACCCTCTTTCCTTTGAGGACGTTTCCTCGCAAGATGCGCAAATGATCCACATACAAAGCAAGCATATTTCTTTTTGTCCTTCTAGATCTTTACAATAGGTTTGATGTTTGCATTGTTGTTGTTGTTGTTGTTTTGATGGTTGTTATTGCTCTTGTTGATATGGTTAACTTAATGCTGTCCTTTTCAGGACTTCTTAAAAACATGTGAGGAGAAGCAATTATCTCCGCTTGTTTGATTTTAAATAGAGTTCCATAGAAAGGTCAAAATAAAACTCCATTTGAACTAATGAGAAATAGAAAGCTTAGTTTGAAATTTCTTAAACTGTGGGGATGTCTTGTTAAGGTTAAATTCCTCAATGTGAAAGTAAGCAAACTGGTCAATACCATTAAAGAATCTGATGATGTTGTGTTCTTTGAACACATATTTCCCCTTAGAGAAAAGGAGAGAGCGATTGTGCATAATCAATGAGAGAGATTATCAAGTCCTAAGGTTGATGAAGTTGCGCTTGAAATTAGGAAAAGTAAAAGACCAAGGATAGAGAAAACCTTTAGGGATGAATTCTATACCTTTTTGGTGGGAGATGACCATTTGACTTACACCGAGGCTATGCAGCCTAGTGATGCTCCTCTCTGGAAAGAGGCTGTACATAGTGTGATGGACTCCATTCTTGAACATAATATGTGGATCTTAATAGCTTTACCTCATGGGCGTAAACCCATTGGGTGCAAGTGGATATTCAAAAAGAAGTTGAATTCAGATGGGTCCATTGAAAAGTACAAGGCAAGACTAGTATTATAGTAAAAAAGAAAGTTTAGATTATTTTGATACATACTCTCCTCCTATGACTAGAATCACTGCCATCTGTATATTTTTGGCAATGACAGATAGCTTGTTGGTGTTGTACATGGCTCTTGGTGATAATAGCCTTATATATGGAGGTTTAGCACAAGATGTGCATAACTTGTGTGTAAACTTCATCTTTGTATTCTCTCATGGGTGACTCTAGGATTAGAATGTTAAGAGGCTTGAAGCATGAGACATGTTCTTGTTCAAGGTTTGAAAAGAGGGTTTGGGTTTATATTCTCATGGGATCTTAAATGTTGAGAGCATTGTTGTTATACTCTTATTTCTACGACATAGTAGAAGGAAATCATCTCTTGGTGGCAAGGAGGTGTTATCCGAACCACACCAAAGTGCTCATTGTGATTGTTATGTGTTTTTTTCTTTGTTGATTTCTCAGATTTTCTTATATCTTCGGTCCTCCAACAGGTTAAAACCCCAACAAAGAGAAGGTGGATTTGATCAAAGTACATCTACTTGCTTGACTTAATAATAAATGTGCCTGCAATTTAGAAAGTCCTGTTTGAATTTTAGCCACCATCTCCTCACAGTGCTTCTTCTGGAAAACTCTTTTTGTTAGTGGTACACCAAGATACTGTTTGATTCCCAACCTTTCTGTTATGTTAAAAATGCTCCTTAGTTTGGCAATCATACAATTGGATTCTTGTTTACTTGAGTAGGCATGCCCTTTTGGTTACTATGAATTGAGAATGTGAGTGGGTCCTGAGAGCCTACATTTGAATATTGCTTAACAAATTGGAGATAGCTCGTTCACATCCACGTCTAAATGTCCATTTGACTCTTTGTATAAAGGTCCTATTTAATCCGATTAGTTTTGATATGATATCGGTGTAGAGAGACCTTTTTTCCATATTACCTGGTGCCAACTTTTAGATTCCCATATTACTTGTTTTTCTTGTGAAATCTCATATGATCTGGAATCGGCAACTAGAGTACCGAAAATGTCCTTCTTTTACGTTTTTCGTGCCTTTTGTATTTGAAATGCTTTATTCTTTCCAAAATTAGCGATTTACGGGAGCATCAAGTTAGGGAAGAAGACATTCCGGCAAAGGTCCGTCCATCATCGCAATTCAAATCACTCCTGGCACCGTCCAACCCAGAAAAAATAAAATTTCATACCGAAAAATTGTAAAAGCAGCGGGAAAGACGAGAAAAAAATCTATGATGAAGGGATTTTGATGTAAGAGCAACAAGGAAGCCCTCCTAACTACAAAAATTAAGATCTACATGTAAAGAAACATATATAAAGGTCACCCATTGGTGCTCGACCGTTCGTGGATATCAAATAAGAGGATAAAAATGGGCAAAAGTGTGAAATACTCGTCGACGAGTGACAAGTTCAATTTATATATTCAAATCGTGTAGAAAAATACACGACTTGAATTCAAGTCGTGTCCTCAATAACATGATTTTACTGCAATTTTTAAAATGTCATAACTCACTCATTTTTTATCCGTTTTTGCCCATTTTATTTGCGTTCTTCCTTATTTTTCCTCCTCATGAAGATATATTAGGATGAAAAAAGAAAAAAAAATAAGAAGAAAGAAAAAATGGAAGCTTTCCGGCGAAGCTTTGGCAGTGATTTGAACCGCGATGAATGGTGCTTTGCCAGAATGTCTTCTTCCCCAATTGGATGCTCCTGTAAATCGCTAATTTTGGGAATAATGAAAACTTATGTTAGATTTTGGGAAGAAGGGCACTTTGGATAGTTTTCGGGTCATATGGAAGAAACAAAAAGGTTTCGGGTAATATGAGAAAACGAAAGTTGGCGCCAGGTAATATGTAAAAAGCTTGTGTAGAGATAAAGAGTTTCATACTAATATACCTACAAAACAATGGAAGAAAGTTAGTAAATTATGATACACTCCCTTCGTCTGGAATTATTACTTGCATAGGATACTTCAAAATGAACTAAAATTGGTTTATTTTGAAAACCCTTATGTTTATAATAATTCTAGACGTAGGGAGTACTATTGGTACATTTGAAAAACTTTATGTTAATAATAATTCTTGATGGAGGGAGAACTTATGAACATGATGGCCATTATTTTTGCAACTGCAGAGAAATGAACAATGAAATAATTGTTAGCATATGGTCTAGGTTGACCCCAGCTGTTTGAACAATTCATCCATAGTTTAATATTCAGCCTCATCATGTTCAGTTGGTAGAGAATCAGTTCTATCCTTGTCAGTGTAAAATATTCATTGTGTATCCACATCTGATCCACATCTGACATGCATGAGCCGGAGTACATGCTAACCGGAATCTAGTACTCCCTCCAGTCACTTTTAATTAAGAGTGACAAAATTTTGTCAATTTTATTGAGAGAAGGCAGTGCTTTAGTTGCAGGAGGCGCTGGGAGGGAGAGACAAGGTTGTGGATGTGAGCCACCGAGCCCGAGCCAATAAGCATCTTTGGAGCGGAGAATCGTTAGGGGAGCGGTATCATCTAATTTTGGTATGCATATTTTGCAGTCTCAATTAAAAGTGACTGAAGGGAGTATAATATTTTACAAACATGTCTAGGGCGATGTCTAAGAATGCAGATAGGCAACATGGGACTCGGACAACGATGGTCTAAAGTTTTGCTGTGACTAGCATTTCTCTTCCCACTGAACTATGTAGTTCTTGATTACTGTTCTATTTATGGAAAAAGCTTCCCTCTTTTTTTTTCACGTCATCTTCTTCTTGGCTGCTAATTGCAGCATCTTTGCATAGATCCCTTCTCCTCTTCAAATCACGATGTGGCCATCTGACTTGTCATAGTCTGAGCTTATTATATGGTCGCTCTCAATGCTCTTGTAGCTTTGTCAGTCTAGTAGCAAGCGCCAAACCACTTCCAAGCAATGTAATAATGCTGAATGTTGCTAGATTTGTAATACTTTCCAATTCTAACTTGAAACTACAATTTTGTGAATTGTCCATTCTTAACCTAGATAGTAAGTGTCAAACCACTTCCAAGCAATGTAATAATGCTGAATGTTGCTAGGCTTGTAATGCTTACCAATTCTAACTTGAAACTCCAATTTTGTGAATTATCCATTCTTAACCTAAAATGCTAAGTAGTTTAATTAGCACACTGACTATGTCGACAGCATGTTCCTTGAGATACGTATGCCTATATAATATACATCAGACGCACTGGGTAAGTTGGGATATAATCTCTATAGGCGGCCAATGGAGTAGAGGTTCGAAGTCAGGACCTCCGCCTTCCTTGGGGGTGGCAACCCTATTGACACGTGCAATGCCTATGCATCTGTTTGGGCAGCCAAATTAAGGAGTGGTTGTTCAAACTTGGGACCCGCTTCCTTAGGCTTCTTCCTAACCATCCCACCAACTTACCTTTGGTATAAATAGTTAGTGCAAATTTAGACGATGCGTTAAATACACAAAACATTGATCAGGAAATGCGAACAACCATTCCTATGACATGAGCTAGTTATAGTTGCTTCAATTGCATTTTACAAATTTCTCTTTGATTGCCATGTAAGGTGAACTTTAATGTCATGGAGCAAGTGCCAAGTGACTGACCACCATTTGCAGTATCCATAGAAGCACTATATAAATGGAATGCGCTTGGGCTTCTTCTCCAATGTCATTCAGGAGTTCACCCAATGGCTCCTGTCTTTCTCTTCTTCTCATTGTCTCTTCCGTCTCTTGCTCTTCTTCTTTTGATCATTCTCCTCAGCCAGATAAACCAAGGATTCAAAAACTTTACACTTCCTCCAGGACCCAGAAAGCTCCCAATCCTTGGCAACCTGCACCAACTTACCTCGCCACTTCATCAATCCTTATTGCAACTATCTTTAAAGCATGGTCCTCTAATGTACCTGCAACTAGGCTTTGTGCCTGCCATTGTTGTTTCATCAGCCAAACTGGCTGAAGAGGTGCTGAAAACCCACGATCATGAATCTTGTAGCAGACCTTCTCTTGTGTCGTTTAGGAAGCTCTCCTACAATTCATTGGATGTAGCATTATCACCATACGGGGATTATTGGAGGCAGATGCGCAAAATTTGCATACTTGAGCTTCTTAGTCCCAACAGGGTTCAATCGTTTCGATCGATTCGAGAGGAAGAAGTGTCAAGAACTATGAGCAACATAGCACAACAAAACAGTGGTCTTGTTGACCTTAGTGAAATGACGCATTCTCTTGCTAACAATGTGACTTGCAGGGTTGCTCTTGGCAAGAGATATCATTTTGGAGAAGATGGTGAGAAAGGCAAGCTTCATGAACTCTTTAATGAAGCTCAGGCTATGTTCGGTGGCTTCTTTGCGGCCGATTACTTCCCGGCTGCGACCTGGGTAGATGTGCTCCGAGGGCAGCAAGGGAAGCTCAAGAAGATCTTCGATGAACTCGATGATTTCTATGAAATTGTGATCAGCGAACATCTCCATCCAAAAAAACCGAGGCAAGATCAAGAAGATTTTGTTGATGTGTTGCTTAGAGTTCAAGGAGATTATCATCTCACTAAGGACCACATCAAAGGTGTTCTTATGGTAATTTTCTCAAATTCCTCTAATTCACCTAATCACTTCCGGATCATCTGATTTTTATTAGTGCTCTAACTACCATATTTTTGTATTTATCCCTTTTGGCAGAATGTTTTCATAGGTGGAACAGACACAAGCTCTTCAGTGATCTTGTGGGCCATGGCAGAGCTGATGAGAAATAAAAGGGTGATGAACAAAGCCCAGGAAGAAGTCAGAAGAATTGTAGGGAGAAAAGGAAAGGTAGAGGAGACTGACATTAAAGAGCTTCACTATCTAAGGTTGATATTGAAGGAAACATTAAGGCTGCATCCACCAAATCCTTTGCTTATACCTCATGAATTAATCAAAGAATGCTCAATCAGTGGTTTTCTGGTGTCCCCCAAAACTAGGCTTATCATCAATGTATTTGCAATTGGCAGAGACCCATTAGCTTGGGATAGGCCCAATGAGTTCATTCCTGAGAGGTTCTTGGATAGCCCTACTGATTACAAGGGACTGAATTTTGAGCTATTACCATTTGGGTCAGGAAGGAGGCGCTGCCCAGGCATGCACCTTGGATTGGCTATTGTGGAGCTTGCACTAGCTCATCTTCTCTACTTATTTGACTGGAAACTTCCTTTAGGCATTACAGAGCAAGACTTGGACATGTCTGAAGAGAATGGTCTCACTGTGCACAAGAAATCTCCTCTTCTTGTTAAGCCTACAGCTTATAAGTTATAAATTCAATTCAAGCTGACATATTATCTGTATGGATATGTTTTTGCATGTTGAGGATGTTGTATAATTGGTATGGTATTGGGTAATGACTGGATCTGCAGTCTGCCTCCCAGGGTCTAGGATGTGCTTTGTTTTTCTCTATACATCAATTTGAGGGGGTTCAGCACTTCAGTTTTCTGCATCTCCAAATGTTGGAACATGAGATGAAAACTTGAGCAGGCATGTCTTCTTGGTTACTTTGTGTTGAGCACTTTAGTGGGTCCTGAAGGTCCACGTTGATCATTGCTTAGCAAATTGGAGATAGCATTGCACACATCCACGTTCAATGTCCATCTGGCAGTTTATATGATAGTCATATTTGATCTGTATTATATATATTGTTCTAGAGAAAGAGTTTCATATTAATGAACCTTTTTTTATACTAAGTTTCATCCTAATGTACCTATCTAACAGTAGATGATATTTCCAATATGAAATGTGAAAATGATAAGTATAGTTTTGCAATTGCGTGAGAAATGATGAACGGTATTAAATGAGAATCGCACATGTGAATTGGTTGAAATAGTGAATAGTCCTACATCGCCTAGAAAAATGTGATATTATTGGTATATAAGGCACAAGTTTGGCCTTTTTAAGTTAGGCATTTAGGCCACCCCACTTTTGTGGGGGAGAGACTTGCCGGATCCATGCACTTAGGTAGGCTAACCCACATGCGCACCGCCGCCATCCGTCCAAGTTGAGTTGGGTCAATAAGATAATTATTTTTAGGACAAATTCATTTGGTTGGTTTTCTCTTACATCCGGTTTGTTTTCATTTAAGAATGAGTCCATTAACGGATGGACGCATCCATTTGAATGAGAAAGGGCATCTTCAACAGGATTTCCTATAAAATCATGGAAAACGGTTTCTGGATATAGAGTTTTTCCTGAATTTTCCATTTCTTTCTTCCTCTCTTTTTCTGTGAGAGCATCCATACTGTAGTTCACTGCATGTACTGTGTTGGAGGTGCGCCTACAGTATGTGGTTAATTGTCTTATCCTGAGAAGCAGACTTTCAAGAGTCCTAAGCACCGTTAAGGAGGACAAATTCTGTCTTAAGGACAGAACGATTTGCTTGATTCGATCATCAAAACTTTGACTAATAATTTTCATTATCATATTTGCAAAGGTACAAAGAATAATAGTAATAGTAAGTATTAACATTATTAACATACGGTCAAAGCCAGGATTTCTACTGGGGGGTGGCGTGAGAAATGAAGAAAACTTTTTGTGCATTTCAATTTAGTGAATAAGGAAAGGTACGATCCAAAATATAATTCAACTCAAAACACAGAATAAAACAACTTTGTCATCTTTTTATCAATTAAATAAAGAATCACAATTCTAGAAAACAGTTTGTAAAGAATGTCAACAAGTAAAAATAACCTATTTGAAAGGTGACAGAAATTGACAATAATTAGTCCCTCCATCCAATGAAACTCGTTTGGGTGTGGAAGAATGTTGGCCCAACATTAGATGGCTGTGTTTGATCCCTCAAGGCAAAAAACTCTGCTTTCGGCCCCATAGTCCAATAATTCACTCATTTTGCAATGCAGATGAGCTTCATTGGACCAAAAGAGCATAAGGAAAAGGTCAATATGCACCCTGTCTGCGTGCACCTTGGTGCACCGACGATGGTCCGAAGTGGTCTTGCAGTGACTAGCATTTGTCTTCCCACTGACCAATGTAGTTCCCCATTACTGCACTGTTTTGGGTAAAAACTTCCATGTAGCTCCTGCCTCGTACTGAGGCTAGTCGTGGCATCATTATAACAATTACAATGTTTTTGTTTTCACTCTCTCTTTTTCTTTGTTTTTGCTAATTGATGCCCACATGATATGTCTTAGTCTGAGCTCATTATATGGTTGCTCTCACTGCTCTTGTAACTTTGCCAGTCTAGTAGCAAGTGCCAAACCAGTTTTAAGCAATGTAATAATGCTGGATGTTGTTAGGTTGGTAAAACTTTTCATTGCTGTAACTTGAGACTCCATGTTGTCAATAATCCATTCCTAATCTAGAATTCCAAATAGATTAATTACCGCAATGACGTTGCCCCCACAGGTTTTTCCTCGAGATATATATGTGTGCTACTAATGCCATATCACACACATTGGGTAAGTCGAGATATAATCCCTAGGAATGGCAAATGTACTGGAGGCTCAAACTCAGAACCTCCGCTTCCTTAGGTGCGGCCTTCCTACTAACTTACCGAGAGTATAATTAGCAGCTTCTAAGTATTCCTGCCGCCTCCTATCCATTTAAACTTGTGCAATGGCTACAAATCAAACATGCACTACGTAAGTTGTGATCTAATCCCCTATCCGGGCAGCCAAATTATGGTGTGGCGGTTCAAACTCAGGACCTCTCCTTCCTTAGGCATGTTCCTCGCCATCCACCAACTCTCTGTTGGTATAATTAATTAGTAATAACTACTCGGGACCTCCCCTTCCTTAGGCCTGTTTCTCGCCGTCCCACCAACTCTCTGTTGGTATAATTGATTAGTGCAAACTTGGATAAAAAGATAAAATGTCAACAACTATTTCTACAAAAAGAAAAAATGCAATGCCCTAGTGGTAGTTAATTCACTTGCATTTCACAAATTTCTCTTTTAATACCATGTGAGGTGTACTTAATGTTATGTAGCAAGTGACAGTGACCAATCCAGCAAACGAAAGTGATAGTCACGACCATCATTTGCCTCAGAAGCACCACATAAAAGGGATGCTTTTGGTTTTCTTCTCTAATATCAAGCAATATCATCCAGTAGTTCTTCCAATGGATCCTGTCTCTCTCTTCTTCTCATGGCCTCCTCTTCTTTCTCTTGCACTTCTTCTTTTGATCATTCTACTCGGACAGATAAACAAAGGATCAAAATGCCTTACACTTCTTCCAGGACCTAAAAAGCTCCCAATCCTTGGCAACCTGCACCAATTCGCCTCCCCACTATATCACTCTTTATTGCAACTATCTTTAAAGCATGGTCCTCTCATGTACCTGCAACTAGGCTTTGTGCCTGCCATTGTTGTTTCGTCAGCTAAACTGGCTGAAGAAGTGCTGAGATCATGATCATGAATCTTGTAGTAGACCATCTCTTGTGTCTTATAAAAAGCTCTCCTACAATTCGTCGGAGGTGGCATTCTCACCACATGGGAATTATTGGAGGCAGATGCGCAAGATTTGCATACTTGAGCTTCTTAGTCCCAACAGGGTTCACTCGTTTCAATCAATCCGAGAGGAAGAAGTGTCGAGAACAACGTTCAACATAGTCCAACTACATAGTGGTCTTGTTAACCTTACTGAAATGTTGCATTCTCTTGCTAGCAATGTGACTTGCAGGACTGCTCTTTGCTGGAGCTATCATTTTGGAGAAGATGGTTAGAAAGGTAAGCTTCAGGAACTCTTTAATGAAGCTCAGATAATGTAACACCCGGAAAATTGGTACGTTAACTAAATGTATCTATTTTAGGAAACTGGTCTAAAATATGAAAGTTTTATTTCCTGATTTGATTTCTGGTTGTGCGATGTGCTTTGATGTATTACTTGACTTTTATGATGTGGTATAATTTGTTAATTGCATGACTAATTGTGACGGAACTCCAGGACGCGAGGGTTGGTCCTGGCGCTAGGCACAACCTGGCGCTGAGGCCAGCCTGGCACCAGGGTCTGATAACACCTGACGCCAGGAGTGGGGCCAGGCGCCAGGGCATGTGTTCAGTGGATTATTCTTAATGGGTAAATTGAATTTGGTTTTGTTGTGTGGTTCGTGGCATACGCGAGTTGGTGTAACGAGTAGTGCAACCGCGGGACGTCAGAGTTATGTGCGCATAGGACTCAAGCCAAGACGTAGGACCTGGGCATTGAGCCATGTGGCACTGGCCAGGGGTGACTTGTGAACGTGGGTGACTTGTCATAAGGTGATCTTCAGAGGATTGGAGTGATCACGAGTCGATTGGAGTGAATCTTGGTGCAAATCTACGGGTTGACTTAATCTCGGTGGATAAGGTAAGTATTGCAGTAAATCGGAAGGTTATCTTTTCAGCTGAGATAATTATAAAGATAAATATTAATTAAAAGAAAGTTATTAGAGTATCTTGTATCAGCCAATAGGAAGGGGCTTGTGCAAGGGGGCATCCAATTGGTTGGCATAGATTTGGTAGTTTCCTAGTTGTAGTAGGAGTGGTCTTGATAAGGTAATATCTTAATTAAAAAGATTGAAATCCTAACAAATTGGGAGATCTCTTTTGCTGGATGCCTTGACCAATTTGTAGAAGGTTTTTCATTGGTAAGTTGGGATTTTGGATTATGAAGGATCTAATTAGGAGATATCCTAGTTGAATGTGGCATTGGCTATAAAAGCCAAGGAGGAGGCCGGCCCATGCCATTGCACGCCAAGCACTTGGACGACTTGTGCAAACCCTAGCTTTTCCTTCTTCTTTCCCATCAACTCCAGCAACCTTTCATCTCTTCTTTCACCCATATCTCATGTTGGAACAAAGGAGTAAAGGCATCATCGCGGAGAAGAGCGAAGGACCTACACGTTGGAGTGCATCGTGCATACGTTGTGCTGGTAGGATGGTTTTTCTTAACCAATCTTATTTGAATTCTTTTGCTTCATTCTTAGCATGATTATTTAATGATCATATTGATGTTATCTCAGTGATAAAGTTGTGTTAATATTTGATTCATGAGAGATTCCTTGTTGGTTATCAAGTAAGAGTATTCTTGTTGAGATATCTTGTTTATTGCTTCATATTAATGCATACATGCGTACCGTTGATGGAATATCTATATGGTCATGTCTCTTGAATGTGGGAGGTCATAAAGTTCTCTTCTTTATTCTGTATTATTCTGTTTTAATCGTCCAATATGGTTAAGAGATATATTAATGATATTAAAAGCTTCATTAGAGCAAGGGTTATACCTTGAGTCTAGCTTAAGGTTTTAACAGCAGCTAAAGTCATGAAATCATTAAATTCCAAAATATATCAGAGTCTAGAATTACTCTAGGAGGGGAGTAATTAAGGGTATTAAGGTCATATTATCATTATTAATGAGTATTAATACGATATTACTTATTATAAGCAAGTAATGCCTTGTCGGCCAAGACTATTCCTGCGCCGACAGTTATCAGTATAAAAATCATAAATAAATATACAAAAATTAAAAAAATACAAAGTCAGTGGGGTTATACACTAGACTCATAGGACTATCTTCTGTAAAAATTTCAGAGTCAGAATCATTCTGTGTCGACGGTAGGATCAGTCGAAAATGGGCTATATAGTATAAGACAGTTCACTGGAATTAGGGTTTCAATTCACTAATAAGTACTATTACACATAATATGATGTAATCTGATCAAAATAATACTAATACAATATGGTAAGACTTCTTAAGGACTACTGTAGTATGTAAGGGAGTCCAAAAAGTTAATACTTTGGGAGGAGTCAGTGCATCCTTGAGTCAAAACGATTATTGTTTCCTTTGTACAGCGTGGAGTCAGTTTGAGTATCCAATTGGAAATCAAACCTTCTTAAAAAATATCTTAATATTAAAGATAATACAACTCCAGACCTAGAGATGTTCTTATCAAAGGTAAAGCTATGATGCATGATGTGTGATTGATGAGTGAAATTCATACTCCTACAGTGAGTTATATATCGGCCTAACTTCGAAGTATCATTCGTGTTCTTATGATAATCTTTATGCTACTGAGAGCGATTATATATTGTACTCCAGAGAGTGAGTTATGTATTATTAAGAGACTTGATATTCTATTTCATACTCCATGAATGAGTCCTTGTTGTAAGAGTTACCCTATTTTCAGAAAAGTTGAGACCTTTGCTTTTGTTGAATCATTGTCCAGTTTGACATTGACCTATTTCTCCACTAAGAGTTCTTTTTGAAGATCTCTCCGGGTGGAATCATAGTATGCTCACGAGTCATTGCTAGATCCACAGTGATATCCGATATTTATGGAATTTTGATTCCTTATTGCCCAAAGGGAGGCAAATATGTACGTTTAGACTGGTTGACATTACGGAAGGTCTTCAGTCTCCGACCATAGTGTCTGTAAACACTGATGGGGTGTTGTGGTCACTGCGATCACAAGGAATTGCCTGGCGGCAAGGGGGAAGAGGAAGAAGGAGAATAGGAGAAGAGAGATAAGTTCTTTATTGCCTACCCTCTCATGAGGAAGACGATCTACATATAAAGGAGACAGATGGCGCATTAGGCTAGGGCGCCAGCTGTCTATTCTGATGGGCCATTAACTGGCGCTACTCTGATGGGCCACTAATTGGCACTAATTATTCTATATCAGCCCGTTACCTAACAATTAGCCTAAACGGGTCTGATTACAGTAAATCAAATATCCTAATAATGCGTGATGGACTGCTGGCCCTTGGCCTGATGACAGCTGGCCTGCTGACGGCTGGCCTGCTGACGGCCCTGCTGGCCCTGGCCTGCTGACGGTGGATGCTGCCCCTGCATTCACAACACTCCACCACGCTTCCGCTAACGCCTTGTCCTCAAGGCGACCATGACGGAAAACGCGCCAAAAAATCATCCTCGAGGATCCATTCTGCGTCTTCCAATGACTTGCCTTTCCACGCAACAAGTACTTCCGTCACAATGCGTCCCGCACGTCGCATCCGACGTTTATCAACAATAGAAGCCGGAACCGGAGGATCCACTGCAGGAGTGCCCATGAGAGGCGGAGGTGCACTAGGAGCCACCAATCGAGGGTCCCCCACAAAACGACGGAGACGTGACACATGGAACACAGGATGCACCAGGGACCCCGAAGGAAGAGCCAAACGATACGCCACCGGGCCCACCTTTTCCACCACTGTATAGGGCCCATGAAATCGAGCGGCTAGTTTATGATCAGCCCGAAATAAGGTAGACTGGCGTTGCGGAAGAACAGAGACATAAACCAAATCATCCACCTGAAATATGCGATCAGAACGGTGCTTATCATAGAGTTGTTTCATCCGATTCTGAGCGGAGGCCAAATTGGTCTTCAGTTGGCGAAGAACCTCATCTCGAGTCTGCAGCATATAATCTACCTCAGCAATGGAAGAGCGGTGAGGCACATAAGACAGAACAGAGGGCGGAGGCCGTCCATAGACAATCTCGAAGGGTGTGAATCCAGCACGGGTGTGATATGCCGTGTTGTAGGACCATTCAGCCCAAGGAAGCATTTGGAGCCAACGGCGGGGCTGGTCCCCGACAAAGCAGCGTAAATACTGCTCCAAACACCTGTTAACCACTTCCGTCTGCCCATCAGTCTGTGGATGATAAGCCGTACTCATATGGAGCGCTGTACCTTGCAGCTTAAAGAACTCGCGCCAGAACTGTGAAACAAATACCCGATCGCGGTCAGAAATAATAGTTCGAGGCATACCATGTAATTTGGCGACGTCCTTCACATAGAGTTCAGCCACCGTGCGAGCAGAGAACGGATGACTCAAAGCACAAAAATGAGCGTACTTCGAGAGACGGTCAACCACCACCATAATAACCGTCTTACCCTGGGCCGCAGGTAAGGCCTCCACAAAATCCATGGACACGTCCTCCCAAACTTTATCCGGAATGGGAAGGGGCTGAAGAAGGCCCGCAGGAGATGTGGACGATGCCTTGGCACGTTGGCATATATCACATGTAGCCACATAAGTATGCACTGCTTTACGAATACCGGCCCATAGGAAACTTTGACTTACCCGTTTAAAAGTTCGGAATGTGCCCTCATGGCCAGCCCCCGGGGAGTCATGAAAGTGGGCTATCACCTGTCGACGTAAATCCGGAATAGCTGGCACCCACAACCGGTCTTTCCAGAACAACAACTGATCACGCCAAGCAAAATGCGGCTCCGCCTGCGGATCAGCCTGGATTCGAGCAATCAGCTCCTTGGTAGACGGGTCCGTCACATATACCTTCTGCAACTAAGGAGTAAAAGGGCAACAAGGAATAGAGAGGGCGAAGCAGGCCCCTTCGGCGGGGCGGCGAGATAAGGCATCAGCCACCGTGTTATCCACCCCCTTTTTGTACACCACCTCATAGTCATAGCCCAGTAACTTACTAACCCAGCGCTGCTGTGAAGGTGTAGAAACCCGCTGGTCTAGAAAGTATTTGAGAGGCTGATGATCCGTCCCTATGAGAAATTTTCGTCCAAGCAAGTAGGGTCGCCATTTCTGGATGGCGTGCACAATAGCTAGCATCTCCTTTTCGTATGCGGATAGAGTCAAGGAGCGGCCCGATAGAGCCTTGCTGTAGAAGGCAATAGGGCGTTCTTGCTGAAGGAGGACAGCCCCTAGGCCCGCATCCGAGGCATCCGTCTCAATAACAAAAGGTAAATTAAAATCAGGAAGAACCAAGACCGGGGCGTGGACCATGGCCGGTTTTAATTTGTCAAACGCAGTCTGGGCCTCGGCCGACCACACAAAGCCCCCTTCTTGAGTAACGCTGTGAGTGGACCAGCAATGAGCCCATAGCGCCCAATAAACCGACGATAATAGCCCGTGAGGCCCAAGAAGCCCCGAAGGGACTTCACACAGGTGGGTCGTGGCCACGATAACATAGTCTCCACTTTGGATGGATCAGTAGCCACCCCATCCTGCGATATGATATGGCCCAAGTATTCGACCTGCGTACTGCCAAAAGAACACTTCGAGCGCTTCAAGAACAATGAGTTAGCCCGCAAGATAGTAAATACGGACCTGAGGTGGACAAGATGGTCTGCCCAAGACGAGCTATATATCAATATATCATCAAAGAAGACGAGTACGAACCGACGGAGATACGGGCGAAACAAGTCATTCATCAGGCTCTGAAAAGTAGCTGGAGCATTAGTCAGGCCAAAGGGCATGACGAGGAACTCATAGTGGCCGTCATGAGTCCGGAAGGCCGTCTTGTGTATGTCCTGTGGTTGCATACGGATTTGATGATAACCCGAACGCAAATCCAGTTTGCTGAACACGGCCGCCCCTGCCAGTTCGTCCAGTAGTTCTTCGATCACCGGTATGGGATATTTATCTTTGACCGTAATGGCATTGAGCGCACGATAATCCACACAGAAACGCCAGGATCCATCTTTTTTCCGAACCAAGAGAACTGGAGATGAGAATGAACTAGTACTTGAGCGAATGATACCTGTTTGTAACATCTCCCGGACCAACTTCTCAATTTCAGTTTTTTACACATGTGGATACCGGTAGGGACGAACATTGGCGGGCGGAGCTCCAGGTGTAATCGGAATGGAGTGATCATGGCCTCGGGCTGGCGGTAGTCCAGATGGTTCAGCAAAGATGTCGGCATGTTCAGAAAGTAGGTCGAGCATGTCGTCTGGCAACTCTGGTTGGCGCACATCGACGAGAGCGCGCTGCTGTAGGAAAATACCCTGCGGCGCAAACCTGAAAAGAGAGCTTACCGCCTGTGCCGTGTGCAAGGTTCCCGGCTGCGCCCCATGGAGGCGTACACGCTGGCCAACGACCTCAAAGTCCATGATCAGGTCCCGAAAATTCCAAACCACATCACCCAAGTCCTGTAGCCACTGGACGCCTAGGACCACATCGGCCCCCTTCGTAGGTAGGAGAAACAAGTCGGTGACGAAAGAATGTCCTTGGATTAAAAGCTCAACCTGAGAACATACGCCCATGCTGCGAAGGTGCTTGCCGTCCCCAATCAGCACATCAAAAGGTTTAGAGTCGGAGACATAACACCCCAATCGCTGGGCCACCTTATCGTTGATGAAGTTATGGGTCGACCCACTGTCGATAAGTATCGCGACCTGTTGACGTTTAAGCTGGCCCTGCACACGAATGGTCCTGGGTGTGAAGGTGCCGGAGAAGGCATGTACGGAGATCTCCGGTTGCACCTGGTCATAGAGGCCGGTCGCCTCTTCTGGCTCAGCCATGTCTTCTTCCTCAGTTTCGACGATGAGGAGGCTACCCCTGACGGAGCAGCGATGTCCGGGAACAAACTTCTCATCACACTTATAACAGAGTCCTTTGGCACGCCGTTCCTCCATTTGGGCCGGTGTCAGACGGCGGACAGGAGGAGGAGTAGGACCTGGCAAGGCAGGCCGACTAAAGCCTGGGCCAGGCGCTGTCGTCACGACAGGTAGGGGGTTGCTGTACGGTCGCAGGTTAGGCCCCCCACGACCCCCACGTCGCTGACGAGTCAGTTTTTCCTCTTCGATGCGAGCATGACGCACCACCTCGCGCATAGTATGGCATGGAAAGTGGCGCATCTCATCAGCAATTTCAGATTTCAGCCCGCGCTTGAAGGTGCCGACGAGGGCTGCCATCGGCCAATCTGGCAAGCGATTAGCGATTTTCATAAATTCAGAATAGTAAGCCCTCACCGTAGTAGTTTGCCTCAGAGTAGACAGCATCTCGTTGAAGTCTTGAAACTCGTTCGGACCGAACTGGATGCACAACTCGTCGGAGAAGGACACCCAAGTGGGATAGCGCATCTCCTTCTCGTAGGATCGAAACCAGATTGAGGCATCTCCGTCCAGGTGAAAAGCGGCCACACGGAGGCGCTCGTCATCAGAATATGTTCCCTGGTATGCGAAGAATTTGTCCGCCTTGTATAACCATTCGACAGGATCTTCCTCGCCATTGTATCTTGGGAATTGCAGCCGAGCCAGTCTAGGCTCAGCGCTGGCCCTTAGTCCGCCGCGAGGCCCAGAGAATTCCTCCAAATCATCATCCATCTCGCGATGGCTATTTCGTGGTCGTGGAGCCAGTGGGGCATTACCACGAACACCTTCCATGCCTTGCGCCTCTAGGCCATGGCGGCCATCCTGCGCCTCCATGAAAACAGATCCGAATTGCATGCTACGTGGAACAGATTGGCCGGTAGGATGGCCAAGTAGGGAGCCGCCCAGTGCTTGAGAACCCCCCTGTCGGCCATGGCCTCCAGCCCCCCATATTGCTGGCGGCGGTGTGGTCATAGTCGCAGCCTCCGTATCTCTATCAGCCTTCAATTGCGTCTGTACGAGCTCGACGTTCCGCAATCGCATGTCGATCGAACTGAGTAGGGAGAGAACAGGATCTTGAGTAGAATCAGCGTGCGCTCGTGGGCTGGTCATCTCCTGCGTCGACTCTGGCTCTGAGGAGGCTCCAGCGGCCATGGCTGGCTGCTTGCGAGGAGGCATGATTACTCCTGGATCAGAACTGCTCTGATACCAATGTTGTGGTCACTGCGATCACAAGGAATTGCCTGGCGGCAAGGGGGAAGAGGAAGAAGGAGAATAGGAGAAGAGAGATAAGTTCTTTATTGCCTACCCTCTCATGAGGAAGACGATCTACATATAAAGGAGACAGATGGCGCATTAGGCTAGGGCGCCAGCTGTCTATTCTGATGGGCCATTAACTGGCGCTACTCTGATGGGCCACTAATTGGCACTAATTATTCTATATCAGCCCGTTACCTAACAATTAGCCTAAACGGGTCTGATTACAGTAAATCAAATATCCTAATAATGCGTGATGGACTGCTGGCCCTTGGCCTGATGACAGCTGGCCTGCTGACGGCTGGCCTGCTGACGGCCCTGCTGGCCCTGGCCTGCTGACGGTGGATGCTGCCCCTGCATTCACAACATGGGGCTAGCATCCTAGACGCGTGGCTGGGTTCCGAAGGGAGAACCTCTAGGATGAGTGCAGTCAATAGCCACTCGGGTGGCATATTCAGCGAGCAGAAATTGTAACTCCTTGTACTATAGATGCCTGGAGCCGTTGGTATTTTTGACCATTATCTCCTTATACCGATATTTGTTTGGAGTCTTATTATCATTTTCTTCCCTACATCTATGAATTGGGACTGTTATTATTTGACCTTTCTGTTCAGGTAATGTAAAACTTTGTTTGGTCTTTCAGAGAGTGCATATTCCTGTTTATCTGAGTGACTTATCCTTCATATCCTATTTTGTCATCTTGGTAGGTTTTTATATCCTACTGGGTATTTCTATGAAATACTCATGCATCCTCTGATGCAGGCTTTAAAGATTAGTAAGTCAGGACTTTGCAGCTCGAAAAGGTAGAGCGGTAACATGGAGGACATTTTGAAGAATTACTTTTATTTATCGTATTTCTTTTACTATAACTTTATTAGTGTTGGCCTGTGTGTGCCTGAATTTAATGCTTATTTTATTTGTCAGTTTAGTTAGTCTGCTGTAATAATTGAAGTAGGGATCATTTGCTACATTGACAATGTTATTTAAGATTGGATGAAGAATTTCTTAGTTCTTAATTTCTGAGTTTTATTATGAGTTCCTGGTGATGTCGATTACACGTTCTTTTGTGACGATGTAATTGACCCGAGTGATCGAGTATTCGGTCGCGTCCCAAGGTTTCTATCTCGGCTTTTGATTGGTTTACTTAAAGGCTTCCGCACTCCAATCGAGGTCAGGAATTTTGGGGCGTGACAGGTAATGTTCGGATGTTTCTTTGCCGCCGATTACTTCCCATGGATGACGTGGATCGATGTGCTCCGACAGCAACAAGGGAGACTCAAAAAGATCTTCCATGAACTCAATGATTTCTATGACGGTGTGATCGACGAACTTCTCCATCCAAAAGATCCAAGGCATGGTCAAGAATATTTTGTTGATGTGCTGCTTAGAGTTCAAGGTGATTATCATCTTACTAAGGACCACATCAAAGGTATTCTTATGGTAATTTTCTCAAAATTCCTCTAATTCACCTAAGCACTTCCTAATTACTTGGCTTTGCATTAATGCACCAACTACCATATTCTTACGTTTTGTACTTTTGGCAGAATGTTTTCATAGGTGGAATAGACACAAGCTCTACAGCTGTAGATGCTGTAGATGCTGTGAGCCATGGCAGAGCTGATGAGAAATACAAGGGTGATGAAGAAAGCCCAGGAAGAAAGAAGAATCATAGGGAAAAAAGGAAAGGTAGAGGAGACTGACACTAAAGAGCTTCATTATCGAAGTTTGATATTAAAGGAGACATTAAGGGTGCACCCCCCCAAATCCTTTGCTGATCCCACACCAAGAATGTTCAATCAGTGGTCGTGGTGTCTCCCGAAACTAGGGTTTTCACCAATGCTTTTGCAATTGGAAGAGACCCATTAGCTTGGGAGAGGCACAATGAGTTCATTCCTGGGAGATTCTTGGATAGCCCCATTGATTACAAGGGACTGAATTTTGAGCTAATCCCATTTGGTTCAGGAAGGAGGCGCTGCCCAGGCATGATCCTTGGATTGGCTATTGTGGAGCTTGCACTAGCTAATCTTCTGTACTTATTTGACTGGGAACTTCCTTTATAGGAATTACTGAGCAAGACTTGGACATGTCTGAAGACAATGGGCTCACTGTGCACAAGAAATCACCACTCCTTGTTATGGCCACAGCTTATGATCCCAATTCTATCTGACCTATGGTGAATATGTATGTCACTTTCAGTATGTTGTATTTGGTAGTTGGGGCTGACTGTCTGGCCTCCAAGGTCTAGAAGGCTTTTATGCTTTTTTAATGATATAATAGGTTGCTTTTATGCTGCTTCACATTTTTTTTTGATATTGGCAGTACTACTCCCTATGTTGTTTTACATTAATTAGGGTATGTTGCTGAATTTTGATTGGTTTTAGTGTAGGAAAATCATTCTAAAGAGGATGTTTTGATATATTAACATCAATGGCTATTTAGGTGGCGAGCATGGATTTATTAATTGGTGTGTAGACATGTAAACAGCTTCAGTGTATATATTTGCATGAATGATGTGTCCCAGCCGATCAAACTTTTACTACTCCCTCTGTCCCATATAATGTTGTCTGGATTTGGAAAAAGAACTTATCCCATATTAATAGTCCGATTCCATGTTTTTCTCGTGTGTCAAAATAGACGGCCAAAAACACGTCACTAGTGAGCCTCCCAAATTCCCAAACACTCCATAGCTGAATTATCAAAAATACCCCCGAACAAATCTTGAAACCCCATCCCAGCGAAATCCTATATAAACCTTTCTCCGGCCATAGACGACGCGGAAAATGGGGAAGAGGCAGATCTGGATTCCGGCGATCGCCGCCTTAGTTGCGATCCTGGCCGCCGTCGCCACCGCCGACGACACGCTGGTGCTCACGGAGGATAATTTCGAGAAGGAGGTCGGCCAAGACCGAGGCGCCCTCGTCGAGTTCTACGCCCCCTGGTCAGTCAGCCTGTCGCCTCTCCCCACCCTCTTTGTCTTTTGCTGTTTTTGCTCATATATCTAAAAGATGCTAGCTTTTGTCTGATTGATCTGTGTTCTGGTCAACACTTAGATGAGGGAAAGCAGAGACTGTAAAGGTTTTGATTGAATTGGGTCGGATCGGTTGTGGTTGTGCTGGAAATGCGTGTTTGGTTTACATGAGTTTTGGATGAGAGGTTTATTATCAAGTGGGAATGTCTCCCTTCGTCCTGTTGTAGATGCTGCGTCTGATAAGATGCTGATTCTTATTGGACGGTGGAAACCCCAACTAATGAGGGGAATAAGATGTTCAGACTCTACTCAAATTGACCATATCGAGGAGGGAGTATCATTTGTTATTATAGAACCAAATTTGGTGATGTGGGTTTTGTTTGTTTTGATTGAATTGGGGTGGATCGGTTGTGATTGTGGTGGTGGTTGATGGGATTGCGAATAGGATGGCATGTTTAAGTTAGATGAGGTTTGGATCAGAAGTTCGTTATCAAGTAGGAATTACTCCCTCCGTCCTGTTTTAGATGATCCATCTGGAAAAAAAATGGTGATTTTTAAATTGACCTTATGGCACATCTAAAAGAGTCCATCCTCTTTTCCAGATGGAACATCTAAAACAGGACGGAGGGAGTATTGTTTTTCATTATAGAATCCATTTTCGATTTTTCTTTGCATGGATATTGTACAATTACTTTGATTCTGATAGGAGTGAAATAGGGCATATATAGTGCATGCCGTGGACCTCAGATAGAAGAGATAAGGCGTGTGATGATGTTGATAATGATGGTTGTTATATAACTTGACTCTGGTGCATTTGGATCTTTATTTCTGCATTAGATTGCACTTATTGTCTTATTAGTTGATAGTAAATTGTGTGTCTCTGACTTTGTCAAAAGATTGATTTTGTTTTACTCCCTCCGTCCAATGAAGCATGCCAGCATTTGAAAAAACATGGGCCACCATTACATGGCTGACTCTGCTCCCTTAGGAGTATGTAGATTAAGATAATTATCATCTATCTTCAGTTTTCAACTACTTGTTATTTACTAGAACTGCTGCTAATCATGTGATGTGCTTTGAGTCATGCAAGGAAGAGTATGAGTAGCAGTAGATAATGTTTGATAATTAATGTCTGATATCTTACCATAGACTGCTGGTGTTGCAACCAGTTAAATTAGTCACTTTTTTAGACTCGTGGTTTTTAGAGTGATCATCGGGCAAAACAGTGCATCTTTATGCACTTGGCATCATTTGGAGAAGTTTATTCCGAATGGACCACAATGATTGTTGGAGTGAGACATGCCTGTTGTGTGAGCTTTGATGCATTGGCATAAAAGCACTTTGCTTGACGATCTATGAATAGGAGGGCAAATTTACTTATATTATTTATCACTTTACTTAAAAAAGTGTATGGTTTTTTCCTTGGAAAGAGAACGATGATTCTGTTTAAAGTAAATCCAAGCACTTTGCTTTATACCTTGCTGAACAGAAAATGTACTAGTATTGTTTCACTTTACTTTGGAAATTGTACGTTTTTCACTTAGAAAGAAAAAAAATAATACTGTTTAAATTAGATCCAAGCACTATGTTTAGTGCCTTGCTGAACAGAAAGAGATTGTTATTTTCTATGTGATTACATACGATTGTTGGTTTCTGTAAATGGTAGTGGAGGTGGTTGTGTATGTAGATACATGTTACATTCAATATTTTTTTCATCTGCATAATTTTTATTTTTTTCATCTGCATAATTTATATTCCTCTTTAACTTTTTTCTTTTCATTACTTCACCCATTTCCTTTTCGTGCAGGTGTGGCCATTGTAAAAAGCTTGCTCCTGAGTATGAGAAGCTTGCATCCAGTTTTAAGAAATCTAAAGCTGCTCTGATCGGGAAGGTGAGTTATCTTGTAGGTAAATTGATTTTCAAAAAAATTTAGCCTGCTGGAGAGATGGAGTCTATATTGGTATATATGTACTCATTTGTTTGGTATATATGCACTCATTTATTCGAATCGCATTAATTGCGTTTTGTCAATTTGGCATTCGTCTACTGCTTTGTCAATACTTCTCTTTCTACCATCATCTCATGAAGCAAATAGCAATAATTCGGGAAAGTGTGTTAATGAACCTTCATCTCTTTATTTTCTCCCTTAGATGGTTGCATCAGGAAGGGCACGTGTGTCAAACTTTTTATCTCTAGGCTCTCACATTGATTCTGTATATTCATTTTGATTATAACAACATCCAAATTGTGATATAGGATCCTTGCTGCTAACCTCAGATAATGCTTCTAAATGTGTTCATTTAACATGTAAAGAAAAGAAAAAGAAAGAAAATTGGTATTTTATCCATTTTGTGTTAGGTTAGGGCAGGAAAAATTATACTGTTTTCTTGTAATCCATATGTTTTAGGAAAGCTTTCTTTTTTTGTTAATAAAGCACGTTGAAGAAGGGCATATGCCTTCTGTTTTCTTCTTTACAGCATTCAGATTTTTTTCACCTCTCCAATCTTCTTTTGAGTAAATGAATGAACCAAATATTGTTTCGGCTTTGGTTGTATAGGTAGATTGTGATGATCAGAAGAACCTTTGTAGCAAAAATGGAGTTAGTGGATACCCAACAATTAAATGGTTTCCCAAAAATACATTGGAGCCAAAAAAGTGAGTATTATCATTTTAACCATCAACAGTTTCCTTATTTTTTATGTTGATAGTTAGACTGTAATTTAACTAAGAATATTTACCATGCAGCTATGAAGGTGCTAGGACAGCGGAAGCTCTTGCAGAGTTCGTTAATACTGAAGCAGGTAAATCTTATGCCTAGTGAATTATGATTTTTTTTCTTAAGAGAGATATTTGAATTTTTACGTTTTTATCACTAAAAGTCACATGAGCCGCAAGCTGATTACTATGGACGAATTAATATACTCATATACTGCTTTTGCTCCAAGCATTTGGTGTTTTTATGTTCAGAAGAAACTTTCCATTCTCAAACCCGTCAACTGGTTCTTGTCTATATTATGAATTGATGATATTTATTTAACTTTAAATAAATATGTTAATGTATCCCACGGACCCATCAATGTAATTGTAGGTACAAATGTAAAGTTGGCGAGCATTCCATCTAGCGTGGTTGTGCTGACAGAAGAAAATTTTGACAATGTTGTATTGGATGAAACGAAAGACGTTATTGTAGAGTTTTATGCACCATGGTGAGGATTTGTTGTCAAATTTTTCACATTTACATCCTATCGGATTTTTTTCCCCTGATTTTGCATAGAGTTCGCTCTAACATTATTATCGTTCTGATTTCTTTTTCTACCCATAGGTGTGGGCACTGCAAAAACCTTGCTCCTGTAAGTTGAAACAGCTACACCAATGTTTAACGTTTAGGAAGTGTTATATGGAGACAATTTCCATATGCAGATAAGTGTACCTAACCGGCCTTCAATTGTTTGACATGCAGATTTATGAAAAGGTTGCCACAGCTTTCAAAAATGAAGAACATGTTGTTATTGCCAATCTTGATGCTGATAAGTACAAGGATCTAGCTGAAAAGTAAGTACATAGAATTTTTACAGTCTCCTCCGAAGGAACAGGATATTAGTAAAATATACATAATATAAAGATTCTTTTCATGCAAAATAGATGATGTTCTTTAATCACGGATTTATTTCCTCTAAAATTCATTGGAAAGGATATAGAATTATCCTTGTGCTTTTTTTTTTTTAATTTCGGTATGTGCTGTTGGTCTATTGACCTGTTGCTTCAAGTAATTTTTCAAGTGTCGACTTAGTACGTGAGAGGTTGTTATTAGTCATGGGTTTAATTATTGGGGCAGTCTTCCAAGGTAAACCTAATGGATCCTGCATGGGAGGGAGGAGTGAATACCCATTGTTAAGTGGGTGTTCTCCCTTCAGCTGGCCTTTAGACCCTGTGATCATCTAATGTGGGTGTTGCACAACGTGAATCTAGAGGGGGGGTGACAATAGAGGTAGAGTCCTTAAGAGCTACTTTTCGCCTGCTGTTAATAGAATATATTTAAACAAGCTCTTAAAGTTTTTTCCCCTCCAAGCACTCTAATGAATATGGAAAAAACCTTGCACGCAAGTTTAAGATATCTGAGTCTTCCACCAGTCTTTTAAAGTTTTGATTGCTGCCAGTTATTCTGCAATTCAGTGTTTTTATGTCTGGCCACGCTGTACTTTTGCTTTGTTTATACTTCTAACTCAGGATTGGTAGCTTTACTAAATAGTATCTGTAAATGCAGGTATGGAGTCAGTGGTTACCCCACATTGAAATTTTTCCCAAAGGACAACAAAGCTGGTGAAGACTATGACGGAGGCCGTGATCTAGATGACTTTGTGAGCTTCCTCAATGAGAAGTGCGGGACTAGTCGTGATGGAAAGGGACAGCTAACTTCTCAGGTTAGTGAAAAAAGCTAAGATGACATGCATATGTGCTCCAGTTGTGTAGTACTATGACTTATCAACTCTGTGATTTTCTATTACTTCATTATATTGTGAACCTTTTGGTTGCCAGTTGCCACTTCTAATTTGATATGCGACATTGCTAAATAAACAGGCTTGAGTCATTGATATAACAGATTTTTCATCATACGATTGTTACGACTTAGGATTTTTCTTTTTGCCACATTAGGCTGGAATTGTTGCGGATTTGGGCTCTTTGGTGAAGGAACTTGTTGGTGCTGCAAATAATGAGCGCAAATCTCTTTTGTCTAAAATGGAAGAGGAGGTAGAGAAGCTCAAGGGTTCTTCTGCAAGGTACCTTTGAAAACCAATTTTGCTATGGATGTTTGCGTAGCTTGTAAAAACCAATTTTTCTATGTTATTTGATCTTCTTTCCAAAGCCTTTTGGTGAATACTTCATTTCATATGGATAGCTCCATTTCATTTTTTTTGAAAAATGATTTAATTTTAGTTCATTTGACAAACCGAAATGCGACTATTAAAGTGGGAGAGGAGTATTTGTTAAAACCTCACCAAGCATTTCTGCTGTTTTGCCTGTGCGTATCTGAGAGTGCATCTCTCTTTTTCCGACCAGTGGGTAGCTTTTTCCACACAGTAGATGCATGCCTATGAAGCTTGAACAAGTTGAACAATGCATTTGCTTTTTCCAGGTATGGTCAGATCTACTTGAAAACTGCCAAGAAATTCATTGAGAAAGGAGCTGATTATGCCAAGAATGAAAGTGAGCGGCTTCAACGCATGCTAGAAAAGGTAATGATGAGTTAATGTTTTATTAATCTGGCTTAGACTTATTTAACATAATTTGCCATATCCAAAAGTTGGGTAGTTTTTACCAAGCCCTTTTAGGTTTGACCTTGCACCGACTTTTGAGCGGACCCATTCAACTTGGTAATGCAACTGCAGAAAAATTTTCCTGGTTGTGGAGAATTGCACTGACTTTTGAGCTATGAGAATGAGTTGTTCTCGGACACCAAGACGGCTAAAATAGTGAATCTTAGGAAGTAATTTTTCATTAGTGTGTTTATGGTCTGATAGTGTGTTGGATTTTTGTGTACAGTCTATCAGCCCATTGAAGGCAGACGAATTCACCATCAAGAAGAATATCCTCTCCGCCTTTGCATAAGTAGCCTGTATTATCTGCATAATGAATCTTTCAGGCAAGATAATTAACTTAAAGCCAGCATCACTCCAGATGGGTACTCAAAATTTTGGGATTGGAGAAAGCATTATCTATTGTTAAGCTTTTTGTTTGCTAATTAAAATATGTTAGATTTAATTACTAGTGAGCTTTACTACCTGTCAGGCAGCTTGAAATTTGTATGAACAGGAGAAAGCTGAGTCGATCAGATGTACCACGATCATTTAAATTAGGATTACAATTTGTCTGTTCGAACTTTTTGGATATTGTTCGTACTTAAGGAATCATTTGCAATTTACACATGTTTGATACTCAAACGTACATCTTATTGCGTGGCATGCGCTTGCGACTACGAATGCTCGCAGCACGCTTGTGATGGTGTACGTGCCTTGACCACATATGGCCCCATGCCTTCCCTTATCATGGTGATGGTGCGGCAACCTTGCACATTTCGTACAGTTGACAATCCGGAAACTACACTTGTTCATGGGCAATGCAGGATATGCTTGCACACAGGATGGCTGCACGCTTGCTATGACGCACGGCCATGGTCCTCTGTGCAGGCCCCATGCCCACATGGAGGGCTGCCACCATTGTCTCGAGCATACCTATGTGCAAGCTTACCTGGCGTTTCGTTGACAGTCCAGAAGCTGGACTCTTGGGTGTGTTTGGAAGCTGAAATTTAGGACTTTCATATATTCATTTCACTCACATTTTTCACCTTTTAGCATTCAAACAATTTTCACATTCTAACTTGAAATATCCCGATAGTGCGAAAGACACTAATGAGAAACACTGAGTTTTTTATAACTAAACACACTCGCCTTTCTTGACAAACCCCTTTCAGCCTCCAAATGCACAAAAAAAAAACACACTATTAAAAAAGGGTTAATATGGCAAAAAAATGGCTAGGGTAAAAAAAATGAATTACACGTATTTAATGTGCGTACATTGTGACAGCTGTATGTATCACAAAATCTCTTCAAAGCACATTATTCACTGCCAACTAGCTGTAAGCTTTGGGGACGCAGCTTCTCTTAAAACGGCTAGCGATTAGAATCTATCCACATTAGTAGTATGATTTGGTTTTCAAAATGTCCTGATTTCTCAGCCTGGTGGCCACCCATTCCTTCAGTAAATGTAAATTGTCCGGGCAGAGTGCCTGAACCAGTCTATAAGACATGTGAGAAGCAAACTCGAAAGTCGGCCCGCCTGCTCTGCTCCATGGAATGTCGTATCGGATATCGGTAAAATATCGGTCAGCCTAAGAGACGAAATATCGGAGATATATTTGAGATATTGTGTAAAAAAATATCAGTGGTTGAAAACTAATTTTTTTCATATATTTTCACAATCTAACTTCTAAAATGAATTATACTAATTTAGACAAAGCAGAAATTTCAAAATATGCATAAAAATGCATATTAAGATGGGAAACAAACGGAAAAGTTATTTTTTAAAAAAAAAATAAACGTTTTTGTTTTTAAAAATGGCAATATATCAATCCGATATATCAGCGATATTTAGAAAAATTCAAAAAATGATATTTATCCATATCGATGTATCGGGTGGGGCCGATACCGATATATCGGCGAGCCAGCATTCCATGCTCTGCTCTTCACTCCTCAACACCTTTGCCTGATGAGGGCGTCCTCATATTAGTTTTTCCCTTCTTTCTTTAAAATGGCCATTATGGTCACTTGGAAAATGCCTTTTAAATACAGGACATCTAAATCTTTCTTAGTTACAGACAAATGTGCTCCGTCATGTGTACGAAGTGAAACACATGTAGTTTGAAGGTACGAGTAACATACCAGTTGCTACATCTCCATAGGAGACAGAAGGAGATCAGCATGAGCAAAATGCAGATCTGTACCTCCACAATCGACAGCAAGGTGTTAGTGTTGAAACAGCAAGCATCCAAGAAAAAAAATTACTGCCTGTCAGAAGGGGAGTTGATCTTCATCCCTCAGTAGTCCTCATCATACCTCATATCCCTGACCTATTAATGTTATAAGCAGCTCTTTGGGGTACGGAAAGTATTCCTGTCAACCATCTGCAGATATTATAATGCATGTACGTGAATAAAGGTTACCGTTCAGTGTGCTCCTGATATTCTGTCCAGGGTAGATCTTCAAAGTGATGGTAAGCCCACTTTTCTGAACCATTCCGGCTTAAAGCTTCTTCTTTTATATGGAAATCTATTTATTGTGCAGGCACACGCTTCATAGTTTTGTGACCTCAGAATCTGACATTTTTGCTGGGGTGCACTCATCCAATACCTGCAATGCTCTATTGCACTTCTTCTCCTCTGCCAAACCTTTCTCATCTTCAGGGCCATCTACACTCTGCATCGGTTCATGCTCATGTCCAATACTACAAAGCATATCAAGAGCAGGTCGACTGTGTGGTTGAACCCTCATCTGTACAGATCGCAAAAGGGCAGCTCGCCTAAGGTCACCAGTGTGGCATATATCACTAGGTGATGAAGGAAAACGACCCTCGGAATCAGAATTGCGCTGGCGTGGCTGAGGACAAGTGACAGAAGCAAGTGAGCACGAAATTGAAGGATAAGAAGTGGCTGATCCTGTTGAAGAAACTCCTGCAGAAGATCTCGGATACCTACAAGGAGAGACCGGACTCATGACACTATCATTATGGCCAGTTGAAACTTGGGCAGCTGTATCACAATATCGAGATTCATCAGAATCTTCAGACATTGGAGAGTATGGAGACGTCACCTCATCCCTGAAACCCAAAGAAATAAAGCTAAGCAAAAACCCAAGCCCGTGGATGTGGTAAAAAAAGCTGTAATCTGATTTTCCAAGGAGAAAGAAAATTCAATATAATTATTGACCCATATCAAAAAAGAAAATGAGCCAAACACTGAACCCATTCTCCTTCCAGCAAATTGCTCCATGCTCACTAATTAATGTTTCACAGATACTTTTCCCCCGAACAAGCAATCACACAATATAAAAAGTTCAGTAGAACTCCTGTTTCAATCAACATTTAGGCTTGATAACTAGCAGACGATGAGCTATCTAAATGACAATCCAGCCCAATATTATAGATCATGGGCGTTGCCTTTCGCCGTATTTCAGCAGATTGGATCAGATTGTTTTTAACTACTAAAGACTGTACGTCACTATGTTCCTTTAGTGAAAGCAGTGTCCAGTTTAAGTTGAAGACCTATATCTGATGAGAACTATATATGTGTTGTGTACGCCAGCTCAGTGGCAGGATCTATTTTAGGACGTAATACTTTCCCTTTATAGGACTTACCATGTTAGGATTACTTTACTTTTCAGTTGCAACTCAATAAGATGTGTAATATGGGAGGGATTGGGATTTGATTGTGATATGCTTGTAACGGACCAGCTGATGGCCAGCCAGGGTAAGTGGCCCATCAGCTACCCTTCTTTATAAGGGGGACTCCCTCTCTTTTGTGGGTTAGACAATAAGAAACTACATTTTCTTCTTCCTCCTCCATCTTCTCCTTTCCTTTCCCCGTTTGAAGCTTGGTAACGCTTGTGTTCCCATCGGGACACAACATTAGTACCAGAGCCACAACGATAAGCCATGGCACCTCAGAAGCAGCCAACCACGGCCCTCGAGATGCAGCCCGAGAAAGAGAAGGAGAACGCAAATGATAGCCCCAAGCCAACGGCCAACTTGGCTAATGCCGTTGTCATCTCCATGTTCGAAGCAATGACCAACCAGATTCAACAACTCACTATAGAGGTTGCATAGCTTCAGGCAACCCCTGCAGCGCCCATCTTGCCCACATCGCAGACAACCAAAGCTGAGATAGGTGAGCCCTCCCAGCCCCTCGGATCTCACTTTTCTAGCTGTCAAGCGTCGTTGGCGAAAGATGCGAACCCCCCCTTCCCATACTGTTCAATTTGGCACCTTTGATCAGACAAAGGAAGGAGGCCACCCAGACTTGGACACACAAGGCCCTCCAAGTGTTCGGTTAAATGCCTCAATGACAACGCATCACCGAAACCTGTCTCAAAAGTTTGAAGAAGACCTAGGAGTACTCCCGGGCTTCGTGGAGGACCTCAAGGTGGGGCCAAGCCACATTTGGCTCGCCTACAATTCCCATGCTAAAATGGAGATGAGGATTCAATGGAATGGCTTTATAAGGCGGAGAAGTTTTTCACCTACTAGAAAACACACTCCGAGGCTGAACGACTGCGCATAACCGCCTTCCACCTAGACGGCGATGCCTCCGTATGGTTCCAGAGCTTTGAGAAGGAGGTCCACTTTCCGACTTGGACCTCTTTCGCCGACGAACTTTGCCTCCAGTTTGGTCCCAACTTGTTCCAGGACTTTAACGAGATGCTCTCCACCCTGCACCAGACTACCACGGTGCGTGCCTACTATTCCGAATTCATGAAGATCGACAACTGTCTTCCCAATTGGCCGATGGCGGCTTTAGTAGAGACCTTCAAGAGGGGGCTCAAACCCAAAATTGTGGATGAAATGCGCCACTTCCCTTGCACTTCGATGCGAGAAGTAGTGCGTCATGTGCAAATCGAAGAGGAAAACCTTGCCCGGCAGCGACGATGAGGCGATTTGGCCCTGCTCAACGACCTCCAACCAGCCCAGCGCCATCCTCTCTCTCAGCGCCAGGCCTTAACCCTAGCCGAGCCAACCAGCCCTCCGGCCTCGCTGCACCCCCTGTTCGCCACCTCACCCCTGCCCAAATGGATGAGAGGTGCTCTAAGGGCTTGTGCTTTAAATGTGACGAGAAATTCGTGCCTGGCCACCGTTGCTCCATCCAAGGTAGCTTGCTCGTCGAGGAGGCCAACGAGGAGGATCTTTCCTCTTCCTTTGATGCACTGCCCCTTTATGACAACGTATCGGAGATTTTTGTGCACGCCTTCTCTCAAACCTTTACTCGTACTATGCGCGTCTAAGGTTACCTCAGGCGGCAACAAGTGGCCATCCTAATCGACAGTGGATCCACCAACAATTTTATCAATGATAAGGTGACACAACAGTTGGGATGTTATGTGTCGAATTCCAAGCCATTCGATGTATTGATTGGCGATGGTAAGCATCTCCGGAGTGCAGGAATGTGTGCACAGGCTTCATTATCGATTCAGGGCCATACCTTCACCACTGATTTATTCTTGCTACCCACGAAGGGGGTGGACGTGGTGTTGGGAGTCCAGTAGCTACAGGAACTTGGCGACGTGGTGTGGAACTTTCGTGACATGATCATGGACTTTGAGGTGCGAGGGCAGCAGGTGTGCATACAGGGTGCGCAGCCGGGCTCCTTGCATTCTGCCCAGTCGGTGAGTTCACTCTTTAGATTTGCACCTTAAGGATATTTCCCCCAACAGCGTGCAACAGTGAACGTGCACTGAGATAGTCTTCCAGAGGACCTGCTTACCCTATTGGCGGCACATGAGGGCATCTTTGTTGAGCCTAAGGGGCTTCCGCCGGTGCGACGCCAACACCATCAGATCCCTTATCATTCTAGGTGCTTCGCCCGCTAATGTCCACCCTTACCATTATCCTCATATACAGAAGGCTGATATTGAGCGATTGGTGTCCAACATGCTCCAGACAGGTATCATCCAATTGAGTACTAGTTCTTTCTCTTCTCTGGTATTACTCGTCCGAAAAAAGGACGGGACTTGGTGATTTTGTGTCGACTACAGGACACTTAATGCCATCACCGTCAAGGATAAGTATCTCATTCCAGTGATTGAGGAGTTACTTGACGAGTTGGCTGGCACAACCGTCTTCCGCAAACTTGATCTTCGCTTGGGTTATCATCAAATCCGAATGCAGCCCACCGACATCCCCAAGACGGCCTTCCGCACTCATCATGGACATTTTGAGTTCTTAGTCATGCCGTTTGGGTTGACCAATGCGCCTACCACCTTCCAGACCTCATGAATGATCTGTTTCGCCTGTTCCTCCCCGATTTGTCTTGGTCTTCTTTGATGACATTTTGATCTACAGCACTTCATGGGTGGAAGTCTGTTTTCTCTATTTTGCAAACTAACTCATTATTCCTTAAGCGTTCGAAGTGCTCATTAGGAGTGAACAGGTGGAGTACCTTGGCCATATTATATCTCGCGAGGGGTTGCTACTGACCCTTCGAAGTTGACTGCTATGCTTTTATGGCCAAACCTCACTTGTTTACGAGCACTCCGAGGATTTCTGGGCCTCACAGAGTATTATCGGCGTTTCATTAGTCAGTATGGTTCGATTACTAGCCCCCCTCACTGCACTTCTTAAAAAGGGGGCATTTACATGGACGGATGTGGCCCAAGAAGCGTTTGAACGGCTGAAGTGGGCCATGGCTACCGCTCTAGTGTTGGTACTCCCAAATTTTGGTCTTTCCTTTGTTGTCGAGAACGATGCGTCGGATGCCGATCTTGGGGCCGTCCTACTTCAAAAGGAATGACCTATTGCCTTCTTCAGCAAAACACTTTCCGGACGCTCCTTAACTCTACCTGCCTATGAGAAGGAGATGCTAGCCATAGTTCATGTTGTCACTAAATGGCGCCCTTACTTGCACAGCCGTCGTTTCCTTATCCGCACAGACCATAAACCTTGGAAATATTTTCTCGAGCAACGGGTTTCCACTCGGCTCAACAACGGTAGGTCAGCAAGCTCTTAGGGTATGATTATGAGGTGGTGTACAAGAAAGGGGCAGAAAACACTGTAGCGGATGCACTCTCTCGCCGCCTTGAAGAGGGTCCCTGCTTAGCGCTCGCTATACCCTCTTGCCCGCTCGTTCCAGATCTGCGGCGGGCTAATTTAGAGGCTCCATCCGCTTGTGAGTTGGTTGCTTGTTTGCTCTTGGATCCCACTGCCGCACCCTTATTTGTGTGGCAAGGCAACCTCCACTTCTGGAAAGGGCGACTTTGGGTGTCAGATGCCTTTGACCTCCAACGGCGCATTCTTTTTCACTTCCATGATACACCCTTTGTTGGCCATGAGGGTTCATTTAGGACATATAAGCGGGTCAGTTAGCTTCTTATGGCATGGACTTCGGAGGGCGGTTCAGGACTATGTTGCTTCTTGTGACATTTGTCAGCGTACAAAGGCTGCAACCACATCACCCGCAGGGTTACTTCAGCCCCTTTCTATTCCTGATAAGGTTTAGGAAGATGTGTCTATGGATTTTGTAGAGGCCTTGCCGGCGGTGCAGGGTAAATCGGTGATATTGGTCATTGTGGATCGTCTGTCCAAGTATGCACATTTCTGTGCTCTGTGTCATCTGTTCACCGCCAAAACTGTAACCAAGGTTTATGTTCGAGAGATAGCCAAGTTGCATGGCATGCCACACACCATTGTCTCTGGTAGGGATCGGATCTTCCTCTCTCAGTTTGGCGAGAGTTCTTCGCACTCCAAGGCACTAAGCTTCATGTCAACACCGCGTATCACCCACAATCTGATGGTCAAACTGAGGTGGTTAACCGCTGTTTGCAACAGTACTTGCGCTGCTTTATAGGGGATCAGCCCCGTCGGTGGCTTCAGCTTCTTCCTTGGGCGGAATGGTCGCGGCTTATCATACTCGGGCTGGGTTCACTCCATTTGAGGTGGTATATAGCCGTCCTCCTACCGTGTTATCATATGTGCCCCACCGCTCTTCCGTAGCTGAAGTTGATTATATGTTTCAGACTCGAGATGAGGTTATCAGGCAGCTCAAACTTAACTTGGCCTCCGCGCAAAATCGCATGAAGCAAGTGTATGACAAAATGCATTCTGATCGGGAGTTTTAGGTGGGTGACCTTGTTTATGTTTTAGTGATTCCTCAGCGCCAGACCACTTTGTTTCAGGCTGAGCAAACTAAGTTAGCTCCACGCTACCACAGTCCATATTCCATTGTTGAACATATTGGACTAGTGGCTTATCACCTGGCCTTGCCTGCTGGCTCATTGTGCATCCAGTCTTTCTAGCGCCCCGCCTCCACCACTGATGGCCCCCCAGAGTCCGAAGTACTCACACCCTCATCTATGGTCGATAAGCGACAGGTGCATCGCTCTGGCCGTATCGTTACGGAGATACTCGTAGCTTGGCAGGGTCGGCCTCTCGAGGACGCTACGTGGATGTTGGAAGATGAGTTTCTGGAGCGCTTTCCTATTTGGTCGCCTTGAGGACAAGGCGAAAGCGGAGCGTGGTGGAGTGTTGTGTACGGCAGCTTAGGGGCAGGATCTATTTTAGGACGTAATATTTTTCCTTTATAGGACTTACCATGTTAGGATTACTTTACTTTTCAATTGCAACTCAATAAGTTGTAATACGGGAGGGATTGGAATTTGATTGTGATATGCTTCTAACGGACCAGCTGATGGCCATGGTACTGGCCCATCAGCTGGCACGTCTCCCTAGCGAGCCGTGCCCTTCTTTACAAGGGGGACTCCCTCTCTTTTGTGGGTTATGCAATAAGAAACTACATTCTCTTCTTCCTCCTTCATCTTCTCCTTTTCTTTCCCTGTTTGAAGCTTGGTACCGCTTGTGTTCCCATCGGGACACATCAATATGTCAAGACAGCCTTTCAGTGCCCGTCTTAATTCATGATCCTAATATGTTGATAAACCACTGTTATATTCTTCACTGGTGCAAAGAGATCATGATAATGGGTGGTCCTACATGTCCTAAAAAATCGAAATCTATCAGACCTAATTTAGGGCACTGAAAAGCATGTTTAATTCATATCTCTATGCACATCTCTCTCTGAGTGTTTGGCTGAATTCATGCTTGTAAGGGAGTGAACAAAAATAATCGATGGTGAAAAAGTTAATGGTGCTGAGCATCCGACAATTCGTCTTGATAGTAGCTCCAAGTTATAAGACAACATACACTACTTTCTTTAGACACCATTAGACGCCTCTTTTCTCTTCCCCTTCCATAATTACTCCAAATCTGATATCTAGTGCTATCATAGCCAAAAAAAAGTGGTCCTATATTATGCACTCTAAAAGCTAGTTGTTGCGGTAACAGCTCCAGTAAAATCAAGTAAGAGAGACCTCCTCATCAAATAAAAACAAATCGAACACTTGCAAGAACAGCATTATACATTCATCTCCTAAATATTCACAAGCAAATACGATGACTATAAATAAATCAGTCTATACCTTGATGAACCTTTTCCTAAAATGAGTTAGAATCAGCAATTGCCAAGACAACAACCAACAAGCCGAAAAGAAATATTTAAACAAAATGCAGCATATAACATGGTGGAAACAAATAAGGAGATCAATGTATCAGAAAAAATCATATAAAGTTAAAGCTTCTGCGAGGAGCTGATAAGTAATTTACCTCGTGTAATACATGCCTTCAGAAAGACCGTCCTCTACTGTTAAACCATTTAAACTAGACGCCATTATCTGCAACACCAAACGAACTTAAGCAAAAACCCAACAATCAAATTAAAGAAACAAATTCAACATATAATCCCCAAAAAATTCTAATACAAAATTAATATCAAAATCACCCAAGACAATCTTTCCAAGGGATTCAGACCACAAAAAATGACAAGAAAGGCGGGAAAGCGAACCTCGCTGAGATAGCGCTTGCTTGAATGAAGATTATCAAGATAAATCTCATCTTCAGGGTCTCTACCCCTCTTGCGAAATGGAGATGATGTGCCACTTGACTCAGAACCCATCTGTTTATCCTTAACCAACATCAGACAACAGAGAGGAGGGAAAGATTGGATCTTTTCTCTCCAAATCACATCTAAGAGGAGCAAAGGAGTAGAGTAGAAGGCTTGATTTGGAGTTTGATGCTGTTTGAGGAAATGCCCATGAAAAATTGAGAGGAAAGATGGAGTCTTTTCGCAGAGGAAGTTGTCCAGTGAGGAGTGGATGTGAGTGAGGAAGAGGGGAGGCGGTAAAATGGACAAGAGTGGTTTAATATTATTGAGAGAGTGTAGCCACCTGTTTTTTTTTCTTTTCGGCAACATGGTAGTTTCAGATGTGTTGGTGAAGGCGGTATCGGATATCGGTACAGATAAATTATGGGATATACTCCGTAAAAAATATAGGTGGTCAAAAACTAGTTTTTATCGTATATTTTTAAAATCTAACTTCTAAAATAAATTATATTAATTTAGATAAAATATTTTAAAATATATATAAAAATACATATTAGGATGAAAAAAAAGGTTATATTTTACCTTTTTTAAAAAAAATCTAATATTTTTTTAAAAATATATATTATTAAAATAACGATATATTTAAAATTTTTAAAAAATAGTATTGATCCGTATCATTTTATCAGGTGGGGCCTGATATCGATATATCGCCGATACGAAATTCCTCAGGTGAGTGAAGGATCAAGTGTAGTGCATAATGATAAATTTTTAGAAAATGATATTTCTACATCAGTTTTCCTAGAGTACTGACATATACACCACATGGCTTGCAAATGATGATCCATTTGTATTTGCTCAATTCACTGTAAGCCACGTGGTTATGTATGTCAGTGCTGTAGAAAAACTGATGTAGGAATATCATTGTCCTAAATTTTTAGATGTCCCTGGCAAAATACTCAAAGGCGCCAGCCAGCAATCAGGCTCCTGATGTGGTCGCCAGTAGCCGTCAGCAGGCCTGACGTCAGCAGGCCTGCCGTCAGCAGATGTCAGCAGGCCAGCATGCTATCCATCACGCGTTATTAGGATAATTGATTTATTGTAATCAGACCTGTTTAGGCTAATTGTTAGGTAACGGGCTGATAGAGAATAATTAGTGCCAATTAGTGGCCCATCAGAGTAGTGCCAACTAATGGCCCATCAGAATAGACAGATGGCGCCCTAGCCAGAGGCGCCATCTGCCTCCTTTATATGTAGATCATCTTTCCCAAGAAGGGGTATGCAATAAGAAACTACTACTTCCCTTACTCCTTCTTCTTCTCCCTTTATCCTGCCTCCAAGGCTTTCTTTGTGATCCTAAGCGGTCACAACACTGGTATCAGAGCCGTTCCGATCTGCGGAACCTCATGCCTCCTCGCAAGCAACCACCTATGGCTGTTGGCACATCTTCTGAGCAAGAGACGGCAAAAGAAAACCCCAACCCGACGACCGATGCTGATTCTACTCAGACGATGATTCTTGCTGTGTTAATGGGACTCCAAGAGCAACTACAGGATATGAAATTGGAGCGCGCTGAGGAGAAAGCCATGCGCGCTGAGGAAAAGGCCAGACAAGCGGCTGCCATGTCCAAGCCACCACCTACTCAGATGTTTGGACCCACTCCTCGTCAGGATGACTTCCATACTGTTGGCGGTTCACTGTTAGGCCAACCCACCGGCCATTTTTCCTCACAAGGCATTCCCATCGGCTCCATTCATGTTGGCCTGGAAGAGGGGCGCACTGGCCCAGGACCGCGAGGCCTAGCAGGTGCACGAGGAAATTCCTCAATGACTGAACGACCACGCAATGTCCAATATGAGATGGAGGAGGAACTGGAAGAGCACTCTGGATTGCGCGGGGGGCAGAGGACCAGCGCTGAACCCAGGCTGGCCCGCTTACAGTTTCCTAGGTACAACGGCGAGGATGACCCTGTCGAATGGTTATACAAGGATGATAAATTCTTCGCCTACCAAGGAAACTATTCTGACGAAGAACGACTCCGTGTGGCTGCCTTCCACCTGGACGGCGATGCCTCCGTCTAGTTTCGGGCCTATGAGAAGGAGGTTCGACGACCCACTTGGGTCACGTTTTCTGACGAGTTGTGCATCCAATTTGGTCCCAACGAGTTCCAGGACTTCAACGAGAAGCTTTCTACTCTGCGTCAAACTACAACGGTGAGAGCATACTATTCTGATTTTATGAAAATTGCTAATCGTCTACCGGATTGGCCAGTAGCTGCACTCGTGGGGACATTCAAAAGGGGCCTGAAGCCTGAAATTGCCGATGAGATGCGACATTCCCTGCCACACTATGCGGGAAGTGGTGCGTCATGCACGTATTGAAGAAGAAAAGTTGCTCCGCCAACGACGAGGGGGACGAGGAGGGATGCCTCTGCGGCCGTACCCTGGCCAGATCCCTGCCTCAGCCCCAGCGCCTGGCCCAGGTCCCAACCGACAGGCTTTGCCAGGACCTCTGCCAGGTGTTCCGTCAACTCCTATCCGCCGTCTGACGACTGCCCAGATGGAAGAACGCCGTGCGAAAGGACTCTGCTATAGGTGTGACGAAAAGTTTGTCCCGGGCCATCGCTGTTCTGTCAAGGGGAGTCTATTCATTGAAGAGGTTGAGGACGCAAGTGCGAATGATCCAGATGAGAGTCCCGGCTTCTATGATCAGGTTCAGCCAGAGATTTCTGTCCATGCTTTCTCAGGTGCCTTTACTCCTAGGACCATGCGAGTTCAGGGCCAGTTGAAACGTCAACAGGTAGCAGTACTCATTGACAGCGGGTCGACGCATAACTTCATCAACGATAAAGTTGCTCAACGCCTGGGTTGCTATGTCTCCGAGTCCAAACCTTTTGATGTCTTGATTGGGGACGGGAAACACCTGCGCAGCATGGGGCTGTGTTCTCAGATCGAGCTGATGATCCAAGGACACTCGTTCGTCACTGATTTGTTTCTTCTTCCAACAAAGGGTGCAGATGTGGTGCTGGGAGTGCAGTGGTTACAAACCCTGAGAGATGTGATATGGAATTTCAGGGATTTAACTATGGATTTTGAAGCAAATGGCCAGCGCATACAGCTTCACGGGGCGCAGCCAGGCACTTTGCATACGGCACAAGCGGTGGGTTCTCTTTTTAAATTTGCGCCTCAAGGTTTCTTCTTACAGCAGCGAGCAATTATGGATGTGGATCAACCAGCCTTATCCCCGGCCATGCTTGACCTCCTTAATGAGCATGCCGATATCTTCAGGGAGCCGTCGGGCCTGCCACCCGCCAGAGGTCACGACCACTCCATTCCAATCACCCTGGGGCCCCTCCGGCCAACGTGCGCCCTTATCGATATCCCCATGTGCAGAAGGCTGAAATTGAGAAATTGGTTCAAGAAATGCTGCAGTCGGGTATCATACGCCCAAGTACTAGTTCTTTTTCGTCACCAGTCCTGTTGGTGCGCAAAAAGGACGGATCTTGGCGTTTCTGCGTGGACTATCGGGCACTTAATGCGATCACCGTAAAAGATAAGTACCCCATTCCAGTAATAGAGGAACTTCTTGATGAATTGGCAGGAGCGGCGGTGTTTAGTAAACTCGATCTGCGCTCTGGTTACCACCAAATCCGCATGCAGCCGCATGATGTTTATAAGACAGCTTTCAGGACTCATGACGGCCATTATGAGTTTCTGGTCATGCCTTTTGGCCTGACCAATGCGCCATCCACATTCTAGAGTCTGATGAATGATTTGTTTCGCCCCTATCTCCGCCGGTTCATGCTAGTGTTCTTCGATGACATCTTGATATACAGCCCGTCTTGGGAGGAACATCTTGACCATCTCAGGTCAGTTTTTACTATTCTGCGGGCTAACACACTTTTCTTGAAGCGTTCGAAGTGCTCTTTCGGCAGCGCCCAGGTTGACTATTTGGGCCACGTTATCTCCGCTGAAGGGGTAGCCACCGATCCTACCAAGGTGGAGACCATGCGGTCATGGCCTACGCCAACTTGTGTGAAGTCCCTCAGGGGGTTCTTGGGCCTCACCGGGTATTATCGTCGGTTTATTGAGCGCTATGGGCTGATCGCTGGGCCGCTCACATCATTGCTCAAAAAGGGGGCCTTTGCCTGGTCGGAGGAAGCCCAAACCGCTTTTGACAGATTGAAGCAGGCGATGGCTCAGGCACCAGTATTGATTCTACCTGATTTTTCTTTGCCTTTTGTCATTGAGACGGATGCATCTGATGGGGGCCTAGGTGCGGTCCTACTCCAGAAAGAACGACCGATTGCTTTTTACAGCAAGGCGCTGTCGGGCCGATCCTTATCACTATCTGCGTACGAGAACGAGATGTTGGCTATTGTGCACGCTGTCTCGAAATGGCGGGCCTTATTTACTGGGCCGACGATTTCTCATTCGGACCGACCACCAACCTCTCAAATATTTTTTGGAGCAGCGGGTTTCAACTCCGTCTCAACAACGCTGGGTGAGCAAGCTACTAGGTTACGATTATGAAGTGGTCTACAAAAAGGGCGTCGACAACACGGTGGCCGATGCCTTATCTCGCCGGCCCCAGGAAGGTACTTGCATCGTACTTTCAGTACCTTGCAGCCCATTTATTCCAGATTTGCGAGTGGCATATGTGGCGGACCCTCTTACAAAGGACCTGATTGATCGTATTCAGAACGACCCATCTGCAGCCGCCCCCTTCGCCTGGCGCGACCAGCTATTGTTTTGGAAGGATCGACTTTGGGTGCCTGATGTAGGCGACTTGCGGCACCGGGTTATCACTCACTTCCATGATACTCCAATTGCTAGTCACGAAGGTACATTTTGAACCTTCAAACGGGTCAGCCAAAGCTTTATGTGGCCCGGCCTACGGAAAGTGGTGCATGCATATGTGGCCGCATGCGACACCTGCCAACGGGCCAAGGCATCATCTACTTCCCCTCCGGGCCTTCTTCAGCCCCTGCCTATTCCGGACAAGATATGGGACGACGTCTCCATGGACTTCATTGAAGCCTTACCAGCGGTGGGGGGCAAAACTGTGGTAATGGTGGTGGTAGATCGCCTGTCTAAGTATGCACACTTTTGTGCCCTGAGTCACCCCTACTCCGCCCGTACTGTTGCAGAATTATATGTGCGAGAGGTGGCAAAATTGCATGGCATGCCATGGACTATTGTCTCCGACAGAGATAGGGTCTTCATCTCCCAGTTTTGGGGGGAATTCTTTAAGTTACAAGGGACAGAACTTCATATGAGTACGGCATACCACCCCCAGACAGATGGCCAAACGGAAGTGGTGAATCGATGCCTTGAACAGTACTTACGTTGCTTTGTGGGGGATCAGCCCCGTCGCTGGCTTTCATTGCTACCTTGGGCAGAATGGTCGTACAATATGGCGTATCACACGCGCGCCGGCTTTACGCCATTTGAGGTTGTCTATGGACGTCCCCCTCCCTCTGTCCTATCTTATGCTCCTCATCGTTCTGTCATAGCCGAGGTAGATTATATGTTGCAGACTCGTGATGAGGTACTTTGTCAGTTAAAAGCCAATTTAGCAGCCGCTCAGAACAGGATGAAGCAACTCTATGATCGACGGCGCTCAGACAAAGAGTTTCAGGTGGGTGATATGGTTTATGTGTCAGTTCGTCCACATCGTCAATCCTCTTTGTATAGGGCTGACCAAAAGCTGGCGCCACGGTTTCATGGGCCTTACGCCATCGCAGCAAGGGTGGGACCAGTAGCGTATCGTCTCTCTCTGCCCGCTGAGTCCTTGGTGCACCCAGTCTTCCACGTCTCTTGCCTTCGTCACTTCGTGGGGGACCCTCTCTTGATTGCTGGATCTGCACCTCTTCCTCTCATGGGTCCGGCTGAATCTAATGCGCTCGTACCGGCTTCGGTTCTTGACAAACGACGTGTGCGACGTGGTGGGCGTATTGTAACGGAAGTGCTCGTGGCATGGCAGGGCAAACCGTTGGAGGATGCTGCGTGGCTTGTCGAAGATGATTTTCTGAATCAGTTTCCGTCATGGTCGCATTGAGGACAATGCGTTAGCGGAAGCGTGGTGGAGTGATGTGGTCGCCAGTAGCCGTCAGCAGGCCAGACGTCAGCAGGCCTGCCGTCAGCAGATGTCAGCAGGCCAGCATGCTATCCATCACGCGTTATTAGGATATTTGATTTATTGTAATCAGACCCATTTAGGCTAATTGTTAGGTAACGGACTGATAGAGAATAATTAGTGCCAATTAGTGGCCCATCAGAGTAGTGCCAACTAATGGCCCATCAGAATAGACAGATGGCGCCCTAGCCAGAGGCGCCATCTGCCTCCTTTATATGTAGATCGTCTTTCCCAAGAAGGGGTATGCAATAAGAAACTACTACTTCCCTTACTCCTTCTTCTTCTCCCTTTATCCTGCCTCCAAGGCTTTCTTTGTGATCCTAAGCGGTCACAACAGCTCCTTAGGTCAATGGTGTACATGCTTTACGCATGTGGTCAGCTATTTTAATGCCTTACAATTGGAGCACACATGCTATTTTGATGTCAGGATCACAGGGAGTTGTTGATCTCCAAAATTGAGTGTGGTGAGATGATGGCTGAAATAAATGGAAGGTTATCGCTTCACAACAAGAAATTATTGGGTATGTGGAGCATGCCACGTAGGCTTTGTGCCTGACTGATGAAAGTGTCCCATACGAGTTTGGAACGGACATTTTATACCTTTTATGGATTGTCTATCAACATAAGATGTATGCCAGGATATACTTGAGAAATTATTAGGTACGACGGCGTGTATAGGGAAATTATGCTCACCACCAACAGGTGATTGACACGATTCCCCTTCATGAAGGCCCAAGAGGGACCCACAAATTGGAAATTGTGTCAATCACCAATTGGTGATGAGCACAACCTCCAAGGAAGCGTATCTGAGAAGTTATTTATTACGCATACCTGATAACTTCTCATATATACTTCGTTAATAAGAGGAATTATGCTATCAGGAGGCTTTATAGGCATTGGGGGGAGGGCCCACAAATTAGAACCATGGGTCGCACCCAAAGCCTGGAAAGCCTCCTGAAAAGGTCATACATTTTTTTCTAATAGGAGTCGTCGACGATCAACAGTTTCTCATGTGCACTTAAGCAAAAAGCATATGTTAGCTTAAGAACACAGTGGAAGATCTTAGATAATTGATGGCTCCCGCCCAGCGGACATTCTCGAGGCAGACCAGAAATGCTTTCCTTATGATGGGGGCTCACTACTATGACAGGCCCTCTTTTGGAAAAGGATCACAAGTTTCTCTCATGGGATAACTTATAGAGGGTACTTCACTTGACACAATTGTTGAACTGATTAGCAACCTACATGCTAGCGCATGATAATGCAAGTAATGTGCATTCCTTACACTAACATGTGCCACCATGTATTACATTCATTAGCATGCCCTTGCGTGTACAATCAATCTTGATGATCGACGACCCTAATAAAAGTGGGAGTATATCCTGGTAGGGCCTTAAAAGTCAAATAATTTCCATGTCATATAGATAAGGGAAATTTATATAACAGGGTATAAAAAAAAAATTTAAAACTAACACACTGTAGAACTTATTTGCAAAAGAGGGTATCTGACAGGCCACGCAGGCGCCAGCAGTTTTTTTAAACTGACCTGAAAGGCGTCAGTTGATCCGACGCCTTTTGCAGAAATGTTAAAGGCGTCGGTTCAACCGACGAAATTCCAAAAGCGTCGGTTGCACCGACGCCTTTAAAAAGGCGTTCGTTTAACCGACGCTTTACAAAGGCGTCGGTTTAACCGACGCTTTCTCTTCACTTATCATTTAATTTCGTTATAACTGAAAGGCGTCGGTTGAACCGACGCCTTGTAAAGACGTCAGTTGAACCGACGCCTTCAATTACCCTTTTAGGGCTCGGGCTCGGCCGCACCGAGCCCGAAAGGCGTGTTTTTTATCCGGCGACGTCTCGGTTTTTCAGATCCCTCCTCGCGCTCGCCTCCGGCCACAGTCGCCCCACCGCCTCCGGCCAGCTCCCTCCTCGCCTCCGGCCACCGTCGCCCCACCTCCTCCTTTTCAGATCCCTCCTCGCGTTCGCCTCCGGCCACCGCCTCCGGATAGCTCCCTCCTCGCGCTTGGCCACCGTCGCCCCACCGCCTCCTTTTCAGATCCCTCCTCGCGCTCGCCTCCGGCCACCGTCGCCCCACCGCCTCCTTTTCAGATCCCTCCTCGCGCTCGCCTCCGGCCACCATCGCCCCACCGCCTCCGGCCAGCTCTGCCTCCCCGTCCTCGCCCCGGCCAGTACTCGGCTCGCCTCCTCGCGCCCGGCCACCTCATCGCCCCATCGCGTGCGTCGATATAGGTAATATATATTTTTAATATATGTTTGAAATATGTATGAAATTAAGTATGTTATATTTGTGTAGTATTTGATAGTGTTTCTTTCTTATAAGTTTTGTGACAAGAGATGGCGGGAGAAATGGTTCCGTTTGTCTTAATGTATGGTGGTAGAATTGATAGAGGTGAATACGAAGGCGGTGAAAGTGTAGGATTATTTATTAATAAGCCGAGTACTTACGAAGAACTAGAGATGCAAGTGGTAAACAAACTGGGATGGGACCAAAGATTGTGGAAAATTCGTATGAAGTACAAGATGCCTGTTTATGGAGGAAGGACTACCCTAATACCAATTGATGATGACAATTCTATGAGACAAATGTTCTATTTCGCGCCTCATGTGCTTAGCTTCGAGCTATGCATAGAAAAAGAGGCGCGCATGCGTAGGTTTGGAAATGATGGTGAAGGCGAAAGTAGGAGTGCTCGCAGAGATAGGTCGAGTGGACACTGTAGAGGAAGGCGTGTGGAAGATAATGAAGAAGATTTGTCTATATCACTAGCATGCAACAAACCCCAACTTTCGCATAGTTTGAGGTAAGTTTAATTAAAACCTGTATTGAATACCATTAAATTTACGGTATCATGAATTGATTATAATGTATATAATGTAGGCACACATCTCATGGTCATGAAGCGATGAATATTGGCATGGCACGTGGTCGTGAATGGTTTGGCACACAAACATCATTTGATAACCCTTATTTTCACACTGGATCAAGTGGTATGCAAGAGGGAAATATGAATGATGATGAAGACGAAGGGGAGAATGAGGAAGAGGATGGGGAAAATGATGAGCAAATGCCAAATTCACCGGTTATTGATGTTGAAGATGTACGAGGAGAGGATAGTGTGCAAGCGATGGTTGATAATGAGGGAGATGAATTGGTGGACATCGCAATTGCTACGGATAACTTGGACTATTTTGAGGAGGAGTTGCCATATGAGGAGGAGCCCCTTTGGGCGCGGCTAACCGATGAGGAAATAGATGGGGCAATTAATCGGGGTTTGCATGAGGAGACATATCATGAGGAAGCAATATATGTGGGGCAAATATTCCCTAATAAAGATGAATTTGTACACGCATTGAGGGAGTTTTCAATAGCGCATGATGTTCGATATAAGGTGTTGCATACAAGTCCGACACAGTACACAGCAAAATGTCAATACCCTGCCTGCCCATGGAGAGTACATGCATCACTGGTGAAGGGGATGAATCATTTTAAAGTGAAGACGTATGGTGGCGAACACACTTGTAGAAATGCTCACCTGGACACTGGTCATAGACAATGTACTGCGGCCTTTGTTTGTCGGCATATATTACCCTCTATTAGAGCGGAAGTGGATATCCCACCAGTGGTTATTCAAGAGAGGATTAAGGAGACGTTTCACGTGGATATTTCATACCCAAAAGCATGGAGGGCAAGGAATATGGCCATCAAAGCAGTGTATGGTGATTGGGTTGAGTCATATCGATTGTTGCCAATGTACTTGGAGGCAATAGTTAATGCCAATCCGGGAACCATTTGTAGGTTGGTGACGACCCCAATGGAAGATGCTACATGTCGACGGTTTGAGAAGGCGTTTTGGGCATTTGGGCCATGTATTCAGGGTTTTAAACATTGTCTCCTAGTCATAAGTGTTGATGCTACTTTCCTATCTGGTAAGTATGGAGGAGCTCTTTTGGCGGCGACTGCTAACGACGGCCACAAGGGTTTGTTTCCTCTTGCATTTGGCCTTGTTTTGGGTGAGGATTACCCTAATTGGAGATGGTTCTTACGTATGTTGAAGGAGCATGTTGTCCTTGATAGGATCTGTATCACTATCATATCTGATCAACATAAAGGGTTGCAAAAGGCTGTGCCAGAGGTGTTTCCGCAGCCGCATTTTTGTCACCGATATTGTATGCGACACATAAAGGCAAACTATCATAAGAAGTTTAAAAATGATGTATTGACGAGGTTGATAGGGGAAGCTGCATCTGTGCTTACCATAGACGAGTTTGATGAGAAGATGAAACTTATCGGTGCAGAAAGTCCAGAAGCAAAATGGCTACTCAGTGAGGAAGGTGGATTATCACCCGAATTGTGGTCTCTAGCTCACGATGGTTTTAAAAGATTTGGAATGACCACAACAAATATGGCTGAAAGTCTAAACAGCTTGTTAAAAGGGGCTCGATCATTACCCGTGCAAGCCTTAGTGTCAGCCACATTCTACCGGATCGTCAAATTCTTTGTGAAGCGACATTCGGCCGGATTGGCCATGACAACCCCATACACCCCTACTATTGAGTGGAAGATTAAAGAACAAACACGTCTCATTGGCAGCATGTTTGTTGACCAAATCAATTCTCACATGTATGAAGTGAGAACAATGCGTGGTAGAAAATATGTGGTGGATGACACCGATCATACATGTTCTTGCAATTATCCTCAGGTGTACAAACATCCATGTCGTCATCTACTTGTTGTCCATTCGAAGCGAAGGCGACCCATCGGCGATTTAGTTGGACATTGGTATACAGCTGATGCATATAGATCGGTGTATGCAGTCGAATTCTTTCCTCCTCCTGATCGACGATCTTGGGAGGAAAAGTCACCTATGTATGTGGTGAAGCCCCCAAGAGTGACATGAAAACCCGGTCGTCCACGCACTAGGAGAATACGTAATGCGATGGATAGTGCGGGTATGACGACAGATGGTCGATCACACTACCATTGTGGGAAATGTAACCAACTTGGACATAATAGGCGACAATGCCAAAACACACCTTCAGCGGATTGGTACATGTTCTTACAACGGTTTTTCTATTTAAAGTAGGTTGGTTTATACATTCTTTGAAGTTACAATTAACTGTTGGTTTCTTTGTAGATATTATGGGCCCAGGACCGATTGATCCATCCGTCCTCACAGAGCAGAGCTCGCACAGATCCGATGGCATATGGAATGGAGAGGTATGTGCATAATCATTATCTCCTTAGTTTTGTATATTGCAGAAATAATTACTTTTCTAATTGCAAGTACTTTTCATGTGTATAGGATCCCGGGTGCATTGAATGCACCGAGCACTGGCAAAACGTGCGCCATTGGGTAGTTGATCCGTGCATGTTGCCGTACATAGAGATGGCAGGTTTTGGCCACTTTACACGGTTACAGTATATCAGGATTGATAGGGCTCTCATCACTGCCCTAGTTGAGAGATGGCGGAGGGAGACGCAAACATTTCACTTGCATTTGGGGGAGATGACTATAACATTACAAGATGTTGCTGTACTACTCGGACTGCGAGTTGATGGCATTGCGGTGAGTTGCTCGACTGTGGGCATTGACTGGAATGAAGTATACGAGCACCTTCTTGGATGGGTACCTCCACGCGAATCATTGAAAGGACGAACTAGGGTAAGTCTGTTGTGGTTGAGAGAGCAGTTCAGTCGCCTGTCGGAAGATGCCACAGAGATTGAAGTCGAGCAACACGCACGAGCATATTTACTCTATTTGCTCGGTAGCACTATATTTGCCGATAGCAGCAGTAGCCATGTGCACCCGATGTATCTTCTTTTGTTAAAGGACTTATACACTGCGGGACAGTATGCATGGGGTAGTGCCACCATTTATATACCCTGTTATATAAATTATAACATACTGGTGTAATTTCCCCAGTGTAATTTATATAATTACCAACATTTATAATAAGAGAAATACGCCTTGTATTTCTCACATGAACCGGTGAAGGATTTCGCTATTCCTATCTAGTTTCTTTGAAACATGGACTCGAAATGCATCAGATCTTTTTTCTTAATGGTAGGATTCAAACTCCACAAGACTTAAAGAAAGAAAGCCAAAAAAAAAAGATTGCAGATCAAAACTATTTATGCGCTAATTGGGTTCGACTATCCCACAGATTCAATTTTGTCATTTTTTCTTAGAATTTCAGACGCATTCTTCAAAATAAAGCATTGAACCTCTGAGTAAAGCGTTCCTTTGCATTTGAGTTTGAGCTGTAAAACTCCTATAATTGTGGGCCAATCATAATAAATTCTTATAAATCGTGTTCTCCACATGTGTGCACTGTTAAAGGGAGTGAGGAACCAAACACAACAACTTTGTTCGTATGCGTATAAAAAAAACTTTGCACATTGCTTTTTGTACACAATTGATTTTCCCATGCGCATTCTCTTATGGTCTCGAGAAAGATCATCAGAGTAATAATGGTGGGCGTAAGCTCCCTTACCTCCCAACCAATAAATTGCATAACAAATATCCCAAATGAAAAAATTACCCTAAGTTGGGTCATATGTGATCTAACGACGGCTTGGTTACAACGCACTAGCGCTCTATAGCTCAGGGTGATCCTTCTTTATCCCAAATGCATACTTTTTAATTATAGTCAATTCTAATTAGCAAAAATTATATTTTAGTCTAACTTGCTAAAGTTTCTCCACTTTAGTCCCTAGGACTAATATATAGATATGTTGTGATGATGAAGTTATGATTTGTAAAATAAGTTATGGTCATGTGTAGATAGATTGTGATGACTTATAGATGTGTTGTGATGGAATGTTGTATTATCGCTTGTTGTGTAGAGTTCTAGATATGTTGTGATGGCATGTAGCTTCGGTTGTGATGTCTATTAGCTTTAGCTGCGATGAATGTTGTGATTCATTATGTGAAACATACTAGGATTAGTCACTTCAGTTGTGTTGGCTTAGAATTTGGTTATGATTATTGTAATTAATGTTGTGATGACTGTTGGCATTAGTTGTGATGTTATGTTGTGATAGCGCTACTATGCAAGTTGTGACCTATGTTGTATTATTCTGATTTATTTTACAACTCCAGGATGAAGCAGGCAAGCTTAAAATTTTGGTCTGCTACTGTGGGAGTAGTGAATCCAGCCCCAGTGGAACTGGGAAGATAGTTGGAGGAAAAAGCATGGCGTTGTCACTAGAAGAGGATGAAACTTTAAGTTTATTTGTGGAAAAAATTGCTACTGCCTTCAATGTTCCTCCCAACAATTTGAGTGTTGCATACTTGTACCCTGATGTGTATGAGCTGACTTTCTTGATATCCAATAAAAGAATGACTGACTTTAGAGAGTTATTCTGTGGAAGATTTTGTAAGGTGCTGGTGACCCATGATGAAGATCAATGACCATTCCTGAGTTCTCAGGACAGTGTGTACGAGTGCAAGGTTAATCCTCTTCCCACCAGTGGTAGTAGTCAGCCAACACCACTACGTTCGAGAGTTAGGATAACAACTTGGTGGGGGTTGGGCAGCATTTTAAAGACTAAGTTGAAGTGAGGAAGGCATTGAAATAGCTCTCTATTGCCAAAATCTTCTCTTTCAAGTATTTGAAGAACACGATGCGTCGGGTTATGGCATCATGCAGGGTTGAAGGTTGCCAGTGGAAAGTGAATGTGAGCTTGGAGCAAGGTTCAGGTTTATTTCTGGATGAATGAGTATGAAAAGCTTCATACATGTGCTGGAGGGGTAAGGAAAAACTACCACCCTCATGCTTCACAAAAATTAGTGTCGAAGCTCATTTCCAACAAGATAAAGGATGCAACCTCGTATTCCGCATCTGAATTGGTAAAAGATTTGTGAAACGACTATGGGTTGAGCGTCTCATATCAAAAGGCATGGCGTTCAAAGGAGGTAGCCCTTAATTCTTTGTTTGGTGATTATAAAGATTCTTACAACGGCATCCCTTGGTATTGCAACAAAGTAGTGGAAACAAACCCGGGAAGTGTAGTGAAGTATGAGGTTAATATAGCAAACATGAAGTTTTTACGTTGCTTCATCGCGTTGAACGCATGCATTCAAAGGTTCCAACACTGTCGGCCATTGCTTTTTTTTTATAGGACTCATCTTTATGGAAAGGCAAAGAGGACTCTTCTAGCAATCACTGCAGTTAATGGAGGTAACCACATCTTTTCCTTAGCCTATGAAGTTGTTGATAATGAAACTAAGGATAATTGGTTGTGGTTCTTACAACATGTGCGGCATGTAGTTGGCTTTGCGAGGGTATTCACATTGGTGTCCGATAGGGACAAAGGGCTACTCGAAGCAGTTGCAAAGTTGTTTGGGGACTGATTCTATGGCTATTTGATCTATACATGAAATATGCATTTTATTATCTCCTAAGCTTATGATTATGCTAGTGTTTGATTAGAATAACTATTACTTTAATATAGTTTTTTGTTTTTGTAGGAAACAAGAGTAATACACAGAAATGAAGAGAAAAATAACTTGAATGGTTAAATTATCATAACTCTGTGTACAAATGTCGGATTTGACTGATTCAAGTCTCATATTAAATGTCAAGAAGTCAGCTTTCCGATGCTACCAACCACGCGCAATTCGGAGTTTGGAGCAGAAAGTTATATCCATTTGAAGTTTATGAACAGTAACTACGATCGATTGGCTACCAATGCGATCGATCGCCATAGCCGCAAAAGCACTGTATTGAAGGAAACGATCGATCGGCATCAAAACGATCGATTGTATCTACTGGAATTTTTCAATCGCGCAAGACAGTAACTACAATCGATCGGTATCATACGGCGTCGATCGGCAAAGCGATCGATCGGAGGAAAATAACGAAGGAATTGCGATCGATTGGACGGCGAACGATCGTCAATACGGAGCGATCGATCGCCGTCTGCGGAAAACCGAAATAAGACCTATTTCGACTTGGATTTAGAAGGGGACTTCGTGGCTTCTCTTCACTATTATAAATAGGCCTTATGGGAGAACGTTTTGGGCATTCAACCTTGGAGAACCAGAGCTTTATTGGAGGCTAGAGAGGAGCAAGAGAAGAGGTCTTTTAGAGTAAAGAAGAAGAAGGATTCATGACGATGGATCTACATAAACAGGCTTTTCTTTTCTCCCTTTCTATGTGTAACTAAATTCCTTGTCAAGGCTTGATGAAGCCCTAGATGTGTATTGCTACTTTTGATAGTTTAATTCTATAAAGTTGATTATGATTAATGTTTAATGCAATTTCATGAGTTTCTTTTGAGTGCTTGATCATAGACTTGATTGATTATGAATGAAATTAGATATTGTGATTGATTTTATGCCCGATCAAGGATAAGATTAATTGCATTATACTAGAGTTGTGATTGATTCTATGCCCGATCCAGGATAGGATTGATTACAAAATAGTGGATGAACTTTCGTGTCCGATCAAGAACGTTAGTGAATTCATTAGTAATTTGTGTGTCCGATCAAGAACACGAATTACCATATCATGTCAATGTATGCTTAATAATAATTGAGAGTAGTAATTGCATGCCTAGTGGTGGATTCTCTGCCTTGATACTTCTCCATATTGATTAAATCTTAGTTAGATTAGATAAAGTTCATTGCTTTCTTTAGAATTAATTAAACTACATCTTTTTCTTCTCTTGAGTTTGGTAAAGTATTCACCATCCCTGAGGTTCGACAACCCTTTAATACTCGCCGTAGTACAATTACCTTGTGCACTTGCAAGGGTTTATATTTAAACGATCAAGTTTTTGGCGCCGTTGCCGGGGACGGCATAATAGTTTACTAAATTCTTAGCATAGTTAGTTTTAGAGTAGTTTAGTTTAATTTAGATTTATTTTCAGTCGCTTAATTTTGTTCTTCTTCTTTTGCAGGATTAAGAGAGGACGCTGATTTTCGTCATCGTTAGAAGGGCCATCCCTTCCCACTGTTTGCACTCTCTTAACCTTCTTTTAGAGTAACTTTGGGTGCTTGGTGTTTTTCTTTTCTTGGTGGGATTGCATGACGTGCTAGTTGTCGCTATTAGGTTGCTAGTTGTCGCTATCTAGGGTTGATGCTTGCTAGTTGTCGCTATTAGGATTGCACAGGTTTTGTTTGATTTTTATTGTGCATGCATGGTCGTCGCTCCCTGAACCCCGACCTTGCCTTTGATCTTGATCCTGAGCGCCTATATAGAATCTGTAGAACTCCTAGCAAACCAATCCCTGAAATTCATCCAATGGCGGACAACATGAACCTTGGGGGTGGGAATGGCCTAAACCAGAATCCATTAATGCCCCATGCCCGTACCCTGCAAGACTACTACCGTCCCACTGCCTACACCTCCCCTTCCTGTATCCTACTTCCTGCAACTGTGGCTAATTTTGAAATTAAGCCAAACATCATCCAGATGCTGCCTACATACCATGGCCAATTAAATGAGAACCCCTATAGGCACCTACAAAACTTCCTGGAGGTTAATACAACCTTTAAACTTACACTATCTGATGACCAGGTGCGCCTTAGGTTGTTCCCCTTCACCTTAAAAGATAGGGCCAAGGAATGGCTATACTCCCTTGAGCATAACTCTATTTCCACTTGGGAGGAACTTCAAGCCGAATTCCTCAAGAAATACTTTCCTTTGGGGCGGACCAATAAGATCCGCCATGAAATCATCACCTTTACCCAGACACCTAATGAACAATTCCATGAAAGCTGGGAGAGGATGAAATCCTTACTCCGGTTCTGTCCCCACCATGATGTGCCCAAGTGGCAATTAGTACAGAGATTTCATGAGGGTGTGTGCAATCAGCATAAGACCCTAATAGACGCCTCTTGTGGAGGCACATTCATGAAAAAGACACCAGATGATGCTTGGGATCTACTAGAGGACCTGAGCGAAAACTCTCTACACAGTGCCACCCTCTATAGATCGGAAGGCCATATGCCTGGCAGGAGTGCCTTAAGGGGAGGCATGTATGATGTTAAAGCTACCACGAACCTAGAACACCAAGTGGCATCCCTAACTGAGAGATTTGACAGGTTTTTCTCACAGCCTCCACCTTATACCCCAACCTCTCATGATGCCTGTGCCATCTGTGCCAGCCCTATGCACACTATTGTTGACTGCCCCTCAGCCTCCCAGTATCCTGATCTTGTCCAGGAGCACGTCAACCTTGCACAAACCTATCCTAGAGCCAATAACCCCTACTCAAATACCTATAATCCGGGGTGGCGAAATCATCCCAATTTCGCCTGGAAACAATCCAACCAGGGGCCCACTTTCAATCAGGCCCCAAGACCAGAATTCTCAAACCCAACTCAGTCTTACCAACCAGCCACCAATCCTCCCTTTGGCCAAACCAATACGAAGCCATCCTTTGAAGATCAGATGAGCCAATTGCTAGCCACCCAATCTACCCTCCTCTCAGCTTTTAATGCGATGGAAGCTAAGGTGGACGCCAAGATAGAAACCAAACACAGAGAGCTAACAGTTGAGCTAAGAACCCAGGCCCAGCTTGTCCATTCCCATACACAAATCCATTGCCAAAATAGAAACCCAATTAGGACAGTTGGCCCAATCTATGAACCGTAGGGAAGTAGGAACCTTGCCCAGCCAACCACAGCAGAACCCTAGAGGCCAGTTCGCCGTTGAAGGTTCCCATTATCTAAATGAGCAGGTGCAAGCCGTTACTACCCTAGGAAATGGAAAATAAGTTGACAATCAGGTTAGGGACCCAACCATTGTGAGTGAGGACACTCCCCTTGACAAACAGAACCAATCCTCTATGCCTGATCCTACCATGCCTGATCCTGTTAGTCTCCCACCACAGAAGGATGTTCCAGCTGAGCTCACCAATGAAAAATCCTATATCCCTAGGGCTCCTTTCCCTCAATGCCTTAACCAACCCTTCCCTTTCAGTAAGTCCCACCAATGAATGGAGGAAATGTTAGAGGTGTTCAAACAGGTTAAGATCAACCTTCTCCTCTTAGATGCCATCAAACAAGTACCTGCGTATGCCAAGTTCCTGAAAGACCTGTGTACCCAAAAGAGGAAAACCAAATCTCATGTCATCCAAAAGGTCTTCTTGACTAACCAAGTAAGCTCTCTACTGACCAGTGATATGCCACCAAAATTTAAGGACCCAGGCGTCCCTGTTATATCCATTGTCATAGGTGACCATACCATTAGCCGAGCTCTCTTGGACTTAGGGGCCAGTGTCAACCTTCTCCCTTACTCTGTGTATGAACAACTTGACTTAGGAGAGTTGCAGCCCACCTCAGTCACCTTTCAGTTAGCAGACCGATCCATTCGCAGACCTAGAGGTGTTATAGAAGACGTTCTTGTTGGAGTTGACCGGTTCTACTTTCCTGTTGATTTTGTCGTCTTAGACATGGAACCAGTTGCCAACTCCAAATCCCAAATTCCTGTTATCCTTTGCCGCCCTTTCCTAGCCACAGCCGATGCCACCATTAACTGTAGGTCAGGGCTCATGAACGTCTCATTTGGGAACATGAAAGTTAAATTAAACATTTTTAGTGCTTCCCAACAACCCTCGAGTGAAGCTGAGTGCCTTATGGTTGACGACCTAGATGACCTCGTCCAGGAGTACCTTCCCTTTGCTGTGCTTAAGGATGCCCTCGAGCACACCCTTTTCTATGACTGGATCGATCAATATGAGGGCACACCTGACCTTGAGGAGGTCCATCACCATTTAGTGGCTGCCCTATACCCTAGACATATCTCATGGCGACCCCACCTCGACCCTCTCCCTGTGTCTACCGCCCCACCACTCAAACCTTCTATAGAATTCCCACCTACACTTGACCTCAAAACCCTTCCTAGCTCCCTCAAATACGTCTTCCTAGGACCCAACAACACCCTTCCTGTAATTATCTCATCTAGCCTATCTATTGACCAGGAAGCCCAGTTGTTGGAGATCCTTACCACACACCGGCGAGCTATAGGGTGGACAGTGGCTGACCTCCGGGGTAGAGACCCCTCTGTGTGCATGCATCGCATAAACCTGGAGGACCAGGCCAAACCTTCTAGGGAGGGGCAGCGACGGTTGAACCCTCACATGAGAGAGGTGGTGATGAAAGAGATAGTGAAACTCCTAGACGCAGGTATCATATACCCTATCTCTGACAGCGAGTGGGTGAGTCCTATCCAAGTCGTCCCTAAAAAATCGGGCATCACGGTGAAACCAAACTCAGAGGGTGAACTTGTGCCAATAAGAGAAACCACGGGCTGGCGGGTATGCATTGATTATAGGAAACTGAACTCCAATACCCGTAAGGATCATTTCCCTCTCCCATTCATTGACCAAATCCTAGAGAAACTAGCGGGCCAAGAGTTTTATTGCTTTTTAGATGGGTACTCAGGATATAATCAAGTGCCAGTTTTTCTAGGGGATCAGGAAAAGACGACTTTTACATGCCCCTTCAGTACATTCGCGTATCGAAGAATGCCTTTTGTTCTTTGTAATGCCCCTGCTACATTTCAGCGATGCATGATGTCCATCTTTTCCGACATGATTGATAAATTTTTGAAAGTTTTCATGGACGATTTTTCGGTGTTCGGCACTTGTTTTGATGATTGCTTACACAATCTTACTTTGGTTTTAAAACGTTGTGAGGAAACAAATTTAGTGTTAAGTTGGGAAAAGAGCCACTTCATAGTTCAACAGGGGATTGTGCTTGGACATGTTATATCAAAGAGGGGTATAGAGGTTGACAAGGCCAAGGTTGACCTGATTGCTAATTTACCACCACCTACATCAGTTAAGCAAATACAGTCTTTCCTTGGCCATGAAGGGTTTTATCGCCGATTTATCAAAGATTTTAGCAAGATATCACGTCCATTATGTCACCTTCTCGGTCAGGATGTGCAATTTGAATTTGATGAGTCGTGTAAAGAAGCTTTTACCACATTAAAAACCCTCCTCTCTAGCTCCCCTATCATTAAGCCCCCTGACTATACACTGCCCTTCGAGATAATGTGTGATGCATCAAATTTTGCTGTAGGGGCAGTGTTAGGCCAACGCATTAATAAAATTCCTCATGTCATATACTATGCTAGCAAGGCACTCACTGATGCTCAATTGAATTATACTTCCACAGAAAAAGAGTTGCTTGCTGTTGTGTTTGCATTAGATAAGTTCAGGTCATATCTCCTGAGTAGTAAGATCATCATTTTCTCTGATAATGCAGCCTTGAGGTACCTTCTTTCCAAGAAGGATGCCAAGCCAAGGCTGACCTGTTGGATTTTACTCCTCCAGGAATTTGACTTTGAAATTAAAGATAAAAAGGATTCTGAGAATGTCGTGGCTGATCATCTATCCAGAATTCCTATTCCTGATCTGCATAGCCATGACCCTCTAAGAGATGCATTCCCTGATGAGCAGCTCTTTGCTGTCTCTACTACATCTCCACCTTGGTTTGCACATATTGTGAATTATCTTGTTGTGGGTCAAATCCCAACCTTTTGGCCTAAACATGATAAAGACTTATTTTTCTCTCGAGTCAAACATTACTATTGGGATAACCCTGACCTATTTAAGATATGTGCTGACCAGGTCATAAGACGATGTGTCCCTGAGAGTGAGTTTCATAGCATCTTATCTTTTTGTCACTCTCAGGCCTGTGGTGGACACTTCGGTGGTAAGAAAACTGCGGCCAAAGTACTTCAAAGCGGTTTTTATTGGCCAACTCTATTTAAAGACGCCCATGCTTATTGTCAATCTTGCGATAGGTGTCAAAAATTGGGAGCCTTGTCTAAAAGGAATATGATGCCCCTACAACCCATATTGATTGTTGAAATGTATGATGTTTGGGGTATCGATTTTATGGGACTTTTTCCGCCATCTTTTGGTCATACATATATTCTTGTTGTTGTGGATTATGTGTCTAAGTGGATTGAAGCTGTTGCCACTAGGACCAATGATCATAAAGTTGTGCTGGAATTTCTGAAATCTAACGTTTTTAGCAGGTTTGGAACTCCTCGTGCTATCATTAGTGACGGAGGTTCTCATTTTTGTAACAGGTCTTTTGAAGCTCTTCTCAAGAAATACTCTGTCACTCACAAGGTTGCAACACCATATCATCCTCAGACGAGTGGCCAAGTGGAGGTCTCCAATCGCCAAATCAAGCAGATTCTGGAGAAGACGGTTCGCCCCGATAGAAAGGATTGGTCCTTGAGACTGAATGATGCATTATGGGCCTACCGGACAGCTTTCAAAACCCCGATTGGTATGTCTCCTTATCGACTGGTATATGGCAAAGCTTTTCATTTACCTGTTGAGTTAGAACACCGGGCGTATTGGGCTATTAAGGCATACAACTTTGATATGGATAAAGCCGGTGAGCAGCGAAGATTCCAATTAAGTGAGTTAGAGGAGATGCGCTTTGAGGCATATGAGAATGCGAAACTCTACAAAATGAGGACCAAGGCTGTACATGACAAGATGATTTCTCGGAAATCTTTTCAGTCTGAGCAGAAAGTATTACTTTACCATTCACGGCTACATCTATTTCCTGGGAAACTTCGTTCTCGGTGGTATGGACCTTTTATTGTGAAAAATGTCTACCCTCATGGCGCTGTGGAGATTCACAATCCAAAAAATGGGAGTACATTCAAAGTAAATGGCCACCGATTGAAACCTTATCTAGAGACTGTTGCCGACATGGATGTAATGGCTGTTTACATGGATGATCCAGACCAAACAGAATGATCCTGGCCCAGTCTGGCTGAAGACGTTAAACTTAGCGCTTGGTGGGAGGCAACCCACGTATTCAGGTGTATTCTCTCCTTTCTCTAATTTTCTTTGTTATATGCTCATTGTCATGCTATATTTTGTTCACATTGAGGACAATGTTCATAATAGGTTTGGGGGAGGGAATATTACTTTCATAAAAAAAAAATTGAAAAAAAAAATTTTGATTAGTTTTTAGGTTGTTTGTTAGTATGTTTTTCTTAGGTTTTGATAGTTTATCCCGTAATAATGCATGTTACAATTCTTAGGATATTAATTTGCATTGGAAGTGTGAGTAAGTATACAAGAGGATAGATACACTTAACTGAGCATATCTTTCTATTACAGTCCTCTTGGAATAAGTGCTTGAACTAAGAAAATTCACTTACACACACTAGTACATAAAGTAATACCATCTAGATATTTGTTGAATGCTAATTTACAGTGGGATGTCTTTAGTCATAGTCATTGGATGATGTGTAGTTATCTGTTGAGCTTAAAAGATCATGATAGACCATTTACTTGGCTATGGCAAGGGATTGGAACCGGAAATAGGTTGAGAGTATAATATAGCCTGGACAAAATAAAGATGTGCTTGAAAATATATGTGCTAAAAATGAAAATGTAAAAAAATGAAAACAAAATGAAAGAAAGGGGCTGCTTGACTTTATAGGATTAACTTAGGCTGATGCTCGGGCCCGAAGCGGTCTCTTAAAACCTAATGCCCTAAGCCAAATTGGCTGGGAGTCATTGGCCTGAGTCATTGCTAAACCTAAGCATCTTGAAGTCAGGCCTTACACAGTCCTAGCGAAAAAAAAAAATGAAGTCTATGGTGTATTATCCTCTCAAATCTAGAATATTGGACCCGAAGGAGGCGCGCAGATCTGTGCTATCATGAACCTAAAGATTACGATGACTATGTAGATTCTGATGTTCTTTGGTTAATGGGTAACACTGGATCTGTATAAACAGAAATTTAGAATGTATTGCTACAATGTTCTACACTTTCTACTATTTATGTTATCATGCTATATAATATTTGAGCAGAAATTTCCAAGTTGAAAGTGTGGAATAAAACCACTTACTTGAGGGCTTCTATATTCCTGTTGATTATGAACCAAGTACAAGTGGTTGATTTTCTTAAGCATTGTAGTATGTATTTATCGGGATAATAGGTTTGTGTGTTTTGCAATATTTTTATTTTTGCTTTATTTTTGCACTTAGGTTAATTAGATTAATAAATACATGTTTGTGGGTAGCATGGCTGCAAACCCTCACGAGACAACACTCGTCCTACTAGGGACACCTAGAGGTTTAACGGCTTGTTGCATACGCTCAATGCAATCGTGTTCCCTACGAAAGTGCTGTTTACTTTTCTGCATTAGTTTCTTTAGCTGTTTGTTTAATTTTATTTTTTGTTTTGTTTTGCTAGGGACTAGCAAAATCTAGGTTTGGGGGTGTGATCTATACATGAAATATGCATTTTATTATCTCCTAAGCTTATGATTATACTAGTGTTTGATTAGAATAACTACTACTTTAATATAGTTTTTGGTTTTTGTAGGAAACAAGAGTAATACACAGAAATGAAGAGAAAAGTAACTTGAATGGTTAAATTATCATAACTCCGTGTACAAATGTCGGATTGGACTGATTCAAGTCTCATGTTAAAGTTCAAGAAGTCAGCTTTCTAATGCCACCAACCACGCACAATTCGGAGTTTGGAGCAGAAAGTTATAGCCATTTGAAGTTTATGAACAGTAACTACGATCGATGGGCTACCAATGCGATCGATCGCCATAGCCGCAAAAGCACTGTATTGAAGGAAACGATCGATCGGCATCAAAACAATCGATCGTATCTACTGGAATTTTTCAATCGCGCAAGATAGTAACTACGATCGATCGGTATCATACGGCGTTGATCGGCAAAGCGATCGATCGGAGGAAAATAACGAAGGAATTGCGATCGATCGGACGGCGAACGATCGTCAATACGGAGCGATCGATCGCCGTCTGCGGAAAAACCGAAATAAGACCTATTTCGACTTGGATTTAGAAGGGGACTTCGTGGTTTCTCTTCACTATTATAAATAGGCCTTATGGGAGAACGTTTTGGGCATTCAACCTTGGAGAACCAGAGCTTTATTGGAGGCTAGAGAGGAGCAAGAGAAGAGGTCTTTTAGAGCAAAGAAGAAGAAGGATTCATGACGATCTACATAAACAGGCTTTTCTTTTCTCCCTTTCTATGTGTAACTAAATTCCTTGTCAAGTCTTGATGAAGCCCTAGATGTGTATTGCTACTTTTGATAGTTTAATTCTATAAAGTTGATTATGATTAATGTTTAATGCAATTTCATGAGTTTCTTTTGAGTGCTTGATCATAGACTTGATTGATTATGAATGAAATTAGATATTGTGATTGATTTTATGTCCGATCAAGGATAAGATTAATTGCATTATACTAGAGTTGTGATTGATTCTATGCCCGATCCAGGATATGATTGATTACAAAATAGTGGATGAACTTTCGTATCCGATCAAGAACGTTAGTGAATTCATTAGTAATTCGTGTGTCCGATCAAGAACACGAATTACCATATCATATCAATGTATGCTTAATAATAATTGAGAGTAGTAATTGCATGCCTAGTGGTGGATTCTCTGCCTTGATACTTCTCCATATTGATTAAATCTTAGTTAGATTAGATAAAGTTCATTGCTTTCTTTAGAATTAATTAAACTACATCTTTTTCTTCTCTTGAGTTTGGTAAAGTATTCACCGTCCCTGAGGTTCGACAACCCTTTAATACTCGCCGTAGTACAATTGCCTTGTGCACTTGCAAGGGTTTATATTTAAACGATCACTATTGCGTGCAACACTTAGAGTGCAACTTACTAAAGACAGATTTGAAATGGCACAAGGTTAAAAGAACAAAAAATGTATCGAAAAAATAAATTGCGTACATGATTAATGATGTTGCAAAGGCGAGTGATATGCATGGCTATCAGGTTGCATTAACTCACCTCCACAAGCATTCTAAAGTAGCATATGATTGGTCATGACAAATCAACCTCAGAATTGGTGCAAGGCCCTCTTCCAATGTAAGAGATATAACCACCTTTTAAATAACACTGCCGAGACTTTCAATAAATGGGTCAAGCCGGAGCGCGACATGCATTGCTTTGCTTGATGATATTTCGGATGAAGATAATGATTAAGATGAACAAAGTGCGAAGGGCGAGTAAGAACTGGGATTTTTACTGGATTCCAGAGGTCAATGACTGGCTCAATGAACTAACCAACCAATCTCAAGGGCTATTGGTAGTGGAGTGTAATGAGAATGATGTGGTGGAGGTGGTTTCGGAGGATAGACATTTAAGGATGAATCTCACTGACCTCACTTGTACTTGCATAATGTAGTAAATTAAAGGTACGTCGTGTATCCACGCATGTGCTGCCATATATGCCAATGGTGGATCACTAGCCTATGCTTATCAAGGAGATTATTTGATTATTCAGTGCAATAAGGACACATACAGTAAAAAAGTTTTCTCGATCACCCATGATGATAAGCCGGTACATGCAGAGCCACCTGTGGGAGAACATCTCATCCTTCTATAAAAAACCAAGAGGCCAAGGGGGAGGCCAAAGTCGAAGCCCTATCCGTCACAACCATTAAAACGGAAACGTCAATAGATGCAGTCATTGCAACGGCCTTGGGCACAATTGGACTTCGTCCGTGCAACCAATCAACGTGGATTGAGAGTGCCGATGAACTTTATTTCTACACAATTACTACATATTTCCATCACAACCACAAACACATTCATTAAAAGGAGTTGAATATACAAGCACATTTCAAGCTATCACAACCTGTTAAACATCATAAAACAAACACATACAACTCAACACAATTATTATTCTTGTCCATCACAAGCCTACAGAAGAACCATCACAACATCACCAAATCCATCAGAGTTCATGACCAACATTCCAGCCTTCAACTTTGCCTAGCACAAGTTGTACATAACTACTACATGTTTCCATCCCAACCATAAATGCATTCATAAAAGCAGTTGAACATACAGACACCTTGCAATCTATCACAACCTATTAAACATCATAAAAGAAACACATACAGCCCAACACAACCATTATTCTTGTCCATCACAACCCATTAAGCAATATTATACAATACATGAAACCCTCAACATGTACAAGCCAAGAGCAAGAAAAAACTAATTCATCAAGAAATCATGAAAGAAAGTATATTTTACTTAAAAAAATGGAGGTTGTACTTACTTATTCTTGGCGGGCGGAAGAGGTAGAAGCATATGCCATGGAGAGCGCTGCCGCGAGGGGAGAGCGCTGCCGCTAAGGAGATCACAAGGGGACACCGCCGTTGTGAGACGGGAGTGCCGGGGAGGGTTGCGTTGTGACAGGGGGAGCGCCACCGTCACTAAGGGAGGTCGCCGCTGTGAGATGGAAGCGCTAGGGAGGGTTGTGTTGTGATAGGGGAGTGCCACCGTCATTGAGGGAGGTCGCCGCTGTGAGATGAGAACACCGCCACGAGGAGGCGATCTAGAGTTGTGAGATGGTTGGGACGCAAAATGGAAGATGCAGTTTATGGTTGTGATAGAGAAAAATGAGGTTGTGACTTTAAATACCTATGTGGACAGATTTTGATGTTTGAAATTGCGTGGGTCAAGTCGTGAAAAAAGACGTTGGAACGGCATTAATGACGCCGTTTGGTGGGCAATTATGTTGTTCTACGCAGCGAAGGGCAATTTTTTTATTTTTAAAAATTTTGAGTGCGTGGGAGCTCGTGCGGAACTAAAGTGGATATAAAATTCTAGATATTTTGTACTAAAGTGGATACCATATTTTAATATTTTAGTTAAAATTTACCTACTTAGACTAAAATGTAAATCACCTTTGTAAGCATGACCAAAGCACTTGTGAAAAGTTATTAAAATTCAATGGATGGAACCCGAACATATTATTGAATTATTATTCAATGTACGTGTCAAAGCATTTCTCTAGTTATTAAAATTCAATGGATGGAACACGGACGCTTGACATTTACATAAACACACAGACGGTGGACCCCAAGGTTAAGAAGTCGGCTGGTTAAGGGGCCGTTTGGGGCGTGATTATTGCAAAACATCCAGACTGGATTCTGGATATCTACAGTAGCATCCAGGTGGATTTTTACATCCAGCTGAAACACGTCCTGAGGTGTTTCAGCTGGATATATAAAATATCCAGATGCTACAGTGTAGCAAAACATCCCATCTGGATGTTTTGTTTTTAATCACGCCCCAAACCGCCCCTAAGACGTGTGAACTACCTACCCATCCTAACATAACAGACAATAAAAAAAAGGAAAAAAAGCCACTGGTCCGAATCTCTGGGACCCACGGAAGAACACGTGGCAGACGCTGAACTTGACCTTCTTAAACGCCCCTTCGGACAAGAGCACGTGGCAACCCTGACCAAACTCCCCTTGAACAACGGTTCTCTATATACTATGTTAGTACTTAATGTGCTATTGTTCTATAAGTGCTAACATAACATAGTACATAGACAATTACTCCTTTTCTGTTTTATATTACTTGTCTGTATTATAACACCCAAATGAGAACTTTAATAATTTTGTGTTTCCAATGTAGACAACAACCATAGACCAGAGGAAATACGTAAGACTCCCTCGGTCATATATTACGTGTATGTATTAAAAAATACTGGCATCATTGACGAGTTTAAAATACCTTCTCCGGTCACTTTTAATTGAGACATTGGTCAAGTTATTGAGATGTGGAATCCACATTGAAAATAAGCGAGCGAGCGAGCGAGTGCCTTCCATCGAAGAGGCCTCTCGACCTCAATCTAAGGTCACTCCGGGGTGGCCGTCGTTGACGTCTCCGGAGAGATATTCGGCAAGGATATCATCTAAAATTTTAGTATGCATAATTTACTAAAATTATCTCGATTAAAGGTGACTAATTTACTAAAATTATCTCGATTAAAGGTGACTAGAGGGAGTAGTTTCCTAATGCAGACAAGTACAGATGGACGGAGGGAGTATGGTCAGGAAAACACCATTCAGACATCTCTATGCTCGGCTCGGCTCGGCTCGGCTCAGTTTAGTTGACAGCTCAAATGCCATTCCCTTCCTTCAACTGGCAACAAAGCAGCCATATTCAACGTCGTAAAGGCAGCCAGCCGCCTGCCACACCCTTTGATCCCTAAAACCCGCCCCCCCCCCCGTAACTGCCCGCGACCGCCGCCCTCAGCCGCCGGAGCCTCTCCACCGCCGCCCTCCGCCGGTAGCTCACTCTCTCCTCCTTGCCTCTTACATTTTGCTGTAATTCAGGAGATGATTTTTTCTTCGTCTTTTTTTTTTCGATTTTTTTTTTGGTGGATCAGTTTGTTCGGATTTCCTGATGTGTGATCATGGCCGCCGCGTGCTCCATTGGTGTCGTGTTTTTGGGATTTTTTACTGGATCAGAGCTGCAATGGAGGTGTGGTTGAAACATGTAGAACATGCAGAAATGGATTGAGTCAAGGGAATATGGGGGGGGGGGGGGGGGGGGGTGTATTTGGTGTGAAATGTGGTGTTTTGATATTGAGACGAGATGTGGAAATATCGATTTCGGCGGGATTGTGTTTCGGGGGATGCGGCGTAGAGATCTTCAGTGATGCATGAAAAAGAGGTGTTTTTTAAATGGGAGAATTATACTCCCTTCGTCCCATACTAAGTGTCCTATTTGGTTTTTGAAAATGAATTTAGTTCATTTTGGAAATTAAATAGGATAATTATTATGAGACGGCGGTGGTATATCGTAATTCAATGAGTTTTCATACAAGTTTCAAGGATGCGTAAAAAGGTTATTTTTTGGAGAATTATATGCTATAACTCTGCGAGCTTTCATACGAGTTTCCTTTGTTGTCGGAGGGAGATGCTAAACTTATGGAACGAAAATATGCACATTTTCTAATATCAAAGTGCGAACTGGAGTTAATAGGAATGGAGGGGAGTTTATAAGTATGGAAATTCTTACCTTGGTAGCTCAGAGCCTTTTTCTTCTAATTGCACAAAACTTGTCCATTTAAAGGGTACATATATCGTCGTCTGAATCTACTTCGCGAGTTGTGCAGCTTGGATTTTGACATTTCGTTTATGGTTTTCCATAATTATTATGGTTGGAGCTATTGGAAAGTGTAGTGCCAAGGTTCTCATTCAGATGCGCCATCTGATATGATACTGAGGCACTTGAATGCCACGTCAGAATAGTTTATTACTTTGTTAGCAAGTGCTGTTAATACTTTGTACCAAAAAAATGTGCTGTTAGAAGTTTCCATTTAAATACAACCTAGTATAGCGTTTCTAGTGGTAGTTAGGTTGGTTGAGGGATGGTGAGAAGAGAATGGTGTTTCTCAGAGTTACATGACAGTGTTTAGTGTCAAGTCTGGCATTACAAAGTCAATGTAAAATGCCAATGTATGAGTTTCCAATACTAATTTATTAGTGTTTGATAGTGCTCATGCTTGGAAGTCTTTTCCTGAACAGGTTTTGAGGCCTACTAAAATTTCCAGATTTAAACTTTTAGAATGCCTATGCTGCTTACTAATGCAAGAAATCTTTGATATTTAGACAATTATGAAGCTAAAGCCAAAAATATTGTTTTAAGAGAGGACGGAAGCATCCCCTTTCTATGACCTTCCTGTGCGATGAACAGAAGAAGCTATCTTTAAAAAGGAACAATGATAATCCATGGGCAATCTGCTTAAAACAATTCATTGGCATATGTGCTTGATTATTAGTTTTGTGTAAGCTGGCTATGAAGCTAATTGGTAAAAGGGTTAGGCCTTCCATAAATATGGAGCTGTTAAGGATAACCTGTGCTGATCTTTCTCATCTCAAGTAGTTCAGTTTGTTTAATTAATTATATGTTTTCAAATGATTGTTGCTGATGACCATAATGCGTTTTTATGTTTTCTGCTGTGCGCTTTTATAGACAACTGGTTGGGTGCAAGAGAAGGGACATCATCTGCCTTATCAACACCAATATAATCATGTCACGCACATCGTACTTGGTCTGCTATTCAAGAAAGGTAATTTTTCTGGCAGTTGTTCTTTTGGTTGCCTTATATCACCATCGGAAGATGCCAATTTCATTGGCTGAAACTGTGATATGTGCTTTCAAAGTATGCATGTTTTTGTTTTGTCGGAAGTACAGAGTGACTTTTTGTTTGAGCTGATTGGAGACCTTTTTTTTTGTCAACTTAAGATGCTAGTCATATTAGCTTTTTATATAAAGGCTAAGGATAATAATCCTTCCTTTTTGGGGGAGCTTCTTCCATTCACTTTTTACCAGGAAGGAAATAAAGATTGTGATGTTTCCTATTTCTGTGCTATATTTTTTAAGAGTCTATACTACTGGCTTCCGCAGATACAAAATGCTCAGAAAACATTATGTAAAGACCCTGCCAAATTGGTCCGTCACTTCTCTAGAAGTTCTTTGTCATCTGCTGGTCAACAAGAGGGTGGGTGCTTAAATTTAGGTAACTGCTATTTCATATATGTTAGCTCTTTACGTGGAAACATATTTTGTTTATATCTTAGTGAAGGGTTTTATGGCTTGCTTCTTGTTTGCATTCTGAGTTGTATTTGCACATAGGAAATGATTTTATACAAACACGTTATTTTGTGAAAAGTTGTCTCATATATTATCAGATATCTTGCTAGTATCGATGATAGTGCCAAGCTTATTTCCCACCTTGTTCTTGTTTTCCTTGTTCTTGGGGCATCTACAAGGCGTTATTCGGTGCAGTTGGTCTGATAAAGCCTTTGGGCAAGTAGCCTAATTTGCAATGTGTAATATTGGAGTCTACTGTAACTTGAAAGTGTGTTCTGCTGCATCTATCTGGAAAAGCAAGAAATATAACACCCACTCCGTCCCTTTTTAAGTGTCCTCTTTGGTAAAATAGTTCAGTTTTTAAAAACCAACTAGGGCACTTCATGTCGCACGGAAAGAGTTTAGAATAGAACTCGAATGACATCACTTTCTTTGAAATGACGCTTTTTGGCTTTCATACTTTTTGCCTGTTAATACTTAGGATGATGCATATGATCTGCTTCACTTTTCACTATCGATTGGCTTCTTAGAAGAGTTTATTCTTTTTGTTTGTTTTTAATACCTAACAGGGACTCATCATCATGGTTATATTCCTGGAAAGATAAATGTGAAATTCAGTCCAACTGTTGGAGGAGCTTTTAGTACACTAGCCAAGATAATGGTATTGATCTTGCTTGGAATGACTCTTTTGCTCAATTTCCTTTTATGTGTAGAATCATTTCCCTTCATTTTGTGTAGAATTCAGGTTTGCTGGCTGGATAGCTAAAATCTGCACCTTGACTAATTTATGCATCATTTTATGTAGTCAACCACACTAGAAGGCGTTGACAGCTTTTCTTATAAAATGAAGCAATTTAGCATTCCTGTGTCTGCCAAGGTCCTCGTTAACACCAGGTTTGTATTATGCCTTTTGATGGTCATTTCAGTTTATCCTGTTCAAATTGTATCCCCTTGCAGATAATTGATCTTTTCCTTTGGCTGTTATTAGCCTTCAAGCATCTTGTAGGAGAGACTTCTCTAGCAGTTCAGGTATTTACTTTTTCTCGTATAAGTTTGCATTTTTGTTCATTCCTTTACCGGAACTTCTATTGTGAAAGTTTATTTGACAAATTATGTAACAAAAAGCAAACTCTGTTCTCTTCATAATTCAACCAAAGTCTTAACAGAGTGGGTTCCATCAGCTTTTGGCATATTAATTAAGTTTGTGAATTGTGATACTTGATACAAGAGCCAACCTCACGTTTCAGGTTAAGTTCTGAGGGGATGACTGATGTAGCCCTGTTGTACTATGAGTGATTCACGTAGGAAATGTAAGGAATTGGAGGAGAAAGCTAAACTAAACTACTCTATATAAATAAAAAATCAATTTTCTAGTCATGACTACAAATATGTAAGAACAATGTAAAACGCATGAATGCCTTGCTTTAAATAGAATTAAATCCTGAAATAGGAAATCAAATCCTCATTAAAAAATAATAATAGCACATGACTTAAATGATACTTGAATTAAATTAACAAACGTAGCGATTTAGTTAACTGAGGAAAGGAAGACTGGTGCTTAAGTGGGCCCCTTTTTTAGTGCCCCGTATGGTGACTTATTGAGGACAAATTGGACAATAGAGAACCGCTGCAGTTAGAGTGAAAGCCGTCTGAGATCTGCTAACCCAAAAAGTGGAGGGCACTACTGAGAAGTCTACCTAGAGGTGAAAAGGGCTACCTGGAGTTGAGGGTAGACGGAGTGCTGGCATAGAATGGGGCTGTGGTTGTTGGCTGTGAAGCATGGTGGAATCTAACGATTCCAAGGGTTGTAGGACTTGAGATGACACGTTCCATCATTCGTGGGTTTTTTGACATATTGGCTAAGTCTATAACAAGGTCATTAATTGCAAATCTTATGCGGCCTTTTCCATTGTCTTTATAGATAATGTCCTTGACCATTTGCCTTCAATTATATATTCAATTGGTTTACCTTATGCTCATAGCTTGTCACTTCAATAGAATTTTAAGCAGTTCTGCTCTCATGTTGCACCATTTTTTTTGGTTTTTGCATGGTCAATGATTATACATTGGGATTGCTTCCCATTATTGGAATTTTTTTATCAGTTGATTTTTTGGTTATGCGTTTCTGTTGGCTCAGATTTTGCGACTTTCCTTTCTTTTTAATCTCTGATTATACATTCGGATTTCTTCCCATTATTGGAATTGTAGAGTATTAGAGTTAAAACTTCATTGATTATTCAGGGCTGCCTCCACATCAAGAGATTGGAATGCCATCACTTTCACCTACAATGACAGAGGCAAGCATAGAAAATTTGAGATGCAATTTAAATGTTATAAATTCAATGTCAATTGGAACTTGTACAACATTGATATAATGTTGATTGTAATTTATTCCATTGACAGGGTAACATAGCACGGTGGTTGAAAAAGGAAGGAGATAAAGTCAATCCGGGTGAAGTACTATGTGACATCGAAACTGTAAGTGAAACACATAATTTATGTAAAATGCTAAGACTGCTTATAGCCCGCGATACTCACAGAATGCTTGCACTGATGGCACAGCCCATGCTGGGCCCATGTGGGCTTGCACCATCAATATGAGCATGCTGTGAGCATCACTTTACTGAGAGGCAAGAGGTAAGAAGTTTGGTTGGACACATTTTTTGTCAAAACAGATATGATGAAGCCGTTAAATCGTGATCCAATAGTTGCACATTACCCTGGGTGTACCTTCGTTTAAAAGTTCTTTTAGTGGGAAACCGTTGAACTTTGACTTAATGACTTACTTGACTTGATCTGTCCATTCAACTTGACTTCCTCAAAATTTTATTTCATGCATTTGTTCACGCTTTGATCTGTAAATCTAAACTTTTTCTTTGATAGGACAAAGCAACTGTTGAGATGGAATGCATGGAGGAAGGTTATGTTGCTAAAATAATTCACGGCGATGGAGCACAAGGGATCAAAGTTGGTGAGGTATGAATTTGTCTTTGTTAATGAAGAGTGTATTGCCAATCTTGACTTTGTTGTGCAAAATTTACTCTTTTATTAGTGCACATTTGCGGTTTTTCTTCATATTGTATATATAGCAGCCAGCATTTTGGTTTCTCTTGGAAATTTCTTTCTAACTTTTATAAAATAATATTGGTGTAAATGTTTTTTCTTGGTTGGAAATGAGTAGGTTATTGTGATCACTGTGGAAGAAGAGGAAGATATTGCAAAGTTTAAGGATTATAAACCTGGTACAGCTGATGAGGCGGCAACAGCTTCATCATCTGAGCCTGCTCCGTCACCCAAAGCTGAAACAGTGGAACCATCTGTTCCTTCTCCAGCGCCTAAGATGGCTTCAAAGCCGGATGGCCCTTCTCAAACAGAAGATCGTGTTTTCGTAAGTCCTGCAGCAAGGAAATTAGCAGAAGACAATAACGTAACCCATTCTTATTGCTCATTTTCTGGATTTCATAAAGCCTTTCGTTTGTATGGGACTCATGTATTGTTTTGTTCATTCTCATGGCACAAATCAATATTCAGGTCTCTCTTTCCAGTGTCAAAGGTACAGGTCCCGAAGGGCGCATAGTGAAGGCAGATATTGAAGATTACTTGGGTTAGTAATAATTACCATCCTAATTTTTCTCACGTTCATTCACTGTCATCATCCTTGTTGTCATCTGTTGTGAACTTCTTGATTCATGTTGTTCATCCCTATACTTGCAACTTTAAGTTCTATGTTTCTTTGGTAGTTGCACTGTGTCATCAGGGTGCCGAAAGTTTTAATACTAGGCATGCGTTAGGGGTGCACTACCGCACATATCATCCAACCTGTCTGGACCGATGGATGCACTGCTTCCAGCATAGTAGGAAACTACGGGGTACGATCAAATGAAAAAAGGCCATAGTGTCTAAGAATACCGAGAGTCTGAGATTAGAACCGATGACTGCTTTATGCACTGCTGTGCATTTTAACTATTTAGATAGTATACGGAAGAAGTTGCAATATTGATTTGGTTTATTTACTGAAGTTCCATAAAAAAAGTTTGTGGATCACTCCCAGATTGCAATTCAGCTTTCAGCAGAACAGGACTGCTTTTAGATTTCAAGTGGATGGATTAGCGTACATGAAAAGCTGCTTCACTATTCTTCCATAAACTGCTAATCGGGACTGATGATCGCCTAAAATTGTCAAGAACAGAAATAGATGAAAAACTAAAGCTGAAGAAGCTTTGAAAGCTCCAAACAGAAAGTTTAAGACCTCAGTTCATTTTGTGGCGAGAATCTTCTTGCTCTTTGCCATGCTCTATTTTTACAATGTGCTGACCGATGTGAAAGGCTCCTTGTTACTTGAGCAACGTCACTTCTTCTTGAATGTTTTTCATATTAATTTGTTTAATTTGTATAGCGTTAGCACTAGTCCCTGAAGCCGAGGTCTTTGCGTTTCCCCCTTTCTTATTATCTTTCTTTTTATCAATTAGATAGATACTTAAACTTCTACATATTGCAGCTGCTGTTCCAAAGGATGTTTCAGTGGCAACATCTAAGGCAACAATGCCTGCAAAAGGTTTGGATTATGCGGACATTCCAGTTTCACAAATTAGAAAAGTAAGTTGTTTTATGTGTTTGGTTTCCATCCTGCAATTAATTTGTATTATTGTTGTGTTTATTCTGATTGGGTAAGCTTGAGTTCTTTTGACAGGTCACTGCTTCACGTTTGCTGCTTTCAAAACAGACTATCCCTCATTACTATTTGACTGTTGATACCCGTGTTGACAAGCTTATGGGGTTAGAATTTAACCTTTTTTTTCCTTTGAAATTCCTAATTAATGATAACTTATAACTCGACAAGCGGTCTGGTAATTCTTTCCCTACATGATATCATATTGCAGATCATTGACATATTCTAATGCTTCATTATATTCTTCAGTTTGAGGAGTGAACTCAATTCTCTTCAAGAATCCTCTGGCGGAAAGCGGATTTCTGTCAATGACCTTGTTATAAAGGTTTATTATCTTGCTCTGGATGTTATCTTCTTTTTACATCCTGAACCTGCTGTATTGCAGTGGCATGTAAAACTGTGAAATAGATGTCTTTAATACAGTTATTCTAATATTGAGTTAGATATATTAAGTGCTGAAGGCTAACGTTTTAGATTGCCACTATTGCAGGCTGCTTCTTTGGCACTGCGTAAAGTTCCTCAAGTTAACAGTTCTTGGTTGAATGACTTTATCCGACAGTTAGTATTTGATTCAAGTACCTTTCTGTTCATGGTTACTTATCTGCACCTATATTCATCTCTCTTATTGCTGTGGCAGGTATAACAGTGTGAACATTAATGTTGCTGTACAGACAGATAATGGGCTGTTTGTCCCTGTTATCAGGGTAAGTATTTCATTTTTTTTCTTTTATATGGGTTTTCAGGCAAATTTTGTGGAATATAGATATGGTAATATGATGAATTTTGTGGAATATGATGACATTGAGTCTTCTTATCATCGTCCCCTCTTCAGAGGGTTGCGTCAGGAAGGGCATCCGGCGTAAAAACTTGCCACTATGTTTCTTTGTATGGATTTTGTACCATTTTGATTCCTATAAGAGTCAAACGTCCCAGATAGGTTGGATAAGGCATATGATGATGATGATAGAGATGGTAATAAAATTAACAAATTGCAGGATGCAGACAAGAAAGGACTATCAAAAATAGCTGAGGAAGTCAAACATTTAGCCCAGAAGGCTAAAGAAAATAGTCTGAAACCAGAAGATTATGATGTAAGTTAACTAGTAATGCTCGCAGTAAAAAATCATGAGAGTTTCTGAGAATGATGCTGAAGAATGATTTTAAAATGTTTTACAGGGAGGAACATTCACAATATCCAATTTAGGAGGTCCATTCGGAATTAAGCAGTTTTGTGCCATCATCAATCCTCCCCAAGCTGCCATCCTTGCTATTGGTTCTGGTATAGGCTTTGATCGAATTATTTTCATTCTGAGCGTTCCATTTTTGCCGTCTGTTTTAAATTTTTTTCTCTATTTATTGACACCTTACTTTAACCTAAGAGTTTGTAGATTTGTCATTAGCTGTCATATAGTTGTTGAACATGGGGGAATTTTTTGTTCAATCTGATTTTTAACTGTTTAATTGGAAACAGCTGAGAAGAGGATGGTGCCAGGGGACAGTGCTGAACAGTTTGACTTCGGTTCCTTCATGGCAGTCACATTGAGCTGTGATCATCGTGTAATTGACGGTATGTGCATTTGTCAACATCTAGTTTAGCTATCCTCTTGCAGTTGGCCTGTGCATGGTTCTGTTTTTACTTTGTCAGTTGAGAGTAGATAATAGTTATTATGTTCAACCTAAATTATGTTCTTTCAAATTGATGTGAATGCTCAGAAATTGGGAGCAAGCTTTATTTGGTAGAGATGTTGGGTTGGGTTGGGTTGTGGGGTCAGATAAAAACCAAATTTCATTTGATTTTTACATGCACGTATGCAGAATACATTTTGTTATATTTCATCTTTTATTTTATGTGAATCCTTGCATGATGTCACCATTTTCTGAGGACTGTTTCAACCTAAAACTGAGCTGTATGGTTCAGATAATTTCTATCTTCTCTTGACATTATGCACTTGAAAAAAAATGGTCACCCAAATCATATCTACAGTCTGGCGGGGTTTTTAGAACATTTACTTAGATGCTGTGCCAGTTATTAACTTTTAGATGTTTATGGTAATATTGCTGTTCTGGATGGTATCAGGTGCTATCGGTGCAGAATACTTGAGAGCATTTAAGGGCTACATAGAGAATCCTCATTCGATGTTGTTGTAGACTGGTTGTTTCACCTTTATTTTTATCTCTATTTTTGTTTTTATTTTGCTTCGGCCTGATTCAAATAAGGGGCATGGATGCAACTATTTTTCTCCATATCCTCACGTCACGTCTTTGATATTCCTTCCATGCGCATGTGCCTTCCACTTGGCAGCCGTGTTCTCTGAGGATCATTGCATTTGGTGTGTTTCGCTTCACAATTGGGAAGTGAGGAATTTTTACAAGCAAAAACTGAGATGAGATACCTGATCAGAAATTAATAAATAGAGGAGAAAGGAGAAAGTATTGTAAGTAAGATGGGAAGAATTCTTTGGTGTGCAATTTCTTTTCCGTCAGTCTTTACTTGATCTTTTTACTGGTAGATAACAAATCATGATCCTAGAATTTTGTGGATGGCTAGCCTGGTTAGTTTGATTTGTTACAAGTACATTGAAAGCAAGACTTTTGAGGTTCGAGTTTTCATACCCCTTTGCGGGTATACTATGTATCTTTTCATGGAAATCAAACTCTCAACTGTATTTTTACCTACTGCTTGAGTGATGATCATGCAAGTGTATTATATTGCTTGGCTTGACCATCCATAGAAAATGTGATCATTATGTTCTAACATAGGATGTAATATGAGTTCTCTATAGTACATGCTATGAGAGAATGTTGTTTGTATAAAGGGCTATGAGAGAATATTATAGTTTCCGTGGTAGACGGCATTGTGTAAGCAAAAATTGTTGGTTGATAACTCGAAAAGATTCAGGTGGTTACTCCTGAAGTTAATCTGTCGTAGCCCTATACAGCTGCAAAATGACCTACTTTTACACATTTTAGGACCTTGGAGCAACATGTATAAGTTCTTGCCGTTTTCTTCTGGAGTTTTTCTTGTCTGTCATTAAGAATTGTAGATTATCAAAAGGGTTATTTGTTATATTATTCTCCAGGGGTGCATCGGATTTATGAAAGTTTTTGGGTAATGTAGGTATCAGTGAGTTGGGTGTGAGCTATAGGAGAGGGGAAGGATGAGCAACGGTGTATTCTGCAAGATCTTTTTAGAGGATCATGTAAGCTTGGTGAGAATTCTTGTACGTAGCTTTGATGTCTACTAAAGGACGCATCTCTAAATTCTCCTTGCCCATGGCGGAGATTGGCAGGGGAGACGAAAAAAATGAACCAAAAACAGGTCACGTTATGAAACCCTCTTGAAGTGAGACTGGGCAGGTTGTAGCTAGGCATTGAAGTGGTGCAACCAGGTTTAGTAAACTCAAGTTGGGGCTGGTGCCTTGGGAGTGGTATTGAGCTACTATCACTCAATGGACGGGAAGCATAGAACAAAAAGAAGAAATCGTATACCACGCATTACTAGGTTTGGCAAGCGCATGCGGTTTTCAATAAATTTTAGAGCTTATCGAGACATTGAGTAGGTGTATGGCCAACTAGATAGCAGCACATATACAAGGAACAGAGAGAATGGAGAATGAAAAATGCTTAACGCACTGCCGTATACAAGAACTGTGTATCTGCAAGGGGCTGTGCTCCAACTACCTCTAATGTTAACCGAAGGAAGTTGTATGCCACTTATGTGCTAGGTTAGCAAAGCCCACTCGGTCTTTTATAAATGTTGGAGCTTGGTGGTCCTCCGAGAAGGTGTATGGCCAACCAGAGAACAGCGCATATACAAGGAGCAGAAAGAATGTTAACAAGGAATTGTACATTTGAAAAATGAAGGGTGATGGCCATGGAAAGTTGTACCGGTACCATGACAGTATCGATGATTACTGATACCGGTACGCGCCAATGATATGCCAGGTTCGCACTTCGCATTGAAACATGCATGTAACCGTAATATTTGTTAAAAATTACTAATACTATCAAAATATACACATAACCACTATGTTTAAAGCATAATTGGGGGAAAAAAATTGTAAGTGAGCATATCGCCTCATAATTGGTAGCGTATGTTGACATGAGGACCCCTCATGTTAGATGAGCAAATTAAGGCGATGCTATGAATAAACAAAAACTTTATTTGCATAATATTAATCTTACAAGTTACAATTCACTTGCGTATAAACTAACCATTTATCAGTGCATCGGCTCATCATATTCATGTGATGAAATTGTGGATCCAAGAGAATATCATTGTGTAGATGTCCATAATTTAGATGTATAAGTGAATGGATAAAAGCTGGTGGATCACTATTTCTTGTGTTTCACTACCGGTAGTGACCGATACGGGCACATTTTGGCCAATACGCACCTGTGTCAACCGGTAACTAGCGTTGTAGCCCACACTGCCGTCAGATCAGTGGGCCTCATGTCAGCTGCCTGGCTACAACACAGGCTACACCGACTCTATTTTTTTTTAGTATGAAAAAAAAATAAGGCATGGTTTTTATTCCTATTTTTGCTTTTATCGAAACTAACGATAGGAAAAGAATTTCATTTCAAATAACATGTCCTGTAAATTATGGACCGTAAAATGCATAAGAAACACAGCAAAACGGCCCATTGGATCTAGTCCTGATTGATTAGAAGTATACACGCATCAATGTCTGCTATTGTGCTGCAGGCCATTGGATCTTGATCTGACAGCTTACAACACCATACATATTTTCTATAATTGATTATAAATACTTAATGTTTTATAATGGTCCACTAGTCTACCAGTACTTGAATCCACGGCCAGTTTTATTGGTCATTGGCTAATGATATTGCTATTCCACTTTTCTACTCCATTTTTCCTTCCCCTTTATGTGGCACAAAACTACAATATGGACCCATGGGTGTGAAGAGGATAAAAAAAGCAGTGAAGTCTTGTGTTTATCCACATACACCAATATATAAAAAAGATATGCTCTCTCTCTCTCTCTCGGAAAGTGAATACTGGATCAGTAAGATTCTAGGGATTTAGCCAATTCAGCCTGAGTCGGGCTGGTTGCATCTCTCTGGTTGTGGGAGGAGGCGTAAAGATTGAATCCCATTGGCATACATAAGGGTGTATGAGTTATTTATCAAAAAAACAAAAAAGAGTAAAGATTCTAGTGATATATTGACTGTGAATGATGATTCTTCACAAAGATGTCCTATTGCAGTCCTTCGAATTAATTAGATTTATGATGTAAACTTGAATCGAAAAAAAAGTTTATGAAGTAAACTACTCCAATTAATTGGTCAAATTTATTGAGATGTGAGATCCATAGGCTTCCCAAGCGAGCTTCACATTTCTGACATAGGGTCGTTATTGGGCCGACCGAAGAATAAATAGGGAACGATATCATCTAATTTTGGTACGCTATTTTTACTAATTGTCTCATTAAAAGTGACCGGAGGGAGTACTAAACTTGAATTAGAGTAAATTGTAACACTAAACTACTCCTTCCGTCCGGTTTTATTATTACGCAAAGCAAAAAACCCGTGTCCTGAAAATGTATCACCTTATGCCTTTAAAAGCCGTCTTTTTAGGCTCTCATATTCCCCTTTACCTCAAACTTAATGGTTGACGGGTACCTGAAGAGGAATGGAATAGATAAGTCTCTTGAGTCTTCAAAAAAATGCGAGGACCAACAGTGGAGACTACTTCTTTGATGTCAACTTTCATAAAAACTGAAAAAGTTTGATGATGCACAGAAGTTATATGATAATATGGTCAAAATAATGTGATAGGATACTTAATCTTGGTATCTGATCATATGGAAGAAAATCAGATTATAATTTCCGGGAACTTAAAGAGATAAATGTGGTGGGATACAATGTAGATTTGCGGTCTCAGGTTGGTTCATTATTGAAAAAAGTTATACAATCATAAATATTATTGTGTGCATGTCCAATGTAGGACTCAATATCCTGGAGTTATACAATAATGAGTTGTCTTCAAGGGGACTTAGTGATCGATGATGCATTTCATCTATATCATCAGATGGCTATGGCTGGTTTACAACCAGGGACTTGGGATGTCTTCAAGGGGACATTGTGAATAATTATTTCATAATTAATGTTATCAGGATTGTTCCGCCTTCGTGAGACTCTGGTGAGGGATTAGTTTTCTCTGATATGATACTTCTGCAATCGCCCCCTCATGCATACTGTCTTATATCATCCCTTGGCTTGAATCTCTTGGAGACATCACGTGGAATTTTAAGCAATTGAAGATGAAGTTCATGTGGAATGACCAGGAGCATGTTTGAAATGCCGCCGTGTGGTGATCATCATTGCTGTTATTTTGGCTATCTCTATTTGCTTACTATTTCTGTCATGGTGCGCTTTCTTTTATGTTTCTGAGGAAGAAAGTTCTTTTGCACTTAAGGTTCATATGGTTGACAGTATCTTTCTTGTGGCCTCATGTGTTCTTGCCAAAATTAGGGGAACTAAGAAAACAAAAGTTACTAGTATTTGTTTCAAAAGCTATTTTTCCTCCTGGAAGATGATTGATGAAGAAGCTATCAGGGGTGAGAAAGAAGGTACACTGATGTGGAACACGCTGGTTGACTGTTGACCAGGTCAAATATGGGTTAGTCGGTTTGTTGTTTCAGTTGTCTCTCAATGACTGTAATGATGAACGTTAGTAGGTTTGTATTTGAGGGTACAAATGGCCAGCTGGCACAGAAGGATTGGCAGTTGGTTGATTGTAATTCACCATGTTGATTTGGTTTAGGGCTCGAAGCAGAAAGCTCGCAGCTCAGTTCTCCCTGTGGATTCAGGGTTGTGTTGGTGGATTCCAATACTCTGTTTTTCTTTGAATTCAATTGGTTTTCCTTTATTTTCAGTTTGTCGATTGAGTTGTCGAGTGTGGTTTGCTCAAATTCATCAAAAGGAAGTTGGATCGAGAGACCTTTACATCATACACTTTGCTGGCTGAGAAAGCAGGTTATTGTTGCTTGGTTGTTTGTTATCATTGGAGTGATAAAGATTTTGAAATTAGGTGCTTGGGGGGCAGGAAGCACAAAAACCTGAGCAAACTCTGGAAGAGTCTTGAAAACATCATGTGAAGATAAAAAGCAGGAAACTGGTACTCCATATTTTCATTCAAATCTGCGAAAGTCTGCTTAGGATGAAGAATTGATCTTATCTTTTCTGAGTTTTTGGCCTTTGTTTGAAATACTACTTCTCTTGGTTCATTAGGGTTTTTGCAATTAGGATAGTGTAATGGACTTGTACAATTTCTTTGCTGCTTGTGGATTGTTCATGGATTATATGAGTCTCAAAAATACATATATAGGACTTATTTGTTTGGCTATGTTGCTTCTGAATAACTCGTGATCTGAAAGAGAACACTTTAACTTGTTTGATACTACTTGCCTTCTTTAAATTGCTATATGACTTGAAAGGCAAGATTTCACACTGACCATGCCATATACATACATTAGTTTTGCTCGATTACATAACATAACTGGTTGATTATTCCAATGCTATATTTGGCTGGAATTGAAAATGTACCAAAGGATGCAAATGAGCATTCTACAAAGACATAAAATTATAGCTAACAAGGCTTTATTATAGCAGTGTACTTCTATGTATTTTTGAAGGTTGATTGGCTGAACAAGTTCATTGAAAGAATGTGGCCTTATTTAGATAAGGTGTGTATTCCCAAGAATAATCTTTTGACCCAATCATGTTTTACTCCTGTTTTCTTATTTATGAAGTAAATGCCATCACGAAGGCAAATGATAACCCATTGTGATGATGGAGTTTGAATAGGAATGTATGTATGGTCCTTACTAAGAAATTTTGGTGTTGCACTGTTCTAATTGATTCTGAGTTGATCATATGATCAACTATTAGAGACTATTAATTATAAAAAAAAACTATTAGAGACTATCTAATTGAAGATCTAAGCTATACTGCTGCTTAGTAAGATTCATTTTTGTTCCTTGATTACAACATAAATAGAAAAATAACTTTTTTTTATGGATCACCCTCCTCACTGGTCTGATGACTGCTGGATTACCTGGTCCATCTGATGTTGCTCAAGGTGGTAGGTTGAGCTAAACTATTAAATAAAAGAAAGGCTTTAGGAACGGGCTAGAATGGACCTTTAAAATAGTTATGAGGGGCTGCCAAGCGGTTTAATTATCCTTTGGAACCGCTGCTAATGTGATACAAGCAAAAATAAGCAAGGGTTGAAATAGAAGAAGAAACAAAGGCAAATTATATTTTGTGGCATATCTTGGAATTTTGATAACTGTTTCAAAAGAACAAAAATGCAACCATTCTAAAACCACAAATCGCATCCTCCTTCTACTTTATTGAAATTTTCATAAGTTTGACAAGCCAACGCGTGCTATCTGGTCTCATTATTGAATTAAAGAAAAACTTGCAACTTTATTTTGCTCCACACCATGAACGTGCCTACTCTTTCGATCTTGCCATCCAAGGGAACTAATAGTGCATAAGAATGTAAAGTTATAAGATAAATTCCCTCAATATTGTTTTTTAGGTATGTCAAATAATGAAGTCCACAAGTTCTTGTTTCTTTGTTAATTGAATATATTAACTTGTGGATGAAGTCCGCATGAATTAGAAGTATTGATAGAAGAAAGGATCAATCTTTGGAGATGATCGAGACTTGGAGTACGATCAAGATTTGAGAACCAATTAATATCAATTCGTGGAAACGATTTCTGATTTTAATCTCGTTAATTTTTCAGCACCAATGTTAGATGACAGACTTGCTTTCAGTTATGGGTTGAAGAAATGAAGGTGCATGAATAACGTGGCTAAATTAACATACTAGACAGATTGTAGGAGGAGGAACACTTCTCTAAATTTATAATTTACCCAATTTTGGTTGGAGCTTGTAGCCCCCATTAAGATTTTTGCAATGTACATAGCCCCCTTATCCTTCTTTCCTGTCTCTGTCCTTGCACATGGATCCAGACGATCGATCCAGGCTGTCAAATTTCAATCAGGCGGTGGGCAACAACACATGAGGCTGACAAAGTTTGAATCAACGGCTCAGATCATCCGGGCTCACGCCAGGCTCATATAAACTCTTTCCTATACAAAATGCCAAAAAACATAGTGCCATACACTAAATAAGACGACAGTTGTCTTTTAAGTTTCTGGTTTTAATTCGGTTTATGCGCTGCCTTTTTGGGTAACAATGGGCTTCTTGTGTGTATGTCAAGAAAATCCATGCAAGTCAGGCAATAATCGGATTAACAAATCCTACATAACCTATTCTGACTAGGACAAGAATTTTAAGTAAACAATTTAAAATAGGCAATAATCTGTCTTATTACTGCTATATATAATAGAGAGCGTAAAACAATGTTTACTTAGAGTTCTTGTCGTGATAAAGATGGGTCTTCATGAGCCGGTACCACAATTGATGATCAACAAAGCTAGAGTTATTTACCAAAAAAACAAAGCTAGAGTCAATGGCGAACCAGCCCTCATCCAGATACACTCCGGGTGCTCTACCAACTTCATTTCTCAATCCATGGTGGAAAAGATGGCTGTCACAACTGGTCTATAACGAAAATAGCTTGTTTGATCAAGTTGATGGAGATACCATGTGCTGCACTATTTAGTGCCTAGATGTATTGATGGATATGACACAAGGATAATGCATCGTAGTGATACAGACTTGACATTGGGACTGCCATGACTTCATTCTATTAGAGAGATTACGTAGAACTTTGAGCAACTGAGGATGAAGTTCAACGTGCATGGCCAGGAGTTCGTGTTGCATGGTTTCACGATGACAGTGATGATGGACTTTAAGTTGCATGGTGATGCAGCAGAATTAGAGAACAACAACAATATATTCTCACAAACAAATGATCGAATAATTTGTAAACAAAATTGAAGATCAAGATATGATCTATAACAATTCGATTGAAGAACAAACAAAATACAAGTTGAATCCACAGCCAGAAATCTAGGTTAGAATCCACTAACCTGGAGGAATCCACCTCTAAATGAGTCTTGGTTTGATTACCAAGTTACAAATGAGCTGAAAGGTCTATTTATACAAAGGCTTAAGACAAAAAGACCAAATTGACCTTCTACCTAAAACTAACCAACTTTAATTGCCAAGGGCATTTTAAACATTTTCAATTCATTTCCACCGACCAAAGCCTTTCACTGTAACCTTCTTCTCTGCTCTGCAACATCGACTAAAGCCCTTCACTTCTCTGCATCACCAGCTCAAATCGACTCCATCATTTACTCCACCCTCAAAAAAAGAAGCTTGTCCTCAAGCTTGATAGGAACTTACAATTCCAGTCATGGAAATGCAAGTCATACCAATAGCAAAAAATACACAGCCTTCGCCATCTGGAAACCGTAGAACCCATGATCTCAAATAGATAACTACATGTGACATGTATGCCTATAAGATCAGCAAGTGGAGGCCAAGTAGTGACTACATTTTGTAGAAACTCCACATAACCAAGTAAGGACCCTTTCTGTTGCAACAAATAATGTTGTCACTAACAGAATACAAAAGCCAACAATAATAATTGAAGTGGAGGCCAAGAGTCAAGAAATCGAGAATCAAAAACACAAATGTCAATAGTCTGAAATAAAAATATCAGAGCACAACTTGGATCCAGAAACACAAAATTATCAGTGCTACACGGATGGTGGGTTTGAGCAATCTTGAGTTTGCCTTCACACCAACTAACAAGATTGTGTATACTGATTTCAAAGATTTAGTGAAGTGCAACAAGTTTACAGTTGTCATTCCATTGTCAACATGCACTTGTCCAACAATCATTTCAGTGGCTTGAGAATTGCCACATGAAAGACAAAAACCTCTTACTATGAATAAACTGATCAATCCATAGTTGGCCCTTATTTACACCAACACCAAATTCCCAAAAATCCTCAGATATTTGGAGTGTGTCCTCGAGACCAGTAATTATGGACCCATCAACAAAAACCTTCTCAGCCCTTCTTATGGTAATGCTGAAAACTAGCCGGGCATTGTACATCTTCTCCCGCATGTGAAATCTTTTAGTTTCCGTAAAGGTAATACTAAAACCAAAGAGAACAAGGTAGAATCTTATTCGAAACCTCGCAAAGATCCATAGAATGACACTGAATAAGTTCATACCCCCATTCAACTTCCCTGTTAATAGCCAACTACTAATAGTTTGCGGAATAGTATATGCTAAGTCAGGTATTGTAAGCCAGAAATATCCTTGTGTTGTTCCCAGACATGATCCACATGTTGTGTGCGATGACTGAGACAAATACTTAGCCACAACCTTTACAAACTCCTTTTGAGCTTTGGAGAACTGTCTCAATCCCAAGTGCAAAAATTCGGCTCTCTGTACTATGTATATACTAGTCTCATACCAATCAATAGAGATACTAGTACTTTTATCTTCATTAACATCCAAATAATTCAAGTGTACAAAAGTCACAAGAAATCCTTTTAGCACATCAAGTATTGATCACATCAAATGTATAATCTCCAAATTCATAACACAGAAAAGAAGTCTTGTACCTATCAATGGAACCACAAACAATGAGTGAACTATGACCAACAATTCCATCCTTTGCAAATTTTCTCCAAGATATATGTCGAATTTCAGCATCTACACTTTGGAACATATCATCAAGCATTTGCCAAACTGGAAGGGAAACTGAAATTTTGTTATATTATGTCATGTCTTCATACATCTGATGGTTGAAATAGTGTTCTAGCCAACCAATTATTGACACAATGAGTCCTCCAGGATCATCTAGAAAAGATGACCATAAAGATTGGCATGTTGCTTCTTGGATTTCTTCCTCATATTCACACACCATTTTGAACACAACAATTGAAGTTATCTGTTCTTGGTGCAAATTCTGATTTGATATTATTGGACTACCTGCTTCGAGATTAGTGATAATCAATCCATTGCTCCAAATCATCTTTGTTTCAGCCACTTCAACAAATTCATCATTGTTCCTGAACTTTCAACTGGTTCAATACCTATCTTTTGAGCTGCAATACTCAGAGAATTTTCAGTGTTGATCTCACTAATCTGCTCCATTACAAAATCAATTGCTTCCTTCTTCGTCGCATCAATTGATTGTGGTTTGTCACTTAGTGCTGGAACCTCAAAGTTTGAAAGCTTTTCTTCTAGATTCGACATCTTGGGAAATTCCTCTTTTGTTTCAATCGACAACAGAAGTGATGGTGAACGTTGTGTGACTCCATTATCTTCCATTGAATATGAACAATACTCTAGTTGATATGCAAATTTTGGATTCACCAATTTCTCATATGACACAATTTCTCTTTTTGTCTCCACAAAATTCGGATATGATATAATCTCTCTTACTGGCTCCACAATTTTCGGATCTGAATCAAATCCTTTTCTCTGAAGCTGCTCAGAAACACACAGTGATGCACATAAAGATGGAGTTCCTTCTACTCCATTATTTTCCACCAAATCCATAAATTTTAGGCTCTCTGTTTTTCTTTCAAATGACTCAGTGTGATTGTCATGAACTAGCTAGCTTAAGTGACTGATCAACAGTATATGAAGTAACAAGTTTCAAATTCTGCTTTTGAACTCTAATTTTCTTAATTTCAGAAAGTAGATTGTTCATACCTTGATTAAACCAATTGAAATTCTGTTTCAAACACTCATTGAACTGCCAAATTCAATCTTCAATTTCAATCGGCCAATAATCGTCTACAACCTGTTGCCAACACTGATTTTTGTAGTAATTCACTTCTTCAGCTAAACCTCCCCAAAAATATGTCATGTCCTGTTGAACTTCCTGCTAAAGTTCTTGATATTTAGAACCAATTACATGTGTGGTATCAAATGACGATGGTTGTTTCCTCTGGGTGTCATATATATATGAGATGAGTTTACATGAGATCGTTCTCATATAAGGAGCATGAGGCCAATCTTTATAACCATTGGATTCCGATCGGAGGATGGATATTAAATCATTGGGTAGGTGAGTGTGTCACATCAGGGAGTGGGTGAGATCATTATGTCTATTTGTAGCCGTTAGATCAAGATCCAAGGGCTACAATTTAAAGTGGCCTCATATAAGCAACATGAGAGTGATCTCATTTAAACTTTGGGAACTCCCTGATGTGACACACTCACCTACCCAATGATTTAATATCCATCCTCCGATCGGAATCCAATGGTTATAAAGATTGGCCTCATGCTCCTTATATGAGAACGATCTCATGTAAACCCCTCCCATATATATATATATATATATATATATATATATATTGTTTGTCTTCTATTGTTCACATAGTATGCTGATTTATGCAATTTTAGAACTCTTCACAAAATGGTGTTAGCAATGTACCGTTCAAGATGCTAAAAAAACAATGTACCATTCACAAATGAATACCCTACAAAAGGAGAATTTTTTTGGCGTAAATACGACACCAAGCTGGCATGCTAGCTTGGTGTCGATCACCAATCAACAAGAGACACGTGACAACCAAAATTGGAACCGTCTAGGTTAGCCTCACCGAGACGGTTTTAACAAGTTTAAGTGGGGCCCACAAGGGGGTTGCTTATCTTTTTTGATTGGTGATCGACACCACGCTATCTATAACAAAAAATTTCTCAAACAGAAGAGCACGTGCGCATTCATACTAGTATTATAAAAAAAGAATCCTCCCAATCAAAGGAAAGACGACCAACGTCATTAAAAAAATCACCCTTTCCAACAAGTATTAAAAACACTACTTGGTCCTCGGCAACGATTCGCCCACGGCTTGGTCCGCCTGCGGAAACGGCTCTCTCTGCTCGTCCCCTTAGACCCGCTGCTTGCTCCATAGTGAGCTCTCTCTCTCTCTCTCATACCAGTTTTAGGTTATTGAAACAAACAACTTGTCAAATTTTTTCTTTTATTAATTCATGTGCATCGGTGAATCAAATGCAAACTAATTTAACCATTTATCCAATGTAATTGCCTCTATGGAAGCCTATTCATCTAAAGTTCGTTTCAACAGTTTATGCAAAGTTTGAAAATTTACAAATTATAAAAATAAATAAATATTTTTGATAATTTATTTTAAATTCCATCAGAAGATCCAAGATGCTAAGGCTAGGTTTTTATTTTTGTTCAGTGTTCGTTTGCTTGTTCGAATGTAGGTGCTATAACTTACCTAGACAGTAGCTAACCAGTAATAACTAATAAATAAATTTTTTGAAGCCCTTTTGGGTGCATTTATGTTGTTATGCAACAATGTGTTGGAGAATATGATGTATAAAATTGTAATATTTTGGTTAATCATTCCTATCATAATTGTAACGTATTACAGCCATTAGGCCTGCAATACTCTATAGAGCAGAGTGATGGGCACCAAAGAGTAGTCATATAGATAAGTTGCATGTAATCGAAATGAGAATGTTAAGGTGGATGAGTGGGATAACTAGGAAAGATAGGATTAAAAATGAATATATTCGTGAGAGTTTAGGGGTAGCTCCTTTAGGGAATGTCGGTTGCTTTGGTATGGGCATATGCAAAGAAGACCAATAGATGCCCTTGTGATAAGATTAAAAGTGATGCATGTAAACGATACTAAAAAAGGGAGAGAGACACCAAAGAGAACTTGGATGAAGTTAATAAACGAGAATTTGACTTTACTATCTCTTACAAAAGAGGTAGCCCAAAATAGGCCTGAATGGAGGAGTAAGATCTATGTCGCCGATCCCAATAGTTGGAAAAGGCGCTACTTGATTATGATTATGATTATGAGATAATGTGCCTAAGCTAGGCGCATATTGTACTATGAATTTGATATATCATGATTTGGATAATATCCATGTTGATCAAGTTGTCATATTCGATGATAAATCGATGTAATTCAATCAACAATTTTATGATGTGCCTCATGAGGCTTGCCTTTGTCCTTGTAATATGTAACTTTTTCAATCACAAATTACTTTAGTTTTAATCAATTGTATGCTCTTTGGCAAAATCATATTCAAACCTTTTCAGTGTCCTCTTTTCTTCATCACTTTGCAAGGAACTAAATTATGATCTTCTCCATCACGTCCCAGATCTTGTTCAATAGCAACCCAAAATCCTATTGTAGAGGAAATCTACTGAGCTTCCTTGCTCCAAGCATGTGTCAGCCTTCTTTCTCCTCCTCTACCTCATCTCCAATATGCTCTCATTCTTCTCCCCTATTTCTAATCCGTTCTCTGTTAAAACAAGATGGCGCCCATGAGAGCACTTCTAGACTCTCTTCGTTCTCATTCCTCCGAGTTCTTCCTTTGCACCAGAAGACTCTTTCTACCCTCAACTCCCCACTTTCATCTCATCTCAGTGCCTTCCATGGCCCTTCCAACACGTATTAAAAACACTATTTTGGTCTCCAAACCAAACCCGAGTTTCGGCTCTCGGGGCCCACGGCTTGGTCTGCTCGCTGAAACGGCTCTCCTTGCTCGTCGCCTCAGACTTGCCGCTTGCTCCACAACATGGTGATATCTACAAAATATACACATTTTTATATACCTTTCTATCTATATATTAGTCGTAATTTTAGTTGAAATAAGGATAATTAATTGTTATTAATGTTAAGTGAGCAATTAAGAGTTTAATAAATAAATGCACTTAATTGAGTTATTTAGATGCAGTAATTAGATTTAATAGATTTATATTTTATTATGCATCTAATTTAGATTTAATTTTATTTATGTAGGTTTTAAGAATTACATATGCAAATCGCCAAAAGTGAAGCACGTTAAGCAGTTTCTGTGATCTGGCAGTGGAGATTGCTACAACGGGTTTTAGCCCAATGAAAAGAGAAAAAGACCTGAATCGACATGTTCAGTGGTCGGTTGGGGTTTGAAGAAAAAGAAAGAAAAAAAAACATAAGAAAACCCGAGCCAAAGCTTGGGCATTCCAGAAGGTAGTCTGCTTGAGTGCTCATGGCGGTCAACAACAGAGGAGAGGCGATGGGTCTCGACGGCGGTGAGCTCACGGTGGTCGGTGCTCAATGGCGATGGTGGTCCTGGGTCACGGCGGCGATAGAGAAGCCGGTGATGATGAAGAATCTGGCATGAACAGCAAAAAAGACGAAGAGAGATTCTAATTTTAGAAAGCTCTGATTTGGGAAAGAAAAGGGTGAATCGGGAAAGACGTGTTGAAGGCCTCATTTCATAATGGTAAGTACCACTTTTTGGTTCGATTGAAGCTCTCTGAGATGTATGATTTGGGATTAGAAAGGAAAGCTTCACACTTGGGCGTCTTTATCTCTGTTTCTAGAAGAGGAAAATTGGGATTTTTACTAAAAATATGGACGAGATTGGAGGCAATTCGAGTTGCAAATTACTTGATTTAGAAGGCAGCTAATTGGAGGAGTTTCTACACGAGAATCAATTGGGGAAATTTGCTTTTTTTGGCAGTTCATGTGAACTGTGGCTGTCTGTATAAAAACAGAAGAGATGAGAGCAGTTGGAGGGGAGAAACTACCGTTAGCTGCTCTAGAATAGAGGGGGAAGAACTACTATTTTTGCTGGCTGGGAGAGAAAAGAAGAGAACTGACAGAACTGATTTCGGGGCTGCTTGCACGACAGAGAAGAACATACCAGATTGCAAAACTATTTCCAAATTTGAGATGCCAATGAATTCAACGCAGCATGCTCTTTCTTTCTCTATTTCTATGTCTAGCTAATTTTTTATCAAGGCTAGATGAAGCTCTAGTTTGTATTGCTACTCTTTATTGTTTCATTTCATGATAGTTGACATGATTCCTCTTATATATGCTTAATGCGATTTCATAGTTTTTCCCTCTTGTGCTTGACCCGAGACTGGTGTGATTATTTATGAAATTTGATCTTAATGATTCCTGTGTCTAACCAAGGAACATGCTTATATTAATTTTATGCCTCACCAAGGATAGAATTAGCTACATTAATTTACATTGAATGACCTTTTCGTGTCCGACCAAGAACGTGTAGTGCATTCATTGGTAATTCGTATGTTCGACCAAGAACACGAGTTACCGTGTCATATCAACTTGTGCGTTAATAATAATTGAGAGTAGTGATTACTTGTTTGGAGGTGAATTCGCAGCCTTGGTATTTTCATAGATTAGATTTATTGTTAAAGTTTATTCCTTTGTTTATTGCGAAATCAACTTTTTTGTTAGAATTAGGTTTAATCATACCAAGACTTTTAGGTTCGACCTCGTATATGCTAGTCTATAACTAGGCTTATGCAATTGCGAGTAAAATAGTTAAAAATTATAATAATCACATGGTTTTCAAAATCGGACCGGAACGGCCGGTCCAACCGCGAACGATCGGAGCCGGTAAAACATACAGTTCGGGTAGAGCGGTTTGCCCCAGTTGTAGGAATCGGCCGGTTGAACCGCTTACTCGAACTGACTCGAACCTCAGCGGTTCAACCGGCCATATATAAAAAAAACCTAACCTAAACCCACTTCCGCCCCTGCCTCGATCCCTCGCGGCCTCCGTGATAGGGTTGGAACTTGGGTCGGGTTTTTACCCGACCCGACCTTATTGGGCCGGTTCTAGGATTGCTTATGCAATACCCGGTTCCGATTCCGGGTTTGAAAGAGGAACCGACCCATCGGGTCGGGTCCGAATTTTCATGTAAAACCCGGACCCGACCTAGGTATATGATATATGACTTGTATCTATTTTTTTATGAATATTTTTTTGGGGTGAAAACACTCGTATCTTTTGATTTGAATGGCTTGGATTTTTATAAATATATATATATATATTATTAATAAAAAAATTAAAGAAGTTAATAGTTTAATGTATATGTCATTGTAAATATAATAGATTTGGTACCGGGACGGGTTGAACCTGTGGTGAGTTTGAAACGGTACGGGTTCAAAGAATTAAAATGGTTCCGGGCCCGGGTAAGCAGGTACCCGACCCAAACCCGCCCCGGTTCCATCCCAATGCCTCACCCCTCTGCCCTCCCGCTGAGGCGCCGCCGCAGATCTCCTGCCGCAGTTCCTGGGGCAGAAGAGTTCCGCTGCAGTTCCTGGATCCCTCACCCCTCTGCCCTCCCGCCGCGCCGCCGCCTCTGCCACTTTGTTCACCGGTACCTGCTTCCCCCGTCTCTTTCTTTTTCCATTTCATTTGGTTATTGCCGCTTTTTGTTTTTCTTCTATGTGCGGGAGAGGGGTTTTGCCGCCGGAGAGGGGCGGCTGGGCGAGCGGGTGGACAAGGGGCACAATGGGCATTTGGTGGGTTCTGTCTTCTTCCCTCTCCGGCCTTGCAAGAGGAAAGTCGAGAACTTTGTCGATTTGGGGTCGTCTGATGAGGGCCAGAGGTTGGCCAAGGAGCCCGAGCTTACGCATCTCGTTTTTCCTTCAAAGTCGTTTGGGTTTCCTTTTCCTCGGTTGTTATGTGCAATTGGTATTGAAAAGTGTGGATCTTGAACAACTGTTTCATTTCCTTGAGTTATTTGGGTCAGTGCTAAGAAAACTGCTGGAATATATACGAAGAAGATGAGCCTTTGGGATTTATTAAGAGAGTGTTGAAATGTGCGATGAATTTTTAGTGTTTATCTTGATGCTGCATCATGCGCTCATTAGTCTTCCTTCTGGTCAGTTAAAGTTAAATGCAAATGGATATGCTGTTAATTAGTTATGAAAAGATTATTCAATTCTTGAGCTGAGTGCAATGCCCATTTTAAACATGATTCATGATTATGATGTACGTTTATCTTTTTCTTTGAAAGATTGAGGAAAACCATCAAACTGGTACTTTTCTTGACTTCTTGATGAAACCCAAAATGTTGGGTGAATTTTATTATATTTGTGTCTAGCAACTAGAAAGTACAATCATGTCTATAGATGTTTCAATGTTTGATTCTTTCTATTGGTTGCATTTTTCCTATTCATATAGTTTTAGAATAAATCAGTGCCTTGTAGAATTATGCTATGTTTAGTGTTATTTTTTTTTATGTAGGGGAGGGTTTTATTTTTAAAAAAATTGTGTGTCAAACCGGATCAAACCGGTTGAACCGGATTGAACCAGACCGGCCAGATTTCCGGGTCAAAGGCCGGTCCGGTTTTGAAAACCTTGCTGCACAGTGAGCTCTCTCTCTCTCTCATATCAGTTTTAGGTGATTGAAACAAGCAACTTGTCAAATTTTTTCTTTTATTAATTCATGTGTATCGGTGAATAAAATGCAAGCTAATTTAACCATTTATCCAATGTAATTGCCTCTATGGAAGCCATTTCATCTAAAGTTCACGTCTTTTAGGGCTTCGTTTCAACAGTTTCTGCACAAGTTTGAAAATTTACAAATTATAAAAATAAATAAATAGTTTGATAATTTATTTTTAAATTCCATCAGAAGATCCAAGCTGCTAAGGTTAGGTTTTTATTTTTGTTTAGTGTTCGTTTGCTTGTTTGAATGTAGGTGCTAAAACTTACCTAGACAGTAGCTAACCAGTAATAACTAATAAATAAATCTTTTGAAGCCCTTTGGGGTGCATTTATGTTGTTATGCAATAATGTTTTGGAGAATAGGATGTATAAAATCGTAATCTTTTGGTTAATCATTCCTGTAATTGTAACGTATGCAATTTTTCCTTTTGTTTTTAAATACTAGATAATGTGCCTAAGCTAAGCTCATATTATACTTTGAATTTGATACATCATGATTTGGATAATATCCATGTTGATCAAGTTGTCATATTCGATTATAAATAAATGTAATTGCAATAAACAATTTTATGATGTGCCTCATGTGGCTTGCCTTTGTGCTTGTAAAATGTAACTATTTCAATCACAAATTATTTTAGTTTCTATCAATTGTATGATCTTTGGCAAAATCATGTTCAGACCTTTTCAATGTCCTCTGTTCTTCATCTCTTTGCAGAAAACTCGATTCTGATCTTCTCCATCACGTCCCAGATCTTGTTCAATAGCAACCAAGAATCCTATTTCAGAGGAAATCTACTGAGCTTCCTTGCTCCAAGCATGTGTTAGCCTTCTTTCTCCTCCGCTAGCTCATCTCCAATCTGCTCTCATTCTTTTCCCCTGTTTCTGATGCATTCTACATTAAAACAAGATGGCGCCCATGAGAGCACTTCTAGACTCTCTTCGTTCTCATTCGTCTGAGTTTTTCCCTTGCTTCATTAGCCTCTTTCTACCCTCAACTTCCCACTTTCATCTCAACTCAGCGCCTTCCATGGCCCTTCCCTTTTCCCTTCGCCCACTTGTCGCTCTTACTGCCACTTTAATCCACTACAAAAATTTCCAAACTTCACCTCATCCCAACTGGAGGTCCAACGGCGGAAGCCCAAGCCTAACCGAGGTGGAAAGAGCTCTTGAAGTGATTGGAAAGCATGCGTCTGATATTGAACTTCATTTGGGACAGTTGGGTTTGGATTTATCTGCTGATTTGGTGGCCCAAGTAGTCAAGTCTCTCAGCGAGCGCCGGATTCCGGCTCTGTGTTTCTTCAATGCCGTCATGAAAATGCAAACTGGGTTCACCCCAAAAGCAGAAGTTTATAACTTAGTGGTCAACAATTTGGGTATGGTTGGAGACTTTGATTCAATGCTGATGTTGTTGAGAGACTTATCATCAAAGCGACATTGTTTGACAGAAAAGGCTTTTGCTTTTCTAGCTGTATATGGTTCTGAACTGGTCGGTTTAGGTGATTCTGTTAAGAGACTTGTTGAAACGCTTAATGGTGCGCGAGGGTCGTGTCGTAGTTCTGGAATTTATAGCTTGATCAAGGTGCTCAGTGCTTTGAACCATTTTGAATCTGCTATTTTTGTGATAGAGGAGACGGCAAGGAGGACCTCTTACTATAATGTTCTCATTGCAGCTAAATGCAAGTTGGGCAGCTTTGAAGAAGCACGAAAGATGTTTGATGAAATGAGGTACTATGGCTGTGACCCAAATGTGAAATCATATAACTACTTATTGGGAAGTCTTTGTAAGAGAGGACGTGTAGCTGAAGGCTGTGAATTGCTGGAAACAATGGAAGGTTTTGGATATGTACCTGATGCAATAACATTTGAAGTTCTTGCTGTTCATGCTTGTAGACTAGGAAAGATGGAGTTTGCTTTAGACTTTTTGTATCATATGCTATTGGAGGGTATTCAGCCTCGGTTGACCACCCATGCTGCTTTTATTAAGGGCTACTTTTGGTCCGGGAGACATGTAGATGCACATAAGTATGTTGTTGATATGAACGAGTGGGATAAATATTCAAGCGCTGGGAATTATAGTTTGCTTGCGAGACTTCTTTATAAATCGGGGAGATTGGAGGAAGCATATAAGGTTCTTGTGGAAATGACTGAGAGAGGCCTCAAGCCCAATTTTCCTGTCTATGTCAAAGTCTTGAAGGATTTATATAAAAGGGGTAAAGGAGGTATGGTTGCATATTTGAAGGGAAGATATTTGAATGTGTTCCAATAGTGAAGGTGGATAAAATCTTTGGAATGAGCGTGTTTTTCGTTCACTATATGTAGATTTCGGCAGGCAAAAGGATCATTTGCCTACATTCAATGGCTTGCCGTGCTTCTGCATCCAATTTTGAAAATGATTTATATTTCGTGGGCAGAGGTTGCTTGTGATTTTTTGTTTGATCTTCGCTGGAGGGATGATGCTTTCAGTGTTTTTGATTGATTGCATGCCAACACCAAAGTCATTTCTTAGTACGTCAAGGGTAAGAACATGAGGGATGCTTATGAGTTGTCTAAAACGACGCCAGGGAAGAATGCACTGACCTGGTTTGTAATGCTAGGTGGGTTCCTGAATGCATGATAATACAATGGACAATACAACAAGACGGTGCAGCTATTGGGTGATGTTGAATAATGAATGTGAGGCTAGCTTAAGTAGTGTTGTAATCGTAATAAGCGCAAGTTCAAACCTCAGGAACTCCAATTAAAAAGTTTCATCCATTTATGTAATAGTCCAGATCTCGATAGAGTAGTAAAATCATGTACCACTTGGATGTTGTTTTACCTGTGATCACCGGAATCATCACAGGCCGAGTTACCTGTACCCAAATTTTGTGTGATAAGATTAATAACACAGGCCGAGTTACCTCAAACTTAATGGTTGACGGGTACCTGAAGAGGAATGGAATAGATAAGTCTGTTGAGTCTTCAAAAAAATGCGACCAACAGTGGAGACTACTTCTTTGATGTCAACTTTCATAAAAACTGAAAAAGTTTGATGATGCACAGAAGTTGTTTGATAATATGGCTCAAAAATAATGTGATAGCATACTTAATCTTGGTCTCTGATCATATTAAAGAAAATCAGATTATAATTTCCGGGAACTTCTTTGAGATATAAATGTGCTATGTTTTTCTGGCAGTTGTTCTTTTGGTTGCCTCATATCACCATCGGAAGATGCCTGTTTCATTGGCTGAAACTGTGATATGTTCTTTCAAAGTATGCATGTTTTTGTTTTGTCGGAAGTACAGAGTGACTTTTTGTGTGAGCTGATTGGAGACCTTTTTTTTTGTCAACTTAAGATGCTAGTCATATATTAGCCTTTTATATAAAGGCTGAGGATAATAATCCTTCCTTTTTGGGGGAGCTTCTTCCATTTACTTTTTACCAGGAAGGAAATTAAGATTGTGATGTTTCCTATTTCTGTGCTATTTTTTTTAAGAGTCTCTACTACTGGCTTCTGCAGATACAAAATGCTCAGAAAACATTATGTAAAGACCCTGCCAAATTAATTCGTCACTTCTCTAGAAGTTCTTTGTCATCTGCTGGTCAACAAGAGGGTGGGTGCTTAAATTTAGGTAACTGCTATTTCATATATGTTAGCTCTTTACGTGGAAACATATTTTGTTTATATCTTAGTGAAGGGTTTTATGGCTTGCTTCTTGTTTGCATTCTGAGTTGTATTTGCACATAGGAAATGATTTTATACAAACACGTTATTTTGTGAAAAGTTGTCTCATATATTGTCAGATATCTTGTTAGTATCGATGATAGTGCCAAGCTTCTTTCCCACCTTGTTCTTGTTTTCCTTGTTCTTGGGGCATCTACAAGGCGCTATTCGTTGCAGTTGATCTGATTAAGCCTTTGGGCAAGTAGCCTAATTTGCATTGTGTAATATTGGAGTCTACTGTAACTTGAAAGTGTGTTCTGCTGCATCTATCTGGAAAAGCAAGAAATATAATACTCACTCTGTCCCTTTTTAAGTGTCCTCTTTGGTAAAATAGTTCAGTTTTTAAAAATCAACTAGGGCACTTCATGTTGCAAGGAGGGAGTTTAGAATAGAACTTGAATGACATCAGTTTATTTGAAATGACGCTTTTTGGCTTTCATACTTTTTGCCTGTTAATACTTAGGATGAATCTGCATCACTTTTTACTATCAATTGGCTTCTTAGAAGAGTTTATTCTTTTTGTTTGTTTTTAATACCTAGCAGGGACTCATCATCATGGTTATGTTCCTGGAAAGATAAATGTGAAATTCAGTCCAACTGTTGGAGGAGCTTTTAGTACATTAGCCAAGATAATGGTATTGATCTTGCTTGGAATGACTCTTTTGCTCAATTTCCTTTTATGCGTAGAATCATTTCCCTTCATTTTGTGTAGAATTCTGGTTTGCTGGGTGGATAGCTAAAATCTGCGCCTTGACTAATTTATGCATCATTTTATGTAGGCAACCACACTAGAAGGCGTTGACAGCTTTTCTTATAAAATGAAGCAATTTGGCATTCCTGTGTCTGCCAAGGGCCTCGTTAACACCAGGTTTGTATTATGCCTTTTGATGGTCATTTCAGTTTATCCTGTTCAAATTGTATCCCCTTGCAGACAATTGATCTTTTCTTTTGGCTGTTATTAGCCTTCAAGCATCTTGTAGGAGAGACTTCTCTAGCAGTTCAGGTATTTACTTTTTCTCGTATAATTTTGCATTTTTGTTCATTCCTTTACCGGAACTTCTATTGTGAAAGGTTATTTGACAAATTATGTAACAAAAAGCGAACTCTGTTCTCTTCATAATTCAACTAAAGTCTTAAACAGAGTGGGTTCCATCAGCTTTTGGCATAATAATTAAGTTTGTGATTTGTGATACTTGATATAAGAGCCAACCTCACGTTTCAGGTTAAGTTCTTGAGGGGATGACTGATGTAGCCCTGTTGTACTATGAGTGATTCACGTAGGAAATGTAAGGAATTGGAAGAGAAAAAGCTAAACTAAACTACTCTATATAAATAAAAAATCAATTTTCTAGTCATGACTACGAATATGTAAGAACAATGTAAAACACATGAACGCCCTGCTTTAAATAGAATTAAATCCTGAAGTAGGAAATCAAATCCTCATTAAAAAATAATAATAGCACGACTTAAATGAAACTTGAATTAAATTAACAAACATAGCGATTTAGTTAACTGTGGAAAGGAAGACTGGTGCTTAAGTGGGCCCCTTTTTAGTGCCCCATATGGTGACTTATTGAGGACAAATTGGACAATAGAGAACCGCTGCAGTTAGAGTGAAAGCCGTCTGAGATCTGCTAACCCAAAAAGTGGAGGGCACTACTGAGAAGTCTACCTAGAGGTGAAAAGGGCTACCTGGAGTTGAGGGTAGAGGGAGTGCTGGCATAGAATGGGGCTGTGGTTGTTGGCTGTGGAGCATGGTGGAATCTAACGATTCCAAGGGTTGTAGGACTTGAGATGACACGTTCCATCATTCATGGGTTTTTTGACATATTGGCTAAGTCTATAACAAGGTCATTAATTGCAAATCTTATGCGGCCTTTTCCATTGTCTTCATAGATAATGTCCTTGACCATTTGCCTTCAATTATATATTCAATTGGTTTACCTTATGCTCATAGCTTGTTACTTGAATAGAATTTTGAGCAGTTCTGCTCTCATGTTGCACCGTTTTTTTAGGTTTTTGCATGGTCAATGATTATACATTCGGATTTCTTCCCATTATTGGCATTTTTTTTTATCAGTTACTTTTTTGGTTATGCGTTTCTGTTGGCTCAGATTTTGTGACTTTCCTTTCTTTTTAATCTCTATTACACATTCGGATTTCTTCCCATTATTGGAATTGTAGAGTATTAGTGTTAAAACTTCATTGATTATTCAGGGCTGCCTCCACATCAAGAGATTGGAATGCCATCAATAGGCGTCTTTTTAGGCTCTCATATTCCCCTTTGCCTCAAATCCCTTTTCCTGTAGAATTTTTTTGGTGTAGATATGACACCAACCTGGCATGCTAACGTGGTGCCAATCAACAAGGGACATGCAATTGTGGCCCCTTTTCATTTAATTAAGATCATCTATTTTTGGTATACTATTTTTGCTAAGTGTCTTAATTAAAAGTAACCGGACGGAGTATTAGGCATGGAATTTCCCACTGGAAAAACTAGAAATAGAAATCTTCTCAAGGTGTAAATCTAATAACCCAGGAAACTAATTCCATACAATTGATGTGAATGCTATTTTTAAGTCTAGAGCTCAAAATTGTTCCTATCCCTGACAATCTATCATTCATGTAGGAGAGATGTGTTGTCAATATTGGAAATATGTGTACAATACGGACGTGGTTGGACCCTTGGAGGGGCCCTTTAATTCTTGTCCGAAAATTTGGCAACAGAACCGTTCTGGAGTTAGAGGTAAAACAAATGAATCAATTGCAAATTATCTTAAGTCTGGCAAACTTCAAAATGAATAAATACTCTCAGGAAGAGGTGATCTCGCCAAGAAGGAAATCCTAGAGAAACTGTCGGTGCATATTGATTCAGAGGTTTTCTATGGGTGGCTTAATCAATCTGAAAAGTTTACTTTTAAGAGTGCCTGAGATGCAATTAGAGTGAAATCTGGAAATATTTCTGGAAATATTTCATGACATGACCTTATATGGTTTAAACATCGGGTGAACTAATATTCCTTTTGCGCCTGGATGGCACTCAATGAAGGGCTACTCACTGTAGATAATCTGAAAAGAAGAGGGATTTTTTTAGTAAACAAGTGTGTTCTATGCAGGAAAAATAAAGAATAAACTAGGCACCTAATGTTTGAATGCACATATGCATAGGTGGTCTGGCGTATATTCCTACGAAAGTGCAATATTCATCATACAATTAGGGGGTGCTCTATGGAATTGGATTGGCTGACTCAGTTGATCAAAAACAACAAATATACGTAGCATATAATCCAAGTTGGTTTCACAAGCTTTATTACTATGATATGGGAAGAGAGGAACAGGCGAATCTTTGAAGACAAAAAGCTTGAGACATATATACTGGGCCAAAACCTCATCCACAGAGTAAAGGAGATCCTTAACGCCTTCCATCTCAAGGATATTTACCTCACACATTGCCCTTTCCTGCATACCTTTTGGGATGAGCGAAACTTTTGAACAAAGAGACTGGTGGGACCTTGAGATCTGGTGGGATGGACTACTCTTGACACGTTTTTTGGCCTTTGGAGTTTTGGGCGATCGATCGGCACCTCTCCCGATTGATCGTGTTCTCGGGAAACTGCATGGACGTTGAGGATATGATCGATCGCATGCAACCGATCAATCGCATCCAATGGAAAATAGTTCGCGATCGATCGGCCCCTGATTTTGAGTTTGCCCTACCTAGTTTTGGTAGGCTGCTTGGTGCTTTGTATTTTATTTCTAAGGGGGTTGTTCATGCCCCGTGAGTCGTGTTGAGTTGAGGTTGTACTCGCTTGTTTCTTTAATATAATTTTTCAATTATACAAAAAAAAAGTCTTTGACTCTTCCACAAGAAAAATGATTCGGTGGGCATCCAAATGTGAGCCAATTTCTTCCACAAACCGAAGATAAGAGTGGAATTTCACCAAGAAAAAAGCACTACACAGCTTTAAACAAAAAAAGTTTACATTTTAATCTAACTTGCTAAAGTTTCTCCATTTTAGTCATTAAACTTTAGCTAATTTGTATGGTCAATGACCAAAATGCTCGTAACTGAGGAGCTAACAGTCCCTAACTCTCCGGCCAGACGGAGTTGGGGTAGTCCATCCCTTTCCCCTTTCTTCCCCATCCTCTTTCTTCCCCATCCCCTTGTAGCAGTTATCCATCATTAAAGGAGCTCCAAAGACCTTTGTTCGGTGGTCCATCAATGCCCCACTAATGTCCGACCATTTTCCTCTGGCGAGCTCAGATTTTCACTGCTCATCTCGCTTGTAACAGTCATCCACCATTAGAGGAGCTCTAAAGATCTTCATTCGGCGGTCCATCGACGCCCCACTAAAGTCCGGCCGTTTTCCTCTGGCGAGCTCAGATCTTATCTCGCTTGTAGCAGTCATCCACCATTAGAGGAGCTCCAAAGACCTTCATCCGGCGGTCCATCTACGCCCCACTAAAGTCTGACCCTTTTTCTCTGGCGAGCTCAGATTTCCACTTCTCCTCGTATCTGAGATGGCGGAAGTAATGGCAATGGCGGCAACCACCTCCAACAGCAACATTCCGGGCATCCAAAGCGAAGACGATGGTAGTGGACAAATCGGCAGAACCCAAACAATGGTTGCAGACGAAGGTAGTGGACATACCAGCGCAACTCATACAACGGAAAAATTGAAAGTAGGAAAACTACTATTTTTCTTCTCATTTAATTTGTCTGGTCATTGTTTGAATGTCTAAGTAGTGATGATAGGTCAAGTAGCTTAAATTATGAACGGTAAAAGAGGTTCTGACAATATATAGATATGTTGTGATGATAAAGTTATGATTTGTAAAATAGGTTGTGGTCATGTGTAGATAGGTTGTGATGACTTGTAGATGTGTTGTGATGGAATGTTGTATTATCGCTTGTTGTGTTGAGTTCTAGACATGTTGCGATGACATGTGGCTTCGGTTGTAATGTCTATTAGCTTCAGTTGTGATGAATGTTATGATATATTTGTGTTAGTTTAGAATTTGGTTGTGATTGTTATAATTAATGTTGTGATGACTGTTTGTGATGTTATGTTGTGATAGCATTGCTACGTAAGTTGTGACTTATGTTGTATTCTTCTGATTTATTTTGTAACTCCATGATGAAGCAGGCAAGCTTAAAATTTTGGTCTGCCACTGTGGGAGTATTGAATCCAGCCCCGATAGAACTGTGAAAATAGTTGGAGGTAAAACCACGGCGTTGTCACTAAAAGAGGATGAAACTTTGAATTCATTTGTGGAATAAATTGTTGCTGCCTTCAATGTTCCTCCTAACAATTTGAGCATTGCATACTTGTACCCGAATGTGTATGAGCTGACTTTCTTGATATCCGATAAGGGAATGACCGACTTTAGAGAGTTATTCTGTATAAGATTTTGTAAGGTGCTAGTGACCTGTGATGGAGATCAACGACCATTCATGAGTTCTCAGGACAGTGTGTACGAGTGTAAGGTTAATCTTCTTCCCACTAGTAGTAATAGTCAGCCAATACCACTACGTTCGAGAGTCTGGGATAACAACTTGGTGGGGGTTGGGCATCATTTTAAAGACTAAGTTGAAGTGAGGAAGGCATTGAAACAACTCTCTATTGCGAAGATCACCCATACAGTGAAATAATTTTCCCGATCACTCATGATGACAAGCCGGTACGTGCAGAGCCACCTGTGGGAGAGCATCTCATCCTTCCACCAAAAACCAAGAGGCCAAGGGGGAGGCCGAAGACGAAGTCTATCCATCACAACCATTAAAACGGAAACGTCAATTTAGATGCAGTCGTTGCAACGGCCTTGGTCACAATCAGACTTCGTGCGTGCAACCAATCAACGTGGATTGAGAGTGCCGATGAACTTTATTTTTGTAATAAACTTAATCTCTTAGATGACATTCGGTAGAACTTGATTTTTTATGACTTGTAATTATAATATTTATATTACTTTGGAACTTGTAGTATGATTCATATCATAGTTTTTATGACTTATCATAATGCAATCACAACCTTAATGCAATCTGCTATCACAACATGCATAAGTCATCACAACTCAATCATAATGAATTAAGAAGGTACTGAGAGTTAGTGTATGTGGCAGCAACAAGCTTATTCCAACTCAATCACAACATCAACGCAACCTGCTATCACAATATGCATAAATCACCACAACCCAATCACAACGAATGAAGAAGGTACTGAAAGTTAGTGTATGTAGCAGCAACAAGTATATCCCAACTCAATCACAACCTCAATACAACCTGCTATCACAACATGCATAAGTCACCACAACTCAATCACAATGAATTAAGAAGGTACTGGAAGTTAGTGTGGGGCAGCAGTAAGCTTATCCTAATGCAATCACAACCTCAACGCAACTCGTTATCACAACATGCATAAGTCACCACAACTCAGTCACAATGAGTGAAGAAGGTATTGGAAGTTAGTGTATGTGGCAGCAAGCCTATTTCAACTCAATCACAACCTCAACGTAACCCTCTATTACAACATGCATAAGTCACTACAACTCAACCACAATATCATGTGTCATCAAACCCAAAATATATCACAACCTTAAGTCTTAATCTACTGCAACCTCATAAGTCCATCACAACTTACTTACATGTTGACACAACTAATGTCAAATGTAACCTTGTCATACTAACACCACATAGTTATATGAAAACGAATCAAGTCTATCACATAATTGGTACATAGCCCTAGACCTTGGAGACTACATTCCACACCTTCTATTTTCTAAACTTTTTGACGTTGACCCTTTGAAGTTCATCGTCGAGCGCCTTCTCAACAAGTAATAGCACATAAAAACCTCATAATCATCACTGTTGCCCTGCGTCTCGGGAACCTCTACCACTTTTGTCTTCCATTTATCCCATGCTCCATCCTCAAAATCGACTTGGATATCATAATTTGAATTCTGCCTCATAGCCTTCAAGAACAAGTTGATTTCATCTGTCACATTAGGTCTATTATTCATGCTATCATATATGAAAGCTTTCTTTTGCTCGAGCATGAATTCTATCAAACACCAATATATGTCATTTAGCACTGGAAGCATCCACTTCTTGCATCTTAATGCATTGCACTGACCTCCCGATGCTACTTTTTCACGGGGTACAACGATTCAATATCGCCATCCGGATTAGGATGCGCAAGCCTCCACTCCTCATACTTCTTCTCTTCCGCTTCGCAAAAAGACTACATAAACGACATTATATCAGTTACCCCACATCACATCATACGTAAACACAACTAGAAGAAATAATCACTGTTTCACAATTACATCACAAAAAAAATTACAACTTATACTGATCATTATAATATGGTATCACAACCTATGCATAAAGGGTTACAACCTGAACTACACGATATAATCACAAATACTTGGGGAGAGGAAGTGTCGAATCAGATGCGATAGAGATGACTAAGGGTTGTTTTGCAAATGCACTTCTTAGTTCTCCTTCAACATCAGTGGAATTGAGGCAGATGACTGAGAGGTCCCTGTTATGAGGGACTTGTGAATCTTCCAACTGGGTTGTAAGGAGATCATCTATTGTGTGAGCAGGTGCAACAGTGTTGGCCCTATTGGTCGATGTAGCATTAGGCGAGGAGGCACAATCTTCCTCATTATCATCCCCAAATGGAAGCTTTTGTAGTTTGAACGGTGATGTCTTTTTAGCCTGTGTTTTGAACCTCTTGGAAGCAGGGATCGTGGGGGGACTCTAGGTCCTCAATAGGGCTCCTTGCAAGTGGGGACTTTGCCTCGCGTGGACTTGGCTGCCATTTCATGATCCTATTCTTGTTGATCTTTTCCTCCAGGTACTTGTTGTTGTGCCTCTTCAGTTCGACCATTTTCCTCTTCACCTGGACAATCCACAACTTTCTTTAACTTTCTCTTATCCACCTCCAGTACACGACACCTGTGATTTGCCGACATTATCTCCATCTCCAGTCTGTTCTTTATCACATTTACATCATTGTGCAAACTCTTGTTGACTTCATACATTTGCATATTGGTCAACATCAAGCTATTCACAAGGTTGGACATGCTTTCTAGAGTGGCAGGCCTGTTTTCCAGTAGCCTGCAAACTTCTGCAATCAAGACAACACGACAAACATCACAACCTACATTTCGACATAGATCACAACCGAAAGAAATATCATCACAACTTAATCTCAACCTCTATCACAACCTATAGTTACACCATCACAACCTACATTTACACTCTCATAACTCAATATGAGATCTATTACAACCTACAAATATATCATCACAACTTAATATCCGATTATGCATATAATCTATCACAACATTATAAGGTCGATCACAACCTATATTTACACCATTACAATGTAATATACGATATCTAATATGAGATGTATCACAACCTACAATCAAGTACCTTCGACACAACCACTATCACAACTCAATATGAGATGTATCACAACCTACAAGTATATCATCACAACTCAATGTCCGACATAAATATATTCTATCACAACTGAATCACAACCTCTATCACAACCTACATTACGACATAGATCACAACCGAAAGAAATATCATCACAACCTCTAACGCAACCTACAGTTACATCATCACAACCGAAAGAGATATCATCACAATTCAATATGAGATCTAACACAACCTACAAATATAATATTACAACTCAATGTCCGACTTTGCATATAATTTATCACAATATTATAAGGGCTATCACAACCTACATTTACACCATCACAACGCAATATATGATATCTAACACAACCTATGTATAAAAAAGCACAGCCGGTTCACAATCAAGTACCTTCGACATAAGCATCACCAGCTTGCTCATTGGTAGCTTCTCATCTGCGTTTGCTACTAGGTTGTTGGATGTCTTCCGATTCAGTATTTGAGCCACTGTTGGGCCCTTTATTTGAAGGCTTAACTCTGGCACGGCTCCTAAGAGCCTCCTCCACTAGTGCCTCCAATACCCTTTTCATCTTGCTCTTTTTTCTTTGCTACCTCTTGCATGGTAGCTGATCAGCCTTATGGGATCTTTCCTCAATGTCCCCTGCCACATCCTTCCCCATGATGAACAAGTCTGATGCTTGTTCATCCTCGATAAAGACAAGCTCTACAACCATACCCTCTGTATCCAAGGCCGTACCAGCCTCATATGTATCTGGGGCAACATTCACACTCCACTTCTTCAACCTGGGTGATTGATCCTCCTCCTTATCCGACCGCATCAACCACCCAAAGTCTGTGAACTTGACCTCGGTCAATTCGAAAAACCAAACATGTACCTGACGAACATTGAAGTTAGTTGTAATGTCAAACAATTGTAATAGTAATTGTTAGTTTACATCACAACCCAGTATAAGTGATGGTCAACATAAACATGCATCACAATACACATCTCAACTTAAACATAAAGAGTCACAACCTATAATGGTGAACATAAACATATATCACAACACACATCTCAACCTAAACATAAAGAGTCACAACCTAAACTGCACTAAATAATCACATGAACACAACTACACCACAACATACGTAAAGATAATATATAATGATCATCATAATATGGTATTAGAACATTCATATCAACACATACATACAGATTCACAGCTTGAACTGTAAGAAATAATCACATAACTACAATATAATTAACCACAACATATAATGGTGAACACAAGGCATAAGATACAACATACCTTTAAGACAGCTCCACAGGCAAACAAATTGTATCAATCTTTCCTCTCCTCCCTATCCTCATAGGTGTTACTAACACCATTCCAAAGCGCATTGTAGACATCCCTAGCCCAGGGATATGCATCAAAGGTGGCAAGGTGATCTGCACATGAAATATGCATTTTATTATCTCCTAAACTTATATTTATGCTATTGTTTGATTAGAATTACTACTACTTTAATATAATTTTTTGTTTTTATAGGAAACAAGAGTAATATACAAAAATGAGGTGAAAATGGACTTCAATGGTTAAATCATTATAACTTCGTCTGCAAATATCTGATGGGACTGATTCAAGCTTCATGTTAAAGTTCAAGAAGTCAGCTTTCCAACGCCACTGATCGCGCGCAATTCGGAGTTCGGAGCAGAAAGTTCTCATACAGCGCCGTAGGGAAGGCTAATTATGTCTTAAGGACAAAGTGTTTCGCTTGATTCGATCATCAACTCTTCTACTAACGATTCCATTATCATCTTTGTGAAGGTACACAGATAATATCACCATTAGAAATTCATGAATAGTAATTACGATCGATCGGCCATTCAACGCGATCGATCTCCTGAGCCGCAAAACAGTGTTATTGAAGGAAACAATCGATCGGCTATCAACACGATCGATCGTATCTATTGGAGTTTTTGATTCACGCAAGACAGTAACAGCGATCGATCGGAATCATACGACATCGATCGGAAGAAAATAACGAAGGAAATGGTGATCGATCGGTAAGCGATGGATCGGCAATACGGAGTGATGGATCGCCGTGTGCGGTAAACTGAAATAAGACTTATTTCGACTCGGATTTTGAAGGGGACTTCGTGGTTTCTCTTCAAACTTATAAATAGGCCTTAAGGGAGAACGTTTTAGCAACCAGAGAATAAATCTTGGAGATCATCTTAAGCTATATTGGAGGCTAGAGAGGAGCAAGAGAAGGAGTCTTTTGGAGCAAATAAGAAGAAGGATTCATGACGATGAATCTACATAAACAGGCTTATCTTTTCTTTCTTTCTATGTGTAACTAAACTTTTATTCAAGGCTACATGAAGCCCTAGATGTGTATTACTACTCTTGATAGTTTAATTTTATAAAGTTGATTATCATTCATGCTTAATGCGGTTTTATGAATATTTTTTGAGTGTTTAACCATAGACTTGATTAATTATTAATGGAATTAGATATTGTGATGATTCTATGCCCGATCAAGGATAGGATTAATTATATTATAACAGGTTTGTGGTGATTCTATGCCCGATCAAGGATATGATTGATTACATAATAGTGGATGAGCTTTCGTGTCCGATCAAGAACGTTAGTGAATTCATTAGTAATTTGTGTGTCCGGTCAAGAACACAAATTACCATATCATGTCAATCTGCGTGTAATAATAATCAAGAGTAGTAATTGCATGTCTAGTGGTGGATTCATTGCCTTGATAATTCTCTCAATTGATTGAATCCCAGTAATTTAGTTAGAGTAGCTAAAGTTCATTGCTTTCTTTACAATTAATTAAATTACATCTTTTCTTCTCTTGAGTTTGGTAAAGTATTCACCGTCCCTGAGGTTCGACAACCCTTTCTATACTCGCCGTAGTACAATTGCCTTGTGCACTTGTAAGGGTTTATATTTAAACGATCACAAGGTTGGACTCATCCATCATTTTCCAAAACTTACTGTCAACCACATCCCCTGGCCTGGGTAGGAGGAACACAACAATGCAGTATATAGCAAGGCCAACCTTGCCCTGTCATTTACCTTCAACTTCTTGTTGTCAAACTTTCCCTTTATCATCTTTGCGGTAATCCTGCTTACTCTGATCCTAGGGAACATCCTTTCCTGGAAGGTGGGGCCCTTTGTGCGTTGTGATGATTTCCTTCCAACTTGGCAACTGCAATATCATACTCACATTTATCAGCTTCACGGTGGCTTACCGCCGGCCAATTCTGAAAGTTAAGCCGCTTTCCCTCCTGGCCACCATGTGGCCAATTAGACGAAAACATACCATTGTGTCTGGCATCTCGAAGAAGACTTTGAAACAAGTCTTCATTAGTTGCTCATGCATCTCTCCCTTCAATCCGGGATGAGGTTGAGCACTTTTGAAGTTGAGCATCTGCACTCAACTCTACCAATTTGTAAAATGTAATGCAATGCAATATTAAGTACACATGAAGCACAACCAAATGTATTTAGGAAATAAACACAACTTCATTACAATCATAACACAACTACAACACAATGTCAACACAACCATCATATAACCGATGCATCCTAACCTATAAAAGAACTATCAGGTCACCAAAATCCATCAGAGCTCATGACCAACAAGAGGCCCTCAACTTTCCCATTTCAAGTTCTACATAACTACTACATATTTCCATCACAACCATAAGTGCATTCATCAAAAGGAGTTGAACATACAAGCACATTTCAAGCTATCACAACCTGTTAAACATCATAAAACAAACACATGTAACTTAACACAACCATTATTTTTGTCCATCACAACCCTACAGAAGAACCATCACAACGTCACCAAATACATCAGAGCTCATTACCAACACCCTCAGCCCTCAACTTTGCCCATCACAAGTTGTACACAATTGCTACACGTTTCCATCCCAACCATAAATGCATTCATGAAAGTTGAACATACAGACACCTCGCAAGCTATCACAACCTATTAAACATCATAAAACAAACACATGCAACCCAACACAATCATTACTCTTGTCTATCACAACCCATTAAGCAATATTATATAATATATGAAACCCTCGACATGCACAAGCCAAGAGCAGGAAAAAAACTAATTCATCAAACAATCATGAAAGGAAGTATCTTGTACTTAAAAAAATGGAGGTTATACTTCTTGGCGGGCGGAAAAAGTAGAAACATTCGCCATTGAGGGCGCCGCCGTAAGGGGAGAGCTCCGCCGCTAGGGAGATCGCGAGGGGAGACCACAAGGGAAGAGTGCCGCTGATAAGGGAGACCACGAGGGACAGCGCCGCTGCGAGGGGAGAGCGCAAGGGGACACCGCCGCTGCGAGGAGTGAGTGTCGCCGCGAGGGGAGGTCGCCGCCGTGAGACGGGAGCGCCGGGGAGGGTTGCGTTATGACAGGGGAGCGCCGCCGACACTGAGAGAAGTCGCCGCTGCGACTGAGGGAGGGTCGCCGCGAGGAGGCGGTCTAGAGTTGCGAGATGGTTGTGATGCGAAATGGAAGAAGTAGTTTAGGGTTGTGATGGAGAAACGTGAGGTTATGACTTTAAATACCTATGCGGACAAATTTTCATTTTTGAAAGTACGTGGGTCAAGACGTGGAAAAAGATGCTGAAACGGTGTTAATGATCCCGTTTGGTGGCTAATTACGTTGTTCCACGCGGCAAAAGGTAATTTTGTCATTTTTAAAAAATTTAAGTGTGTGGTAGCTCGTGAGGGACTAAAGCGGATATTAAATTTTGGGTACTTTCTACCAAAGTGGATATCATATTTCCCCCTTTGTAGTATTTTGGTTAAAATTCACATACTTAGACTAAAATGTAAACCACCCACAAAAAAAAACATAATGGCAAGTTTTTATTCAGGATATGAAGAGGGACGATGGTATGAAGATATAACGTTATCATATTCATCATACACATTTCCAAATATATTGATTGGCTTCATGATGGTTCTATATGAAACCATCTTCCATCATAAAGCGGGTAACAATGAAAACTAGTTTGCTTACTATTCATTCCCTTTGATATAAAAGAATATGTAAAGTTGTGGTTGATACAATTGCTTATATGTCTCAATTCATCTAAACAAGATCGCATTCATCTAGGTCTGGGTGCAACAGCTCATAGAAGTAACTCCTGCTGTCAAATGTTGAGCACAACACTCTGCAGAAACTATGACTAACTCCCTGAATAAAGAAAATTTTCATTCGGGTACAATCGGAGTATGGTAAACAACAAGCAGCAGCAAAGAGGAGAAACCCGGAAAACCCTATTCAAAAGAGGGAGTACATATAGGAGGAAAAATCTAGCCTGCCCTGCAGGGCTGGCAGCCATCAGATCAGCGCACGCTGGTCAACCGACTCAGAGAAGAAACGGGGGAGGGTGAGGGCAGGAGGATGAAACAGAAAGATGAGATGAGAACGTGGGACAATCACTTCCTTAAGCACTCTCCCTCTTATGAAGAAGGAAGTAGCAGCCGGCAACCTGAGGCCCCAGTAGCACCTTCATTGGAAAAGTCACCTCAAAATGACTTGGACTTATTGGTAATCTATCCTTTTACATAATCTTGGGTACCTTTTTCTTAAAGAGACTGGACATATTTTTCTTTTCCTCTAATTTATGAATCAGTCTTTTGCAACTAAACCTGATCCATAATGTAGCAAAATGTGGACTTAAATTTGGTGAGGCAATTACGTTCTGTCTGGAATTTATCTTTAATTGGAGTTTGTTGTTATGCTGCTGCAGGCAGCTGGTGCATTTTCCATTTCTGCTGGAAATTCTTTTGGCAGCCGTTAGAAGGACATCTTCTTTATGCTTGATAAATATTTTTACGTTGAAGAGAGTTTGTCGTGCTTATCGCATCCAGTCAAGAGAATTATATGCCACTGTTGCTGATGAATATGAAGATCGAGAGGGGATGTGAATTATGCTCTCAAAATAGGTTGATGCAGAAGAAATGGAGAATACTTCCCCAATTGAAGTAATAACTACATAGATGGATTTAATCATAGGGAAAATTGTTGTGTACTGTATTCTTTTACTTTTTCTCTCCTTTTCATGTTGACATTACACCATGTATGCCTATATAGTTACTGATATTTACCTTGTGTACCAAAAGGTGCATGCGGGATGAGATTGAATAACTTATGACAATTAGGATGACATTTGAAAGAACTAGTTCTTCATACAATCTTACTTATATTCAATCACATTTACCCCTGGTACAGTTCTTATATGTAATCACATTTGAAAGAACTAGTTCTTTGTTTCCTTTTTCCCTTTACTACGTACACAATATACTTAGCATTAATTGCACAAGTGTATGGTCGCCTAGAAAAGTATGGCACAAGCATCAAGTGCAGATAGTTTTGGGCTGGGAAGAATTAGTAGTACTGACTGAGAGCTAGCACAAAAATACGAATATCAAAGGAGTCTAAAGGCAATTGATCGTTCAAAAAGTCCAGCAACATAACAGTACCAAACTTGTCTTCATGAAGGCAGCAATATCGTCATGTGGATGATGTGAAATAAGTGAATCCTATTCAAAACAAGTTTAGGTTTCATATTGTATTCCCCTACATTTTTACAATGCTGTTTGATCTGAACAGAGTACCACTACCGAAGGCGTAATTCAGTATTTCAAAAAAAAAATTATGCTGCTTATATTGAAACGTCCACCTTATCATATTCCAATACCTGCAAGTCATTTAAGGCTGCACAGTGAAAGTATCTTCTGTCAGTGAACTTAATATATTAGAAACAATTCAATTATAAAAAAGAAATGTACATTGGAAACACAAAAAATATGGGCAAAAAAAATGTACCACATCAAAGCGATCTTCACTGTCCAGCATTTCCAGCATAGCTAAAGCGGCTTTCTGGAAACGATTTTTCTCAGCTTCTAAGTTGCTCTTTCTCTCGGCCGCCGACACCTTGCATTTCTCAATCTCTTCCTCTATTCCAGAGGCTGACTGCTCTACTTCACTGTGTTTGGTATTTGCAAGAAAAAAAAAGAAATGCTATAAATTAAGAAAAATCGAAGAGTAGCCATTCCAACAAAAAAATCAACTCTGTTCACATACCGTAGGCAATTAAAATATCTACATCCCTAATTCACCCATTAGACCCTTTGAAGCACTTCTTATAAATTACAGAGAAACAAGGACACATCTCGCCAATTGCTTCTTATGTTCATTGATCAGTGTCTGACTACCCAAATTCTACTTGGAGATAGTCCTTGCTCACGCTATGCAAAAGAAAGAAAAGAGGACAATAAAGATGCACTGTATTACAATTAGAAGAATTTTCTACTGTTGCTAAAATGCATATAGAATGACATGAGTATTTACTTCCAAGTTTCAGTCAGTTGGGTTACATGCAACTTTATAAATTTGAAAAAAAGGCTGTATTAGGCAAAAAATAAATTACTGTTGGCTTTATTTGAATGAACAAACTACCAAGATCATGTAGTTAGTTACCCTACGATCTTCATCATGTTTTCCAATCCACCCTGTGCTTGCTGCATTATATCTGCATTCAGCAGAAAAATAGAAACAATTGCAACTGCACAATGATTACAGAGCTCTAGCTATACCTACAGAAGTTCATATCATATCAGATACTGAATGCTGGAAACATGAAAAATAAAAAATTTTATGGATGCTTCGCATATGAGAAACATTGTCATTTAGTAGGAAATGGTAGTACAACTTTCCCAGGAACCATTTTACATTTTCAGCAAAACAAATGTCTAGCAGCTAAAAATTACTGATGGCCATAACTGATGGAAAATTCAAAGAATGTAAATAAAAACTACTCTTTCCGTCCAAAACAATCTGGCCACGTTTTAAAATTAGTTAAAATTATTGGCCTGTGGGGCCCACAACATTTCAAGCCCACCCTTACCCCTGCACATGCTCATTCATGAGGATTTGTTGGTCTGTAGAGCAAGTGAGGTTTGGATCTGAAAATTTTCAAATGTGGCCAGGATTTTTCAGACGGAAGGAGTATTTATTGATAAAGTGCAAAACAAAGAAAAATATGGAATGCAAATGTCCAAATTCAAAAAAGAAAGCCCATATATCTACTGATGTTATACTAATATACTATCACTCATTCTCCACATGAATCCATGGTAAAGCTCCAACATATGTTGTTGAATGGCAAGATTTAGATAATTAACTGACTCTCCACCAACAAGATCTCGCTCACAACCTAAATACAAGATAACTGCATATTTGTTTTCAACATATAGCTACAGTGAGGTCATTATCAAATTCACAGAATGAACAGAAAGATTCGAAATAGATTCCTTAACTACCAGCCTAATTATCTGACATCTCTTCTAAGATCAAACATATTATGGACAACAATACCAAGCATTCGAGATATTCTACAAACATTTGCTATATGAATGAACGATTAATCAATTTATAACAAGCATGCTACGTAAATGAAAAAAAATCCACATAGATGGAATCATATACAATCATAGAGTCATAACAAGAACAAGTAAATCGGACAACAAAGACAGAGAGAGGAACACTATTTTTAACAATCTCATCTGATATTCCCATAATGAATAAAAAGAGTAGAATAGATTCATAAACCATCAAGCTCCAATGTCTGACATCTCATCTAAGAACGAACATAGTATGCACAACAGTATCAATCATTCAAGATAACCCACAAATCTCCCATCCTCAAGAATCCACAAAAAAAAAGAGAAAATGATCACAGCATTTTGCTCCCTATTTTGCGGCTTCCCAAGACACTGAAATGATGGGAAAGGGTACAAACGTTTACAAAATTATTCACATAAACAGCTGAAAGATCAAGTGACACGAGAATTTTTTTTTTTAAAAAAAGATGACATAAGAAAAACAGGTCAAAAGGTTCATAATCGATCCCATCTAATATTTTAAGAGAATGAACAAAAATATTAGGAATAGATTCGTAAACCATTGGCTTAAATATATCTGGCAAACATTTCATGCACAACAGTACCAAGCATTCAAGATAATCAACAAAGCTCCTACCAAAAAGGTGCCAAACTTACAAAAACATCATATCATTTTGCGACTATAACATCATGAGGCTAGGTATCAAGACCACATAAAATAAGAAAGAAAACCCAAAAAGTATGGTATCAAGATCAAATTTAGAGAAAGATCATATCATTTTGCGACTAAAACATCATAAGGCATGGCATCAAGACCACATAAGAAAGAAAACCCAAAAAGTATGGTATCAAGATCAAATTTAGAGAAATACCACATTTCTTCAGCTGAAAGAAATAGAAAAAGAAGTATGTACCTAATATTTGCAGAATGAATAGAAAGTTAAAAAAAAGATTAATAAACCATCAATCTAACCTGTAAAGATCTCATATAAGAACAAACATAGTATGCACGATAATTCTAAGCATTGAAGATAACAAAAATGATCGCAGCATTTCATGACAACAACGTCGTAAACAGCCAAATGATCAGAAAAGCCAAGAAGAAGAACGCACAAGGTTTGGTATCAAGATCAAGTTCAAAGAAAAACCAAAATTCTCCAGCTAAGCATAGCATAATCATCCACAACAATACTATGCATTCAGAATCATCTAAAAATCTCCCATCCTCAAGAATCCAGAAAAAAAAAATATGATCCCAGAATTTTCCTGTATATATTTGCGACATCCCAGACACCGAAATCATTCAAAAATCCACAAACATTTATGAAATAATTCATATAAACCACTGAATGATCAGGATACACAAGAAAGCTTGGTAACTTCATAGAACGAACAGAAAGGTTAGAAATAGATTGGTAATTCATCAGCGTAAATATCTGACATTGAATCTAAGAACATAGTATGCACATCAGTACCAAGCATTAAAAAAACCTACAAATTTCCCATCCTCATGAGTCCAGAAAAAAATAAGAATAGATCACATCTATTAGCGACTATAACATCTTAAGCTATGGTATCACGATCACATAAAACAAGAAGAACAACCCAAAATGTCTTCTATCAAGATCAAGTTCAGAGAAAAAAACAAATTTCTCCAGCTGAAAAAAAATACCGAATATTCATAGAATATTTACAGAAAACCATCCAATATTTGCAGAAGGAAGAGAAAGATTAAAAATAGATTGGTAAACCATCAGCCTGAACATTTGACATCCTAAGTATCATGCACAGCAGTACCAAGCATTCAAGATAATCTTCAAAATAACATAAAAAAGAGAATGATCCATCACTACAACATCATGAACAACTCTCATGATCAAGAATTCAGGAAAAAAAATTAATCACAGCATTTTCCTCCTATATTTCACAACTTCCCAAGACACTGAAATCAAGGGAAAATGCAAAAAAAAGGAGTATCAAAACAAGAAATGTATGGTATCAAGATCACGTTCAGAGAAACGCCACACTTCCCCAGCTGGAAAAACATACAATGAAGGAAAATGTTTGCAGACTGAAAAGAAAGATCAGAAATACATTCGTAAACCATCAGCCAAAATATGTGACATTTTTTCTTTTCTAAGAACAACATAGCATGTACAACAATACCATGTCTTCAAGATCACCTATAAATGTCCCATCATGAGGTTTCCAGAAGAAGATAATCACATCATATTCCTCTTTATTTGACAACTTCCCAAAACATTCAAATCATGGAAAATGCACAAACATTTACGAAATGGTTCATATTATCACATAAACAACTGAATGGTAAAATGAAAGAAGAAAAACGACTCAAGAAGTACGGAACCAATCTCATTTAACATTTACAGAACAAACACAAAGATTAAGAGGAAGCAGCCTTACATCTCCTCTAAGCATTTTCCACAATCTCCCATTCTAAAAAATTCAAAAAAAAAATGATGGCAGTATTGCACGACTTTTGAAGACACTGAAATCATTTTCGACCAAAATGATTCACATAAACCACTGAATGATCAGATGCACAAGAAAAGTAATTCCAAAAGTACAATATTAATCCCATCCCATATTTACAGAATGAACACAAAGGCTAGGAACAGATTCGTAAACAGTAAACCGTTACATCCATCTAAGAAGGAACATAGAATGCACAATAAATCTCACATCCTCAAGAATCCATAAAAGAAAATCAGCACAGCACTTTCCTCTCTCTCTCTTTCTCTCTCTCTCTCTCTCTCTCTCTCTCTCTGCATTTGGTGACATCCCAAGACACCGAAATCATTGGAAAATGCACAAATAAAAGAGAAGTAAAACCACCAAACCATCAAGATGAAACAACAAGCATTTCCCTCTCTTTACATTTCACAACTTCCCAAGGCACACTGAAATCATCAGAAAATGCAAGAACAAAATATGATATAGCAAGAAACAAACCACAAAGATGAAACAACAGACACAGCTCAACAAGTTCAGATAAAGAAAGAAAGAAAGAAAGAAGAAATGTACCGAAGAGGAGGAGAGAGAATGGGGAATCAGCAGGGGCGGCATGAGGAGCAGCAGGAGGGAGGGGAAGGGGGTCGGAAGACGAAGGGGACGACGACTCCATTTCTTGCTTCTGCTTCTTCTGCTTCGGCTCTTCGGTGCTGCTGTTACTCTCCATCGCTCTCTGCTCAGAGTGGAGGGAGAGTGAGCAAATGCAAAAGAGGTAGAGTGAGGCATGGCGCACGCCCAATAACTAGCGGAAACATTTTAAGGTGGTGTATGAAGATATCATTACCCGTTTGTTTATATGCGCACGAGCTCACGCGAGACGGCGTAGTATGTGTGGGAAGGCGCATGCCAGGCCGTTGATGTGCCTACACCGCACACGTTTCATTGACGCTCACCAATCACCATTGTATCTTTGTTCCGGGCACCCCGCCATTCCCGTTTACTTTATTTACTTGTATTTATTTTTATTTTCATGTATTTTCTATTTTTATTAAGGGGCACCCTTGAACGATTGGATGAGTCACAACACTCGTACGGACACGAATGTGCATGAGCTATGGCACATATTAACTTTATCTCTCAAGGAGTACAATAAATATTAGGTATCCGTTGGTCTCCATAATAAGCGAAAATGGCCATGCCGTTGTCCCCAATCATTTCTTGGACGAATACGGACAGAGCACAAGGCCACATGCTCCCTTAAAGAAAGGGCTTATTTTAGGCTCATTCTCTGAATGGAGAAATCAATCAGTGCGCACGTTTCACTTGAGATTTGCTCCCATTTTCGAGGGGTCATGGATCACTTGAGGGCTCATGCAGATGTGCCGCGAACACATATAAACAAGATTTATAATAAAAAAAAGGGAAAAATTTAAATGAGATCGCACTCATTTGGTTTAGGCTATTTTAATTTTTAACCATTGGATCTTGATCTGATGGCTACAAGGGTGAGGATGATCACACTGATTTCATATCTACCCTTAGATTGGGATCGAATGACCCAAAGACTGTTCTTGTCATGTAAAACCGTCTCTAGCAAAAATGTTGCCGTGCTTGAAAAAAACCGGCCCAGTCGAATATTTTTTGGACCCGGTCTGTGATCTTGGGGAATGGCATGCTGCAAATTCACAAAATGCCGAAAATGCCACGCTAGTGTGACCAGCAAGAACCGATCGGCCGGCCAGGCGTAGCACCATCTCTGAATCTGCAAGAACTACCTTCTGATTGGAGCAGAGTAAGCACCATCCAAACCCCACGTAGTTCATTCACTTCTCTGAATGGTTTTCAGCTGAAAATTCCACTTTGAATTGAACCATGTTTTTAGCCATGTGTATAGATGCTTGTTTGTCTTGGAAAAGAAAGATTGAAATGGAATAAGCCAAGTTTATACATGTGTTCTTGGTGGAGCTGAGCATAGATGAAACACAGTGTTTATTGTTTTCCTGTACCTTTTTTTAAGGAAAATGGTGAGTGATGGTATCATGATTTATCAAAAAGGATGCTATTATGATTGCAAAATGGTATGATTTGTTCTTGTCGTAGTTTTTTTTTTTGCCGCGTGCATAAAATGTTGGGAAGGTGTGTTGCTGTTCTAGATTTTAGCACTGGATGAGGCATGTCTAACAGATATATTTCTTTTATAGTTTTCTAGCTTTAGCTGTGGTTGGGGTTTATTTTCTTTATTGCTGACTGGGGATTGAATTTATTTGGTACATGTTTGTATTGTAAACTTGCGTGAAGTCAAGTACAAATACTCGAGCAAATCTGAACTTTTCAATGATGCTAGGACTTCTGTTATGATTTATTTCAAACTATCCCTGATTCGAAAAGATTATTTTGCCTCTGTTCTTCTTTGCCGCCATCATGAAATGTAGACTCGCATATATTTAGGCACTTGTAGCTGTAATAGCCAGCTACTGTCCAATGGGCATACCTAAAGTTTATTGCAATAATGTTGGAAGATCTATGAATTGTCAAAACGACATTTAAAGACAGTGATTAGCTATCATTTAAAGTGCATCCCATGATTTCTCCCTTTGTTAACCTGATGGCCTTGTTAGCATCTGCAGATGGGGACATGCAACAAAACTCAAGATGACATGAAGTATGCTGCGGACATAACGTCAGTAAGAGCAGCATACCAACGCATCAGTCCTTATATAAGTAAAACTCCACTTTTATCATCCGCAACTCTGAATTCTCTTGCTGGAAGGAGCATATTCCTCAAATGTGAATGTTTCCAAAAGGGGTAAGAAATTTGCTTGAGTGCAAGGGAAAACTTGTGATTTGACTGCTGTTGTTCTAGCCATATATGATTATTGCTTTCTATCAATATGAAATTGTTTAAAAATATAAGAATGAGAAACAAGATCCATATATTTAAGCTCATTACTGATTACACCACCTCAGAAAATCTATCAAATTTATATTTTGGATGTAAATCTAATACATCAATTTCACTCATTCGCGCTAATCACTCTTCCTTTATTTTTCTTTTGTGATTCTTTGCTAGTGGAGCTTTCAAATTTAGAGGTGCCTGCAATGCTATACTTTCTCTTTCAGATGATCAAGCAGTTAAAGGCGTTCTGACCCATAGTAGGTTTGTGGAATGGATATCATGTTGTTTGCTACTACTTGATCCATTTAGTTTGTTTCAATTTGTTGAAAATGTTTTCTTATTTGTGTTTCCTGTAGCGGTAACCATGCTGCAGCAGTGGCTTTGGCAGCAAAGTTGCGTGGGGTACCTGCTTATATTGTTATACCAAAAAATGCCCCCAAATGCAAGGTTGAGAATGTAAAACGTTATGGTGGACAGGTCATATGGAGTGAAGCTACAATGCTGTCCAGAGAGAAACTTGCTCTTGATGTTCAACAAGATACTGGTGCTGTTCTGATCCACCCATTCAATGATGGCCGCATTATAAGGTGCTTTGTCAGACCCATTGTGCTTGATGGCCTCCAATTTCTTGTTGCAAAATACTTCCCAATAGAGCATTAGGTTTTGAAAACTATGATGGTTGATAATGATCCTATTTGGAAAGAACATATACAGTACTATTTCCTAAATTCATGTGAATATCGAGCTTCAAATGTAGGTTTGCTGGAGATGGTATATATATCTAAAAATTTGAACTCTTAAAAAACTACTTGTTGGGGCTAATCATTTACCATACTCTTTTGTTTGACACTTGTCTATGTGATTTTCCCTCTGCTATCTTATGGATCTTCAAAATTTCCGACTGGTTAACTAGTATCTTAAACTTTCTATTTCAGAAGGCTGTTCTTTTGATCAATACTTCTATAAGTCTAGATATCAAGATTCACATGTTTTTTCTTCCGTCAAGCGTTTGTATGTAAGAAGGTTGTGTTATCAAATGTATCTGCTTTGGATATAGGGTCTTCATGGTGATATAGTAATGGTTTTATTGTTTTAGTGGGCAGGGGACAATTTCTCTTGAGATACTGGAGCAAGCCCGGGATATTGACACCATAATTGTGCCAATCAGTGGTCTGTTCATCCCTAAAGCTTACACTTATACCATCTTGTAAATGTTTTCGTCTCTAGCACTAGAATTTTTGTTTTCACAAGTAGCGTATATGTTTAATGTGCAAAGAAGATTTCATATACTGAAGGCTCTGCTGTTTTACTGCCATGTCATATGGCACCTCATTTCCACCCTTTTTCTTTCCTCAAGCCCCAGAACTGACACATATTTTCTAGAGGGAGCATTGGCACTTATCACATTGGCTGCCATGAGTGCCATTTTTCATTTGGTATCCAAAAGTGTTGAATCTAAGTACCAAAGTCTTCATGACGCAAATGCCTTTTTCTGTATTCTGTGTTAGTATTATATTATGTATAATCTCGCTTTCTGTTGTGAAGGTTATTCGATTTCAAAACTAAAATGCAGGAGGCGGTTTAATCTCTGGGGTGGCATTGGCGGCTAAGGCAATTAATCCTGCCATAAGAATTTTGGCTGCTGAACCAAGTGGAGCTGATGATGCGATGCAGTCTAAGATGGCTGGGAAGATTGTCACATTATCTGAATCTAACACAATTGCAGATGGGCTTCGAGCTCATCTTGGAGATTTAACATGGTAAATAAGATTACTCTGACTATTCTTATTCAAATTGATCATGTCACCAGGATATCTGAATTCAGACTTACTTGTCTAGTGAATTGCATAAGCAGAGATATGTGTGCTAAGGCACCAATTTATTATACGTATTAATAGATTTTGGTTACTGGGTATACAAGACCAATATGTTCTCCTATAATTTTGTATATCTTCGTAATAAGAAGAGGAAAAGTGGTGATCTAGAATCCTAAGTAGCATGTTAGAGTATATTCACTCATAACTCGGTTAAGTCCTTAGTGTTAGTTCATTATATTATAGAGGTTATTTTACTCGAGTTTGGTTTATTTGTTTATCAAGTAATTTCCTGCTTAGGCCTTGTGTGTATTAGGAATATGATCTCTTTATAATGATCAAGTCTCCTCTTATATAATGAGTCTTTTCTATTCAGAAATACAGTTTTAGTCATAGAGTTCTAACATAACCTAGCCCACATCAAGACATAGATTATGTTGGCAGTGACTTGCTTTTAATTGTTGGATATTCGACATTGGGCTCCCTAATAATAGAATCTTTGTATATTTAAGCTTTCCAGGATCTTTATTGTGACAAGAGACTACAAAAATTGTTATAGTAACTATAGTTGGAGATGGATGCATGCTAGTGGCCGAGTTTGTTACTGTTTCAAATTGCAAACTGTGTGCAGGCCAGTTGTGCGTGACCTGGTCGAAGACATTATCATTGTAGAAGATGAAGAAATCATACAAGCCATGAAATTGTGTTTTGAGGTTCTAAAAGTAGTGGTGGAACCCAGTGGAGCCATTGGCCTTGCTGCTGCACTATCCAAAAATTTCCAGCAAAACCCGGCTTGGAAGGACAGTAAAAACATTGCCATCATTTTATCTGGCGGCAATGTTGATCTTGAATTGCTTTGGGAGTCATATGATAAAACTAAATAATATTATAGAATCATCATGCACAAACTCTTTGTTGGCTTCAATTTTCCATTAGTCTACTTCTGATATCTATGTAACCAAAATTTATTTGAGTATGTGTATTTAGGACTCCATCTGTTTCAACATGATTAAATACTCGACAAACTTTTCTAAACCATTGCTAGATTTGAAATTTGGGAAACGAAAAAGGGAAAGGGAAACTGTTTATTTTGCCATGTGCTAGACAAGACTAGATGGCTAGATGGAGATTCAGTGAAAAGAAACGCTACTTTGAACCATGTTAAGGTGAGCTAGGACACCTTTTGGATTCTAGTAAGCTCTCACAGGCATGCCAAGTCGATGGGCTGCTAGCGTTCTGCCCAGTTACGCTGCACTAAACATGCTCCACCGCTGTCAAATCACATTCTTGAGTAGGTTTGTTTAGGATTGAAAGCTCTCTCGTATTATTATTAGCTACATTTGAAAAATGAGTGATTTTTATTGAATGGTCACACCACATTGATGACGGAACACCCTCACACCACAACGATGACACCTCCGTCTTCTTAGAACAACTAGCCTGAGCAATGATCGTTTAAATATAAAAATCTTGCAATTTTACCACGGCGAGTATTAAAAGGGTTGTCGAACCTCAGGGACGGATGAATGATTTACAAAATTCAAGAAGAAAGTTGCAGTTTTTGTTTAATCTAAGGGAAGCAATGAACTTTAACTAAACTACTGAGATTTAATCAATATAAGATGAAGCCAAGGCTTCGAATCCACCACAATAAACAAGCACATCCTCTCTCTCTCTCTTGAATAAAGATTTCCAATTGGCTAGTGTATTCCTCTCGAACATAACACATAAATCACTTAAGCATATGGAATTGTGATCTATCTCTCTCGAGCATAAATCAATGAATCTTTATTAGTATATAACACATCAGACCACTCACTTTTTCTCGGATACGCAAATGCTCTTTGAGATTGAAATCCAATTAATTCACTATGGTCTTTCTCGAGTACAAAGAATAAACTTCAAAGAATTAACATTGATTGTATAATAAAGAGTCATACACCAACTAGAATAAAAACATAATATGAGATAAAAGAAACTACATAACCAGTCTATTGGGCTTCATCTACACCTTGAAGAATAGTCTAGCCTCGTATGGGAAAAGAAAGCATCATCATGTTCTTCATCACCTTCTTCTTCTTCTCTCCTTTGCCCTAGCCTCCAATTCTGCTCAAGATGGTCTCCAAGATTTATTCTCTACCCTCAAAACGTTCTCCCATAAAGCCTATTTATAAGAGTGAAGGAAAACCACGAAGTTTCCTTCCAAATCCTAGTCGAAATAGGTCTTATTTTAGATTTCCGCACACGGCGATCGATCGCTCCGTATTGACGATCGTTCGCTGGCCGATCAATCATAATTCCTTCGTTATTTTCCTTTGATCGATCGCTATGGCGATCGACGCCGTATGATTCCGATCGATCGTAGTTACTGTAATGCGCGGATCAAAAACTCCCGTAGATACGATCGATCATTTTGATACTGATCTGTACATGAAATATGCATTTTATTATCTCTTAAACTTATGTTTCTGCTATTGTTTGTTTAGAATTTATGCTACTTTAATATAGTTTTTGGTTTTTGTAGGAAATAAGAGTAAAATGCAGAAATGGGGTGAAACGTGACTCTTATGATTGAATATTAATAACTTCGATTGCACATCTCTGATGGAACTGATTTAAACTTCATGTTAAAGTTCACGAAGTCAGCTTTCCAACGCCACTGACTGTTCGCAATTCGGAGTTCTGAGCAAAAAGTTATGAGCATTTGAAATATCGCACGCGAAAGAGACACGATTAAAGAGAAGAACCGTCAAGATGAGATCCGATGAACGAAAGCAATACGACGGGTTTTAAAGAAAAAAAAGAAAAAAAAAAGAATTGAAATTGAATCTGAACCGACCGGTTCAGTACCGGTTCGGTTTTAAAAGAAATAAAAAATAAAAAAAAACCCGACCCGAGCTCGAGAGCTCGGGCCTTGTCTGTTTCAGAACAGAGCCGGAGCTCTGTTTTGTTGAGCTCGCCGGAAAAGCTGGAGCTGGGGCGGCGGACGGTGGCCTGGGCACGGCCACGCTGACGGCGGAAGGCGGCGAGGACGGCGATCACTCGAAGATGGCAGCGGTGCGAGTTGCGACGGCGACTGTGGTAAATGGCGGCTCGACTGAGGATGAACTGTGGCAGCATGAGCGGTGGGGCTGGGCTGAGGACGACGACGCCGGAGTCGATTGACGGCGCCGGAGATGATGACGAGTCGAGACGGCGACTGCAGAAGACGGCAAGCAAGGCGGGCCAGCGTGAAAGAGGAGAAATCGCACTCAAATTAGGAAACGGAAAAAAAAACAGAGTCATGTTCGATTTGGAATTCTTCTTCAAAACTGATTTGTGCTTCGTTTCGCGATGGATTCGAGTTTATCCAAAGGAGCAATTGACGCGGAATGGACTATCTTTCGAAGTCTATAAAAACCAAGAGAAGATGAGGAAGACAGAAGAGTTTTTTTAGACGAAAAATAGAGGAAAGAACAGAGCTTTTTGGCGGGACTTCCGGCCGGAAAAATTGAGCCTTTGGGCGTGATTTTCGCCGGATTCCGGTGTGATTTTCGTCGGAGGAAGAGGAGAAGAAGATAGGAGAGGATAAAGGCCGGATTTTGGCCGGATTTTGCACCACTATTCGAACTGCTACAGTGCTTGCGAATTGGGAGAGACGATGAATAGTGCTGTGAACAGTGTTCTGTGAACAGTACTGTGAATAGTGATTTTGTGAGCAGTGTTTCAATGAATCCGACAAATCAGGCTATTTCTTTCTCTTATTCTATGTCTGGCTAGTTTTCTTATCAAGGCTAGATGAAGCCCTAAATTTGTATTTACTACTCTTATTTGTTTAATTTAGTGAAAGTTGATAATGATTTTTATGCTTAATGCGATTTCGTTGTTGTTCCTCTTAAGTGCTTTGACCGAGACTTAATGAATGATTAATGGAATTTGATCTTGATATATCCTGTGTCTAGATAATAACGGGATTATGATTAATTCTATGCCCGGCCAAGGATAGAGTTAGTTATATTAATTTATAGTGGATGAATTTTTCGTGTCTGGACAAGAACGTGTAGTTCATTCACTGGTAATTTGTGTGTCCGGCCAAAAACATAAATTATTGTATCATATCAATTTGTGGAGATAATAATTGAGAGTAGTAATTGCATGTTTATTGGTGGATTCGACGCTTTGATATTCTTATTCATCGTATTTCTTATTAAAATTTATTTCTTTAGTTAGTTAAAATCATAAAAATTCAATCTTTCATTAGAATTAAGTTAATCTTTCAAGTCCTTTGGGTTCGACCTCGTTACCACTAGTCTATACGTAGTCTCGTGCGATTGCGAGTAAAAATAGTTAAAAATTCAATCAATCAGATACCGATCGATCATTTCCTTTAATAGCACTGTTTTGCGGTTCAGGCGATCGATCGCGTTGAATGGCCGATCGATCGTAGTTATTGTTCATGAATTTCAAATGACTATACTTTCTGCTCCGAACTCTGAATTGCGCGTAGTTGGTGGCGTTGGAAAGCTAACTTCTTGAACTTTAACATGAAGCTTGAATCAGTTCCATCAGAGATGTGCACACGATGTTACGATAATTTAACCATTGAAGTTCATTTTCACCTCATTTTTGTGTATTACTCTTGTTTCTTACAAAAACCAAAAACTATATTAAAGTAGTAGTAATTTTAACCAAACACTAGCATAAACATAAGTTTAAGAGATAATAAAATACATATTTCATGTATAAATCAAGCAACTAATAAGTTCACTCCTCTGAAAACATGCTCAAAAGCATTCTTATCCCATCCGGACGTTGAGGGCCTGTTTGGTTAGAGAAAAGAGGCAGCTTCTTTGGAAAATCTTTCAAAAGAATCCAGATTTAACCTTTTTTATTTTTTCAATGGCATTTCATGTATTTTTTTAAAAAAGATAAGGACATTTTGTAAACAAAAATATTGTTTATTGAAACCGTATTTTTACTTAATAAATGCCCCTGTTTTTTTTCAAAATTGTACAAACTATCATCGAGCCCTAAATTCTTCCCTAAAAAGCTACTTCTTACCAACCAAACACCTAAATTTTAAACCCTAATTTCTTCCCTAAAATCCAGATTTTCCACTCCTAAAATGTCTAACCAAACAGACCCTAAAGCAACTGCTTCCTCTCACCTGCTGCCATGAAGCCTTGGCACCACTTCTCTTCGAAACTAGGTAATCACATCCAACTAGGGTTGTCAACTTGTTGGGCCCTTGCGGACCAGGGGTAGGCCCTAACATGACCCTATTTACTTTAACTCTCGGCCCTAGCACATCCGAGGCCCTAAGCTAGCTTCCAAAAATTCAGCCTAACTATAAAATTAGGTGGGCTAGGTCGGGCCAGCGGGCTTTTCTTTTTTAGTTCACAAGATCATTTTTTCTTCCTTTCCATCATAGAATAATTTTCCTTACAATTGGTTTTGCAGTATTAGCGGGAAGACCAAAGATTTTATAGAGGTATCACCAAGCTCTAAATTCCTTGCCGATTTTGGTTGTTAAAAGTAATGGTAAATATATGACAATTCTAAAAAGAACAACATACCAACATAAAGATCCACTGAGAATATAGAAAAATATTCAAGGCTTACCTATAGTCAACTTTTTGGTAAAAAAGTAGAAGATAAAACTGAGCCTCATGCTAGCCAAAAAAATACAAAGAAAATTAGCTTAAAAAGTATTGAAATAATACAAACCTTGATGCTTCCTTCATATAGCTTAATAGTAGGGCTGCACCAAAAATCCAACCCAACCTGAATGGAACCGATCCGACATTGACTTGGGTCGAGTTGGGTTAGGTCCTATCTCAAGTGGGGTCAATTCCAAGATAAAAAAAACTTGATTCTATCTCGAGGTAGGATCGGGTTTGGCTTTAAAATACCCAAGAACCGACCCTACCCAAGATATACCATTTAAGCCCCTCATTTATATATATAAATTATTATTATAATTATATAAATTAATTTATTAATAATTTTTGTAATTATATTAATTATTTTATTAAAATCTCGGTTCCTATATCGGGTTCTCAGGTATTGCAGGTTCTATCTTGGGTAGGGTTGGGTTTAAGTAACTCGGGTCCTATCTCGGGTATTTTGCTATACCCGAGACAACCTGACCCAAGATGCATCCCTACTTAATAGATCTTAAATGGTGGAGGTCATATAAAAAAGTATATCATGTAACTAAGGAATAATAAAAAAATAACATTTTAATACAAAAGTTTTACAATAAAAAGAGGTTACCCTCTCATTTCTCATATTGGCTTGAGATTGACAACGACGGAGTTAAATTTTTTTTTCGAAAACTTCAATTTTTATAAAAAATAAAAATTTTAAAAATTAATTTGAAATGCCATTTTTAGAAAACCTTTAAAGATAAATAAAAGTACATACCTCATATATCTGCTATTTTGATTCCAGTTATCTCACTTGTGTCAAGGTTAAACTCATCATCACCAAAGCTATCAGCAACCATGTTATCATGCAACCAATCCTAGGTGTAAATTAAACATTCAACTATCTTAGGCATTAGAGAACTCTTGTATTAGTCAAGAATACGCCCATCAGTGCTAAATGCGGACTCTGAAATAGTGGTAGTAATGGGAACAACCAAAATGTCTTGAGCCATTGCAACCAATATTAGGAACTTGGCTGACTTAACTTTCCACCAAGAAAGAATGTCTAGTTAGTGTCCCTATTTTTTAGGTTCCCTCCCGAGTAGAACTCCATCTCAGATTTGTCGATGTCATTGTTTTTAACATATCCTTCTTCTTCCAACAATTGCTGAATTTTTTCTTCATCATGTGAAGGATTGACAACCTCGCTAGAGATTTTATCCACAACTGGACATATTTTGTTCTTGTATTGATAAAAAAACAATTGTATCAAAGCCATACTCCTTTCAAATTGTAGTGCCCCCCCAACTATTTTCCATATAGTTAGGTCAAATAAAATTTCAACTACTTCATCTTGTATCTAGGATTTAAGATCAAAGCAATGTCATACATAACAAGTATATCACTCTAATATTCATCAAATTTACTTAACATTTTATAGGACATAGAAATGAGAAAATACTTTGCAGAAATTGTACCTCAGAATATAAGTTTTTTTTATTGTAGCTATTTCCTTAAAAAAATAGATGAATTGTAGGATATCCAACACCACCAAACAATTTGTTGCATCATAAAACCGCTTCAAAAACTTACACATAGTGGTAGCATATTTCCACTCGTCATTAGAAGGTTTATGTTTATAACTTGGATCTTACTCCTCCAATCTTCTAAACACATCACAATATGGCAAAATAGACTCTAACATTATATATGTAGAATTCTATCTAGTAGTAACATCTAAACTAATACCCTTCCCCACACTAATTCCCAATTCAGCTACTAGCTCGGCAAAGTTTTGATGATGGGAAGGTGAGGCTGTCAAATATTTCACAAACTCATGAATGTGAACAATTACATCTAAAATTTCTTTAAGTCCAACATGCACAATACGATTTAGTGCATGACAGCACAATGTATATAAAAAAGAGAGCCTTCTAACTGAAGTGACCAATTATCTTTAAGGTTCTTTATGAAATTTTTTTTATCAACATCATTGGTTGCATCATTATCTAAAGTAATAGTAGATACTTTAGAATCAATTTTCTACTTTATTGGTGATCGTTTAAAATTAAACCCTTGCAAGTGTACAAGGTAATTTTATTACAGTAAGTATAGAAAGGGTTGTCGAACCTCATAGACGGTTAAATATTTTACCAAATTCAAGAGAAAGCAGCAACTTTTTGAATTAATTAATGGAGAAAATTATCAAGGCAATGAATCCACCACTAAACATGCAATTACTACTCTTGATTACTATTACACGCAGATTGACATGATATGGTAATTCGTGTTCTTGGTCGGACACATGAATCACAATGAATTCATTAACGTTCTTAGTTGGACACAAAAGTTCATCACTATTGTGTAATCAATCCTATCTTTGGTCGGGCATAGAATCAATCGCAAACATGTTCTTAGTCAGACCCAGGGATTAAAAAGATCTAACTTCATTTATAATCAATCAAGTTTATAATCAAGCACTCAAAAGAAACTCATGAAATAGCATTAAACATGAATCATAATCAACCTTATTAAATGAAACTAACAAGAGTAGCAATACATATCTAGGGCTTCATCTAGCTTTGAATAAAAGTTTAGTTACACATAGAAGAAGAGAAAAGAAAGGCCTGTTTATGTAGATCCATGAATTCTTCTTCTTCTTTAACTCTAAAAGACTCTTTCTCTTCTCCTCTAGCCTCCAATATAACTCAAGATCCACTAAAATGTACTCCTTTAAGGCCTATTTATTTGTTTGAATAGAAATCCCGAAGTCCCCTTCCAAATCCGAGTCGAAATAAGCTTGATTTAGATTTTTTCGTATAAACCGATCGATCGCTCCGTATTGCCGATCGATCATTTTCCTTCGTTAAATCCTGTGTTGTCGCGCCAATCGTCTGTTTCATCTCATCAGCCGATCAATCATTTTTATGTCCGATCGATCATGTTTACTGTATTGCGCACATCCAAAACTCCAGTAGATACGATTGATCGTTTTGATGTCGATCGATTGTTTTGATGCTGATTGATCATTTTCTTCAATAACAATGTTCTCTGGTTCTGACGATCGATCGTGTATGAAATGCTGATCAATCGTAGTTACTGTTCATAATTTTCAACTGGTCATAATTTTTTGCTCCGAACTCCGAATTACGCGTGGTCAGTGGCGTTGGCAAGCTGATTTCTTGAACTTTAATAATAAGCTTGAATCGGTCCAATCAGAGATATGCATATGAATTATAAAGATTTAACTATTAAAGTCATTTTTCACCTCATTTCTGTATCTTACTCTTGTTTTCTACAAAAACTAAAAACTACATTAAAGTAGCACTAATTCTAATCAAACTCTAATATAAACATAAACTTAGGAGATAATAAAATGCATATTTTATGTGTAGATCAACTGGAGTAGCTTTAATAGCACTATAAATTGCCAATCCAGTATGGCGTGATAGAATTCTAGCAAAATCAATAATCTTCTTTTGTAAAAGTCAATGACTATAAATATAATGCGAATTCACAGAAATATAATTGAAGCTTTGGCTTGAAGTCCACAAATCAGAAGTAATATTAACTGAAGAAAAAAGGTTTTGGAAAACATCCATCAATGCAACCTTCTCTGTTGGGTAAATTTTTTTGGCAATCTATTTAAATTGTGTTCCTAGAAACTATTTTGAACTGAGGTTGCATAACTTTGTAAAAATGAATAAAATTGTTATGCATGACAATATTAAAAGGGTAGTCATGCACTATAATTGCTCTTACAAGAGTAGAGACTTTACAAAAGTAGTAATAGTCAGGAGTGGTTGTTTAGCATCTAGGTTTGGTCCTCTCAGACAAATACACAGGTGTCTTACAAGATGAGTTGTGCCCCTCTCCCACAAAGGCTTTCTTGCAGTAATTGCACACTGTCCCTGATTTTTTTTCATTTTATTAAAGGTTTTTTTAGAAATGATCCCACGCAAATGATGGATCCCTTATACGTTTTTTCCTAGTTTGTTGAGTAGATGCTCTTGATTCTGGATGGGAAGGGGGAGAGGGAGTTGTAGCGCAAGGGCTTTGGGGGCACAATAGGTATGAGAGTGGGAGTTGAAGAGCTTATTGGTGTGGAAGAACTGATGGGTGTTGAAGAAGTGGCCGGTGAAGAAGTGGCAGGTGACATCTCTACTGAATTAAATTCGATCAAGTTAAAAAAACAAGCAGATAAGAAATATTTAACTGATGGGTAACACATCAATCTATCGATCTACCATGACCAGTCAAAAGAAATCGAAGAGGGCAAAGACATCGTGGCAGAAGAAGGTGAGCCCTCTGTCAAATCCATTAGCTGCCTATCAAAAGGTTCGAAAAAATTGATTTTTGATGCGATCGCCAGCGGTCTGTGGACTGGTAGTTCCGTAATGGAGGAGAAGAGTCAGAGCTTGAGAAGCGACAGTCGACGGATTGGCAAGGCCCGCAAAGGAAGAGAAGAGAAGGAGTTTGAGCATCCGCAGTCGACAGTCAACAGAAGTCACGCAGTGGAGACTCTAGAGTATGAAGTGAAGATTGATTAGGGTTTCTCATTTATGTGGGGAGATGTCTTACTTGAAGCCTTTGATGTCTTGAGCGGGTCGTCGGGTAGGGCCGGGCCTTCAGGCTTTTTTTATCCAGGCCTGCACTATTTCAGCCAGGCTTGAAAATTTTGAGGCCCAACCCTACATGTAGCCTAAAATTCCAGTCCCTTACCCACTATTTTACAAGTAGGGTGGGGCTGCACCGTCTGGCTGGCCTACATAATTAGCTAGCTTTTGGGGTGAGAGAGGTCCATGACTACCCAACAATAACACCCTCCTAAAGTGGTCGACAACTTAATGTTTAAGATTCAGGGGCTGGGATATCCATTTGCAGGCAGAGGGTGGTAGCAATGCAGCTTCAGTTGCAAACGCCAAAGGATAGATAGCCTAACCCACCAACCTTACGAGGCCTCTCTCCTCTCCTCCCACTCTCACAAACTTTTAAACAAGGTCCAACTTAGGGGCTGTTTGGGCCGTGATTAAAAGCAAAACATCCACTGTGGATGTTTTTCTACACTGTAGCATCCATGTTTTTTTCCACATCCAACTAAAACACCTCAAGGTCGTGTTTCACGCTGGATATAGAAAAATATGGATGCTACAGTGGACATCCAAAATCCACATTGGATATTTTGGATTTATCATGCCCCAAACAGCCCCTTAATAACTCGTTATGTCAGGGATCAACGACACACACTTTACTCGTGCACTCCACGTACTTTTATGCCAGGGTGCTAGGAAGCCGTCGATCTCGGCAATCAACAGTGCGCACACTTAACATGTGTGCAAACAGCTGACCGCACGCGTGACGTACGTGGCACAAAGAGGTCTGACCATGTTACTTGGCGCCGTCGATCTCTAGGATCCACGGCTAGAGATCGATGGTGCACACATTTTACGCGCGCACAAACAATTGAGAGCCCACGTAAATCATGCGGCACCAAACATCTGAGCGTTGCACCGTTGTTCCTGGTGATCGACTATTACCGTGTGTAATGTGCCAAGGGCACCCACTAATTTCTCAGAAGATCCTGGAAGGAAAAAGCTATTATGTGTGCAGTGTGCACAAATCTGCACGTGTTAAAGCATGCGTGGGGGATCGAGATCCGAGGGTGCGCATTGATCAAGGGGGCAGGTGGGGATTCATACCCGCAACGGCCGAGGGTACCTCAGATCTTCAATAACATTTTTATTAAACAAACATTGATTTTTAATCTTAGCTGCAATAATTAGATACGGGCATTAAACTTGTTTTAAAATATATATTTTTGGGACAACAATAAAAAACCAACAAAAGCCAAAGCCATCTCCAATTCTGACCTTACAATGTTAACGGAGTGAGTAATACTTAAGTGAAGGGTCAATGTCACTAATTAACTTAACCCCTAGAAACGATGCTTGAACTGTCAAACCATATAGTGCAACATAAGCACTGGGAGGGACATAGAGCTCTCCACAAGCACAGCCAAGATAATATTCTTTCTCGCCACATTTGGGCACATTTGGTTCCATATGCCGCTTTTGTAAAATTCTCACAAATCTGAGGTAGAGACAGCCCCGAAGAAAAACGGCTCCGCAATTGCTCAAAAATCTGACAAACAATACCTAAACAATCAAAAACAAATGCATGCAAGAAACAGACTTTAATCTACAATTAGAGATAATAAACCTCTCAAACAACTAGACCGGTCAGTTTAAACAATTAGGTCTAGCAGGCATTTGGATTCAACGCCTAATAAGTACAAAATACTCTCCATCCAGAATTAGTATTAACATTCCATTTTCTATGATGAGCAAATTTTGGCTGCATAAGATTGGTATTAACGTACTCCTTCGGTCCAATGAGGCTTGTCTGCATTTGAAGAAAAATGGTCCATCATTACATGGCTGACTTTGCTCCCGCACGATCAAAAACACGAAAGACAATTTCACCCATTTTCAAATGCAGACAGGTTTCATTGACTCCCTCCGACTGGAATTAGGTTGTCCAAATTGAATTAATTTCAGCTGCAGAAGATTGGAAATAACATAATTCAGCTTCTTACTTGTACGTGCTACAGACTCATTCAAATACTGAGAAGCAAGGTCCCAACTTGGTACATTTGATCTAGCAATCAAGAATCTAGTAATCAAGAATATGGGATGCAAATTGAAGAACAATAACATGAAGCAAAACATCTGAAGAAAAAAAGGAAAACAGAGAAAGAGGTGGCTCCATCACCTGGCCGCGGAGCAAGTGGTGCTGCTCCTCGCCATCCACAGCCCTCCGCCGAGAAAAAAAAAAGAAATTGGGGGTGGAGAGCGTACCTGAGGAGGAGCGTCATCGTCGGAGGAGTTGCCGGAGACGATAGAGTACGCCGGAGAAGGGTACCACGACGGAGAAGGGATGGCGGAGAAGGGCCGGTGCTAGGGCACGGGGGAGGGAGAAGGGATGGGGGCTTTTATGGGGTAACGGACAGGCGTTTTTTTAACAGAATTTTTAGGGCAGAAATAAACTGTCGAAACAAACATCTTTCTACCCACGGATAATTTTCCGCCGTAAATATCTGTCATAATAAATTTTAATACCGACGGATAAACATCCGCCAAACAAAATCCACCGCTAATGGAGTTCTTTTTACGACAGATTTAGTTCTGTCGCCAATGATAGAATTATCAATAGATTTTTTTCTGTCAAAAAAAATTCGGTCGTTAAAAGCCAATTTTGTTGTAGTGAACATTGAGGGTTTAATTTATTTATCCCGTAATTTGTAAACATAAATCTTTATTTACACAAGAACGAAAAACATAATCCATTTATAAATGAGACACGGCTCACGTGTCTTTGCAGGGCCGTCAGATATGAGTAAATGCTATTCTGACGTCACCAATGTACTTCATCATTACGAAGCCGTTGATTGGTGGGCCCAAAAAAAAGTGATCAACGGTTTTTAATTGATGAAGTAGCTTTTGACGTACTTTTTTTAACCTAAAAAAGTATTTTTGTCAGATTTTGCTCGGCTCACTTTCCATGTATTAAATAAACTTTTATTATACAACATAAGTATATGTAACTTAGTTTATTTGAGAAAAACTATATTCATTATAAGTGATCGGAAACTGAAAGAGTACGTGGAATTTGAGCCCCCATAGCGGCTCATAAGTATACGGAGCTTTTTAAAAAATAAACCAACAATCACAAGTTCAGATTTCTTTCTAATGCACGATCACTAATCAAGATTCATTTTCTTGATATGACATTGAATTATAATGAGCTCCAATGAGGCGGCATCTTTTTGCCACATCCACCTCAAAAAATGAGTCCGAATCTGCTGGTGAAGCTAGGCCCCGCTGGTGAAGTTTCACGAACAAACTATCAAAAATCGACTCGATTTTGTATGATCCGGTGAAACTTCACTAGTATATCCGGACTCTAAAAAAGGCACCCGCACCCAATGCATATTCGGAAACCCAAGTTCTACTGTAACTAGGAAACTCTTCTCAACAACATACACTTCTTTGCTTCTCTCTGTTCCCAAACTCCATCTTCCATGGCGTCCCAGCTGCTCTCAGCTATGCGAGAAGACCGCGGCCTCTCCCCACCCGATTATAGCCTCCCCTTCTTCCATGAACTCGAGATGTGGGCTCACGGAGCAGATCTCCGCTGTCAACTTCCGCAGGCAATCTCTGAGTGTATGGACGTCGAAATCACAATCAATCATATAGACAGCTACCAGACCACCGTCGCTGACCCGAATACCGGTGCACTGTCCGTAGAGGAGGAGCCGCAGGGCGATATGTACCCCTGGTCGTTCTCCTTCCAAGTACCAATTTGTCCCCTCACCTCCACCGATTGGCCTGAAAAAGTGTTTCAGATGCTGAGACAGTTTTTTCTTTCACCGGAATCACGCCTAAGGGTCCTGCAGGCGATGCCGTGTTTCTTGCATGACGCGGTGAGGAAGGCCTGCGAAGGCGGATTCCGGAAGCTCGTGGTGGTGGCCGATGTGTGGCAGAAGGTGAGAGACGCGGTTTATGATGCTTCATCGAGTTCGGAAGATGATGATCCTTATGAGTATGATTATGATTATGATTATGATTATGAGGAGGAGGATGATCATGGTGATGGAGAAGCTGAAGAAAGCGATTTGCTCGATGCGGCAATGGCTTGCTGCGCGATTCGAAAGGTGCAAGCCAAGGAAGGGGGCATGTGTGCTATTTGTCACGAAGAGTTCTTGGATGATGGAAAGGAAGTCTCGGAGCTTTGCTGTTCTCATGTCTTCCACTCTGGTTGCATAAGCAAGTGGTTCCATGTCAGTTGCACTCGTTTACTACAATCCTCTCGTTGCCCCATATGTAGACATGTCTTAGTTGAATAGCTTTTATGCTTGGCATCATGTGTCTAGATTCTAGATTATACAGATTGTATAAAGATAAAGGATAATAGAATAGCTACTACCATTAGTACTTTCTTTTATACTTTTTGTATCCGGATTATATCAAGATGAATGAAAATTCAATAGTTGACCTGGTTTAAAATTTTACTTTTATTTGAACAATCTTTTAACTATTTCCTATATATGAAATCAAGAAACTATTTACTTCAATTGATTTCCTTACTAAGTTAAATGAGTATCCACTTGAAGGGGCCCTCGTAAATTTGTCCATATTAATTGTATAAAATTGGTCGGGTCTGTGTCCAATTTTGACTTGGGTGTTTACGGATGAGTAGATGTCCACCCCACAGTTTAGCAAGCCCACCCCATTACACGGTCAGTGGATATCCACGGTCCCTGAATATTCACTATCTTTGTATAGCGGGTATTGGGGATGGCTAAACCATTGGGTGGTGAACTTCTCATCCTTTACTAAATTGAGTTGGATAAATAAATTACAGAGAGAACATTTGTTTTGTTTTAAAATTAAAGCCACCATGTGGTTCACCTAACAAATAACAAGAAAAAAACGAACAAGATTTTTAGAGTCAAAACCATCTCCAAGATAATAGTGACGGCTATTTATCTAACACTTTCTCAGCGTATGTTTGTATTTAGGCAACAAAAATACAAACAGTCTTGTTTATATCCAAGACATGGATGAGGCGTATTTGCATTGTGACATCCCCTATTTTTTAAGAGCATTGTTGCATTTTAATTAGAAAATTCAGTGGAGAAATAAGGAAAGTTTATTTTCATTTACGATTCCCAACACCATCCATCGACAGTGTTGGCTCAGCTAGGGTGTCCGTGGTTGCATAGTTGCGGTTTTAACAATTCATTAAATATATTGGATGGTTCTCCCTGGGATTTAATTATGAAGTTATGCATGCCTTAAGAAGGCCAAAATCCAATGTAAGAAATGATTCCAAACCAGTAGAATACTTTCATGGAATTAGAGAAGGAATTTTTAACGTGCTCTCATTCCGATCACGTAAGATCCACACCATTTTCGAGGTAGGATGATTTTTCATGTCAGTGTAATCATATTTTCATGTTTTATACATCTGTTTCACGAATACATCAGTGACTAAAATGCTTGTAAGAAGAGCATGAGGTAATACTTCAGTCTCAGAATCGGTGGTGTATAATCCTGATTTCAGAAATACTCCTATGATATGTGAATATATGTTGAATACCATGATGATTCATTCGTTAAAGTACGAATTATAATGTTCATGCCTAATTCACTGACTGTCAGAAATGCAATTTATGAAGTGTGGAAGCATGAGCATGTCTAAATTACTCGAGTCATGTTGAATTGGCGTTCTATGTGCAATGCATGAAAAAATGAAGTATCTGCATGTAAATTATTGCGTCAACGATGATTAGACTATACTAGAGTTGCAATTAGTATGGATTATTTTCAGGTGAAGCCGTGAAGTGTATAGGATCTGGAAATAGTCCTTACACAGATCCTAAGGCTGAGGTTACCGACAGTGTCGACTACCTTGTTGGAGACGCAAAATATGTACTAGTTGTTGTCATGTACCATGACACCATAGCCGACAGTGTCGGCTCATTGTCCTAGTGCCCGAATGTTTAAGAAAATAATTTGTGTGGGGATTCTGTTGGAGAAATATGAAATAATTAGTCATGATTATAGTGTTGACTAGTGAACACTGAGAACATAACATGGATGTTAGGGCTGGATAGTCCATTGAATTAAAGATTAGTACTCAAGATGAGTGTATGTTTGAGTTAGATTATACGCATGATTAGTCACCCGGGAAAAGGATAACTAGTATGGGTCAGTACTTTGGTCGTATAACAGACTTTTGAGATGTTGCATTAGCGGCGACCTTTGAAATTATGGCACGATGATAGGAAATGTGATCATCAGTTGAAGTAAGGTATAAGTGTATCGATGGACACCCATGAGGATTGATAGGGCTTAGTTTTGAGAGAGTAAGACTTAGTATCCTGGCTAGTTCGAGACCTGAACCAATAAATCTTCAGGGGATGTCCTTGTGTGGTGTTGAAACCGAATTGTGACCTGTTGGTTCATCAATGAGTTCACCACGATTTGAATAATTGTACGAGGTCTATAAAAATGGCCGAGTCCCTAGCTCTCGAGGTTGTGATAGTGTTTGTGTATACGTAAGACGCTAGGCTTGCTCAGCGGGCGTCGTGAACCAATCCAAAGAAGATCTTGATGCATGCGAGTGTTTTATTCACGGTATCTGGCACTTGATTTGACTAGGTACATGAAGCCTAGGCATGACCAGTCTATGGCTGGTTTGGGCCCATACGCTATCTGGCACTTGATTTGACTAAGGTATATGAAGCCTAGGCATGACCAGTCCATGTCTGGTTTGGGCCCATACGCTTGCTAACTGATGTAGCTTGAATCATGGGCGAGGCTGAATTTGGGATTACAGTCGGAGTTTCTTGGTCTGGAAGCAGAGATTCTGAAGCATTTTGTCGAACAGTTGGATTCAGAATGGATTTATTCATAAGGGGCAAATTGGTAGCTTGTCTTTATCCTTCCAGCAATTAGTTGTTGGTCCAGTCAGCGGCCCTTTCACACGGTCTTTCTTCTCTTTCAATTCCTTGTTTTTCTCTTAGATTTGATTGTTGAAAGGAAAACCTGTAAATCTTCTACTGTTGTACTGTTCTGAATTCAATACAAAGGGTGTTTTCTTTCAATTTCTGTTGTTATTCTCTTGTGGATCACGGCTGCGTGACTAACTTAGGAATTCCTCTTGAGAGAATATATATCCTCTGACAATGTGGATTCATAGTTTTATGCATGAGAGAAACATTATGAAAATAAGATAGGAGAAGGATTTAATTGCACACCAAGATTAGGTAACAATATCTCATGGATATATGTAAGTGAAGCTGCACTCTCGTAGTATTCTTGCAAATATTTTAGAGGTGTTTTGTGTACATTCTCTATTATGGAATGTGATAATATACTTGATGCATGGTGTTAAAAACTCGAAAACAAAATACTCTGCTTTGTCCCCCCTTTGTGTGACAAGTGATGTTCACGCTGGGGAAGATTTGTGAACTTGAAATACTTGTGTGATTGTAGGTATTTATGCTTTTTAATCAATATTGTAGAATTCGAGAGAGCTCATATGTCTTGTTTACGATTTTGCTAGTACAGATGGACGGGGTTGTGCACATGAAAGAGATCTTCACAAATTAATTTGTTTCGAGCATATTAAATAACTTGTTTTCCTTATGAAATACTTGAAAATCGTTGGAACACTAAGGATGCATGTTTCTTCATCCGATTGTATTTTCATGTAAAATGACATGCAAATTTTGGGTTTGGCATGCATAAGCCGAAGCCACTCGAGCCATCAGTTGTCGATTTGATTGTAAGAATCAAATCAGGGGGCATGTGGGTTTGAAGTTTGAACCACCGGCTGCCCCAAACACCATCAGATCAAAATCCGACGGCTCTTGATTACTCAAATCAAGCATGTGCGCGTTGGCCTTGCCCCATGTAAACTTTTTCCAAACTGAAGATATATGTAATTTTCTAAAATAAATCTACCATCTCAATTTCCCCTTGGCAACAATTACAAGTAACTTTCAAAAATACGACTCCCATCTCTCCTTCCCATCACCAACAATCACATGTCAAGATATATTTCTTCATTACCAACAATTAGGAATTATGATTCCTTTCCTGATCTGTCATTGACTGTCCAAATTAAGGAACTTCTTTTTTTGTTGAAGACTCAACATCTTTCTGCCACATTAGGGAAAGTAATCCATATCAGGAAACCCAAGTTATGGTGGAACTAGGAAACTCCTCTCAACATTATAAACACCTGCTCTGCTTCTCTCTGCTCCCAAACTCCATCTTCCATGGCGCCACAGCTGCTTTCAACTAGGAGAGAAGTCCGCTGCCGCTCCCCGCCAACCCATGACGTCCCCTTCTTCCATTCTCTTGACATATCGGCTCACGGAACCGATACCCGTGGCGAACTTCCGCCGGCAATCTTAGAGAAGATGGACGTCCTAATCACCATCCGTCATCTAGAAGTTCACCGGATAACCGTCGCAGACCCTGAAACGATCGCACCACTTGCAGAGGAGGATATGGAAGTTGAGGTGAACCACCTGTCGTCTTCCTCCAAAATCCCAATTCTTCGCCTCGGCTCTGCTGAGTGGTCTCATAAAGTCTCTCAGATGCTGAGAGATTTTAATGTTTCACCGGAAACACAACTCCGGGTCCTGCAGGCGATGCCGTGTTTCCTGCATGACGCAGTGAGAACGGCCCGCGAAGGCGGGTTCCAGATGGTGGTGGTGGAGGCCTATCTGCGGCAGATGGTGAGACACTTATCTTTTGAGGTTTCGGCGAGTTCGAATGATGATGATATTGTAGAAGATGAAGATAGCAGTTTGTTCGATGCGGCGAGGGCTTGCGGCGCGATTCGGACGATGAAGGCCAAGGAAGGGGGCATGTGTGCTATTTGTCATGAAGAGTTCTTAGATGATGGAAAGGAAGTCTCGGAGCTTTGCTGTTCTCATGTCTTCCACTCTGGTTGCATCAGCAAGTGGTTCCATGTCAGTTGCACTCGTTTATTACAATCCTCTCGTTGCCCCATATGTAGACATGTCTTAGTTGAATAGCTTTTGTGCTTCGTCTCATGTGTCGCACATCCTAAATTCCTAATGAAATGGAGTAGCTTTTACACTTCCTTTAAACTTTGTGTGTCAGGGTTGATTCAAGATGAATAAAAATAGAATAGTGGAGGTGGTTCAAAAACATATATTTTGACCATCTTTTAATTGGATACCAAATCAAGAAAGTATTTACTTCCATTGATTTCCTACTCATTTAAGTGAGTATTCTCTCTTGAAGGGTCTTTGTAAATTTGGCCTCAATAAATTGTATAAAAAATTGATCTGGCCTTTGTCCAATTTTGACTTTGGGTGTTTTACACCCTATTTGGGAGCATTTTCTATTTTGAAATGTTTTTGTCCCCAAGATTTAGTGCAAAAAAATTTTTGTCTTAAAATTTGGAATTGTTACATTTCAAGTGCTGACCTATTTGGTAGAAATTCACTAATTTTCAAAAATGATGACAAACCTGTTTGGCAGTAAATTCAATATTTTAAAGAAACTGAATCGACAAACCATCCATCATCGATTTCCATAAAATAGTACACAACATCCACTATGAAACATAATCATAGCAAAATTACTTTATCCATCTTCTAAATAATAAAAAACATACATCATCTTTACACCATATATGCCCTTCAACCCGCAAAAAATGATACACATATTATACATCATCTTTCACTATACATGCCCTTTAGCCCCCAAAATATGAAACATAAAAATAAACATCATCTTCTAGTATGTATGCCCTTTAGCCCCTAAAAAATGACACACTATTAATTCAAAAAACCTACTTTTGCCATAGCCCATGCCACTATTTTTGTAAGTGCATTTTTTGCCACATCACACGTGTATGTTCACCCAAGTGGATGAATACGGTATAAGCATGGTTGAGCCTTACAATGTCGTCAGCCCGTGCCTTCTTTTCTAGAGACAATTCCCTCATACTCATAATTATATTTACGCATTGTTCAATCATCGAGTTAGAATAAGGAATTGGAGCCTTTTTGCATTCCCCAGCCACGGTAAGTAGTGCATTTGCAAAGGTGTCTCTGGTGCAACCTTCACTCTTTTCTTTCTAGCCTTATCAGACATTGCTGAAATGTCTCGTTTGCTACCAACTTTAATGTTGGCAGCATTAGTATCAAGGCTACAAGTTTTGGTAACATCAACACCACTACAATCTTGTGTGAGATCTACATGTGCACAAGGAGATGGCATAGCAGATGCATAATCAATTTCATTAGTTGAAGGTGGTGGAGGAAGACTACTTTGTTGCCTACTCCCATCAGCTTTACAACCTATAGGAGGGAGACATATCAAAGGTCATAAGAATGTCAAATATATGTTGAAACTGATGGAGCTATATCAAAAGTAGTCATACCCTCAAAGATTTCATACCACTCATTATAGAGTGGAATTGTCACTCCTTTTCATGCTTTTGCATCTGGGTTTTTCTGTTATACAAATGGTCTATGTGTAAGTCTCATTGTATATTCCATAATATACAATTGAAACTAACAATTAATCACCTCTATGTAGACATCCCACACTTCATCATCTGCCTTAAATGTAATCTAATTTGGATTAAAACCAAATCCACTTTGGTTAAATTTTTTTTTTGTAACACCATAATTTGCCTTCATGACTTGTACTCGAGCTTTTACTTGCCTTGAGGTGATACTCAAGTTAAACTTCCTATTAAATTCAGTCACCATCACAACCCATGCTTCAGGTTTCCATCCAGCATATGCCCTTTTACCAATGCAATTTTGGTCAACTAGTAATTTGGTAAAAAAAGGCTACACGTGTTTGATTCCACTCCAACCTTTCATTTGCCCCTTTAGATCCACAATTCGGTATCTATAAATTTTCATTCATCCATGTCACATTTTCATTCAAGTAATGTAAGTAGTCTCAAATATTCCATCCTAGTTCTTAGCATAGAATAGAGGACAATGATGAGAAAACTAACAGGGAAATCTCGAAAAAAGAAGAACTACCGGAGGAACCCGTCGCCAGACAATCTACCGGATGGAGGTTGCACACAAGATTAGAGCTCATACTGTAACATCCAAAAAATTAGTAAGTATCTTAAAACTGAAATTTGACCCTCTTAATGATTGATTTGACCATGTGTGCTTTGTTTAAATTAAAGTTGGTGAGAAGAGCTTTCCAACGACACCAATTTTGTGTGATTTGGAGTTCGGAGTAAAAAGATATGGGAAATTGAATAAACACGATCGATCGCGCTAAAAACGATCGATCGGCTTCGATCGGCGCCATCGCGTAGTTTGTAAACAGCACAGGACGATCGATCGCCGTATTACACGATCGATCGCCAGTTGCGGTTTGGTGATTTCTAACCTAATTTTGAGGCGGATTTGATTGGGAAAGATGCGATATCCTAACTAGACTTGTATTGCACGTTCCTAGGGTGATTTAGGGACTCTCCCATTGGTGGAAAGTGCCCAAGATATGGTAGAATTGATTGGGCAAAGATCTTCTAAAAACTCTATATAAACCCATAGAGTCTAGGCTTGTGCTTTTGAAAACTAAACCCTAGAACGTCCAGAGGCTTTCCCCTCTCCTTCCCACGTTCATCCCTCTCTTAGAAGACCTCTTCTAGTGGGAATTGCTCAAGAGCTTGGATCGGGAAGCTTTGAAGGAAGCGGAGGAGACGAACATCGCGTAGAAAGGCGACGTCTTTTGGTGATAAAGAGTAGGATGGTTTTTCCCTCTCGTCTTCTTCTTTTCTCACATTATATGATGAGTGTTCTCACTGATTACCTTGGAGTATTGCTTTGAATCTTGCGAGATTAATGATTTATGTCTTGTTTTCCATGTGTATTGCGATACATGCATATATGCCTTCATGCTTCATGTCTAGATGGTAAATCAGATCAAAGTTGGATGCTTTATTAATTTTACAGAAGATAAAAGTTCTGATATTGCTTTGATTATGATGTCTAATGATTGAGTCTTATACATTAATGATCGTTTTGCTTAAATCGACTTAATTGAAAGATATTTGGTCTAAGATTGAGTTATATGGGGAGAAACATGATAAAAAGGGAATCTTTTGGTAATTCTAGTTAATTCCAGGATCTGTAATTGATCTAGGAGGGGAGTACTATCATCTATCATGAGTATATTATCATCTATAAGTGGTTCGGAATAAGAATATTAAAGTTTAATCATGTGTTTCACTTTCGGCCAGAACTGTTTCTGCACGGACAGTCGACAGTAAATAATTCATAACTAATTCATATGATATCAGAAAAATATAAAACTGGTGGGGTTAGAAACTAGACCCACAAGGGTATTCTCAGTAAAAATTTCAGAAGATAACCTCAACTGTACAGTGTCTGGGAGCCGCCGGAAAGGGACTATTGTGCATAAGACAGTGAGCAGAATCTAAGTGAAAATACTAAGTACTTAAGTAAAACCACTTAATAAGATGTGAAGATGGTATGACGTGCTAGTAACTAATACTAGACTATATCCTTATGATTATCACAGTAAGGTTGGGTTATGGTTAATATGATAGATGGGTAATACTTATGTCAAGAAAACCGTAACTGTGTATTTGAAGATAAAGCGTTTGTGTCGGTTTGAGGTTCCATTGGAATCCAAATCATCTAGGACTCATTAATACCTTGTCTCTGATTTATATATTTTAATAAGACCTATATGAATTTCCATCTAGGGCTGAGCATGAACGTATGTATGGATTGTGTTATTCTCTTTGTGTGACATTCCTATTTATACTCCGTATGAGAGTCTATTCCGGTGATTGATACCTTATGTGGTTAGAGTGTTGCGGCCTCTATTCCTTTGAATTATTATTCATCATGATTATTTGATTGATTCCTCCACTAGAGGTCTTGCGGGACTCTCTCCGGAAGTGGATTCATAGTATGCTCAAATTATGCCATTGCTTGATCTTGCGGGGTCACTAATATTTGTGGTACTGCGGTTCCACACTGCCCAAAAAGAGGCAACATACGTACGTTAGATTGTTGACATTACGGAAGGTCTTCAGTCTCCGCCCATCGTGTCCGTAAGCACTGGTGGGGCCAGCATCCTAGACGCATGGCAGGGTTCCAAAAAGAGGACCCTTCGGGTGGTTCTGGTATAGTCACTTGCGGGTGATCGGTTCAGCGAGCAGAAATTGTACTCCTTTCACTTTTAATGTCTGGAGCTTTTTAATATGATTATCATTCCCTCCTTACTCATATGTGTAGTAGGAGCCTTATTGTTGTTTGCCCTACTTGCGGGATGGAATTATTAATGACTAACCTTTCAGGTGTATAAATCCTTGGTTTAGTCCAGATGTTGTGGCATCTTCATAAACCTTTGTTATTCTTATCTTATTCATATTGTTTGTCCTAATTCAGTGGGTTTTTACATCCTACTGAGTGTTTCTATGAAATACTCATGCATCCTCTGATGCAGGCGCAAATGGAATTTGAGATCAGGAAGTTGCGGTAGTGAAGCGGTCGCAGGAGCCGTGAAGACTTAGAGTTTATATTATTTGCTTTGCTTATTTGATGCTTATGACATTTAATGGCAATTGTGTGCCATAGATTTATAGGTTTATTTGATTTGACTTTCTTAAATTGATTATTATCATTATTATTAAGCAAATTTCATTTCATAGTATTCATTGATGCCTGTATTTGTATTGCACTGATTATGGGCATGACCGATTACACATCCTTTTGAGATGATCGTAATTGGTGGTGAAATCGACTATTCGGTCTCGCGCCCGGGATCTCTACCTCCAAATATATATCATTGATTGGCTTCCGCACTCCGATCGAGGTATGGGATTCCGGGGCGTGACACATACATGCAAACAACTACTCTTAAAAACGTTGAGTAAAATTAGATAACACAAAATCAATTCAGTTTTAAAAAAAAAATACTACTGTAAGACCATATAGGTTATTGTTTCAAGCATCAATCTTTTCTTGATTAGAGAAAAAAACTTAAAACTGGCTAAATATCATATTGGTATTTAGTGATCTAAAATTTACCCATGACTAATAACGATACTGCTGTTCAGATGGCACGCCTCTCATGAAAGAAGTGCAGCCCCTTATAACAAAATCTTTTCAAAATGGAATTAATTATTTTACATAATTGTATCAGTATGAGTACTTTTCGTCTTCTCCCCAACATGCCATCACTTGTTAAGTAATTTTGATATAGTGGGTAGTTACTACATTAAAATCTGATAATAATTTCTTAGATTCTCACACAATATTGCATGCTAAATCCAAAAGCCATAATTTTCTACTAATGCAAGAGATTAAACTATCATCATTATTGCTCATATTGACACAAAATTTAGCATACTATTTTTTTTAAAAGAACTTCATAAATTCTAAAAATCAAGTATTTCGAAGAAACATTGAGCTTATGGGGGTGAGGCTGGTCGGGGAAGTCCTTGGCCTTGTCCACTAGCAGTGGGTCGGAGAAGAGGTCGGTGGGTGGAGCACAAAGAAGGACCGGAGGAGCAGGGACTTCAACGGGTAGCGAATCGGAGAGAAGGTTTGTCGGAGCCAGACTGATAGCCGAAGGGAGACAAAGGCTATCGTCCGTATGCCGGTGGGAGAAGATGTCTGGCTGCCGGAGGGAGAGGAGGTAGAAAGAAGTCGGTCCTTGCTTTCTACGCCTCGAACCCGACGCCCAACGTTTTCTGGCTCAAAACAGCTTAAGGGGTGTTAAACTTGGGGAAGTTTAATGAATGCAACCTAGCCCTGATTTAATCTTGGGAAACCCTGGGCAAACAAGTTAGCAGCCTCATCCCCGTCCCTGGTTTTAGAAACAAAACCAAAAACCGGGAAAAAAATGACCAGAAACAGACTCAATTTACCTTTGGCAATGTAACTTTCTAAAATAAATCTACCATCACAATTTCCCCTTGGCAACAATTATATGTAACTTTTAAAAATAAGCCTACCATCTCTCCTTTCCATCACCAACAATCACAAGTCAAGATATATTTCTTCGTTACCAACAATTAGGAATTATGATTCCTTTCTTGGTCTGTCATTGACTTCCCAAATTAAGGAACTTCTTTTTTTTTGTTGAAGACATCATCTTTCTGTCACATTAAGGCAAGTAATCCATATTAGGAAACCCAAGTTATCGTGGAACTAGGAAACTCCTCTCAAGTTTCAACATTATAAACACCTGCTCGGCTTCTCTCTGCTCCCCAAACTCCATCTTCCATGGCGCCACAGCTGCTTTCAACTAGGAGAGAAGTCCGCTGCCGCTCCCCGCCAACCCATGACGTCCCCTTCTTCCATTCTCTTGACATATCGGCTCACGGAACCGATGCCCGTGGCGAACTTCCGCCGGCAATCTTAGAGAAGATGGACGTCCTAATCACCATCCGTCATCTAGAAGTTCACCGGATAACCGTCGCAGAACCGGAAACGATCGCACCACTTGCAGAGGAGGATATGGAGGTTGAGGTGAACCACCTGTCGTCTTCCTTCAAAATCCCAACTCTTCGCCTCGGCTCTGCTGAGTGGTCTCATAAAGTCTCTCAGATGCTGAGAGATTTTAATGTTTCACCGGAAACACAACTCCGGGTCCTGCAGGCGATGCCGTGTTTCTTGCATGACGCAGTGAGAACGGCCCGCGAAGGCGGGTTCCAGATGGTGGTGGTGGAGGCCTATGTGCGGCAGATGGTGAGACACTTATCTTTTGAGGTTTCAGCGAGTTCGAATGATGATGATGATGATGATATTGTAGAAGATGAAGATAGAAGTTTGTTCGATGCGGCGAAGGCTTGCGGCGCGATTCGGACGATGAAGGCCAAGGAAGGGGGCATGTGTGCTATTTGTCATGAAGAGTTCTTAGATGATGGAAAGGAAGTCTCGGAGCTTTGCTGTTCTCATGTCTTCCACTCTGGTTGCATAAGCAAGTGGTTCCATGTCAGTTGCACTCGTTTGCTACAATCCTCTCGTTGTCCCATATGTAGACATGTCTTAGTTGAATAGTTTTTGTGCTTGGTATCATACTATCATGTGTCTATAGATTCTAGATTACGAGGCACATCCTAAATTCCTAATGAAATGGAGTAGCTTTTACACTTCCTTTTAAACTTTGTGTGTCAGGGTCGATTCAAGATGTATAAAAATATAACAGTGGAGGTGGTTCCAAAAAATATATATTTTGACCATCTTTTAATTGGATACCAAATCAAGAAAGTATTTATTCAATTGATTTCTTACTCGTTTAAGTGAGTATTCTCTATCGAAGGGACCTTTGTAAATTTGGCCTCATTAAATTGTATAAAAAATTGATCTGACCTGTTTCTATTTTTTGACATGTGTTGTTCACAAAACCATGGTTTTAAAAACCGGACCGGATGGGTCTGGCCGGTTCGACTGGAGCCAGGTCCTTTTTCGGGTTGAATCAGCCGGGTAGGTTGACCCGGCCAGGTCAGTTTAACCTGCCGTGCCGAACCAGATTTTACTCCCACGGTCGAGCCAACCACCCCTACCGTCGTCGCCCCGTCAAGCTACCCCTCCCCCCACTGCCGGTGTCACCTTGCCACGGTGTCGCCCTAACGACCCCCCCTGGTTTTGCTTCCCCCCTCCCCGGCAAACACCCCTCCCCTTGATGAGCCCCATTCGCCGTTGTCGCCCTGCCGAGCCACACCCCACTGTTGTCATCACCATGCCACCCGCCGACATCCTAAATTCCTAATGAAATGGAGTAGCTTTTACACTTCCTTTTAAACTTTGTGTGTCAGGGTCGATTCAAGATGAATAAAAATATAACAGTGGAGGTGGTTCCAAAAAATATATATTGTGACCATCTTTTAATTGGATACCAAATCAAGAAAGTATTTATTTCAATTGATTTCTTACTCGTTTAAGTGAGTATTCTCTCTCGAAGGGACCTTTGTAAATTTGGCATCATTAAATTGTATAAAAAATTGATCTGACTTGTTTCCATTTTTTGACATATGTTGCTCACAAAATCATGGTTTTAAAAACCGGACCGGAATCGGTTAGGTAGGTTGACCTGGCCAGGTCAGTTTAACCCAATTGAACCAGTGATCCGACCGATCGTGCCGGACTGGATTTTACTCCCCCTCTCCCCACTCTGTTTTTTTCCCCCACCCCTCTCCCCTCCATCTCACCCTTTTTTTATGATGACATCATCAACAAGTTCAATCCAAGTTAAACCCAACTAGAATTCTAAGTCAATGACCGGTCCAATTTTTAAAAACTTGCTAAAAACAATGACATAAAATTGAGTTGGAAAAAAGAATTTAACTATTTTGTTTATAAGGCCAGCGTGTGGTTCACCTAAGAAATCTTGTTGATTAGAACCACTATTTGTAATCTATCTTGTCCCGTCAATGAAGGGTTTTAGTTTTGTTGGATTTTCGAAAAGCACCACCTAAATGTAAAATCTCACCCTGTCAAAAAGATAATCTAACATCAATTATAGCATCGAATCCAGCAAACAATGGCTTTCTTACTTAAGTCTTAACTATATCTCTGCCTAATGCAAAACATGTTGCAGCTGAGAAACTGCAAAATATACAACTAAAATGCAACTGAAACAAGCAGCAGAATGAGTTTGGAGCTCAAGCCTCTTGATACTCCTCTTCCTCGTCGACATAGTCATCTTCATCAGCAGTGGCATCCTGATATTGCTGGTACTCGGACACCAAATCATTCATGTTGCTCTCAGCCTCGGTGAACTCCATCTCGTCCATTCCCTCCCCAGTATACCAATGCAAGAAAGCCTTCCTCCTAAACATGGCTGTGAACTGCTCGCTGACCCGCCTGAACATCTCCTGAATCGACGTCGAATTCCCTATGAACGTTGAAGCCATCTTCAGCCCAACAGGAGGGATGTCACAGACAGTTGACTTCACATTGTTGGGAATCCACTCCACAAAGTAGGACGAGTTCTTGTTCTGGACATTGATCATCTGCTCATCGACCTCCTTAGTGCTCATCTTGCCCCTGAACATCGCAGAGGCAGTGAGGTAACGGCCATGTCGAGGATCAGCAGCGCACATCATGTTTTTGGAATCCCACATCTGCTGGGTGAGCTCAGGGACTGTGAGTGCACGGTACTGCTGTGAACCACGAGAGGTAAGAGGGGCAAAGCCAACCATGAAAAAGTGGAGGCGTGGAAATGGTATAAGATTCACAGCTAGCTTGCGCAGGTCGGAGTTCAGCTGGCCAGGGAACCGGAGGCAGCAGGTCACTCCACTCATGGTGGCAGAGATCAGATGGTTCAAGTCACCAACTATACACAGACAGAACCAGAAAATCTATCAAATCACCAAAGTTCCCTTTAAAGAAATTGCAGCATATACCCAATTTGAATAGTAAAACAGCAGCAGAGACATGAGACTTACAGCTGGGAGTTGTGAGCTTGAGTGTTCGGAAGCAAATGTCATAAAGAGCCTCATTGTCAAGGACCATGCACTCATCGGCATTCTCGACAAGCTGGTGAACAGAAAGGGTGGCATTGTAGGGCTCCACCACCGTGTCAGACACCTTGGGGGAAGGAAAGACAGAGAAGGTCATCATCATCCGATCTGGGTACTCCTCCCTGATCTTCGAGATCAGAAGGGTACCCATTCCAGACCCAGTTCCACCTCCTAATGAATGGCAGACCTGAAATCCTGCAACCAAAAAACAAACCAAATAAGTCCTGGTTTCTAAACCAATGCAGAATAGTGATAGTGAGTTTTACAAAAAAAACGAAGAGCAGGGGAAAATAATAAGAGGTAAAAACCACATTCACCACTGAATAAACTCGTGACATCACTAAAAAATTTAAGCAAATTGGACGTTTTTGCTCACTGGCAAAGCCAAGAAAACATGTTTCTGAATTAAAAAAGTAATAAAATAATCAAATAAGATATAAATCGCTAAAACCATATCAGAAAATGAAATGACATAAAATAATCAAATAAATCATGATTTTCTAAGTCCAGGAACACAAATGACAGGATCAGTAGCATAATACATGCAATTGCTAACCGCTAACATGATCCAAAATGGGACTGAGTAGAGGACTTTTAAATGAGTACAACAAAACGGATCAGTGATGATATAATCAACGACATAAATAGCATCAGTCCAGTATCATAATCAGAAATAAAATAGAAAAATAATATAGATAGCACAAACTTCAATCTTTTGTTGCAAGGTGTTATTATTTGCAGACTAAGAATATTATGGTACCCTGTAAAAACAGTCACATCTAAAAACATTCAAACAGTAGGATATGACTTACAGATGCTAACATGATTCAGACAATAAGAAAAAATTGAAGAAACGGTGACAATCAACAGCATAAACTGCACGATTCACACACACAACAAAAATTCCTATAATGTTTCCATAATTTGCTGCACAGTACAGTTTACACAAACGGAGATGGGCAATGATTAACATTCTTTAACCTTGTAAAACAGCCCATCTAGATAGAAGTAGCATTATGGCATTATAACAAACACCTTAAGAGGCACACAAATACACGTCGAAAAGGAAAAAATTTGTAGCAGGGTATCATAATCTGCAGACAAGCAGAGATGGGCTATGATGGACATTGCGTCACCCACTAAAATCTAGAGACACAAAGTAATATGACATTTAAACAAACAGCTTAAAAGGCAAATAAATACGCGCCGAAAAGGAAAATAATTCATAACATGGGATCATAATCTATGTAATGAAACACTTAGTTACACGTAAAACAGTCGGATTAGAGAGGAAATTTCATACAGCAATTTTAACAAACAGATGAGAGGCAAAGAAATACACAAAAAAGAAAATTAAAAGCATACAACATCAACCAATCTGAAACAGCATAATCCAATATATATCACCAAATCATCAACTTAGCGAATCAATTAAATAAAAAAGGTGTAAACTTTAATTACCCTGGAGGCAGTCGCAGTTCTCCGCCTCCTTGCGGACGACATCGAGAACCGAGTCAATCAACTCCGCGCCCTCCGTATAATGCCCCTTAGCCCAGTTGTTCCCGGCACCCGACTGGCCGAAGACGAAGTTGTCCGGGCGGAAGATCTGGCCGTACGGCCCAGATCGGATACTATCCATGGTGCCCGGCTCAAGATCCATGAGGACGGCGCGCGGCACGAACCGCCCGCCGCTGGCCTCGTTGTAGTAGACATTGATGCGCTCGAGTTGGAGGTCGGAGGTGCCGGTGTAGCGGCCGGTGGAATCGATGCCGTGCTCCGTGCAAACGACCTCCCAGAACTTGGAGCCGATCTGGTTGCCGCATTGCCCGCCTTGGATGTGCAAGATTTCCCTCATTTTCTGATGCTGGGACTTTGGGATCTTGGATTTGGGAAGAGGAGATTTGGTGGTGGGATTTTGGAATCTTGGGGGGGTTTTATAGAAACGGCTAGGGTTGGAAGTGGCCGTTTGGGGTAGTGGGAGTTTGAAATTTGAAATTTGTGGCCCAAACAGATTTTGGTCTTTTATCTACGCTCCTCAGGGAGACGGGATCCTGTGGTGAAGCTTCACCAGCGAGGCCGCTGGTGAAGTTTCACCAGCCGTCGATTGTACGGAATCGACGGCGCACACGGAAACTGTGTGCGCTCGGCCAAAAACGCGTCTTTTGGCCGAGCGCACACAGTTTCCGTGTGCGCCGTCGATTCCGTACAATCGACGGCTGGTGAAGCTTCACCAGAGGCCTCGCTGGTGAAGCTTCACCAGAGGATCCGGACTCGCTCCTCAGGGGACTTTCATTTTTCGATGAGTTGGGGCCAGGTAGGCATCTGGAAACCTCAACAAGAGGTTCAAAATCCTCATAAAATTAACTATATGGAGTATCTAATACAGGACGGAGGGAGTCATTTAAGGAGAGAGTAACTGGCATAATACTGGAAAGGACAGTGATAGCCCTACATCAGATTTCCTACACAGCTGATGTGTACGGCAATGAGTGTGTAAATATGATGTACAAATATCATTTTTCTACAGGAAAAGGCCAGGGAGCCGTTCATCTCTAGGACACGCTTAACGAGTGCACTCTGCACTGGACTGATGGAGCATATGCCTAATGGGCGGTTTGGGGCGTGATTAAAAATAAAATATCCACAGTGGATATTCGTGTTTTACGCTGGATATAAAAAAAACATGGATGCTATAGTGGATGTGAAAAATCTACTATAGATATTTGCTTATAATCACGGCCCAAACGGCGGCCCCTAAGCATGTGCGCATAAAAGGTGATGTGGTCAGGCTAACTGTTGTACCTAATAATTTCTTGGAATAGTACTCCCGCCGCCTGATGAAGAAATTTTTGCATAAGAAAATGCAATTTTTTGGATTCTAAGGCCGGTAAAAAAAAGTTTAACAATAAATGAATTGTCCCATTTAGAAGGGGAATTTATATAAAAAATCATGAAAAAATTTTTTTTACCAAAATGTGGCACTGTAGCAAATATTTACCGAAATGGTGTTCTGACAAGCCACGCAGGCGCCCGCGTGGCGCGGGCGCTTGCATGGCTTTTTTTTTTTAAATTAACCCAAAAGGCGTCGGTTGAACCGACGCCTTTCGGGTTAAGAAGAAAGGCGTCGGTTGAACTGACGCCTCTCAAGAGGCGTCAGTTCAACCGACGCCTTTTACTACCTTAACGAAATTCGTCCCATTTTAAACAGGCCGTCACTTCAACGATGCATATCTTTCTCATTTTTGATCCATTTTTGCCCATTTTTTTTCATTCTTCCTTATTTTTAGTGCTCTTTCTAGTCATTATGATATCATGAAGATGTTGAGCCATCGCATACTATTTATCGTAGTTTTTGTGGTATTTTTTTCGATAAATGGTATATGATAGCTCAACATCTTTGTGATATCATGATGATCAGAAAGAGCACTAAAAATAAGGAAGAATGAAAAAAAATGGGTAAAAACAGATCAAAAATGAGAAAGATATGCATCGTTGAAGTGATGGCCTATTTAAAATGGGAGGAATTTCGTTAAGGTAGTAAAAGGCGGTTGAACTGACGCATTTTGTTTTGAGCTATTTTAGTGGGACAAATTTCAACAATGCATATCTTTCTCATTTTTGATCCGTTTTTGCCCATTTTTTTTCATTCTTCCTTATTTTTAGTGCTCTTTCTGATCATCATAATATCACAAAGATGTTGACCCATCATATACCATTTATCGAAAAAAATACTACAAAAACTACGATAAATAGTATGCGATGGCTCAACATCTTCATGATATCATAATGACTAGAAAGAGCACTAAAAATAAGGAAGAATGAAAAAAAAATGGGCAAAAATGGATCAAAAATGAGAAAGATATGCATCGTTGAAGTGACGGCCTGTTTAAAATGGGACGAATTTCGTTAAGGTAGTAAACCGACGCCTTTTAGGTTAATTTAAAAAAAAAAAAGCCACGCAGGCGCCCGCGTGTCAGAACACCATTTCGGTAAATATTTGCTACAGTGCCACATTTTGGTAAAAAAAATTTTTTTCATAATTTTTTATATAAATTCCCCCATTTAGAATAATATTATCTTACAGGTAGTCATTTAAGTAGATTTCACTTTTCTCCCCTCTTAATATTGCTCATATGCAAATATAGACCTTTAATGATCCGGCTATAAGCTTTATTTCATATATATAGGAAAACTCTCCCAAAAGCAAGATTTCTTTACTCACAAACTTCCACGGCATTTCTAAAGAACAATCTACAACCAACAGTTTACGTGCAGGACTAATCCTAAGGTATCCACGAACTTCAAAATGCTGCAAATATTACAATCTGACATTGGAAGAGTAGGGAAATGATTTATTTCACCTATAATTTGCTGATTTCAATTTTACATTCATACTCTACCTCTAATTTAATTTATTCGTTTCCATTAGTTTACCACCGACTCTCACCTAGTCATCCGCAAAATAAATTTCAAACAAATTTATGACCATCACAAATATAATTCCCCATGATTCATACAAAATTTTTGGAAGGTTGTCTCTCCTAAATAGAGTCAAAGAAACCTTAAGTTTGCAATTTTCCTGAACCAGCTTCTCTTGCATGAGGTGTAAGATCATGCTTGTAACACAAACTTTACCCTTATCGAAAAGCATGTGACTTTTCAAAAGTAGTTCCAAAATAAGGACCGGCCATAGATGCAAGGCCACAAGCGCATGAAGGAAAATACATTTCAATTTCAAAATTCTTACTTAAAACAATTGATCGTTCTGAATGAAAGAAATGTTATTCAATGCATTATTGCATTTATGAAAGATTTTCCAGGTGGTCCAGATACTAGAGACCATTAACGAAGATATCATATCAACCTTCAATGCTTATATACTTACACAAGAACTAGGTACATACATTACAAGCCCTAATTTGAGTTCATGCCAGTTAGTAAGACTTGAAGAGTCAGGACCCTATGCCGGACTTGAACTCTAATTTGTTTCACTCAGCAGATGCCCGTTTTAGGCCTACAACAATCAATCAGCTCAGATAACCAAGGAGTATATACACACTTTTCAACTGGTTTGTCAGTCCTAAGTACTGGCTTATGCATACTGATCAAATTCTTTAATGATACCAATCAAATGAAAAAAAAAATCAGTCAATCTACCTAAAATGTCAAGACTGTTATATTCAGGTAGTCATTTGTTTCTTATAAGTCTGCTCTAATATTGTAATATCTCATCATGCTGAAACTTATAAAGCTACTTCCTGTAATTAATAATCTAGAGTGCAGAAAAACTTATTAAAGAACACCAATGCATCCATTTAGTATGATGAATTGCAGACAAATTTATGCAAATAACTAATGCATTCAGCAAGCTTAAAGAATGCACCACATACCACTTTAACACTATAGAAAATCACAAGAGAGCCCCTACTCAGTCTCAGTCAATGACGTCTTCACCAATAATCTCGAAAGGAACAAACACCTTGCCTAAAATGATGAATTTTGGAAATGAACTTGATTGCTGTATGACAATCATCACGCAGGCTTGTTCCAGGGGATACACTGACCAGCCCAAACGCAACTGTCAGCCTCTCCGTGTGGCTACTGACCACATTTATGTTTCTCAACATCTTCCACATCATGGAAAAGCGGCCTTGTATAAGTCCTCCACCTTCTCTAAGTCATCAGACTGAAAAAGAGAGAAATCTCCAACTAAAAACCATGACTTTGTTCTTCACTTCAATTTAACTACAACCAGTGATCTTTTTTAATCCCTGACTTTGACTTCCTTAATCTTGCAGCTTTCTCCCATTTATCTGCTTGTAAATACGTATTAGACAATAGATCCCATTTGCCAGAATAATTGGATTGAAGATCAATTAGCATTTCCAAAATCACTTCACCCAACTCTAAGCTCCTGTGAATTCTACATGAATTATGTAAAGCACCCGATACAGAATCATATTGGACCTGCATTCGCATTGTGAGATTGTATGTTCATTTAACTGCCAGAATGGCTAAGGAGGTCAATCATGTAAGTGTATTGGTGAACTCTAGGTTCAATAGAGTACTCTCTCGCCATTAATCAAAATATATATACCCTTCAACTATGAGGCCATTATGGCTACGAGCTGATAGTACTCCAACTAACGTTATATAATCAAGCTGAAGCTTCTCATCTTTCAAATGACATATAGAGCAAGGGCCTCATTGGCACAACCGTGCATTGCATAGCCTGCAACCATTGAATTCCAAGATAGCTCTTTTTTTTCTTGCTGACTTCAAACAATGTCTTTGCTAATACTAAGGACCAACAAATAGCATACATATCAACCAGAGCTATCTTCACTTCGAAGCCATTCCTCCAGCAAAATGCATAAATTTTCCTTCCTAGCTGGAGATTTGCAATATCAGCCAATGTCAACCTGACAGCCACAAGGAAATGCTGAGCTCGAAACCTAATATATTAATCTCAGTTTACAAAGTCAATGTAAGCATCTGGGAGCCCATTGTGCGAGTAGGCAGTTATCCCCATATTCCATAGGAGGCTCTTTGTCATGTCAAAACCTCTCGAGTTTTTCCCACACAACAACATTCTGAGGTACATGCCAATAAGAGCAGCTGCAACGAACACATGCGGCTCCCGGCCAGAGTCATGAATCTCTCTTCCCTCTTGAAGAACAGAGAGCATTTGGTAGTAACAGTCAAATAAGTACATTCAATATGGAGATATTCTACTAGGAATTTCATCGAACATCTTGTATGCATACAACAGTCGATCGCAAACAAGGAAGCAATCGACCACCTTCATACCCAATATAGGATTCGACCCATCACTTTTAGAACAAGCTGCCAGAGGAAGCATTTTGCATGCTCAACAGCTTTATGGCCGATGCAAGCTTGAAGAACAGACTAGTCACACTCTTATTCAAATGGTGTGGGATATAGCGACGGGCTGAAGCATCACAAAAAGAAGGAATCCTCCTCAAGGGAGGAAGCATCAGCAAAAGGAAGATGGAAAAGATCCAATTTTTTCGTGTCCTGTGCAATCAAGGACTTGTCCAATGTGACAAGAGACGCCCCAAAGACAGCAAAACTGAGCTTCATGCAGAGATCTGGGGTACCTTGAGGATGGTGTGCGATATAGCGACGGCTGATCATGGAACAGCTGCTAAGGGATCCGTCGCTGTAGACAAATTATCCTGTGGAAGGATACTACCACGTGGCAGATGAAGCATACATGGAGTCCCGCCCTGTTGTACCCCATAAATCCTCATTGGCATCTAGCATTCTTTGAAATGTGTGGAACATTGATTGGACATCTCTAGTCTCTACCATGCAGTGTTTTAAAACCCGGTCCGGGGCCCGACCCGGTCTGGATACTACCACGTGGCAGATGAAGCATACATGGAGTCGCGCCCTGTTGTACCCCATAAATCCTCATTGGCATCTAGCATTCTTTGAAATGTGTGGAACATTGATTGGACATCTCTAGTCTTTACCATGTAGTGTTTTAAAACCCAGTCCGGGGCCCGACCCGGTCACCAGACCGGGTCGGGCCAACCGGTTTGACCCAGTGGGTCGACCCGGGTCAACGCGGATGGGTTATCATAGAGGGAGACCGGGAGAGGGAGGGGAGGTCGGGGGGCGAGAAGGCGGGGAGGGGGAGGGAGAGGGAGAGGGGTGGTGGGGGGGGGGGGGGGGGGGTCGTCGGGGCGGCACCGCGGCAGGGCGGAGGTGGGGCGACATGGCAGGGCGGGGCGGGGCGATGGAGAAAAGCAGAGGGAGATGGGAGGGAGAGGAGAGGGGTGGGGGATCGTCGGGGCAGCACCGCGGCAGGGCGGGGGTGGGGCGACGACGGCGACGGCGGTGTGATGACGGGGCAGCAGTCGGGGCGGCACCGCGACAGGGCGGGGCGGGCCGGGGCGACGGATAAAACCAGAGGGGGGCGGAGGAGAAAACCATGGAGCAAAGTCAGTCGCATGGAGCAAAGTCAGTCACTATAATTTTTCACATGTAGACAAGTATAATTTTTGACAAAGTATTTCATATCCATGTAATTAACAAATTTGCATTTCTAAGTAAAAAAGAATAAGAATACTAGAGGGAGTCATGACTCATGAATGGGGTGTAGATGGAGGAAAATCAGGAAAATAAGTAAGAACATGAAACAAACCCGCCATACTAGTATGTCACAACGGCAGGATGTGGGAGGGGAACAATAGGTGGAGAGTAATTAAAATTGATTTGCCCATAGCCATGAAAAGGATTAAACATACGACATGCCGCATATTAGAAAAATATGTGTCCAGTATATTGCGAGCCATTGGATCGCATGTAGGGGCAATCTAACCTTCCTGCCTGCGATATTAAAGCTGTCTCGCAATTGGCTAGAAGAATGGGGCTTTTTTTATATGCCCATTTTTTTGCACAAGAAGATAAGTTGAATGTAGTCGAAATGAGAATGTTAAGGTGGATGAGTGGGATAACTAGGAGAGATAGGATTAGAAATGAATATATTCGTGAAAGCCTAGGAGTAGCGCCTTTAGGGGAGAAGCTGAGGAAATATAGGTTGCGTTGGTATGGGCATATGCAAAGAAGACCTTTAAATGCCCCTGTGAGAAGATTTGAAGGGATACAGGTAAACGATGCTAAAAGAGGGAGAGGGAGACCTAAGAGAACTTGGATAGAGTTAATAAGAAATAATTTGTCTTTACTATCTCTTACAAAAGAGGTAGCCCAAAATAGGCTGGAATGGAGGAGTAAGATCCGTGTCGCCGACCCCAAATAGTTGGAAAAAAGGCGCTAATTGATTACGATTATGATTATGATTATGATTTTTTTGCACAAGTATTTGATTTTTTTGAGCTTTTTACGTCTGACCTGGCGCCAAACACGGGTTTCTTATATTACTCGGAATCACTTTATTCCTTCCATATGACCCAGAAAGTACCCAAAATGCCCTTAAGTTTAGGTATAAGCCACCCACTCTTTGGTTTTCCATATTACCCGGAAAGAGAGCGACTACCCGGAGAAGCTGTCGTTAGTCGGAGAAGAAGGCGTTCCGTCTGGCCTCTCCGCCCATCTCATCGCCGGCGCCGGCGCCGTCGAACTCCGGAAAGGTCATCTTCGCGGCAACAAGCGGGAAAACGAGCGAGAAAGATCGGGTATTGGAAAACAACTTCAACGGAGGCAAGGTACATCGAAAAACTCGTAGGTGAAGTTAAAATACGACGATTTCTATCATGAAAGTTGGTTCCAGAGAAGAAAGTTGAAAACTTAGCAAGTTTTCAACTATTGTTACAGTCGTGTCGTCGACAACACGACTGTAACAATAGTCGTGTTTGATGAAACACGACTCATAGACGTTGCTTTTCACTCATATACGGTTTTCAATATATCGTGTCTCACGGATTTTTAACTTATTTCGGTATTTTAATGGCAGGTACGGATGGAGAAGATAGTTCTTTGTTTACACTACGATGGAGTTTTGACAAATTCTGATAAGTACGTGGGCGGGAAACGGAAGCTCCTGCCTATAGATACATGAGTAAAGTACCTGGAACTGTTGCAGCTAGTGGAAGAAAGATTACCGCTTAAGTCTACATCTGGTACATTAACTTTGTCATATCGTGTTGACTCTGAATACACATTTCTCCTTGAAGACGATAAAGACGTGGAGTCAATATTTATACTTCACAAGAGCAAGCAAGGTACAAATGGACTGCTCCACCTGTACGTGGAGTGGACTTCTACAGGCAATAACATGGAGACTTCGACTCTCAATAAGGAAATAAATGCCAATGCAAATAAGGAGGAGGAGAGGCTACTAGAGGCAGAAGTGAGGCCGGCCAGTAAGACACCGCCGGAGAGGCCGTCCAGCCCGGGCAATAAGACACCCGCATCAGCAGTCGAAGGAGGAAGAGATGGAGACTATGCGAGGTGAGACTTCTAAGGCATGGATACAGGGAAGTCGTGTGCTATTATAGTCGACTATAATAGTACACGACTAAAAATTTTATCATGCCGTATTGAACACAACTATATACCTAGTCGTGTTACATAGTACACGACTATAAATCAATTCGTGTTGCATAAAACAATACCTCATAGTACGTGCTATCGTTTTCTCAAGTCCATTGATACATCTTTTTTCCCGCAGTTTCGGAGATGGAGAAGAAGGTGAAGATGAAGAAGAAGATGAAGATGAAGATTCCAGTCCAGATGAAGAAGATTTGTGAAGATGAATTACCGTGGTCTGCAGATGAGTGGGATGAGCCTCTTACAGTACCACATTTCAGCCAGCCAGATCACACGGGAACATCGACTTCTAGAGGTCCCACGGCAGGAGACACATGTAAAGGGAGTCAGAGGACGATGACTATCTCAATATTGAGGGTGATGGTGGTTGGGATTGGGGTACCTATTCTGCACAGGCCGGTCCTTCAAAACATTGTGAAGAGGAGACGATGTTGACCGGAAGTTTGCAAGCAGAAGACTACAAGGCACAACTTACCTTAGGGGCTATATTCGAAAGCGTCAAGCAGTTCAAGATGGTTCTAACTGATCTGGTAATCAAGAGGAAGTTCATGTTCAAAGTAGCGGATGAGAGCAAGGACACATTCGCTGCAACGTGCAAGGTTTCGGGGTGCAAGTGGTACATACGAGTGTCGAACAGACTTGATGGAGTCAGCGTAACAAGGAGGGAAGAACGGCATACATGTGACACTTCTCTAAGTTCGAACGATCATCAATTGGCTTCTCACCTCTGGATTGCGAGGAAGTGTCATGGCCTCCATAAGGATTCAAACTCCATAAAAATCTCAAATATCCAACAATACATTGAGAAGCATTGGGGCGTCACAGTCAACTATAAAAGGGCATGGAGGGCGAAAGAGGAATTGATCCGATTGATCGATGGCAACCCTAAAGACGTATATCGTATTTTGCCACATTACGGAAGGGAATTAGAGCGGTCTAACGCAGGTACACATGTGGTCATAGAAAGATCAGCTGATATACCTGATATCCCAATTGAGTTAGCCGGCTACGACTTCAGACGTGTGTTTTGGATGTTCGGCCCGGTCGCAAGAGCATTCCGAAGAACACTGAGACCGTTGCTCACGCTTGATGGAACATTCCTAAAAGGAAAGTACCCTGGAGTATTATTGGTTGCTACAACAATCGACGGCAATCAACAATTAATGTGTCTTGCATATGCAATTGTCGATAAAGAGAATATCAAAACGTGGTAAGTATAGAAGCAGGAAAGACTACTATTCTAACAGTCGTGTTTTGGACGACACTACTGGGCACACATTCGTGTCTTCGAAAACACGACTACTCATACAGTCGTGTTTTGTTTTTACACGACCTTATAACAACGCAAGAGCATTCTGTGTTTAATATGCTTGTCTCTCACTTGTACAGGACGTGGTTCCTCACCTTACTAAAATGTTTTCTCTTTACGGACCCCTCGGCCTCCATGGACACTATTGTCTCTGATAGACAGAAGGGCCTTCTGAGAGCGGTCGCCGATGTCTTTCCCGAGGCTCACCATGGGTTTTGCCTAAGGCATATGGCCGCAAATATGCTTAATACTTGGAAGGATAAGTACTTGAAGGAACTTCTATTCCGAGCTGCAAAATGCTTCAGGATACCAGAATTCGATGCAACGATGGAGAAGATGAAGGAACACAATGAGGCGGCCTGGAAATATGTTGACAATATTCCGAAAACACATTGGGCGAACGTAGAATATCCGGGTAAAAGGTACGGCACTCTCACGTCGAACGCGTCAGAAAGTGTAAATAATATGCTTCTAAAGGCAAGGTTTTGGCCAATAACTCGGTTGATCGAGCAAACGCGGGCGACCACAAGCATCCATTTTCAGAGACGCCGAATAGAAGCAGACAGGCTACCGACTCTGTTAACAAAATATGCACAGAATCATATCAATCAGATGAGGAATCAGAGTGCTAGAACAGTTCGAGTTCAACCGCTATCATTATGGCAGTTTGAAGTGACATCTTTATACCATGTGGTAAGCATACATTCGTTTTCTATAAGATACGACTATAACAAAGTCGTGTCGACGAATACACGACTACTCATACAGTCGTGTCGTCTCATGCACGACTAGTCATACAGTCGTGTCTTCGACGGCACGAGTATTCTTGGAAGACACTGATGTTGTTCATGTTGTCGCATCAGGATATTGTTGACCTTACGAATAGAACCTGCACATGTGGCTTCTTCCAGAGCATGGGACTTCCATGCAAGCACGCCATGGCATGTATTGATGAGAGGAGTCTGGTGATAAGCATGAATATGCCTTATTTACCTATATGCTAGTGTAGTTTTTGTGATAAAATATGAATAAAACGGGTTATTTGTGATTAGGGTAGTAATTAGGGGATTAATAATTAAATTACTCTAATTAACTATTTTAGATGCATTAAAGAATTTAATGAATCATATTTTTATTATGCGTCTAATTTTAGTTTGGTTTTGTTATTGTAGGTTTAAAAATGCGAATTGCAGATCATTAGCAGGCGAGCGCATTAGACGTGTTTCGAAATGCCAAAGTGACCCAAGAGCTGATATGACGCGTATTGAAGAATCTGAACTGTTGATGATGCATTTAAAGGAAGATGGGCGTTTATTTTTAAAGTACGGACGTTCGGATTTGAATCGGCGGTTGAGATCGTTACGACGGGTTTTATTTGATTAAAAGAAAAAAAAGAAAAGAAAGGAATTTAAACCGGTCTGGTTTGGGTTAGAAAATAAATAAATAAAAAAAGGAAAACGAAACAACCCGAGCCGGAGCTCGGGTGTCTTCGTTCTGGATGAGAACAGATGCTCGAGCGCCGGCTGAGTGTCGGCAGGACATGACGCCGGCGATGGGTCACGGCTGGGCGACCGGAGCTGGTTGGGCTATCGAAGCGGCGGAGCTGGACGGCAATGGCGGCGGAGGAAGGCACTTGATGCGACCGGAACAGAGGAACAGAATAGAGCGGTCATGGCCATGACGGCGAAGCTCGAGACGGCGGTTGCGGTGGCTCTGGATTACGGCGGCTCCGACAACGGCTGGGAGATGATATTTCAGTGGAAGATTCGGCTTTGATTTCACAGTGGATTAGAGTTCAAATCGGGAAAACAGAGGAGTCGTGCTCGAATCGGTGATGTTGTCGTGAAGCTTGGCCGGAAGAATTACAGGGGTATCAGCATCGTCTTCAAATTGGAAACTCAAAGAGTCGTACCGAGTATGGAAAGCTACTGAAGGAAGCGTGGATTTGGAAGGTTCTCGTATGGGTCGCCTGGAGCTCGAATTGGAAGGAGATCATGCTCAATCTGGTTATTTAGAGAAATCAACTCGAATTTAGAATCGGGAATCGAATTAGGATTCTCGGGAATTGCTTATAAAAACCGAAGAAGAGGAGGATCGAGGGAGGGCGGATTTACGGACTGTTCTAGACTCTGTTTTTAAGAAAAAACAGAGCCTTGTTTTTGAGGTTTTGGGCCGTGATTTCGTCGGGATTTGGCCGGAAATTGAAGAGGAGGAAGAGGAATCGAAGGGAGAAGATAGGGAGAAGAAGAAAGTTCCGTTTTTGCTTCGGTGAACAGTGATTTCGAATTGCTACAGTAACCGGGCATTCGAAGAAGACGATGAATAGTGCAGTACCCGTGAATAGTAAATTGTGCACAGTGTTCCTGCAACAGTATTTTAAATGCAATTTCTTCTAAATCTGATTTTTCTCTTGAATATGAATAGCTAAATCTTTTGTCAAAGCTAAAGGTGACGTTATTTGATTGATATTTTTACGTCTATAAAGAAGTATTTAATGCTTATTTGATTGAATGCGATGTTTTGGAAATAGTCATAATCTATATAATTATTTGATTTGCCGTTAACGTAAGGTACGGCGAATGCTTATAATTCCCTGTGATTAGTAGACTATGCTTGTTAATGATAAATATTCGATCGAAATCTTTATGTTAATGGTTATGATGCACGTGAATGAAATATCATCCGATTAGGTCAAATCATTATTTGATTCTAATTGAGAAATTAAATAGACATAGAAGTATTAATTAAATAATTGATCCTTGAAGCTTTGATATCTCCCAATTGATTATTTTTGCTATCTTTAATTTGTTTTACTTGAATCTTTAATCGTCATTTTAGTAGTTAGTTAAATTACAATTTCTCTACAAAATTTCCAGATAAGAACTTTAATTTGCTAAGCTAAGTAGTTTTAAATTAGTTAGGAATAATTCTACATCATTCCCTGTGGTTCGACCTCGGACTTACCGAGTATATATTACAATTTGTCAACCTTCTCTTGGGTTTGATCAAATTTTGGCGCCGTTGCCGGGGATCGAACCCGGGTCACCCGCGTGACAGGCGGGAATACTCACCACTATACTACAACGACTATATGGCAATGTGTTTAAAGTAAATGGTCAAAGACTTAAGCCATTCCTGGAATTGATTCCCTCAGAAGTGGAGAGTATTCCTCTGTCTGATCCCACTTATCCTGATTGAATACTCTTACACTCAGTCTGGCTGAAGACAGGAAACTTAGCGCTCCTGGGAGGCAGCCCAACTTTTAATTTGTTTTTTAAGATACTTATTAGTTAGATGATGTTTTCTGGTTGGATATTGTGATTGCTCTCATCTTTTTATTTGTTGATGTTTTTCACTCGCATGGGATTTTAGCAATTTGCTGTTCTCCAGGTAACATCTATCCTTTATTTTATTCATTTATTTATTTTATCCTTCGTTTCATTCTTAACATTGAGGACAATGTTTAGTTTAAGTTTGGGGGTATATAGGAATAACATTGTTTATTTTAAAAAAAATTTAAAAAAATTAAAAAAATAAAAAAAAAACGAAAAAAATAAAAACAAATAAAAATTTGATTAGTCTTTAGGTTGTTTGTTAGTATTTTTCTTAGGTTTTGATAGTTTATCCCTTTATGATGCATACTTCAATTTTTAAGAGATTAATTTGCATTGGAAGTGTGAGTAAGTATACTGGAGGATAGAAACACTTAACTGAGCATATCTTTCTGTTACAGTCCTCTTGGATCATGTGCTTGAGCTAATAAAACTCACTCACACACACTAGTACATAAAGTAATACCCTCTAGAAATTTGTTGAATACTAATCTTCAGTGGGATGTCTTTACTCATCGTCATTGGATGCTATGTGGTTATCTGTTGAGCTTAAAAGATCATGATAGACCATTTACTTGGCTATGGCAAGGGCTTGGAACCGGAAATAGGTTGAGAGTATAATACAACCTGGATATGATAAGATTGCCGGAAAATATGAATGTTGATGAAAAAAAAATGATGAAAAAAAAAAAAAAAACAAAAAGAAAGAAAAGGGGCTGCTTGACTTTATAGGATTAACTTAGGCTGATGCTCGGGCCCGAAGCGGTCTCTTAAAACCTAATGCCCTAAGCCAACTGTGCTGGGAGTCATTGGCTTGAGTCATTGTTAAACCTAAGCATCTTGAAGTTAGGCCTTACACAGTCCTGCTGAAAATAAAAAAAAAGTCTATGGTGTATTATCCTCTCAAATCTAGAATGTTGGACCCGAAGGAGGCGCGCAGATTTGTGCTATCATGAACCTAAAGATTACGATGACTATGTAAATTCTGATTTTCTTTGGTTAATGGGTAACACTGGATATGTGTAAAACAGAAATTTAGGGTGTATTGCTACAATGTTCTACACTTTTACTATATATATTATCATTTCATATCATATTGAGCAGAAATTTCCAAGATGAAGGTGTAGAATAAAACCACTTACTTGAGGGCTTCTATATTCCAGTTGATTATAAATGCAAGTACATGTGGTTGATTTTCTTAAACATTGTGGTTTGCATTTGAAGGGATAATAGGTTTGCTTGTTTTGAAGTGTTTATTTTGTTTTTTTTGCACTTAGATTAATAAGGTTAATTTCATAAGTACATGTTTGTGGGTAACATGGCTGTAAACCCTCACGAGACAAAACTCGTCCTACTAGGAACACCTAGGGGTTTAACGGCTTGTTGCATACGCTCAATGCAATCGTGTTCCCTACGAAAGTGGCATTTACTTTTCTAGTTTAATTTACTTTAGTTTTGTTTTGTGTGATTTTTGTTTTGTTTGTTTTGCTCGGGGACTAGCAAAATATAGGTTTGGGGGTATTTGATAAGCATGAAATATACACATTTATATGCCTTATTTACCTATATGCTAGTGTAGTTTTTGTAATAAAATATGAATAAAACGGGTTATTTGTTATTAGGGTAGTAATTAGGGGATTAATAATTAAATTACTCTAATTAACTATTTTAGATGCATTAAAGAATTTAATGAATCATATTTTTATTATGCGTCTAATTTTAGTTTGGTTTTGTTATTGTAGGTTTAAAAATGCGAATCGCAGATCATTAGCAGGCGAGCGCATTAGACGTGTTTCGAAATGCCAAAGTGACCCAAGAGCTGATATGACGCGTATTGAAGAATCTGAACTGTTGATGATGCATTTAAAGGAAGATGGGCGTTTATTTTTAAAGTACGGACGTTCTGATTTGAATCGGCGGGTGAGATCATTACGAGGAGTTTTATTTGATTAAAAGAAAAAAAAAGAAAAGAAAGGAATTTAAACCGGTCCGGTTTGGGTCAGAAAATAAAAAAATAAAAAAAAGGAAAACGAAACAACCCGAGCCGGAGCTCGGGTGTCTTCGTTCTGGATGAGAACAGGGCGCTCGAGCATCTGCTCGAGCGCCGGCTGAGTGTCGGCAGGACATGACGCCGGCGATGGGTCACGGCTGGGCGACCGGAGCTGGTTGGGCGATCGAAGCGGCGGAGCTGGACGGCAATGGCGGCGGAGGAAGGCACTTGATGCGACCGGAACAGAGGAACAGAACAGAGCGGTCATGGCCATGACGGCGAAGCTCGAGACGGCGGTTGCGGTGGCTCTGGATTACGGCGGCTCCGACAACGGCTGGGAGATGATATTTCAGTGGAAGATTCGGCTTTGATTTCACAGTGGATTAGAGTTCAAATCGGGAAAACAGAGGAGTCGTGCTCGAATCGGTGATGTCGTGAAGCTTGGCCTGAAGAATTACAGGGGTATCAGAATCGTCTTCAAATTGGAAACTCAAAGAGTCGTACCGAGTATGGAAAGCTACTGAAGGAAGCGTGGATTTGGAAGGTTCTCGTATGGGTCGCCTGGAGCTCGAATTGGAAGGAGATCATGCTCAATCTGGTTATTTAGAGAAATCAACTCGAATTTAGAATCGGGAATCGAATTAGGATTCTCGGGAATTGCTTATAAAAACCGAAGAAGAGGAGGATCGAGGGAGGGCGGATTTACGGACTGTTCTGGACTCTGTTTTTCAGAAAAAACAGAGCCTTGTTTTTGAGGTTTTGGGCCGTGATTTCGTCGGGATTTGGCCGAAAATTGAAGAGGAGGAAGAGAAATATATTTTTACGTCTATAAAGAAGTATTTAATGCTTATTTGATTGAATGCGATGTTTTGGAAATAGTCATAATCTATATAATTATTTGATTTGCCGTTAACGTAAGGTACGGCGAATGCTTATAATTCCCTGTGATTAGTAGACTATGCTTGTTAATAATAAATATTCGATCGAAATCTTTATGTTAATGGTTATGATGCACGTGAATAAAATATCATCCGATTAGGTCAAATCATTATTTGATTCTAATTGAGAAATTAAATAGACATAGAAGTATTAATTAAATAATTGATCCTTGAAGCTTTAATATCTCCCAATTGATTATTTTTGCTATCTTTAATTCGTTTTACTTGAATCTTTAATCGTCATTTTAATAGTTAGTTAAATTACAATTTCTCTACAAAATTTCCAGATAAGAACTTTAATTTGCTAAGCTAAGTAGTTTTAAATTAGTTAGGAATAATTCTACATCATTCCCTGTGGTTCGACCTCGGACTTACCGAGTATATATTACAATTTGTCAACCTTCTCTTGGGTTTGATCATCTGGAAGCGGTAGAATATTGTGAGAAGTGGTACTGCGCAAGTACGTACCGCAGCACGTACGAAGAAGTAGTCTTCCCTACTTTAGACAGAAGTCAGTGGAGAAATTACGGGGTTTTATTTAAATGCGAACTGCCCAGGCTTGAAGCTCCAAAGAAGGGCAGGAGAAAGACAAAGAGAATTGAGTCACAGCCCGAGCCACCTGCAAGGCCACGTTCGAAATGTGGGAATTGTCGTGAAGTTGGTCACAACCGTACAAAGTGCACCAACAGCCCGGTTCCGAAAGAAAATCAGACGCGCAGGAAACGAACACTTCCGCAACAAGGCAAACTGACTACGAACGAGACATCGCATGTACGCCGCTCCGGCTTACCTCAGCTCCCACCATTCTTCACTTAGGATGTAGTCAAATTCTTGTATAACGCATATTAACTTCTACCGAAATGTACGCCTGTAAAGATAAAGAAAGGAAGAAATGAAAAACAATCTTTCGGCACGACTATCTTTCGACACGACTATCTATACTGTCGTGTATTGTGAAACACGACTATATATAAAGTCGTGTTGCATCAGAGACGATTATATACGTAGTCGTGTTGTATCAGAGACGATTATATACGTAGTCGTTTTGCATCAGAGACGATTATATACGTAGTCCTATTGTATGAAGGCCGTATTCAAAGTCATGCTTGCGATATTTTGTCTATATCTGGTATGAGTCAAAAAAAGAATTGGAATTATTTGAAAGAGAACTGTACAACAAGGTGTCAAAAATGAATTCGAATTATTTGAAAGAGTACGGTATTTACAGCAAATGCACTTTGTACATTAAAATAATGTGAATAAAATGAAATCCAATTTGTTCTTTATCCGGAAGCCGCATAAAACCCGCAACTGTGACAGCATCTTTTGTGCCTTGTCCGAAATCGTCGTCAAACTCGCTGTTAATAACCCCCCGAATCAAGGTTGAAGCGATGACTGGTCGCCACAATCGTGTAATTGTGGACTGATCAAACTCCGGTGGGTTGACATTGGACGCCAAATGCGCGACGTACATCATTATGAAGATGCCACAGTCTTTCGAATTCTGTTGCCACGGCGCTTTGGCTATCTGAGTCATCTTCCAGTCTAGCAAACCAAACCACCACAGCTTGCCTGCCATCACAACGTTCATGAACTGCGTGAATTTATCAGCAGCTTTTCTGTGATGCAGATATAATTGGGATCTGCCAGACAGCGGGTTGTAGAAGCGCCATACACAGTGCGGGAAATAGACATACACGAGGCAGAAGTGGGAGCCGGTGCGGATTGGGAAAAATGCGTAGAGCATGTTCCTGTTCAAGCCGTCGAGCATCCTCCCAAGCTTTTTAACCAATTTGGCATTATTTCCTCCTTCCTGGTGCTCCTGTGAAACCGCAAGAGAGTTAGACAACGATGCTCGTAATATCATACTTAATTACTTATCACTCCTTATGCAGGGAACACTTACGTTGTCGAATATCTCTTTGAATGCGTGGCAACCAAAAAATGCCCACAGATATTTCATCCGGTTTCTGTCATTGAGCTGGCTCAACAGACTTAAAAACGCATCTATAACCTATGGAAAAACATCCACAGGAGTCATTACACTCGAAGTAAGGCAATATACAACTTCCAATTAAAAGTCAATTATTCTATATATACGATTTTCATGATAGTCGTGTCGTCGATAGACACGACTATGCGTATAGTCGTGTGCTGCGAAGACACGACTAGGCGCAAAGTCGTGTCTTCGAATACCGACTTTACGTCAACAAAAACATATGAGGAGCATAAGTTTACTTACATTGGTGTTTATTTCTGTTGTTTGTAGAAGGAATAAATAGTCGTCATCACATAGCGTCGGGATTGGATAAGCCTTCCTCGGATTGGCGATCCATCCATCTATTGCCACTCTATCCCGCTCTAACAATACCCCCATGTCGAAGCATAACTCCAAATCGGCATAGTTGTCGGGGAGTGCAATTACAGACTTAGACTTTTGAGGGGTTAGGAGGACATCGACGTCAACCGGCTGGGATGTGGTTAAGCCAGTGCCCTCCGCCACCTCCTCCTCCTCCCTCGTCTCCTCCTCCTCAGCCTCCTCTTCCTTCACCTCCTCCGTCTTCTCCTCCTCCATCGCCTCTTCGTCGGCTTGCACCTCCTCCTCCTTCCCCTCCTCCTCCTTCGGCTCCTCCTCCTTCCCCTCCTCCTCCTCCCCCTCCTTCTCCAGAACATCCGCCTTCACCTCCTCCTCGTCGACATCCCCGTCCTTCACATCCTCCTTCACCTCCTCCTTGACGGTTTAGATATCCGACTGCTGTAAGGAAGAGATGACCTCATCGATGATAGAGGTCGCTTGTCGATCGGATATGGTTTGTTCGGAGTCGGCTTTTGGCTGAGGGGACCTATTCCTTCTTTCCTGCTCCTCTGCCATTCTCCGTATATGGTCATCTTCCCTAATCCTCTGCAATTCCCTCTCGGAGACAGTCCTCATTCGCTTCCTTACCACTACACCAGGGGGGAATAGGTCCCGTCTGTACGTCAGACGGGACTCGACTTCTGCACGCTCCATATCTTCGTTGAATTCTGGTTGGAGCTTCTTCAAAAACAACTTGGCAGAGGATCTCTTTGTAGCCCGTTCAATCTTGTCTTCCTCATCCGCACGTTTGATGGGAGCTAAAATGACATTTTTCTTATTCATGTCAGTAGTCGCAGCACGATAAAAAACATAGTCGTGTTGTATGAAACACGATAAACCACATAGTCGTGTATAATTAAACACGACATATATAATAGTCGTGTACCATGGGGCACGAAAAAATAAATAATCGTCTACAACTTACCTTTACCCCGTTTCGTCGAATCCAAATGTGACTTCCTTGCCAGCTCCTTTGTCCGCATACCAATCGGAGTGTTCTTCTTATGCTCCTTCTCACGGGGCCGCTTCTTTGGCTCCATCTGATGCACCGATGACTTCTGTGGCTCCATTTGGGGCCGCTTCTTTGGCTCCATCTGATGCACCGATGACTTCTTTGGCTCCATTTGGGGCCGCTTCTTTGGCTCCTTCGTCGGCTCTTCAGTCATCTCCTCCTTCGGATGCTCAAAGATCTGACCTTCTAACAGCATTGACGCTGAGGCGGCAGAGGCCTTCATAGAGTGGAGAACCTCTCGCAGAGGTCCGACTCTCCTTCCCATCTCCTCATACGAAGACAGAGCTATCTCAATTAGTGACTGTATGCCCTGAAGCGCACCCTCCAATCGCCCCATTGCGGTTGCAGTGGACTGGGCAGCCGTCCTCGAGGAAGTGGAGGCAGATTGGTTGGGAGTCCTCTTGATTTCCGGCCTCTCCGGCCTCTGTCGTCGTGGAGGAGGGGCCCCTGAGGTTGACGAAGCAAGGAGAGATGCCTCTCCGGCCATGGGGCTGATTACGTCGACGAGTTCCTCCCCTACTTGAAGATTGTGGAACACTCCCGTCCAATAGTCGGCCATACGGTACTTCTTCTGTGCACCTTTCTTCACCTCTGTAATGAGGGCCCCACTTCCTGGCCATCTTTTCGCCCGTAGGCTGGTAGGGCCCATGACAGGATGGAAGATTGTCGTGTGCTCGAAAAACCAAATCTGCATAGTAAACAGATGAAAACAATATAACAATGCGCGGTTGCCTTAGTCGACTATAAGTTGAACACGAATTGAACTATGGTCGTGTCGTAAACAACACGACTATATACATAGTCGTGTTCCATCATACACGACTATAAATATAGTTGTGTTCCATAAGACACGACTATATATATAGTGGTATTGTATAAGACTTTTTCCCGATCGAAGATTATGAATGCTACATACCTGAAGGACATATGCGGCGCCATTTAGGCATCCACCGCCCAGGCACTTTCCTTGCGATCTCGCACCCACTAGTCTGCTGGTATGGGTTATACCAAAAACCAACATCTTATGTATAGCCCCATCCCAATTGTATGACCTCAATCTTGGGAGGTCGTCAATGTAACGGTACAAAGAGGGATGAACAGCTCTAGTGCTATGTGGAAACAGCACCGTGCAGAAGAGGAGGCAGATGATCATCCTCGCAATGTCCTCCTCTTCCATCTTCAGTTCGCCCGCGCTAAGCTTGTCTATGATTTCCTCAATGTGTGGAATTTCCGCTCTCCTCGCGGCGAAGTACTTTCTGAAGAATTGACCTTCCGGTCGGCGTGTCAAGGAGGGGAGGACCTCAACTCTTTCGCCCTTTGCGGGCAATCCGGTGATAAGGGCAACATCTTCCTCTGTGAAATGTAGCGTCCTACCCTTGATATTGAAGACCTTCGCCGACTCATCCCAGTACCTGACCAAATGGTCGAGGAGGTTCCGAGATACAACTACGTCCTCACCTTCAAAAATGACAGCGAAACCAGCATCTTTGATCACTTGGGCACATCTTTGGTGACGCTGTAGGAGGGCCGCACACTTTTTCATCGCTCCCGGTTGACAACACGTCTTTAGCGCCGGTCGTGCATTATATGTTCTCTTCACTGGTCGGTCCATCGGAGCCTTCCTTTTCCTGCCCCTCTGATTTCGCTGTCGAGGTGCCAAGACAAAATCATGATCCTCCTCCTCTTCCGATGGTATTTCCTCCATAGACTCATCTTTTTTTTTATCCATCTGCAAGGAGTGAGGTATAGTGGTCAGTAGAAAAGTCTCCTCGGTGCAACACGAAAATATAAAAGTCGTGTCGTCGCGTACACGACTAAATACAAAGTCGTGTCTGCTACTCTACAGACACGACTTTATAGTTCATAGTAAAAATTTAAAATTCAAATTTCGGTCCTTATGAAACTAAAATCAGTAAGGATAGTTGTAACTTACCGCAGTTTAGTCGTCTGTATGTGTGTATTTCCTCGCAGGTGCCTTTCATAGTCTTCCTCGCCGTCAACCGAAGCTCAATCCGGTCAATCCACCGGTTGCATGCAGGCGGAGGGAGCCGCGGGGGAGCTCAGAAGGTTGAAGATCAGAAATACCATCGTATGCGCTTCAAATTGCCGCCTTCGTCCACTCTCCCTCAGTCGTGTCATCGAAATCCAACAGGGGGGCAGCTCGATATCGAGATGGGGGACGCGAATAGGCTCGAACTCGTCCGTGTATTCCGCCGGTTGAATCGCCGCTCCAACTCGCCGGTCGCCAGTGAAGTCGCCGATGTATATCGCCGGAGAACTTCACCCTTTTTTCGTGTTGTACACAACACGCCTCTTCGCACAGTATTAGCACGAAAAAATAGAAGAAAGAGCATTTTGGGTACTTCAAGTCCAGATTCCGGGTCATATGAGATTTCACGGGAAAAACCTGATAATATGGGAATATCAGAGTTGGCGCCAGGTAATATGGAAAAAACTCGATTTTTTTTTTGAGAGAGAGATGAAACAGGAGGAAGGAGGAATTAGGTGATTGATGATGTATAATTGACAAACTAAAATTTCCGGTGAAAAACAGAAAAGTCAGGAGGACAAAAATAGAAGTCAAAGGTGCCAAAATTTGCAGCATTGCCAACTCAAAACTACCGGGCATGTATTTTGCTCCATCAAACTCTCTCTGGCCGCTTCTCCTTCCTCCACCACTCAAGACCCCATATTCAAGGGCCTCCCTCCCTTCCCTCACCTCCCCACCCTTTGAAATCCCCCACATCTTTCTTCTCTCTCTCTTTCTCCCTTCTCCATCTTCTGGAAGCCATATTTCTCTAAGGAGGAAAACATGGTATGTTATCATATGCATAATCATGTTTCCTTCTATTAGACCAACCTTTTTGTTTTCCCATGCAAATTAAAGAAGATCTCAAAAGTAGTTTTCTGTTTTTCATTTGTATAGATGGAAATAAATAGTTCTTTTTCATGTGAATTTGATGGCTACATTGCATGCAAATTCTTCCACACATTGTCTTTAGCAAAACAAATCTATTAAACAGTATGTCTATATTCTCATGTCTAGAACAGAAGAAAGAAGAAGAGGATCGAATCATGCATATATTCATAGTCAAATGGCAAATGTGCTACAATCCTCTTCTTTTCCTTTTTTCTTTTTGGATGATCCTGGGTTCTAACATTTTAGATACATCATATTAATTATGTTTTGTGTTGATTTAAATTTCCACCCTCATTTTTTTTGCTTGTTCTTATTGGAATTTTGGTTTTGTGGATAGGCAAATTCGGCGTCTGGGATGGCCGTACACGATGAATGCAAGTTGAAATTCTTGGAGTTGAAGGCAAAGAGGAATTACCGGTTCATTGTGTTCAAGATTGATGAGAAGATTCAGCAGGTGACAGTTGAATCTCTTGGGGAGCCTGGTGAGAGTTATGATAACTTCACCTCTTGCTTACCCCCCAGTGAGTGCCGCTATGCTGTCTATGACTTCGATTTCACCACGGATGAGAACTGCCAGAAGAGCAAGATCTTCTTCATTGCCTGGTAATTTTGGCCCCAACATTCATTACCTCAATTACAAATTTATATTTATGTTTTCTTATTGATTTATGTTCATTGTTCTAGACATGAAATTCTTAGGCATCACAGTATCATTCTACCATATATTCCCTCCGTACAAAAAACCTGGCTGCATTTGAAAAGTAATAGATCCATAATTAAATGACTGGATTTGCCCTACAGGCCAATAGATCTTCATGAACATGCATGCGCATGGGTAAGTGGAGGCTTGTATAATCTGTGTTAATTGAGTACTCAGCTACTTAAATTGAGCCAAAGGGAGCTATTAATATGGACAAGTTTGTTTCCAAATAGAGCCATTAATGTGCGACAGAGGGAGTATGATAAGTAGCAGTTTAGGCCTATTATGCGTCGTATACATATTGACTTATTAATGTTTAACCTAGTTTACATGCTTTTCTGGAAGGTAAAAGGAATTTGACAAGGGCACAAGGAATTAGCTTATATTAGCGGAGTTTGTGAAAGATTTCCCGTTAATAGAGTTCTTAAAACTTCATTGGATTATGGATCATAAAAACATTGATTTCTGAATGTTTAACCTAGCTTACATGCTTTTCTAGAAGGTAAAAGGATTTATGGGATGTTTGGCTCCCCTTTGTTCCAAAGGGAAAGTCCCTTTCTACCTTAACCCTCCTCACGAGGAGGGCTGCCTATTAAAAGAAGAAAATGATGGATGTTACATTGTAGCTTGGATAGTAAAACTTAAAGAAGAATCTTTAATATTAAAGGGAGTGTCAAACACCCCTTAATGTGATTATAGAAATGGCTGGAGATCCTAAAAGATTTCTAACTAGTAGTGTTCTTTAAAACTCCACAGAATTATGGGCCACGGGCTTACATGTACATTATGAGAAGGCGATCAATTAGGCTTGGTCTTCCAATCTTGTTGGCTTCTATCCGTTTAGTGAAGTGTCCTGATAAAAAAATACACCTTAATGTTTGCAGGTCTCCAGATGCAGCAAGGGTGAGGAGTAAAATGTTGTATGCCAGCTCCAAGGACAGATTCAAGAGGGAGCTTGATGGCATTCAGGTGGAGTTACAAGCCACGGATCCCAGTGAGATGAGCATCGACATTGTCAAGAGCCGAGCCTTCTGATGAAAATAGGATTTCTTCCACCTTAATTTTCCCCTTCAGCTGTATGAATGCTTATGATCAATAGGGGGTGTCAAGGGTGACTTTCAAACCTAATGGTTGGAAATTTGTAATTGATTCTTTTTGTCAATTGGTGTTGCAAAGACATATATTTCATTCCATTCAATTAGGCTTTGTCTTGTTTGGTAGAGATGTCATAAAAGATTTTTCTCAACAAAAACTGGCTATTCTTTTTTTCTTGTACCCTTTTCAAATTTGATTACATGGAATAAAATGGATAAGCCACCTCTATGGTATTATACTAACAATCCCAATAGTCTTTCCTATGTCGTCAAACCATGGGATCCACTAGTTAATGACTCGGGAACTTGTCACAAAGTCGATTTTTGGTATTATTCGACTGGAGAAATTATTAGGTACAATGACTTGACCAGGTCACTTGCGCCGGTGCCAAGGAGTCGTCAATCTCCGGGATAGGCCGTCATCCTCCCTTCATCTTCTTAGCTCCATCAGAAAAAAAGAGTCCGGTTTTAGATGCTCTATCTTGTCAATTTAAATGGATTTTCAACCTCTCTTTCTCCCCATTAGTTGCGGTTTTGACTAAAAAAATTAACAATTTTCTAAATAGAGCTATTAAAATAGGATGTAGAGAACATTTATTGATACCCCCTTGACCTCCCATCTCACACAAAATTCTTTCATAGCCCATAATATATACTCCCTCCATCCAAAAAAAACATGGGCATTAGGTGACTGGATTTGTCCCACATGCCAATATATCCTCATAAACACATTTTCAAATATAGCCAAGTTTTTCTAACTCCATAAAAAATGTAATCAGAATAAAGAATAGAGCTATTTGGACCCCATTAAACTCCTATGTTCCCTCTACCCCCATCACTCATCTATTTCTCTCTTTTTTTACCCCATCCTTTCCCTTACTAATTTTTTCACCATCCATACCCTAAAACATTCTCTCTTCTTCCTCTCAATAGAGTCATTGATAGCATGATGACAGCGAACCATGAGCGGCCCTCATCGGCTGCCGACCTCCTCCTTTTCTTTTCTCCTCCACTTCTCCATTTCCTTCTTGCTCTTTGGCTAATTGTGGTAGGGCTAAAGGTGTCGCCTTTTCGACTGCACTGGCTGTGGATAATCCTCATCTGGCGACGGCTCCGCGAGATCTATCAGTTCACTCCCCATCATAGGGTTTCAGGAACTAGCCCCACCAAATTACATAACGGAGTTCCCCCCTCATCAATAAAAAGCCAATAAGAAACTAATACGGGGCTTTTTATTTGTAAGGGGATGGATCACATTGCCAAGCTCTGCCCCAAGAAGGACGAGTGGGAGAAGAACAAGGGCTGGTTTGGAATCTCATCTTTTTTAGTATCTGGATTTTTTTTCGGTGATAATATTCAATTGAACTTTATTGAAGGTTTCATGGTGGTGGTGGACTAAAGCAATTTAATTTAGTCCGTCTGTCCGGAATTAGTAGTAACATTTGGTTTTTAAGAATGGACTAGAGCAATTTAATTTACGCGCTTCGTTCGGAAGTAGCAGTAACATTGGATTTTTCAAAATAAACTGGCTTTAGTTAATTCCGGACGAAGGGAGCATTAGTGTTGGTGGACAGTTGTGAATTTAGTTTGCTCCCTCCGTTAGGAATTCGTAGTAACATTTGATTGTTCAGAATAAACGGGCTTTAGTTCATTTTCGAAACCAAATGTTACTGCTAATATCGGGCACAGGGAATATTAGTGTTGGTGATATAGTTTTTAAAATTATTGGGTAGCTTGCTGGCTTCATTGTCTTAGTTAAGCATGGAGTTGTCAGTACCATAAGAAAAACAGCAACCAGTTACTTGGGAGAGTGCATAAAACTACTAGGGAAATGGTATGGAAGAGAAAAATTTGCTATTCCTTCCGTCCTAATATTAATAGTCAAATTAGAAATAAAAAATTAACTAAATTCAGTCTTTGTTGGATTTCTCATGTGGACTATTAACGTGGGGTGGAAGGAGTAATTGTTTGTTCAGACTGACCTTTGCTAAATGGGTGCTGGGTGCGGAAGCTAGTTCTCTTCAAATGGAGGAACCCGATGTAGTTAATGGAATTTTTTTTGGATGCGTAGTTAGTGGAAATTTATTCCTAACATTTGGGACACTTCCATTCCATGCCCATTGCCTGTTATCTTTGTCGCAGGCACAATACCTGGTGATTTATATGCATAAGGGTTTGACCAGTTTTGACTAGCGTATGCATATTCAATCAGTTTATCTTTAATGATGAGAAGGAGTAACACTTAAAAATGTGGAAGATAATTGTTTTTGCTAAATGCTATCTGCTCTAAAGGAGATTTTAACACCACTTGACGCTTCACTTGATAAATTTGCAAAATTGGCTGTGTTATTCTTTGTTTTTTGTGTGTCTAGCTTGTCAAATAGATATGATTTCCTGTATGAAATACTTTCCCAAATAAGTTATACGTTTATTTTGATTTTCAGATTTGCTTGCTTTGTCGGAGACGTGGCATAGTCTAAGAAACTGTCCAAATAAAGAAGGTAGTGACAAAAAGTATTGTTACAATTGTGATGAATCTGGACATTCCCTTTCCAAGTGTCCTCAACCTCTTCAAGATGGTAATTCTCCAGCCACATTTGTGTTATCATAGTTGATTACTCATGTTTTGCTCATATTCATTTTCTATTGGTGAATTTAATCTATGACTGAATAACTATCAAATCAAAAGCTCATTAATGGAGCCAATAAGTGAATGTGGCTCTCTTCAATAGGAAATGCAATAAATTATCAATTTATATATGTCCCCTAAACGGTGTAGAAGTAATACAAACTGTAAGGAATTTAGTGCTTGATGACTGGTGTTTTATAAGTTACCGTGCAATTAAACTAAGATACTTGATTGCCAGAAAGACAACATATAAATTGTGTTTGGTGACTGCTGCATGGTACTTTGGCAAGTTACATTAGCTAAGTCATATACCTTTTTTCTTGAACAAAACTACTTGTATGAAGTCAGCCACCTCTTATAAAACCTTCGAAAAAACATGGCAAAAGAATACTGTGGCTTACGTTATCATTTCTGGATATTTGACATTCTAACTGGTTTATAAGAAAAATTAATTATTTGAGACTGATCAAATTACCTTATTAAGACAAGGTGGCTTAGTTACATGTAAAATTCTCTTAGAATGGCTAATCTTCTGTGATCCTTCGACTCTGAAAACGCTCGTATATTCTATTTCAAATGTACGTTTCATTTTGTTTTTGTATGTAGCTGTAACATATTTCAAAGCTCAGTCCTATTTATTTTATTTTGTGTGATGGCATTCTGTGAGCTTTCTAAACAATTTGAACCAAAAGGAAGCGGAACAGAAGGGGCAAAGGAAAGGGTATGGGATCTGTGATTTAATTAAAATTTGAGTGAGAAAAATGTTTTCACAGAAATGTTTTGTGCGGAATATGTGGAAACAGGGAAAATATGACATTAAGAGAAGGAGAAGTTCCCGGTAGTTATGATTTCAACTGAGTAAACATAATTAGTGCAATGCTTTAGTGGCACTAGTGACAAAAGAAAGAAAAACTAGAATCGACGCATTTTAACATTGGTATCTGTTGCCAATAAACCAGCACAAAGACTGCTGCATTGAAAGATGTATAGTTAAATTCATGTTTACTTTTGACTTCATTAATCTTTTCTATATGTTTTCCTTTTGTTTCTGTATCTTAATGTTAGGATTGCATATGTCAAAAAGCTTGCCTAGTTATTTTTTTTTTAATGGTAACAGTTTTTTGGTTGATTGTGATTGTTTATTTATTTTGTGATTGTAGGGGGTACTAAATTTGCCACCTGTTTCATCTGCAATGAGCACGGACACTTGAGCAGAAACTGTCCCAAGAATACTCGTGGAATATATCCAAAGGTACTTGTGCAAATTAAAAGTATTAAGAACCTCCACTCGACCTTAGTTAACAATCAGGTTGTTATATGTGGCTTAATTGTTTCTCTTTATTTAATAAACAGCAATGTGGATTTCTTATTGGGGCAATTTAAGTTGATCGTAGATGGGTAATTTGATAGTTCTTTTTAGTAGGATGATGGTCTTTAACAGGATTTGGCCATGGAATGTGCAAGCTTGACACCTTTCCTATTGCTACATGCGAATGGACTTGCGGTGATTAGCATGTTGATTGTTGACTCATAGTAACATTAACAATCCATGTAAATGTAAATGCAAAGAAGTGAATTGCGATGGACACAATGAGTAAAATTTATGTACTAAGTACCTCTATACGATACTAGGGTAAACAAAATACAATATACTATTGCTTCCATAACACCCTCTCAAACTCACAGTAGCTGAAATATTCAGGTGGGTTAGTGAGATGTGAATCTTATACTCAGGTATTGGATTTACTGCACTCTAAGGCCTCTCCATTAACTACCTCACGTTTCTTCAGTGTCTCCCACCTCTTTAGATTTCCCTTCCTCCCTCTGCATCGCTCTTTACCCCCTCACTGCTACTTGGCTCTGTCTCTGCTTCCATCTCCATCGGTGACACTCTTCCAGTCCACCTTCTACTTGGTCTCCTCCTGTGATTCCAGACCTCATCCTCTTCTATTGCAAATGTCTCTTCTTGTCTTCTGTTTATTCCTCTCTCTGCTTCCATCTCCATCGGTGACACTCTTCCAGTCCACCTTCTACTTGGTCTCCTCCTGTGATTCAAGACCTCATCCTCTTCTATTGCAAATGTCTCTTCTTGTCTTCTGTTTATTCCTCTCTCTCTCTCTCTCTCTCTCTCTCTCTGTCCAGATTAGAAGTTTTGTTGTTTCCTAAGGTGGTCTTAGACTACCCATGCCCTAGTTGAATCTAGGAATTAGGAGATTACTACTGTGCTCGCCTCTTCTTTGAGAAGTCTGATAAGCCAGATACCTTTCTGTGGTTCCTGGAACAATGGAGAACAATCCTGCACTTCTGTTTTTTTTATCACAAGTGTTATGCTTTTGAGCAATGCTTATGGTTGGACTGGAGCCTTATAAATTACCTTAATGACTGCACTAGCTGCTTGTGCTATAAAGAGTAGTAAAAAACAAGAAAAGAAGTCCTCATGTTATCAGATATAATTTGAACCAAATCATATGGTTCCAACTTCATTTGTGGACATGTGTGGTAAATGAGAGAGCATGAATGCTGCTATCTGTTCAGCTGCATGCTTGATAAAAAAAAATTAGTTTGAAATGCATCAATTGGAGGATAGGTTAATCAATTGTCAACCATATTAGTCATATCATAGACTAATTGAGATGCAAGAGGATGAATTTGCTAAACTTGATATAATAAAATACTCGTGACTTTTTCCTTGCTTTTGCACAATAATTTTGTCTTGTAAATGAAATTAACTTATGGGTATGCCATCAGACATGGAATACTATGTTGGGTGCATATTTTCACAATGGTTGCAATCTAGAAGCTATTCAACTTGTCTTCGAAAAGAAGTTATTTTGATGATTGATTTTGGTGAATGGTACTGGTTAATTCTTCATCATCATCATCATACGCCTTATCCCAGCTACTGCGGTCGGCGGCATGGATGATATACCACGTTTGACTCTTATTGGAATCAAAATCGTACAAAATCCATACAAAGAAACATAGTGGCAAGTTTTTATGCTGGATGCCCTTCCTGACGCAACCACCCTCTGAAGAGGGGACGATGATAAGAAGATTCAATGTCATCATATCAATCATACACCTTTCCAATTATGTGGACTGGCTTCATGACATGATGGTTGCACATGAAATATTAATATAGCCGTCTTCCATCACAAAGCTGGTAACAATGAAAGGAGTTGTTTTTACTAATTGATGGCAGGAAATATGATAGGAGTGTTTTTACTAGTTGTTCTTTGAATTAACTGCAGTTGTCATGCTGTATGGGAGGAAGGAGTTGGTAAAACCCAACTCATTACAGTATATTCTCACTTAATTTTCTAATATGTGTGTCTTGAAACATGTACAAAACCCTGGGAAATAGTTCAGAGTTGCACACAGTGAAAACATGTCACACCAGTTTGCCAACAAAGACTGAAACAGATTGATAGTATGCGACTTGATGAGCTGATTTAGCCAGCTAACAATTGGCACATAGGGTGTAGAGATAACACCGCTCTGACATTGATGCCAAAGAAAGTGATTCAATCCTTTTTTTATAGTTAAGACTCACGCACCCTTACACACTGTGCCAATGGGATTTGATCCGTGGTCCTCTCCCACAACTGGGAGATACCCAACCAGTCCGACTAAGGCTGGACTGGCAAAGTGACTCAATCTTAATCCGTTTAATTTGCTTATGGAAACATTAGTTGTAAGGGAACATGTACAACAATTTAGGTATTACAGAACATAGGAATGGGGCCATTTGGGCCATATTCCCCAATAACTGGAGCCTTAGGAACTCTGCAGCAATAGATGCAGCAGTGTTATTTTTTATCTCTACCATAGGTCACCATTTCACTCAAGAAAATATGTTTTTACTTGTATTAACAACTTGTTTTTGAGTAATAAGCCAATTCGATTTTACTGGATCAAACAGTCTATATGTTTTATTTACAAAAGTGTTTTTTGTGATTTTAGTTAATTTCTTGTATATTGCCAGGGAGGTTCATGCAAAATTTGTGGTGGTGTTACACATCTGGCAAAAGATTGTCCAGACATAGGCAAGAATAGAACTGATACTGGAGTTGACAAGAGCATGAGATGTAAGATGAAGGACATCTTTAAATTGTTCTTTGTGTGGGCATCTTAGAAGTCTTACCTGTAACTGAGGAAAATTTGTTACCTTTGAAATGTTGGCTAAAATCCTTTTCTTGGTTCTTTTCAGCAAAAATCTTTGATATCGGGCAGGGGCAAAAGATAACGTTCACCAGTGGAGATGATCTTGAAGATGATTTTTTGGATGACTCTAATAAGCATAGTAAAAATGACATAACAATTCATGAAGTTACAGGAAAAAATACTGTTCAGAACCTCAAGAGAAAACAAGATCCTAAAGTTGTAAAATTTCCGGGCTAATACTAGTTGTTTCCTGCGTTATGTTGTGATAATTTGTTGAAAAATTAAATTTGTTCATGTGTCGAATATTGCATGAGGGTCTGGACTTGATTTGTTATATAAGGCACATCCTTGAAGTTGCTAATCAGCTTGTACATGGCAACGCTTGCACTTTATGGTGCATGCATTGGACGTGCTCCATGAGCTTCATGCCTCGGTGTTTGGGCCTGACCATCGCTGCATGCACTGTGCGAGCGTTGTTGGTGTGGGCTGAGTTAGCATTACCTTTGCGGCATTTCTATAGTTAGCAGTTGAAATTACTGGGTCCGTGGAGAGGACAAGATATCGGTGTCAATGATTCAGTCATCAAATGGGGGTTTATTGAGATTGAGTGGAGGAGGAGCTAAGATCTAGACTCGGCTCAGCTTGAGACTTTGTTTTTTGCACTATTTATGGATATTTTGATATAGCAATTTTGTAGTGAATGTCATCACTGGCTTGTTCTAGATGTGAACCTTTTTATACGTATGTTAGGTACATAAAGTTTTAACGCTAGTTGCAGAACTCATAGGAATTACAAAGGGATGACTTTTAAGGAAGTTGAAAGTTGATCACTTAGAAGATATTTGGTCCCATTCTAATTTGTTGCCCGCGACCCTGAACGATGTCATGACTGCATCCTATGAAAATATTGAGCTGGCTTGATGCCAAGGTCGATCAAGCTTGATGCTGATTGCGTGTTGTCAGCTCGAATTAATTTTGGCTAGATAATTCACTGAGCCCTAAGGGTAGATACCACCTTACGGTTCCAGCGGTTCGACAATGTTATAGTTTCTCAGTCACGCATTAGTGTGTCGAAGAAAGCGAGTGAAAATTGTCTGCCATGCTAGTGAGTTGAGTAAAATTTTCATTCACAGGGGTAAGATAACTTAATGCAAAAGGCTTGATACAAGTATGCATGTTAATGAGGAGAAGCAGCATCTTGTACAGCTGAGTTGCCTATAGATGCCACCTAACATCATAAAATGGGTTTCTCATTATAAATTGTTCTGCTCAGAAATTTTGACATGAAACGTACAAAGAAGTTGCACAATCATATAGTTGCTTGATGTGATTTCGGATTTGTCAGTAGCTTATCGTAAAATGGGGTCATTCGATTATTGCGATAACAGATGGATCAGATTTATATCCTTCTAACATGGCTAAAAACAGAAGAGTAGTATGATCAGTAATTTTCTATATTGGCCCACTAGAAGAATTCCCATAATTAACTAAACATTATGAATGACACTGCAATTTTTGTTGGTAAGGAGAGCTGCCCGAGTCCGTAGGACCTGAATAGAAGAGGCAGAGCAACTGGCCTCTCAAAGTATTGTATCCTGCTGGCGATCTCTTTGGCACGTACAAGACCTGCCCATCATTCACACTAGGTAAATTAGAATATAATCCTCGGTGGGTGACCAACGGAGTGGGGGTTTGACAAGTGGTACTCCCTAGGCCCTATTAGTTATGATATTTGTTAATAGGACAAAATGTCATTTACTAGAAGATACGTGTACTTATAGTTGAACTCCCATATCTGGTATTTCCCCCAAATACTTCATCCTTATCTAGTAGCTAATCAACTGAATGTCTACGTAATATTGCATTAGCGTGATGGTTACAAACTGTAGAGTCACGTTAATTGAATCAGAGAAAAACAATGAGAAAAAAGAACAAGGCAAACTAATGTGATTCTAGAAGATGTTCACATTGGATGAATCGACACAAGTGTCCAACAAGGCAGTCATTTGATTATGGCTTTCAATGACCTTTAATAATCACATGATGTCCCTGTGTTAACCTATGAGAGGACAATCGCATTAAGTTTAATGTTTGTCATTCATGACTAATATAACCCATTCCTATCTAGATCATCCATTGATCCCTTTGTTTATTCTTCAGTGCTTCCTGAAAGTTGCTTCCTCATTCCGTCACTAGGATTTTTTTCATCTAAGCCACACATAAGAAGGAAACCTGTCTCACTTCTGTTAATGGTTTTTGTAGAGCAGCACTAATATCTACTTTCTACTTAAAAGTAGGCTGTTAGATTGCTTGACATGACCTGCATAGTTGCCGAACTTTCCTCCAACGTTCAGCCATAACATTTTAGGGTACCTAGTGTGTGCCTAAGCTCAGACTAGCTAGGCGCTTATGGTCAGTTTATGGCTTTCTTCTCCGCTCTCTATCAAACTTCCCGACAACGGATTGGACAGGCATCTGGTGGATGTTTCAACCCTCCGGCCTAGCCGGATTACTAGCATAAATTTTTTCGGTCAATCTATGTTTCCATAAACTACTCGCTATCTTTTCATATTGACAATCACTTGTGGTAATGCTATAATTTTTTTCTCAAAATTAGAAAGTTTAAGTGACAGTTGTAAAAGGACACCATAGTTCTTAGGTTATTCCAGTTGAGGCAATGAAGAAACCCTACGTTTTTGCATATGTTGATGGATCATTCAACTACCTGAACAAAGAACAGTGTTCACTCTTTAAGAAAAAGCAGCCCCATCCTCCTCAAAAAATGGAAAACAAGAGCCCCATAAGGCTGGACATTTCTATTTCCAACTACAATCCTAAGGGACCCATTGTTGAACAGCTATAAGGATCAGATGCATTCTAATTGAAGCATTCTTCTTTAACTTTAGCACTTAAATTTCCACGCCAAGGTGATGTCAAAGTTGTCTTATGGGAAAGATGGTTAGTTGTTGGTAACAATCATCTATCAATTCGGCCTTTTAATCATCTATTGAACCAACAACCACCACCAAAATGTTGGGTCCATAGTACCTGTTGAGCCAAGAAAGTGACCTGTAACTTTCAACAATCCTCATGTTAAATTTCAAATATGTATATGTAAATAAAAGAAAAAGAGTCAGCTACAACGCTGCAGGGCAGGAAGCCCGTCAGATAAGTAGGGGCCCACATGATCTGATGGTAGGCGCATGCTAGGTTTTTCCTTGAAAAAAGGGATATAACAAATATTTCACAAATGCGGAGTTTGAATTGGACAAAGATGTGGTTTACTTTTATAAACAATTCATGTGATCTGCGTTCGTGGTAATGACATTTGGATGCCTTATTGGCTTTAAAATGCTACGAAAACGTGAACCTTCATCACCCCAGTCAAGGGAACAAGGAGAAACTTTTCAGTGTATTTCGTACACCATGTTGTCAATGTAAACGTGTTAATTGAAGAACGGTGAAATACACGGCAACATAATGTGTGAAACACACTGAAATTTTTCTCCTCAACGAAGAGGGCATGACTACTTAGATTAATGCACATAATCAAGGGTGAAAGATCAAGTTCCATAGGAAGCTGGCATGTTCCACATGAAACTTACTTCTTACTTACGTGCCACCCTTTGTTTCAGGAAGCTCACCCGCTTAACATAGACGGTGGCTATCCGCCGTTCGTGTATATCCAGATGGTGGCTACTCATCCTTTATTGAAGATGTTTACTTACCCTTATTCAGCTCCGCTAACGTGAACAAGAGGAACAAGTTAGGCATTGTGCTACACATCAAGTGTGTGATTCTCGACAATTGCGAAGTTATTAAGTTGAATGCTATAAGTAATCTATTTTTTTCATATTATCTGGCGCCACCTTTTTTTTTCTCATATTACCTGAAATATCTTTGTTTCTTCTATATGATCTAGAAACTACCCAAAATATCATTCTTCTCAAAATTTAACCTAAGTCTTCATTCTTCCCAAAATTAATGATTTACGGGAGCATCCAATTGAGGAAGAAGACATTCCGGCGAAGGTCCGTTCATCATCGTGGTTTAAATCACCGCCTGCGCCATCCAACCCAAAAAAAATAAAATTTCATATCGAAAAATAGCAAAATCAGCGGGAAAGACGAGAAAAAAATCTATGATTAAGGGATTTTGATGTAAGAGTAGCGGGGGAGCCCGCCCAACTACAAAAATTGAAATCTACATGTAAAGAAACACATATAAAGGCCACCAATTGGTGCTTGACCGCTCGTGGACATCAAATAAAAGGGAAAAAAGGGCAAAATCGTGAAATACTCGTCGGCGAGTGATAAATTTAATTTATATATATTTCTATGATCCTAATTAAATAAAAGAGGAGGAAAATAAGGAAGAATGTAAAAAAAATAGATAAAAACAGATAAAAAATGAGCGACTTATGACATTTTGAAGATTGCCGTAAAATTGTGTTGTCAAAGACACGATTCCATTCAGGACACAATATGATGGAGTCATGTCTTCGAAATATATCTTCCTAATATATCTTCATGTAATCCTAATGAGGTGGAAGAGGAAGAAAAATAATAAAGAACGCAAAAAAAGGGCAAAAAAGGAGAAAAAATGAGCGAGTTATGACATTTTAAAGATTGCCGTAAAATCGTGTTGTCGAATGCATGACTCCATGCAGGGTCGTCTTTGAAGACACGATTTTATGGCAATCTTCAAAATATCATAACTCGCTCATTTTTTCTCCATTTTTGCTAAAAAAATTTGCGTTCTTCCTTATTTTTCCTTCTCTTCCACCTCATGAAGATATATTAGGATGAAAAAAGAAGAAGAAATAAAAAAGCGGAAGCTATCTGGTGAATGGAGTCGTGTCTTCAATGATACGATTTTACGGCAATCTTCAAAATGTCATAACTCGCTCATTTTTTCTCCATTTTTGCCCATTTTTTTGCGTTCTTCATTACTTTTCCTCCTCTTCTACCTCATTAGGATCAAATGAAGATATATTAGGAAGATATATTCCAAAGACATGACTCTATTTAGGTCGTGTCTTCGAATACACGACTTGAATGGAATTGTGTCTTTGACAACACGATTTTACAGCACTCTTCAAAATGTCATAAGTCGCTCATTTTTTATCCGTTTTGCACATTTTTTTGCGTTGTTCCTTATATTTCTTCATCTTCTATTTCATTAGGATCACAGAAAGATATATAAATTGAACTTGTCACTCTCTGACGAGTATTTCACCCTTTTGCCCATTTTTATCCTCTTATTTGATATCCACGAGCGGTCGAGCACCAATTGGTAGCTTTTATATGTGTTTCTTTACATGTATATCTCATCTTTTGTAGTAGGACAGCCTTCCTCGCTGCTCTTATATCAAAATCTCATGATCATAGCTTTTTTGGACGTGGACTTTGGTCTCGATCGTCGTGATGTTTGGAGCTTCGCCGGAAAGCTTTCACTTTCTTATTTCTTCTTCTTTTTTATTCTAATATATCTTCATGAGGTGGAAGAGGAGGATAAATAAGAAGAACACAAAAAAAGGACAAAACGGAGAAAAAATGAGCAAGTTATGACATTTTGAAAGATCTTCAAAATATCATAACTCATTTATTTTTTATCAGTTTTACCCAATTTTTTTGTGTTCTTCCATATTTTTCCTCCTCTTCAATTTCATTAGGATCACAGAAATATATAGACGAATATTTCACGCTTTTGCCCATTTTTATCCTCTTATTTGATGTCTACGAGCAGTTGAGCATCAATAGATGGCCTTTATATGTGTTTCTTTACATGTAGATCTCAATTTTTGTAGTTGGGCGGGCTTTTCCGCTATTCTTACATCAAAATCCCATAATCATAGATTTTTTCTCAACTTTCCCGCTAATTTTACTACTTTTTGGCATGAAATTTTATTTTTTCCGGGTTGGACGGCGTCAGTGGTGATTTGAATGGCGATGATGGACGGAGCTTCGCCGGAATGTCTTCTTCCCCAACTGGATACTCCCGTAAATCGCTAATTTTGGAAAGAAGGAATTATTTTGGGAAGAGGACATTTTGGAAAGAGGGGCATTATGTGAAAATAGGGCGGTCGCCGCAGGGACCGTTCGAAATCGCCGGTGAAATTGCCACTTTTGCTTCTTAAAACAGAGCCGAGGTTTTCGTATTGTCTACAACACGAGCTTTCGGACAGCAAAGGCATGACCCAGCTAAAAGAATGGCATTTCCGGTACCTTAGGTGCCGATTCCAGGCCATATGAATGGGAAAATGAAAAGTGGCGCCATCTAATATGAAAAAACCCTTAAAATCCAATTTATTATCACATTTAACAAAAGAAGGAGAACACACATCATGTTTGCTGATGTAAATTCCAATGTCCAAAAATATAAATTTTATTAAAGGAAAAAATAAAATGAATTTTATTTAAATGTATAATGATAATGAAACTCCTGCCTCAAGGGGGGCTTGGGAGATTGCTGACAATTACAATAACTACCATGAACCAAAAAAAAAAAAACTACATTTTTTTGGTTTAAAAAGGCGTTGCAAGTTATAAAGAATAAACATGCACCCTTCTGTTTACAAACAATTCATATATAAGACTACTCCATAATATATGGCCTAAGATACCAATGGTGACCCCTGTTTGATAACTCTAAAAATTAAGCTCCAAACTTGGGGACCTTGGCTGCCGAAACCTTTGCCAAGAAGTGCTCTGCCACGACCCGACGTTGGATCTTCCCCGTTGCCGTCTTCGGTAATGAGTCGGTGATGAACACCTTCTTCGGCACCTTGAATGATGCCAAGTTCTTCTTGCAATGGCTCAGCACATCCGCCTCGCCAATCTCCACCCCCTCTCTCGGTATCACCGCGCAATTAATCTAAAAATTCCATCCAAATTTTAATCAGTTTGATTAAATCTGTCACTAGAGTTAAACATAGAACTAACAATAATCAGGATCAGAGTGGGTATAAAGACGGGTCTCACCTCTTCGCCGTATTTGTCGTCGGGGACGCCGAAGGCGACGGCCTCGGCCACGTCGGGATGCGACAACAGCACGGCGTCAACCTCTATGGGGGAAATTTTCTCACCTGCAGATTACATTTCAAAACAACCCTTATCAGTGATCACATTTCTACAACAATTCGAATTCATACTTGATTTCATACATTTATACACTATTTTAGATGAATTCTCAGTACTACCCTTACATAAACCATGCAAATCACATAAAATCAAGATCTATGACAAAGTAAATGTTGGGCAATGAGGTAAAAAAACACACCTCCACGGTTGATGAGCTCCTTGATCCGGCCAACTAGGTGCAGGTAACCGTCGGCGTCCAAGTAGCCGACGTCGCCGGTGTGGAACCACCCGAAGCGGAAGGCCGTCTTGTTCGCCTCCGGGTTGTTCTTGTACCCTTTGGTCACATTGAGGCCGTGGATGCACACCTCCCCCGGTGACCCGGCCGGTAATCGGACCCCATCCTCGTTCAGAACCGCCATCTCCTGCCCGACCGGCTTCCCAACTGAACCGGCCTTGTGCGGCCCGTCCTCCGGCAGCGGGTTCGACGCCATAAGGTGCGACGCCTCCGTCATGGCGTACGCCTCCAGCACCGGCGCGCCGAACGCCGCCTCCATCCGCTCCATTACAGCCGGCGCCAGAGACGCGCTGCAGCTCCGAATGAACCGGAGCTTCGGGTAAAGGGGCCGGGCCGAGGGGTCGGTCGCCGCATGGCGGTCCAGGAGGATCTGGTGGATGGTGGGGACGGCGGTGTACCAGGTGGCACCGTGGGCCTTCATGTCCGACCAGAAGGTGGACGCCGAGAAGCGGCCCGAGGCGGGGAGCGCGACGTGGGCGCCGGCCGAGAGCGGGGATAGGAGGCCGGCGAGGAGGCCGTGGACGTGGAAGAGGGGGAGGACTAGGACCGACGAGTCCGACTCGGTGAGCTTGTAGACCGACTTAATGTTTTGCACCGACGCGCCGAGGTTGAGCTGGGTCAGCGGCACGCCCTTGGGCCGGCTGGTGGTGCCGGAGGTGTGGAGGAAGAGCGCCATGTCCGACGGCTCGTTAACGACTTCCTGCACCGGCCTTGAACCGGCTTCTTGTACGTCCAGTCCTGCGATACAGAGCGTGGAGGCCGGGTCGGGGAAAGAGACGGCGGCGCGAGGGATGGCGAGCTTGGCGGCGGCGGACTCGGCGGCGGGGTGGCCGGAATCCTGGGTGAGCAGGAGCTTCGACTCGGAGTCGGAGAGGTAGAAGGTGAACTCGTCCACCGTGTAGACCGGGTTCAGCGGCGCCGCCACCGCCCGCGCGCGGATCACCGCCAGAAAGGCGATCACGTACTGCAACAGAAAAATCCCCAAAAATCAGGTCTATAACCAAAAATCTCGAAATCATTGAAAACTTAACCAAATTAATCAACATTTTTTTCGCAAATAAAATCAAATTAAATTTCAAGAACCATTTTTTTGCAGAAAAAAACCAAAATTCATCTCACCTCGGCGGTGTTAGGAAACGTCAGCGCGACGACATCGCCAGGACGAACACCGGCAGCGAGGAGCCTTCCGGCGGCATCATCGACCAATTCATCCAACCGGCTATGCGTCAAATGGAACTTCCCGGACACCGAAAGAGCGCGGCGGGATGGGAATTCTCGGGCCACCTTCTTGAGCAACCCCGTTAGCGTCACACAATGCGCCTCCATTGTATCAAAAAATTCACAACCTATGTCTCCTTCTTTCTTCGCCAATAAAAAAACCCGCCTTCCGTATAATCGAAAAATCCTAAACCCCAAACCTTAAAACACCAGCGGCTTAATCGAAAGTATTGCAACGTTAGAGGTGATTGTGGTGGGAGTGAGATGGAAGGGAAGGGAAGGGGGAGGGGGTGTTTATATAGGGGAAATCGCACGTGTCGAAGGTGGACAGTCAGAGGGTGTGTGCCTCCCCCGGAAAGTAGGTTCCGTGAAAGATCTCTGCCGTGTTGAATGGCTGACACGTGGTTTGAGGTAGCTTCTGGTAGCTATTCGCGTGTAGCGGGAGGTGGAGGTGATAAAATTGAATGACACACGGCCTACAATGGACGTGGATACGGTGGAAAATAGACAACATATAAAACAAATGTTTATTTACAAATCGTGTGAATTCCACTCCACATGTTTGCTGATGCTTAAGACATGCCACTGCCCAATAGTGAGAAGCCCCAAAGCCACTCTTAGAAAATACTCATCTTTAAGTATATTTAATTTTTTGGATGGAGGGAATAGTGTTTAGTATTATTATAAAATATTATTTTTTAATATACTATTCACAAAATGTACTATTTTTAAACTAGTATAAAGCACAGGTCTTTCATCTATCATCTATGAGGGCGTCTAGGGTGACCGAATTTGGGGACCAGATTGCAGGACCTCGGTCAGCGAAATATTTTCCCTCTATCAAAAATAAAACGAAGATCATTTGTTGCTGAGGTCAAAGATATAAAATACGTTTGCTCCAAAAAGAAGCACATAAACTTTTGTATTGTGTTTTAAATCATCCATTTTCCCCCTTTTATCATATTTTAAATTCTAGTGACCTTCTTTAGGACATTTAAAGAATTAAATTGCTCACTCCGTCCAAAAGAACCTAGCTGCATTTGAAAAATGACAGATCCAACATTAGGCGGCAGGAATTTCGATTCAAGTTGGAAGTCGTCCAAAAATGTGAGACATAAGGCTTCAAATGTTATGGCCTTATTATCCAATAAATTTAACTAATTTTTAAATGTAGCTAAGTTTTTTGGATGGTGGAAGTTGTACATACTACATATTGCTAAAAAACACAAGCCTTTGAGCATACTTAAAAATAAAATTGCCATGCCCGCTTGCTCTTGCATAGTTCCCCACCATGGTAAAAGCACCCACATTTAGACATGAGACTGCACATAAGCCTATTTATCGTGGCTCTCATCTAACAAGCGTTCCTGGAAGCAAGCCATCACATCGACCACATTTATAGATAATAGAACCAAGTGGCTGATAGGAAGGTGAATTTCGATACGGTTGAATTCTCTGGTTTTTTATTTCTTCAACTCCTCATCTTCATATAGCTAATTCTCCAAGCGGACAGCTTCGACACTTCTTCTTATTTGGGATAGTTGTAGCCTAGTTTGTGTTGCACGCTTCTATTCTATTCCCTCTGTCGAATGACACTTGTCAAGATGCAAAAAAATACTACTCCCTCCATCCAAAAAAATTTAGCCGCATTTGGCAAATTTTATATCCATAAATAAAATGTTATCATTACACCCCTATTTTGTACTTCAAATTTGGTCAAGAGTGGGTTGGTATGATGGTAAAATTAGAAGGTAGAAAAAGTAAAAAAGTATGGTAGTTGGGCCTCCTGTGCATGGCCCCACAGTCCAATAAGTTTTGTAATGAGGCCTGAAGTTCTTGGATGGAGGGAGTACATGATGCTACTTTGCTCCCTCAAGCAAAAAGAAAAAGTTAAGAGGCAATCTGTTTTTTATGGCCCCAGTCTCTAATAAAATTCACTTATTTTGCAATATAGAGGAGCTTCAGACGGAGAAAAAAAAAAAAATATATATATATATACACACACCATTGCAGCATTGATCATTTAAAATTATATTTTTTTAAAAGCTTTTTTGGCAAGAAAATTCATCTTCATTTCTTTGAGCAAGGTAAGGGAAGGAACGGTAAGTAGTAGTAAGATTTGATTTTCCGAAATGAACAGGTTAGAGTGCTTTTGCCATTAAATTGCCAGCTTTACGGCGAAAGTCGAGTGTAGCAGTAAGCATCAGAAGATATTTGGAGGGGGGGCCAGCAGTGATGATGAGCTGCATCCTGCAAGGAATCCAAAGGCCATTCAAAGCTGGCAACTTCAAACCAGTTTAGCCGGCTGACGTGGACATATGGGCCCCACAGGGTGGGGTCCATAGCTGGCAAAGGCCAGCGTAAGCAATTGCGCGTACATTGAAATACGTAAGCGCTCACGTTTGCGGCCAGAAAAGCAATAGCGCATGCGCGCCGGTTTCCGCGTGCCCACTCTTGGTCTGTTCTGGACCTCTGGTCCGATCCGGTCTAGTTCAGTCCCATTTTAAAGTTTTTATTTTTTTACTTGAAGAGTCTTCCATAAAAAAATAGCTCATTTACGATGGCAACTTAGGCATGCGCCGTGGCGTCTCGGGCCACCGGATTTTGGATGGAGCGCATGCATTAATATGGAGGGCAGGGGAGTTTGAATCACCCGATTGTCCCATGAATTAAAGTGCGATAACTGCCCATAGGTAGTCACCCACGCACACCCCAATTCTAAAGTCTAAGGTGCCCCTTTTCTAAAGTGTCTTGGTCCGGATTCGAAGCCGGGTCATCTCTACCAAATGAGTGACATTTTTGTAGGAAAAAAAATCTTACTTAAGTATACCTACTAATCTGTATTAAACTCAAGGTTGCCCTTCTTGCACTTAGCTTATGGTTAATTATATTTATGAAAGTCGGTCAAAATTTTAACTCTAGAGTGAGAATCAATCCTGTTAGTTAGATGAATTCTATTTATTGAAATGAGCATGAATTTGTTAGAAAAATATACAATCTCAACTATTGATCTAAGGTGAGATAGGAATAACGCGAGGAATTTTTTTTTTGGGTAAAATCAAGTTTTTTCTTCTTGCTACGACATTACCAAGTAGGTATCTATGAATCGGTTTATAGACTTTTCTTGGCTACAATATTTTTTGTAGACAATGATGTTTTTATCATATTATTAGTATGGTCAAGACTGCTCTCTCTGTAGCTTTCATTATTGTCTAATATCGAGTTTCTGGTCTCATCTTATTAGTATGGTCAAGACTATTTTCTCAAGAACTTTCTTAGATTTATTTCCCAACAATGATCAAACTCTCTCTCATTTTTTTTAAAAGCATATCCTTGGATCAATTCTATTGGGGGACTTCTGCCCTGCCAACATCTTCCTCGGTCAAAATCTTCCCTTGGATCAATCCTATTGGAGGACTTCTGCCCTGCCAATACAATGACATCTTCGTCGGTCAAACTTGCATTTGTTGTCTTGGTTTGGTTTTAGTGGCTCTTCATGGGTCCAAGAGTCAGTATACTTGTCTGGATACGTCAAAGTATCATGCTTTTATAACTTGGCATGGCCAAGAGTCAGCCGTCAGGTCATCGTTTGTATGCAACTGTGCATGTCTGATCGTATCGAAGGGAAAGAAAAGAACACATTGAATTTGTTCATTTTAAAAAACCAGAAAGAACTGTTAACGTGGGAAAGATGGTGTAGCATTTTTGTAGTTTAGGGGGTTTGGGGCGTGATAACAGTAAAACATTTACAGTAGATGTTTTGCTACAAGGTAGCATTCATGTTTTTTCCATAAGTAGTTGAAAAACCTCAGATCGTGTTTCACGCTGGATATAGAAAAAACATGAATGCTATAGTAGACGTCCAAAATCCACTCTAGATATTTTGGCTTTTTCATGCCCCAAACGGCCAGCTTATTATACAACGGTAAGTTATTCATCTAAGGCCAGCTCTATAGCGCTAAACTGGGTTTTGAGCTGTACTTGAAAGTGGCAGCCAGATCAACATATGACGGCCAGAGGACATTTGCCCAGGGTTAGTGTCTAACCAAGGTTAACACACCCACCCCATCCTCTTGATAGCACGTCTAGCCTCACCAATTTTTATTACTAGCATCACATTACCACTTGACACATCATCAGAGAAGAGGAAGAAAATGCTGAATAAATGGAAAAATTACAATTTTACCTAAGATTCCTAGGTCCCCCCTCCACTTGTCTCTTTGTCTTGTTTGTTGGTCACAAAGTTTTGGTTAGGACCTAGGAATCTTAGCTAACGAATCTTTTCATAAAGGAAGACGAACAGACATCCCTTCACAAAAGGAGATGAATAGATACTATTCATAAAGGGCGATGAACGGGCATAACGATCCATTATCTACCCAAGCACCTATTTTATCATTTGATCATAATCAACAGCTCTTAGGGACCGTTTGGTGCGTGATTAAAAGCAAAACATCTACATCTAGCCAAAACACCTCAGGTCGTGTTTCACGCTAGATATAGAAAAAACATGGATGCTACAGTGGATGTCCAAAATTTACACGGGATATTGTGGGTTTATCACGCCCCAAATGGCGCTCAAAAAATAATTGGTCGTTCGATAAAAAAATCAAAAGCTCTAAATACGAATAATTAACCATTATCTACCTAAGTGCTAAGTGTGTCACTAAAATGCCACAATGAGCCCATTCGCTCACGCCACGTGCACGCGTGCGTATGTACACCTTCAGTGCACCCACGAATGTGTACACACTTGTTTGGAAAGAGTCTCTACACCAATAATAAATATAATAAAAAAGAAAGGTTCCTTATATATATCAATATATATATATCCTATCATACCATTGTGTCTTTTCTATGTGGGATTAAAAAAATCTTCCAACATTGAGATTTTTTTTTCATTTTCTCTCTTAACCTAGCAAAAGACAAAAAAAAATTCTCTCTAATTCCTAGTTCAATCACATAATCAATGTAGGCCCAAAAAATCATGAAATTTTTATTAGTGGGCTTTATACTACTACTAAAATTTGGGCCTACTACCCAAACCCGAAACCCAACACTAGATATTTATAGAGGCCATGCATAAGAATTAGATGTTCACAGAGGCCATGCATAAGAGTTTTTCTTTGATGGGTTTTCAAAACTTCTTCATATTAAATGAGAAATTTGTCAATAATTTTTTGATAAATCATACTGATAGGTAATTACATATTCCCTCCATTCCAAAATATTATGTATATTTGGAAATATTCAATGTTCTAAAGTACTGTGTACATTTTACCGAATCATGTGATTTTCTCTTTCCAAAATTGGAGGAGATTTAGAAGGATTGACTTGAACTTGGTTCGTGAATGAGCATATATAAGTTGGACGGGAGAAGGAGTCATGTGACTTGTGTGTTCCATGGCTCAAATGTACACAGTACTATGGTATACAGTATTATGGAACGGAGGGAGTATTAACTAGTAAAAATTAGTCTAATTTATACTCACCTTTTGTAGGTCCATGGTACAGTTCGAAGGCATAACCTCGCAAAAAACGTTTAAGCTCAGGTCAAGAAAATCTATTCCGTAGCTTTTTAACATGTAAATTGAGTGGACTTGAGTCTAAGCAAACGTCTCATAACTCGTGCTATTACACCTTTTTACCTTTTTATCTCATGTACACTGACTAGAACATGAGGTGTGCTTTCCTCAAATGAATCAAGACAGTAAAAGCATCCAAATAGGTGGCCAACATGATGGACCCACACATCATATGGTGACTTTTGACCTATTGCGTGGATACATTGAACTGTCTTCTTTGTTAATTTCCAGGAAAGCCAAGTTTGTGGCTACCACACATGAATGTTGACAATCGTGCAACTTGGGGGACTTCAACATGCTTGGAAGTCCCGTTTGATGCCCACCCTGCAAATTACGTGTGGATTTTCTTATAATAAATTCTGGACTTGGAGCTTCATTATTGATTCTTGTGTTTATTGCAAGATAGTGATCACAATATTGTATTGAAATATGAGTATAAACACAAAGGAAAACAGCTTTGCTTATAGTGTAAGGAGTGCCAATGCGCACTATTGTAAGAGAAGTATAATACTCCCTCCGGTCTGAAATTATTATTGCCATAAGGTTTTTCAAAATGAACTTGGGTGCCTTGCCGACATAAGGGCAGCACCACTTAATAGGAAGACTTTATGGTCTGCCTAATGGCTGTTCACTAGCTCCGTTAATATGAGCCATTGACAGTACGGATCAATGACTCCCATGTGATGGAGGACATTCTGGATATCATTGTAGCTATCCAATTCTAATTAAAATTTGAAACGCGGCTATTTGGACCTTAGTAAACTCTTGTGTCTCCTAAAATAGGCAATAATTTCTACATTTCAATTACTCTAACACGCCATCCTTTCATGGCCTTTGGAGTAACTGAAATGGCCAGGCTAATTAGATCGACGACTCCTTGGTGTCCTGGCATAAAGCTGACGTGTTCAAATGGATGTATTCAGTAATCTCCAAATATAGCCTCGTCAGCCAATCTTTAAATCCCAATTCATCCCTCCTGTATCTTAAACCTATAGGAGCCTGAATTAATAAATGCAATCTTGACCGTTAATTTAGCTGTGAGATTGAAAATGTGATCAGTGATGATGGAAGGGGTCCATATTTGCAAAAGGGCCCAAAAGGTCGAGGCCTCAATTTTATGATGCCTTTTCCATTTTCTTAGACTCCTTGCAGGGCCCACTTTTAGAAAATCTACCCTGAGAAAACTCATTCTTAGCCTGAGCTGAAATTAAGGTTTACAATATTTGAATCCTGTTTAAGACAGCTTTCAATGAAAGCATTTGAAAAAGTAAGGGGCCTTCACTCTAGATTAACCTACTAATTGTGCTATTTTCACATACAATCGCAACCATATCTTTGTTTTTTGATAATTATAATCGTGTCTGTATCACTAGATCATAGAAAACATGGACCCCGTTGCAATGCAATTTGTTTTGGTAATCCGTTGCAATGTAATGCGTTAGGAGTAATGCTACGATTCCTTCAAATTCTCATATTAGAACCCACTGTTTGGTTCCACTATGTAACAGACGGTGGTGATGCAAACAATGTTCGAACTTCTAATTAAAGATGGATTATTGAACGAAAAGGAGCAATTTTCCCTCAAAAGTGTGTCAAGTAATTACACCCTCCATCATAAAACCAAATACTAAATCCAAACCCTCATTCCTAAACTCTAAATTGACCCTAAACCTTAAAAGCGCGTTCGAAAGAATGAAGAGGGGAGGAAGAATAAATAAAAGGTTCTCTGTTTTATTAACAGGAATGATTCTTATTGTTATTGAAGGAAAAGAACATAGTTTGCTCAAAAACTAAAAAATGGAAAAGAACACTGGAATCAAACCATCAAGGACCTTTTAAATGGGCTTTAGTCTGGTCAAAGGACTAAATGCTTGTTTTCTTGAGAAAAAAAATTCAATTCCTTTTAACTCTTTGCAAATTGCAAGGACTTGACATATAGTGGCCATTTGGTTAATCACCCCCATAGATATTGAAAGGTTTCACACCAGCCAGCGTATCATCCCGGGGATTCCTTGGCGACATCATAACTCAATGGCATTTTGGTTAGCTATCCAATTCCCATTGTCTGTTTCGAAACACAAACTCCCTTCGTCCAAAAAAACTTAGCCACATTTGAAAATGAGTTAAATTGATTGGCCTGTAGGGTACCAGCATTTCAAGCCTTCACTTACCCCAGACATGCACATTCATGAGGATCGATTGGCCTGTAGGGCAAATCCAGCCACTTAATGCTAGATCATTGTCTTAATTTTCTAAATGTAGCCAATTTTTTTTGGACGGAGGGAGTGTATAACAAACGTCCTCCTCCTAGACAACACTAAAACCAATGTGCACACTTGATAATACCTATGGCAAGAAAAATGAACTAACTTAGATGTCTCAGCTCTAACATGAAGTCTCTACGAGAAAAATGGTCATGCTTCTTCACATCCTACTCTTTTGCTTACTCATAACCTCCATCCTAGCTGCACTGATAATTTCATTCTTACTGAAATGGTCTCAAGAAGCATCTGCCCCACCGGGCAAGCAGCCGGAGCAAAAGAACGAGAAGACGATGAAGGAGACAACGAACCCGATCTCCATCCTGGAGGTGAAGGTCAGTCTTCCCAGCAGAGTTATCTTCGCTAGCGACCGCCTGCCAGATAACAAGTTTGATCCATCAGAATTCGCACAGATTCCAGCAATCGGGCTAGGGGAGGGCACTCTTGGTCCCCTCTTTAAGGCTGTCCTCAATAATGGCTCCATCGCCACAGTTCGGAAGGTCCGCAAGGGCCTGGGCGGGAGGCCGGCAGAGCTCGAGAGATGGATCAGATTTTTTGGCAAGATTCACAACCGTTGGCTGTGTTGTATATTGTTCAGCTTTTGGTACGGGCGGGAGGCATTTGTGGTTTACGAATATATGTGCCTGGGGAGCCTTGAGGAGCTGTTGCACGGTGAGGAAAATTACCATCTTTATGTTCAAACAATAATTTTTTTCTTCTTTTCTTTTTGGATGAAGACTCTTTCCTTGTCTATACTTATCTTTAAGATTTTCACTTTCATATATTTATTACTCCCTCCGTCGGACTTATTATTACCATAAGGTAAGTATATGAATCTTTATGCTTTTTGTTTATAACTCCCTTGTCTATACCCGCTTGAACAATAACTCTAGAAATTCTTGAGTCTTTATACTTTTTTTTATTGAACCTTGGTTTGTTAATTTGACAGATGTTAATGTAAGATGAATTGACTTAGGTTGTTTTCTTCAATCTTTTTGTGTTTTATTGTATTAAAAAATTCGGTTCTTTTACATTACTCCCTAAAGTTTGGCCTTATTATAATTAGTACCTTTGTTTTATTGTATTCGAAAAAAACTGTACCAATTAGAAGTGAACCGAGGGAGTATATATATGTTTCCTTTAAATGAAGTGCACTTCTTTTTATTATAAAAAATGTACTACTCCTGTCACTTTTAATTTTAGACCGTCACATAATTGGTCAATTTTATTGAGATTAGTAAAAATGTAAGCTTTCCGAGCGAGCGAGTCATCTTTCATCGCGGAGGCCTCTCTACCTTGACCTAGGGTCACTGCCTGATAGATATCGTTGCCATCTCCGGCCGCCCTGCTGGAGAATAATTAAGGAGTAATATTATCTAATTTTGGGACGTATATTTTACTAATTGTCTCAATTAAAAATGACCAGAGGGAGTAATTGTTTTCATTCATGTAGTATATATATAAGGCAATTTAAAAAAAATAGATTGTATTAGTCATTCATCTGTTTCCTCAAGTTGAAAGATTTTCATTTAATAAATACAAATCACAGATCCATTTTAGAAACTACTCCATTCGTTGAAAATTACCTGTCTGCATTAGAGAACCAAAATGAGCGGGGTGGAGGGAGTATTACACACCTATGAATCTGAGAATTCACATGAACATTTGATGATCAATGGTAATTTACTTGCTTTTATGGTGCTGGAATCATACAGGGAGAGAGGGAATTCAGTTCACATCCTTGAACTGGGGACTTCGGATGTACATAGCTATCTGTGCAGCTACGGCTGTTGAAAGCATTCATGGCATGCCCACGGACAAAGGAGAAGCTCTAGTCTGCGGTGTGATCAAATCATCCAACCTGCTGATCCGGACGGACTTCTCCGCCTGCTTGTCCGGCTACGAGAACCCCTACTTGGACTCCTTTGCTCACCTGGTCCGGCGAAACCCTGGCCGGGTTGCACCGGAGCTGACAGCAGCTTCCCGCAGCTCGCAGAAGTTCACCCCAAAATCAGACGTGTACAGCTTCGGCGTCCTGCTTCTGGAGCTCATAACTGGCAATCGGCCGATGGTGGACGACGCTGGCGTGGAGGTTACGCTGGTGGCGTACGTACAGCGTAGGAGGAATGAGAGGGGTGGCTTGCTAGGGCTGTGGGATGATAGAATGGGAGATGTTGTGGATGGGGTGGAGGAGATGGTGCAAGTAGCTGAGCTTTGCCTTCAGTTGGACCCAGCTGAGAGGCCCAGCATGGACGTTGTTGTGAAAATGTTAGAGCAGTTGCAGAATTAGATCAAAAGGGGTGGACAGAAATGTTGTCAATATATGTACTTATATGCACCCAAGATCTGAAGTTTTAAATATTTTTTTTATGGCTCTGGTTGGTAATTATCTTAGTACGTAAACTGTTGAAATATATGCCCAAAACGTTTGGCGTGTTGATCTTCAGCCTTGCATATATAGTGAAGGCGACCTGGGGCTGTTATGCAGGGGCTCTCTGCGAAATTCCACACTGTAGACGAATCCGGCTACAGGTGCACTTGGCCTTCTTCACAAACACGTTTAATCTCACACTACACTTGAGAGAAGAACAATGAATTAAGGGGAAAATATAGAGAGAATAACTCTTAAACTACAACAAATCAGGGCTTTTGCGACAAAAATATTTGCAACAAAACTATTTTCATCGCAGTAGATACCATTGGCGACGAATTTTAGAATAGTCGCAAATAGTTTAGCATATTGCGACGACATGACAAGTAATCGCAAACACTGGTACTATTGCCGACCAATGGCTAATTTGGTTGCAAAAAACAATGCATTTTTGTGACGAATGAGCTATCTAGTCGCAAAAGTGAATTCTATTTGCAACAACCTATATATTTGTCGCCAATAATAAATAGTTTATGGAACAATGGTTATATTTGTCGCAAAAGTGATATATTTTACTTTTTATAAATAAATATATTATTTTTTATGCAATTGTAAATAAAAATATTTAAACTTTGCGACGACATAGTAATTAGTAGCAAAAATCAGTACTATTGGCGACGAAATTGCAGGTGTTGCGACGAACTAATGTCTTACGTGTTTTTAATATATTTCGTCGCAAATATAGCTTTCCACTTTTTAAATATATGTCGTTGCAAATGTTATTTTTAATTGATTTTTTCCCTCTTTCCAATGAAATTTGGTGACAAAATTCTGCATTTAGCGACGGCATATTTTGTCGCAAATAATATTTTATTGCGACTAAATTGATGTCGTCGCAAATACTTCGTCAAAAATAATATTTTCCGACGAGATTGGAGGTTTTGGCGACGAATAGTGGCGTCGCAAAATCCATAATTTCTTGTAGTGCTTCTTTTTCTTCTTCAATGAAATATCAACCATCAACTAGTTTCTTCTGCGTCACGGCTTGGTTTTTGTGTGAAAACCTAATGGCAAACTTGGAAATCACTAGAAGTCTTGGTAAAAGAAATAACCAAATATAGATTTAATATTCTAAGTAATATTATGAAGGAAAGGACTCTTAAACCAGGACTCTAAAACGAAAGAAATATGTCTCCTTGCTTTATTCCGGTCAAAGTCCTCAACTTGGAGTCCTATATGTACTACATCAGTGTGAGTCTCCACTTAAGGCACAAGGTAGATCCTAAAGTAAACTTATTTTTGGGCTAGGGGCACGTGATGATGCAGATGATTCGGGGTGTATCTCCCGGTCCTTAACTTAGGTTTCGGCTAGCTAGGGGCACTGTGGTGTTTCTCACAATTGCCAGCAGAACATCTTTGAGTTGATTTGCTAGTTGAAGTTTAAATCCTTCTTTCTTGATTGCTATTGCGTGCTATCATGTCTTCCACTAATACCACTAGTACTACTGAACATGGGATCTTGGAGATCCCATGAATCAAGCTCCTTTGTTTGATGGCCACAATTTTCCTTATTGAAAAAATCGGATGAGATCCTTAATTTATACAAGGTTTAATGCCCAAAATTTTCAGTTTCATCGGAGTTTGAATATAATTAAATATGCCAAACACTTTAGGATGCGACGTGAAAAATCATACCATTATTTACACAATCATTATAAGACGTATAAATGAACATTCACCTCTGATGTGACTACTGTTAAATAAAAAAATTGATAATATATTAGAAATAATAATCCAAAATAGTCTACTGTTGACAGATATACCATTTATTACAAAGTTTGCATAATAAAATTAAATAGAGAAATTAACTAAGAATGATCTTCACGATCTCCACCTTCCTGCTACTCTTTGATTCCATTCTTAAACAGACCTCTGGGTATATCAAAGTCACAATATCGACGGAAATCAGTTGCCCATGACTATCTCGAAGTCTCCATGTAGATTTTGTGGTGCAGTGGTTGTATCATGAGTTTGGATCTGCTGGTGAAGCTTCACCAGTGTACAAAATTGACAGCTCACACAGACATGATGTGCGCTAGGTCAAAACTGCGTCTTTTGACCGAGCGCACATGTTTTCCATGTGCGTTGTTGATATAGTATGATCTCCAGCAGATCCCATCTAGTTGTATCATGGCCAAAGGTGAAGCAATTTGAGCAAGATTTTGGGCAGCCAGTCATAGGGTGCATTTGGTTATTGATTTTTTAAAAAAAATTAGCCCCTTTCAGCCTGAAAGGTGTTTGCTTAGTGAAAGAGCTGACATGAGGTGCAGATAGTAAAAAGTGAAAATTTTCACCTATCAGTTGTTATTATGTTTGGAAACTGAAATGAACAATTTTCACTCTTAACAGTGAAAACTGAAAAAAATCAGCAAATCACCCCTCAAAGAGGTGAAAATGCAGATTCTCATTCGAATGAGCATCACTCTGAAAATTTTCTCCTCATCACCTCGCACAACCTTCTCGTTGCCGCCGCCGGCCACTGCCCACTGCCGGCCACCATTGCTATCCACAGTCGCCGTCCACTGCCCAACCGCAGCTGGCACCACCCACCACCGCCGCCGACACCCACCACCATCACCGTCGCCGCTGCCCACGGCCGTTGCCAACACCACCCATCACCCATCACCCACCACCACAATCGCCACCGCCATCCAAAACAGAAATTTTCATGTGCTCTGCCAAACACAAATCACACCTAATTTTTTTTAGGTTCTTAAACGAAGTCACCAATCAAGAGTCAGACTGATGGTAAAAGGTTGAAAATATGATTAATTTCAAGTTCCTAAATAGATTTTCCACAATCAGAAAAATCACCTTGAAAATTTTTAGGCTGACATTTTTTCACTTTTCCCTGTTAGTATCCAGACGCACCCATACTCAACTCGTTGTGGGAAAGGATGAGCCATCATCGCACTTCGAAGTCCATATCAACTTCAATGCTAACTGAGCGAAGGCTAGATCAGACTTGTCAATGGTTAGATTTGTCTGCATACATCAACACTCCAAGTGCTACAAATCTACTTGAAGGTTTCTTCGGATTAGTACTAGATGGAAAGACTTGGAACCCTACCCAAATTGGAATGCATTTAAGGATCTCACGGATAGACTTAAAATCAATTGTCCATCATCGAAGAATCATGGGTTGACCACAGATTGTCCATATGGTATTGAAAATAACCGCACAATCATCTGTTGGGATTGTCTATAAAATAAGAGGGCAAAATACTACTATTTTGCATTCTCAATATATAGGAGAACTCTATTAGGGTGTTTCAAAAAGAAAAGGACGCAACTTTAGAAGGAGAAACGACCACTTTCAGAACTATAACAAGGCGATTGATCGCCTTTGTTTTCGTTTGTTATATCAGAGAAGTTGATCGTCCTCACGACGATTGACCGCGTCTCACATTTGTGTATTTATAGTAGATACGATCAATCATGATACACAAAATTCAGATTATATAGTAGATACGATCGATCATTTCAAGCCCATCGATTGACGTCCCTTTGATGATCGATCGCGTTCATTTCTGCAATCGATCGTGGATAAAAACTTTTAATTTCAAGTCACCATTATACAACAATCCCCACTATGATTTGATATTAAACTAGTCTACTCACTAGATTGCATATGACACATGAATGGGACATTGAGCAATAGTACTATAAGTTTTCGGGGATAGGTACCTTGAGGGTTTGAACCTACACCTAGTTTGGTAAGCCACCACTCTCACAAGTTCAAAGTGAACAATGTCTTGAACTTAAACCTTAAAGCAAGAGCTTGACAAACCTAACAGTTAGAGTAACTCCCTTTTCGAGATCATTCGGGGTAGCGCTTTACGGCCATGCGCCTTGTATCTTTTCATGAGTTGCACATTAGATAACAAGCTCAAGTTCTCCTTAACTGCGACCTCAGTGGCACTCATATAGGTGACAATCTCCAAGGGTAATCTACATAACAATACCTTGCTATTTAAGCCTTGACTTCATTAAGACATACGTCAACCTATTTCATACGCAGTAGAACACACTCATCATAGCATGGGAATGAGCATACAACATTTAAATAGTGCTATCCAAATCACGCATTAGCTTGTTTTTACCCATTGAATCTTTGTCATGGGATATCCACTCAGAGAGATTGAGTTGCTACTAATGATGACTTAATCATAGACTTTCATAGCCCCATTCTGTTAGTTGACTTAAGGATTTGCCCTGCCGACAATCTTTTCATAAACAAATCAGCCAAATTATCCGCTGATCGTATGAAACTTAAGGTAATGACTCCAGAAGTAGTCAACTTGCACAAGGTTTTATACCTTAATTAAAAAAAAAATTATTTGTCCTAAAGAAAAATTTTTCTAATAAGTGAAATCTAATTAAAGCATGCATTCTATATGGTTCAAGAAGGTAAGTAATATCAATCAATTGTTATCAATCAAATAAAAATTTGAGTTTAGTTATACATCCCTGAATTGCAGACTTCTCAAATTTGTGAAGCTTGTCTGTTGCACTTGTTAAAGTAAAAATCTATAATATCTGTAAACACAAAAATAAGAAACAATATAAGTAAAAATTGAAGCTAAAAATTACTAACAAAAGAAAAATTATAAACTAAGAATTATGATAAGTAAACTCCTAGAAATTTGGTCAAACTGTTTCCCAAGTCCCTCGCAACGGCACAAAAAACTTGATGTGAATTTTAATTTCTTACTCCCAAGTGCACGAATCTAATATAGAATAGTGACTACGAGATTGATCCCACATAGACTTGGAATTAATTTAACCTAATTCCAGACTTTACTCAACTAAGTTTACGGAAAGAAACTTTAGACAACTAATTAAAATTTAATAGAAATTAATGATAAAATTTTATATAAAAGTTCCAAAGCATTGAATCGAATCCACCACTAATTAAGTCAAATCTATCTCTCTCATTTTCATGAACATCACTACAACAAAATTGGCTTTTAACGACGGATTTTCTTTTGAGAGAAACAAATCCGTTGATAATATATCATTAGTGACAGAAATAAATCTATCGTAAAAGGAGAAATATTAATGGAGGTATAGATATTTATTATGACATATATCTTCGGCAAAAAACTGTCGGTGGTAAAAGGCACGACATTAATGGCGGTTTGTTTTCATTGGGCATATATCCATCGGTATAGAGATTTATTACGACAGATGTGTATGACAAAAAACTGTCATAAAAGGCCCCAGGTTAACGGCAGTTTGCTTTCGTCAAATATGTATCCGTCGGTATAGAGATTTATTACGATGGATATTTATGATAGAAAACTGTCTGTCGTAAAAGGCCCGACATTAACAGCGGGTTTTTTTGTCAGACTTGTATTTGACGGTAAGAAATTTATTACAACAAATATTTACGGCAGAGAACTGTCTGTTGGTATAAAGTTGTTTATTTTTACAGTTTTTCCTGTAGTTCTAGTTAAAGACAAAAAATAGTTCTAGTTAAAGACATGGAACTTTATAGCACAGTGGATGGCTTGTAACACCAAACTAGTTCTAGTTAAAGACATGGAAATCTAGTTTCTTTATTTGGCAGCTTCGATGATTAAATGGTGATGCTAATTTTATTTGTTCGATATAATTTTACAAGCATCATCAACAGGATAGTTTGGATTATATTTCATTACAATCCCAAGATACCAGCATCCTATAAATTTTACATTCTATGGCAATTAATAAACAAGTGATGCCATGAGAACTAAATTATAATTGTTACATATCTACTATTGAGATTTTAGGCATCCAGTTACTCCTCTTTATGTGAATTTGATATGAAGTAGAAGGAGAGTGAGAACTGTCTTTCAATCACATTTTCCTTGCAGCTCTCTGATGCCCAAGTTAGAAGGAGAGTGAGAACTGCCTTCCAATCACAGTTTCCATGCAGCTTGCTGATGCCCAAGTTTAGAAGGAGAGTGAGAACTGCCTCAAATTTAAGATTGGTGGGTATTCTATTCATCAATCTGAAGAAGTTTGCTTTCAGTATCTAATAAAGACTTTCCATAACAATTCAGGTTCCAAACTAAAATTTTTTAGCTTCTTCTTAATTCTTACAATTTTAACATCTACATCAAAACATTCAAATCGAACAAAGCATTGGCCAACGCGATACTCATATTATTTTTTTCACATACATATACATATATATATATATATACATATACATATACATATATATATATATACATATACATGTATATATATATATATATATATATATTTATATATATATATATATATATATATATATATATATATATGATAATGAGCTCACATGCCTTAGTGAGTCCAAATGATCTGGGCCATTGGAATTGGATCCAGCAGTGGACGTTAATATAGGAGCAGGGAGGGATCTCGTTGTAGGGAGGGAAAAGTTGCCTCGCGAGACGGGGCCACAAGCTTTTTATCCAAGAAGGAAAAGGTACGCATGCCATGAGGCCTCGATGACTCTAAACATTGGTGCTACCATGTTTCCTTTTTCCTCTGTTATTGTTACATTTATAATTTTTCTAATTCCTACTTTATTACAGAGAAAAGACAGAATCAAAAGAAGGGTGATCTTTTTTTTCATTAGGTAAATATTTTCTTCATCACCAAATTACACTCAATTACATTTTTTGTTTTTAGTTGCTGAAATGTTAAGAATAAATGACTTTTTTAGCACAGTGGATGGCTTGTAACACCAAACTAGTTCTAGTTAAAGACATGGAAATCTAGTTTCTTTGTTTGGCAGCTTCGATGATTAAATGGTGATGCTAATTTTATTTGTTCGATATAATTTTACAAGCATCATCAACAGGATAGTTTGGATTATATTTCATTACAATCCCAAGATACCAGCATCCTATAAATTTTACATTCTATGGCAATTAATAAACAAGTGATGCCATGAGAACTAAATTATAATTGTTACATATCTACTATTGAGATTTTAGGCATCCAGTTACTCCTCTTTATGTGAATTTGATATGAAGTAGAAGGAGAGTGAGAACTGTCTTTCAATCACATTTTCCTTGCAGCTCTCTGATGCCCAAGTTAGAAGGAGAGTGAGAACTGCCTTCCAATCACAGTTTCCATACAGCTTGCTGATGCCCAAGTTTAGAAGGAGAGTGAGAACTGCCTCAAATTTAAGATTGGTGGGGATTCTATTCATCAATCTGAAGAAGTTTGCTTTCAGTATCTAATAAAGACTTTCCATAACAATTTAGGTTCCAAACTAAAATTTTTTAGCTTCTTCTTAATTCTTACAATTTTAACATCTACATCAAAACATTCAAATCGAACAAAGCATTGGCCAACGCGACACACATATTATTTTTTTCACATACATATACATGTGTGTATATATATATATATATATATATATATATATATATATATATATATATGATATTGGGCTCGCATGCCTTAGTGAGTCAAAATGATCTGGACCATTGGAATTGGATCCAGCTGTCACTTGTTAGAATTTTTTTCTTTACAACCAATAATTTTTTTTGCAATTATTTCTTTTTTATTAAGCTTTTCTCTATTAGTAGTAGTTTTGTTAGTTTAGTCTTTGGTTGTGTTAATTAGTGTATGCTTGATCGTCGATCATTGGGTGAAAAACTTGCACCTCTTGATCATGAAATTTAGAGAACCTTCAAACAAGATTAAAACATACAATGGATATAGAAAATGAATTAGGTAACATGGAAAATGAGAATGTGATGAAGACATTAAAAGATTTTTCATCCCCTATTCAATTCAACTCACCTTCTTGCATAGTATTGCCACTCACCACGGCACACTACTTTGAGTTGAAACCATGAGTGATTCAACTTTTTTCTACATTCTATGGTTCCAATAAAGAAGATCCCTATAATCATGTCAAAGAGTTTCTTGACACCTGTGCTACATTTAAATTCCAGTACTTCTCTGATGAATCTATTAGGTTGTGCATCTTTCCCTTTCCTTTGAAAGAAAAGGCGAAAGCTTGGTTGAACTCTTTAGAAGTTGGAACAATTAGGAGTTGAGATCAATTGTATGAAAAATTCTTCAACAAATTCTTCCCTATTCATAAAACTCCTGCCCATTGTAGAAAAATTATAAATTTCATGCAGAAGGAGGGTGAACACTTTTATGAATGTTGGGAAAGATAGAAGAATTTGCTTCTTAAGTGTCCACACCACGGGTTTTTAAAGTGGCAACAAGTTCAATTCTTTTACGATGGTTTAATACCTCAGAACCGTCAAATGGTTGATCCCACTAGTGGTGGGTCAGTTATGATGAAAAGTGCAGAAAAATCATGGGATTTCATTGAGACTCTATGTAAAAATTCTCAGCAATGGGATTGCTCAAGTTGGCAAAACATTCCCTTTTCAGAAGAAAGGTGGCGTATATGAGCTAGACAATAATACACATTTGATATCCAAGATAGACAGCCTGACACAATGTTTTGATGGATTGATGTCTACTGGTGGGCCCCATATGCCATCATATGTCAATATGTGTGGTATTTGAAATTTATAACCCAAGTGGGGCTAGGCATCTTAAATTAAAGAGGACCACCAGGGTACATAAGTTCAAACATTCCCTACACAACTCAAGTGCAAATCAATATTTCATTGTTTGATGCTATTAAGGAAGTTTTCGCTTATGCAAGGTTCTTGAAAGACATTTGCACTCAGAAAAGAAAGTTGAATGTACACAAGAAAGTGTTTCCCATTGAACAAGATGTTAGCTCAATTCTTAAGCATAACATCCTAAGTTCAAAGACCCAAGATGTCCTGTGATTTCATGTGGTATAGGAGACCATATTGTGGAGAGGGTATTGTTGGACTTATGGGCTAGTATAAATTTGCTACCATTTTCTGTTTATGAGCAAGTTGGTTTAGGATAGTTGAAACCGACTACTATAACACTGCAACCTATAGACTGATCAGTTAAAGTCCCGCGTGGTGTTATTGAAGATGCTCTTGTTCAGGTTGATAAATTTTTCTTCCCTGTAAACTTCATGGTCTTAGATACACAACCTGTGTAGAATCCTGGTAGTCAAATGCCTGTGATTTTTGGAAATGTCACTCTTGGCCACATCCAATGCCATAATAAATTGTAGAAATGGGGGGGGTTATGAAGTTGTATTTTGGCAATTTAAAGGTTAAACTCAATGTCTTTAATGCTTGATAACAACCCTTAGAGTTAGTGATTCTTTTGCAGTGAATATGTTTGAAAGTTTAGTACAAGAATCTCTCCATAATATTTTAAATCATGACCCCCTTCAGATATGTTTAACTCATTTTGGCTTAGACTTTAACATCGAAGGTTCATTAGAGAAGTCAATGCATTGCTTGACTCTACCCTTGTATTGGACCTGACCAAATGGAAAGCCAGGGTGGAACCTCTTCCAGTTCACGAGTCTAAAGTTGTTCCATCTATTGAGAAACCACCTCAACTTGACCTAAAACCATTACCTCAAATACTTAAATATATGTTCTTTGGTTCTTCTAATACCTTGCTTTGTTATCATCTCTTTAGACCTTAATTTAGAATTGTAATACCCAGAAATATTAAATTCTTAGGCGGGTATTTTGATTGTTGTTGACCGGAAATTTTGCTCAAGTGAGTGTTCTTTTGCCTTAACTTTGTGAATATTGGAAATGAACTAAAATGCTTGTTAATTTAAAAATTTGTTGGATGCGATTGATCGCGTTGAAAGACATGATCGATCGGGCCTATTTTGTGATCGAGCCTATGATCAGTACGATTGATGGATGGATTGACGATCAATCATATCTACTGTGACTTTTGAGTTTGGGGTCTTGCTATCAATCACTTCGTAAACGATCAATCGAATCAACTGTAAACGCATTTTAGTGTGAGCGCCGATCGATCGCTAGAGAAGATGCGATTGATTGCACTGTTTAGCATAATTACGGTTTTGATTTTTGGGAAATCATTTTTAGGAAGGTTTAGTGGCCACGTGGGTGATGTGGCCTAACTAAATTAGCCTTGATTAGGGGAACAAAGCATGGGAGAATTGAGATTTAATTTCTATTTTGAAACCGATTTGAATTTGAAAGTTAAAGAGGAAATTTATTTATGGTAAATTTGAGTAATTGAAGGGAATTCAATTGGAAGTTAATGGGATGATTGGCATGGTACCGAATTGTCAATTGATTTAATTGGAGAAGTTACCGAATTAGTTATGGTAACCAATTGGATTGGTTTTAATCCCTACAATAATGGAATTCTAACTGAAATAGAAGGAAAAATCTGGGGCACGTCTTGGCTGGGGAGGTCCTTTTGCGGGATGAAATTATGACCGTTGGATGAAGGGAAGATCAAGGGTGGAGAATGGTGAAAGAAAAGAATGCACCTATATAAGCCTAAGAGGGGAGAAGCCAATATCTTTTCTTTTGGCTTTGGAAGTTGTGTAAAAGGGAGCTGGTGCACTCGTCCCTCTCTTCCTCTTTCCAATCAGAAACTTTTCTTCCTAGTTCAAGTTGTGGTTTGGTGTGGTGATTGGCAAAGCGAAGGAAGTGGTGCGAAGGAAAGCTTGAAGCACACGTGAAGACTTGTCAAGTTTTTTTTCGTAAGAGGTCGGATGTTTCATTTTTCCTCCAAATATTTGATGATAAATTTTGATATTTCATGGTGATTATGTCATATGATCAATGCTGTGAATGTTGATATCAAGGTTGATTGATTTAGTTTCGGTGTTGTCCAATTGGATGTAATACCGATTGAGATTCGGTATGTGCTTATTTGTTGTACCCGATCCATATGAATTGAAATCCTTCACATGCATGACTCTACCTAGACATTCCATCGTGTTTGCTGTCCGAATGGACGTGTCACACCTTGTTTCATGCTGTATAATGATATATCCATCTAAAGTTGTCTACTTTCCTTAATTTCATTGCTTGAATCTTATGGATGATCATCATATTTCATATAATATCCCTAATCATTATCGTATGTGGAGTTTTGATCCTAAATCAAGTGGCTTTATGAATTAGGGTTGCTGGTGTTCGAAGGGTCTCAGTGCATCGAGTCAGTGCATGGGTTAGTAGATGTCGTGTCCTGAAATAATTATTCCTTTTGAAGTATGTTAGCCTTAAAGAGATAATTATGTTCAAACAGTTTTGCATAAAGGGTTTCATGAATGAAAATACCTAATCACAGAAGTAATGGGGATCTAGAAAACACTTAGGGAGGTAAGATACTAGGTCTAGATGGCATTAATAAGTATTAAATCATGTATTATAAGATATTAATTAAGCTATGATTAAGTTTAGTGCTCTCGGCCAGAATTAGTTATGCGCCGATGAACTGTAATAGAAAATTGATAACTAATTACAAAAAATTCAGAAAATTATGCCGTCAAAAGGTTGAAATCTAGAGGCATGGGGCTGACTACTATAAAATTTTTAGAACATAATAAATCCAGACCGTGGTAAGCATGGGAAGGGGGCTGTTGTGCAAGTAACAGTACCCTGTTGTACAAGTTGAAACCCTAATACACACTAATCTTATAAGATATGATTATTCATGAGTAATAATGACCGTATATGATACTGTAAAACCGGGTTGGTAAGGACTATAGCTTTGGCAATTTAAGAAAGAGAGTCTTATTGAATCAAGTCATTCTTTGGTGGTGCAGTGCACTACAAATCTGAAGCTCCATGCAACCAATTATGAGCACTTAAATTCTCGGTTAGGGTTTGACTTCTGAAACCCTGCCATCTTGTCATTTGTGATATAGAAATCTTGATGTTGTCCGATTCTGGGATGATCTTAAGTAGGGCTATCCAAGGTGAAGGTGATTGGTGTGTCAATAGTTTGGTGAGTCTCAATTATGAGTCATCCTATGTTTGAACAATGAAGTTCTTTGATTACTCTGATGTGAGTCTGTCCATATTGAGATAATGAAATTTCTATCCTACTTCTCTGTGAGTCAGTTACAGAAAGGTCATAGTATGAGTCTCTAGATGAGAGAACTCATGTTATTTGTAAGCTGATTCAGTTCGACATAAATTGTTTCTCCACTAAGAGTTATTGATGGAAATTCTCTGAGTGGAATCATAGTATGCTCACGAGCCATTGCTAGATCCTTAGTGATCTTGGATTATTTATTGAACCTTTGTTGTTTAGTCGATGAAGGCAAACGTACGTACTTAGATTACAAGATATTACGGAAGGTCTTGTAGTCTCTGCCCATTGTGCCCGTAAGCACCGATGGGGCCAACATCTCTAGACGCATAGCCAGGTTCCTCTTAAGAACCTCTAGGATGTTCTGGTATAGAAGTCCATAGGGGAAGTGGATTGATATGAGAGCAGAAATTGTTGTCTCCTACACTTTTGATGTTTAGAGCCTGTATTCATTATCGTCTTCTCCATATGCACTGTACGTTTGGAGTTTTGAATTATTATTCTATACATATCTTGAGCAGTGATGGTCTGTGAGTATGATCTGTATTCAGGTAAAGTAAACTCTGTATTTGCAACCCATTGATACTAATGAACTTTGGTTTTAACCTCTATAATGTGATGTCAGTGTCAGTTATATTCTTTCTTTTGTGGGTTTTTCTTTGGCATCCTACTGGGTATTTCCTTTGATGCAAGAATCAAGAAGGAGAAAAGCTGACCAGGTATCCTCGTTGGAGTACTTTGGATGGTTGTGGCTTAGAGTTTAATTTCTGTTTATGTTTCTTTTATGATTATCTCTGTGAACTTGTTGACCTGTGTGCCAAGATTTCATGTTTTTAATTATGAGGATTAGCTGTTGTAATAATTTAAGTAGTTCGCTTTAATGTCATGTTAAGATTGAGTATTTTGGATATTGCTCAATCAATTTGTTGAGCCTACGCATTCCAAAATTATATTTTGGAATTGTGATCGATCGAGTATTTGGTCTCATCCTAGAGTTCTAACCTCCTAACATTCTTCTGATTGGTGGCTTCTGTGTTCTAATTGAGGTCTAGAATTTTAGGGCATGACAATAATAGAAAGGAAAGTTGCCTAATGTTCTTTGTGAACATAAGATAGCTTTGGGGTGGACAGACATTAAGGGATAAGTTCCTCTCTATGTATGCATCACATTTACCTTGAGGAGAATGTCAAATCTTCCCGTGAAATGCAACACAGACTTAACCTTAATATGAAGGAGGTGGTCAGAGCTAAGGTGCTTAAATTGTTGGATGTTGGCATAATTTACCCCATCTCAGATAATACTTGGGTCAGCCCAGTTCAAGTTGTTCCTAAGAAGTCCAGAATCACAGTAGTAAAAAATGATAATAATGAATTACTCCCAACCCGAATGACCATCAGGTGGCAAGTTTGTATTGTCTACAGAAAGTTGAACTCGGTCACAAAGAAAGATTGTTGTCCTTTGCCATTCATTGATCAGATGCTTGAGAGACTTGTTGGCCATAGTCACTATTGCTTTTTAAATGGCTATTCAGGCTACAATCAGATTCTCATTGCTCCAGAGGATCAAGAAAAGACCACATTCACTTGTCCTTTTAGAACATATTCATATCGACGCATGCCATTTGGATTGTGTAATGCACTTGCCACATTTCAGAGATGCATGATGAACATATTTTCTGATATGGTTGAACGGTTTCTTGAGATTTTCATGGATGACTTCTCTGTGTTTGGATCCTCTTTTGTAGAATGTTTACACCATTTGGCTCTTGTCCTTGAAAGGTTTAAAGAAACAAATCGTGTGCTAAATTAGTAGAAATGCCACTTTATGGTTCGTCAAGGGATAGTTCTTGGGCATGCTATTTATAATAAAGAAATTGCAGTTGAAAGGCTAAAGTTGACTTAATTTCAAGTCTACCTCCACCAAAATCAATAAAGAAGATTAGATCTTTTCTTGATCATACTGGATTTTACAAAAGATCCATTAAAGACTTTTGCGAAATTTCTAAACCTTTGTGCAATCTACTTGCCAAAGAAACTACTTTTGTCTTTGATGATGAATGCTCTCTAGCATTTGATCAACTCAAGCAATTCCTCACATCTACACCCATCATTCAACCACTTGATTGGAATTTACCTGAGCCCTTACCTTTAAATGAGTCATTCCCTAATAAACAACTTTTTGTTGTCTCTCAATTGCCTTGGTATGATGATATTGTCAATTATCTTGTCACAACTCAACTCCCTGAACATTGGACAAAATAAGATAAATCCAAATTCATCACCGAGGTTAAGTATTTTTTTGGATGATCTATACATGTTTAAGTATTGCTCAGATCAAATCATTAGGAGATGTGTGCGAGAGCATGAGTTGATAGTATCATTTCTTTTTGCCATGCACATGCATTTATTAGCTAGCTGAATAAAAAGTACAAAGGCTTTTTGCCATGCGGTTGGACCTAGTATGGTGGCCATTTTAATGCGAAAAAGTCCGCTACAAAAATTTTGCAGAGTGACTTCCATTAGCTAGCCTAATTTATTCAAAGACACTCATGATTTCTGCACAAAATGTGACAGATGCCAATGTATGGGTACAATATCTTGTAGGTCTATGATGCCCCTTACAAACATTCTGATTGTTAGAACTTTTTGTTGTTTGAGGTATTGACTTCATATGTCCATTTCCTCCATCATTTTGCCATTTGTATATCCTTGTTGTAGTTGAATATATTTCCAAATGGGTTGAGGCAGTTCCTTAGAAAACAAATGATCATAGAGTGGTGTTCGTTTATGGAAATAAAACATATTTTCTTGTTTTAAAACCCCTCATGCAATTATAAGTGATGGTGGTACACATTTTTGCAATAGAGCATTCAAATCACTTCTGAAGAAGTACTCCATTACTCATAAAATTCTAACCTTATATCATCCGCAGACAAGTGCCAAGTTGAAGTTTCAAATTAGAGAAATTAAATGCATTCTTGAGAAAATAGTTCATCTTGACAGAAAGGATTTTTTTGAAAGATTGAATGATGCATTGTGTACTTACCGTACTACTTTTAAAACACCAATTGGAATGTTTCCCTAAAGACTTCTATTTGGAAAAGCTCGCCATTTGCCTGTGGAATTGGAACATTGTGTTTACTGGGCCATTAAAACTTTAACTTTGACATGAACAAGACTGGATCACATCGTAAGTTGCAACTTAATGAGTTAGACGAGATTCGTAATGAGACTTATGAAAATGCAAATATTTACAAAGTAAGGACTAAAGTTTTTCATGATAGGTCAATATTGAGGAAGTCATTTGAGCCTGATTAGAAAGTTTTGCTCTACAATTCCCGTCAATACTTGGTATGCTCGACCATATGATTAGAGGATGTAAAGTACAAGATGGAAATGGGAGTAATGTCTTTTCTTGGCTAGACCCTTGGGCTAGTCAGATGCCGCCGATTAGTAAGTTCAACTACAGGCCTCTCATTCAATGGGAGGTTCTTATTCTGATTGCCTAAATCAATCCATACAAGATAGAGATTGGATTTTCCTAGAATGTCTTCCTGTTCGAAGTCCACAAATTCTGTCTTTTTTCGAATCTCATAAGACTATTATCCCAGGAGGACAAGCATGGGGCTCATTCTCTTATAAAAAAAGCCTGGAATTTGCTAAGGTGCCATGACAAATCAGTGGATTGGCACATGTTATTTTGGTACATAGACCTTGGCAAGCTCTAAATAATGAACTCCTCACAGTTGAAAACCTAAAGAGGCAAGGTTTCCAACTCCCTAGCATTTGTGTTCTTAGTTTTGCGAATGAAGAATCCTACCGTCAATTATTTTTTCAATGAGCAACTCTAAGTTTGCTTGGAAGTTTATTTTTTAGAAAAGTAACATTTCAAGAGTTGTGTTGGATTATGAGGGGGCAACTGAAATGGATTCTGTCTCACCAGGCCCAATTCAATGTTAATCCAAGCCCATCACACTCCTTGAAGGATTCATACGGCAAGCAAGAATGGGAGTAGAGTACTGACAATGATTACTCCTCTGAGAGCTCCAATTGTAAACAGTCTGGCTGACTTTTGATCATCTAAGAAGAAGAAGAAGAAAAGATAAGTTTATTTGATTTTCCCTCATCTTTGTTTATGTAGCTTATTATTGATATCCTCCTAGGAGGAACGTTTCTATTTTTAGCCAGGGGTTCAGCCGGAGGAACCACAGTCATGGGTAATCAGAGTCAACTACTCATCTTTACACTCTCTCAAAACAAAGCCGACACCCAAAAATGAAACTTCCCATGCCAGCACAAATTGGATTTTTTTCTCCTCCACTCAACATGAAATTTGACATCTTACCTTTCTGAAGCAAAGCCCAAAATTTGATTTTTTTCTTGATTTGACTTTCAACCTTCCCGATTCAGTCTTTGATCGTTTAAATATAAAACCTTTGCAAGTGCACAAGGCAATTGTATTACAGTGAGTATTAAGAAGGGTTGTCGAACCTCAAGGACGGATGAATGATTTACCAAATTCAAGAGAAAATAGCAATGTTGATTCTAAACTAAGAAAGCAATGAACTTTTAACTAAACTAAGTGAGATTTAATCAATAAGGAGAAGACCAAGGCTTCGAATCCACCACAATAAAAGAGTGTATCGTTTCTCTCTCTCTTTTTAAATAAAGATTTCTAATTGGCTAGCATATTTTTCTCGGACATACACTTGTCAACTCAAAATATAGTGCGCTCCTCTCAGTTGTAACACATAAAACAATTAAAACATAGAATTGTGATCTATCTCTCTCGAGTATAAACCAATGAAATTTTATTGATATATAACACCTCAGTCTACTCACGTTCCTCTCGGATACGCAAGTATTCTTCGGATTGAAACTCACAAGAATTCACTCTTGTCTCTCTCGAGTACAAAGAACAAACTTTTATTGAATTAACAATGATTACACAATAAAATTCATACACCAACTAGAGTAAAAACATAAGATGAGAGAAAAGTAACTATACAACCAGATTATTGGGCTTCATCTACGCCTTGGAAAAGTGTTTAGCCTCGCATCGGAAGTGAAATCACCATCGTGTTCTTCAACTTCTTCTCTCCTTTGCTCTAGCCTCCAATTTAGCTCTAAAGTCTCCAAGGGTTGGTCTCCAAAATTGCCCAAAACGTTCTCTCATAAGGCCTATTTATAAGAGTGAAGAGAAACCACGAAGTCACCTTCCAAATCCGAGTCGAAATAGGTCAAAATCACGTTTTCCGTATACAGCGATCGATCGACACTATTCTCCGATCGATCGGCACTATTCACCGATCGATCGGTACTGTTCATGAAAATTTTTCCAGTAGATACGATCGATCAAACGGCGACGATCGATCGCGAAAATTTTAATTTTTTTCTCAGGCGATTGATCGCCTCATTTAGTCGATCGATCGGTTACTATTCATCCTGCAACACAATTTTCCAATGATCATAACTTTTTGCTCCGAACTCCGAATTATGCGTTGTCAGTGGCTTTAGAAAGCTGACTTCTTGAAATTTAGCATGAGACTTGAGTTAGTCGAATCAGAGATATACACACAAAGTTATGAAGGTTTAACCATTGAAGTCTTATTTCACCATATTTTTGCATTTTTACTCTAATTTTCCTACAAAACCAAAAACTATATTAAAGTAGCATTAATTCTAATCAAACACTAACATAAACATAAGTTTAGGAGATAATAAAATTCATATTTCATGTATAGATCTGTCTCCCAATGTGCCTTTTCCGAATCGATACCTTTCTCTTCCTCTTCACGATCTGCTCCTCGCCGGAACCGCCACCGCCTCGCTCATGGCCACTATCACCTACGACCTCACCGTCGATCGTAACCACTGTCACCGTCAAGTGCTCGAACCCAGCCATTGGCCTCACCATCTGCTTTCGCCATGAGCGCTCGAGTGAAAGCTTTGGCTCAGGTTGGTTTTCTTTGTTTTTTTCTTTTATAAACATCCACTGAACCGGTTTGGTTCAGTTCGGGTTTGTCTCTTTTCCTTTTTTTTTCGATTCGGTTAAAACCCATTGTAACAACCTCATCCGTTGGTCTAATCTAAATGGCTCTTCACTCTAGCGATAGTTTTTTTCCAGAAATGATTCCTAATTATGACAGATATATTTCTGTCGTTAGAAAAACGCCATCATTATTCCTTTAGTGGCAGTTTTGTTTCTGACCGTAAAGAACAATCGGAAATGATATCAATAGTGACAGATTTCTATTGTAGAAAAGAATCCACCGTTAATGTCCATCCTTTTACAACAGATTTATTTCTGTCGACAGATTCACTAGCTATCAGCGAATTCTTTTATGTAAAAAACAATCCGTTGCCAAATTTGTTGTAGTGTGGTGGATCATGGATGGTGGTGACAGCAATGAACCACATCGCACCATAGGTATGCCGAGGTGGGGAATCGGCCTGAAGCGGTCAAGATGACAGCAGCATACGCTGCCAGGGAGCTCAAGAGGCCGGGCAAAAGTCCATGGACATGGAGAGTGGGAGCACTAACACAGTTGAGTCTGAGTCGGTGAGTATGTAGACTGATTTGATGTTCTGGGCCGGCTAGTGGTGCCAGAAGTGTGTAGAAACAGTTACACATCCGAAGGCTCATTAACAAGCTTAGAGACTGAGTTAACAACAGGGATACGTGTGTCGGAATCATGAAAGACCGGGGCGGAGTGGCACTGCCTGAACTCGGAGCATAGCCTAGAACATAATGACCAACTACCCATATAAAAATACAATAACATTTTAATAAACATATCCTCTCCCGATTATCCAAAAGTGAAAAATCCCCTTGAATCTAATTTAAAGAAATACAACTAGATACCATACTCGGACTTGTACCGAAATGTGAGTAGTGGAATCTAGTTTAAAGAATCTAGTGTGTGTTTAGTGGAAGATCTTCAAATAGAATTCTTATGTCCTTGTCACCCACTTCCCCTTGCTACTGTTATTTGCAATAATATTAATTAGAAAATGGTGCACGAATAATAGCTTGTGGTAATTCTACTTATAAATTAGAGGGGAACAATGTGATCTCGTTAGGTGACACAAACACTGACCACATAGAAGTCAACAACTGCTAATGCTCAATTAGATACATAATTGGTCATATTCGGTGACACAAACACTAAGTTAATGGATGCCAACCGCCATTAAATCTGAAATTTGTATTGAAAGGAAAGAATAGTAACAATCGATGTCAATTTAGTTTGCATTGTGTGGCCTAATTTTGTTGAAGCATTAGTGAATGTTGACTTGTGAACATACTCTCAATCAGTCGAGTCGAACGCCTTGTCTATCTTGTCCTAATAGTTTAGAAATAGAGCCATCAAAATTTTATTTTATTGTTAATTCATGTGCCAACTGTTCTAATAAATGCCTCTGCCTTTGATGAAGGCATTTTGGTTGAGACTAAAGATCTTGAGAATAATTTTACTAACTCAATTGGTCAAGATCTTTGCAAGTTTATTTACAAAGTCATTGCAAAGATCTAAATTGGTCGGCAGTCTTAAAAGTGTCTGGAGAAGTAGATTTCGAGACTAGCGTGAAGAATGTCGAGTTGACCACTGCAACGGGTGGATGTTCACATGGGCCATGGCTTCACGCGGTGGGACCAACATCTGCATCTCGGAGATGTACCGCGTCATTGCTGACCATGGTGTAACACACATATGCGGCGTGCCTGTCCTCTTTACATAAGCCGTGCTCCTAAATGCAGACCCATTTGAGCGCCACCCAATCACCTGCCCAGTTCAGACGCTCACCGGTGATGTGCCACCCCCTGCACCATTGCTCGAGAAAATCGAAAGGATCGGCTTTCAAGTGACACATGCCTATGGAATGACCGAGGCAACTGACCTGGCACTAGTGTACGAATGGCAATCGGATTGGGACAGCCTCCCACGGGAAAAACAAACCCAGATGAAGGCCCGACAAGGCATCAGAGTGTGGCCAGACCATTACCATGATAGAAAACAACTCTGAAAAACTTGGGCCAGCCCAGTTGGGATACCACAACGATCACGGCGAGCTCACAGGTTGATGTAAATTCACTACCATACCCTCTGAACTGAATGTTTACGTTGAAGTTCTCTTGACTTATAACCTCCTTTTTTCACTTGTTACTGCACAAAGTCCAACTACCTCATGCCCCATAGACGCACTACAACTAAGTGGTTGTAGGCTGCAGTCTCCTGTGTAATCTCGGTAAACCAGGGAGTGGTGCCGTTTCCTTGATGGTCTGACTAACTTTCAGGCCCCTATTTGCTGTTGCACTGCCCTTCAAAACAATGAGTTGGGTATCGTGACTCTTCCTAGTTCCTATTGACCAGGCCCTTGGCATAGTGATGAACGCATGAAATCAGATTGTTCCGAACGGATTCCAATGCTAGTGTATTATGCGCCTCCAAGATGCCAAATGCTCGAGTTGTTTCCTTTGTACTCGATGGTATAGCAATATAAAAAAAGTGGAAGTTGTATGCCTTTTTAACTCAAAATAAATCATTTCCTTGAGAGCAAGAAATAAGCAGTTTCTATGGGGTATATTAGGAGACATTCCACTAATGAACCTGCAAATGTATATGCTCATTTGGTGGATCTTTTCTCCCAGAGCGGGTCTTACCCACTTAGATAGGTTATTGTCTCAAGAAGTAAATAGAATATCACTGAAGTGAATAAAAAATTGTCACCATACTTTTGAAACGTGTTCGTTTAAATGTGGCTAGGGCTGCTCTCGGACTGGACAAATCTTGGACAGAGATTGTCCGTGTCCGTACAAAATGTCCGCCACTATATTGGCCGTGTTCGTGTCCGGATGTCCGGAAGACACGGACACAGCCAAAATTCGGAAGCCACCCCCAACCTACTACCTCCTCCTTCCTCCTCCTCCACCCCCGCCATGCGCCCTCTTCTCTCATCCTTCACCCCCGCCCCCCCCTCCTTCCTCCTCCTCCACCCCCCGCCACCCTCCTCTCCTCTCCGCCCCCTGCTCCCCGGCCGCCCTTCTCTCTACCGTTGGTGTTGAGCGAGACTCCGCCTTCGTCTCCAGATTGCTTTCCCATGTATCCAATGCTTGATCCAAGCTTCTCCCTTTTTCCTTTGCATTCCAACATCCTTGTCACTGCCTTTTCCACAAAGTTCAAAGCTTTTTAGAAAAGGTGTTAAAATGAACTTGGATTTCTTGTGTAACAGTTGGAATTGGCTAAAGAAGAAGGGACAAAACAGTCGGATGTGAGCTTGGTTTAGCCTAATGAGAGTGGAGAGGGAGGTGGGTCTGCTACAGAAGGCGAAGAAAGTGGAGGAATAGCGGAGGAGGAGATAGTGAAAGAGATTAGAAAGGTGAGAAGGTAGAACATGATCTCGCATTGGCTGCTTTCAGTGCTGATTGCGCCCTCGGCCTGTACTGGTCCTCAGACAAGATGGTTGTTCGAGGACCCTTGGCCATGTCCATGGCCAAATTCTACGGATAACTCATCCTCGGCTCGGACATAGCCCTGGGCACCTCGGACACATACGGTTTAGCGGACACGACTGTCCGCGAACAACCCTAAATGTGGCAAAAACATTGACCTAGTAGTAAAGGATGCTCATACTAGATCTTATACAAGCATTGCATGAACGTTGCCCAAATATTTTCACACCTCCAACTCATTGTGATGTACACACTTATCTAATTTTTTATACCACCATAAAGGTGATGAACGATTTGAGATCAAGTTGTTTTCCGCATATTTACATCGAGTCAAAATTTCATGTATTTTTCTTTGCGCTATTTTTCAAAGCTTGTCTTACTATTACATAATCCTCTGGTGTATCCTGCAAATTATGCTTTTGATCACAAGAATATAATTTCCGCATATTTACATCGAGTCAAAATTTCACATATTTTTCTTTGCGCTATTTTTCAAAGCTTGTTTTACTATTACATAATCCTCTGGTGTATCCTGCAAATTATGCTTTTGATCACAAGAATATAATCTGTCGCCGTTATACAAGAAAGATACGGGAAGGGATCAGTATCGGCAGTTTTTGTGACAGATTATAATATGTCGCTAAGTATTTAATCTCATCCGTTAAAAAGACAGATTACAAGCCGTCAGATCAAAACCCTGATTTTAACCCCCTTCAGCCTCTCTTCTGTAGTCATTTTCCCCGATCCTCTCGGGCTCCGTCAGCCGTCATCTTCTACCTCTCCGGGTACCCCGCCGCCAAGCTCGCCATCCCCCAAGCTCCCGCCATTCTTGGCTCTGCCTCCCACCCACCGCCTCCTTCCTTGGCTCTATCCTCGGTGGTGCATACTTCTCCCAAGGTCTTTCCTTTCTCATTTCTCGACTGCTCGGATGTTCTAACAGATGATGAACAGAGCTCTGTTCGATCTCTGCTCAGACGACTATGCAGATAACCGGCGCGATGAAGAGGAGCAACGGCGAGGGTTCATGATCGAACGACTAGAGGAGAGGTTGACGGTGACCATGGGCCTGGGAACACTGTTGCAGACGAAGGCACACTCGAGCGCACCTGGGCCCTTGAGCAGACAACGGGAGGAGGCAGAGCTGAAGAAATTGGATATATTGGATGCTTTCCAATTTGAAGATGTGGGTGACAAGAGATCAATTTCCATATTGGATGAGGTCTATGATATATGGGGAGCAAAGCCCAGGTGGAAGAAAGATGTTGTATTGCAGAATAAGAGCCTTGAAATCGAGGCTGAGTATGGCACAATCAACTACTCGAAACAATGTGCTATGCAGCTGGAGAAGATGCTGGAGGTGAGTATGCAGGGAGAGCAAGCTCTGTAGGAGATATTTTCTGGAGCAGGTGTTAAGGAGTCGCAGGATTTCAAGAGAGAAGTCATGGAGCGAGGTGTACCTGCAAAGAGGGAAATTACCTTTGATACTGAGTTATTTGGCTAAAAAACCTTTCTGATACATGTGGAGCTAGTATTCAGCAAATCAGGGAGACCATCAGTGTAAATTATATGGGAATGAATGTAACTGACAAGGTTAGTTCTTCCAACTTTGCAATCATATATGATGGATGGAATGGAAGAGGCTTCTCATCTATCTGAGTACACAAATTATTTTCTTCTGATTTTATAGGCACCTGTAAACACCATTTTTGGTACATGACAGGTCAATAAAAGAGAAAGAATGGCAAAGATTCGGGAGGAAATTGCTGTCCAAAAAGTGAAGGAAATAGAACTCAATAAACTGATTCACATTACAGGTAATGCTGAAGTAAATACTATACAATGTTCAAATAAGGTCTTTGCATAGAATTTTAAATATTGTACTTCAACTGTTCTCACCGCACACTTATCTACTGCAATTTGCTATCTTTTTTAGAGGAAACAATGCGGGCTAAACAAATGTTAGCTACCATGTCGCATGAGATAAGGCCTCTCCTTACAGGGGTGGTTAGCATTGCTAAGGTTCTTGCCAATACGAAATTAGACCAAGAGCAGAGACAGCTTTTGGATGTCATGTTATCATCTGGAGATTTGGTATTGCAACTTATCAATGACATTCTTGATCTCTCCAAGGTTGAATCAGGTCAGGACACATGCCATGCATCTTAAGTCAATAATTAAGGAGTCGTACATTGAATCATACATTTATCTCCACAGAGGAGCAGGCATTATTTCTGTAATCAATCACTTTCTCTGAGGAGCCAGATGAATATGAACCAATAAAATGATTTATCTGTTTGATTTTCTTTGTCTTATATCATTTTTAACCACATGATAGATGAATATTTTGCTCACCGAACTTGTAAGAAGCTGTAACTCAGAATTTTGAGAGAAATTTCTATAGTTCTCTGATCCATTGATCTTTATCAAATGATAATTCTGCATGCTTCATTCTTAGTCAAAAACTGTTTGATTATTTTCTACTTAAATGAAATTTCTGCGAATTCCTTTGCATAATACTTATGATGGTTATATTATTTCCTCTTTTTTTAGGTCGTTTGTGACGTGCTAATAATTTGGCAAATTCTGACAAATTTAATCAGGTAGGAACCTTTTCAGATTCAATACTGAGAATATCTACTACTGTTATATTTATCTAGATCTATCGGGTGGTTTTATATTTTGGATTCAATTATACAGATGGCTCAAAATTATTAACTAAACTTTGCAGTAATGCAATCAAGTTCACCCACGAGGGGAAGGTTGGCATAAACCTATACGTGGTCCCAGAACAAATCTCCGGATCCACAGATTAGCACCAAACTACAAATTCATCACAAGAAGGAATAGGAGAAAACTCTTCAATTCTCCGAAATATCTGTAAGCAAAGTGGGGATCATCTTGATATATGTAGTAGTCTTGAGAATGGAGAAAGAATCTCAACTACAATGGCTAGTCTAATGGATGAAGATACAGGAACGCACTGTAATCTGCACGAGACAACAGTTTGGTTGCAGTGTGATACAGGGATTGGAATTCCAGGTATGCTTTTGGCATGCTTTTGAATGGCAATCCAGTTCATTCAAGTGCAATGACTTATAATTATGGTTTTAGGCAGAAGAAACAGTTAATATGTATCTTCTTGTTGTTAAATATGGATTTCTCAAATGTTATAGTGTTTTCCTCTAATAGAAAAGGCATTGCCAACACTCTTTAAAAAGTATATGCAAGTCAGTGCAGATCATGCACAAAAATATGAAGGAACAGGGTTAGGTCTGGCAATCTGCAAACAACTGGTAAGTTGCATCAAATTTGATCTTTGTATTTGGTATTGGAAGGACGAAATGCTAAATGATTTCGTCGGTTTGGTTGGAAACAGTGTTCCTGAGTTGTAGAACATGTATGAAGTTTCTGTTAATTTTTAAAATCAAGGAGTCATACTGAGAGAAAATAGTTAATGCCTAGCAAAACATATGAAGCGGATGCTCATTGGTCCATAACTTTTCATTCAAACTTTAAAGAAGCCAAATGTCTTAAATGATCATCAAATGCTTCTTCATCCATATTAATAATAAGAAGATTTCTTACTTGTGTTTTCCAAATTTCTTTTGCTAAAAGTTGTTCTCTGATGCCAACTTATGTGAGTATTTCCATGTCAAAACAGATAATTAACTGGAAAACATGTTTGAAATTCCCAGAAAAGCAAAAAATATCAGAAAATGCTAGAGATCTAATCTGTCATTTGCTGTGTGATGTGGAAACAAGACTTGGTACAAGAGGAGTAGCTTCCCACAGTATATACATATATGTTGTTTATGTATTCAATATGGTACTAATTATATGAATAATATATGAGAATATCTTTTGCATTTATTATGAGTAATCCATATTAAGCACATGCTATTTTTTTTCTAAGTCTGTACCGACAGATAAAATCTGTCACAAGTGAGCTAAAACCGTCGCAATAGGTATCGCTAAAATACATTTACGACAGAATTAAGTCCGTCGGTAGAACTCATAGTAAAGATATTAGCGATAAATTGCCATTTTCCGTCGAAATGTCATTAGCGGCGCCATTTATATCGACCAAAAACATCCGTCGATATAAATTTGTAGCGACAGTTTCAGGACTTTTAGCGACAGGTTTTGCCGTCGATAAAAATTATTTTTGTTGTAGTGTGAACCAAAAATTGAGAAAATATTTTCAGCATTATAATGCAATCAAGAATTTACCTAAGGACAATCAGGCTATCCGGATGTTGTACTTGCTTCAACACATTTGTTTGCACGGTTTTTTATCGTTTCAAATTTAGTACCCTCGTAAGTATACAATGTTATGTGAATAGGCGAGTATAAAAGGTTGTCGTACCTCAGGGATAGATGGATTATTCTACTAAATTCAAGAGAACAAGTGGTTATTTTTTAATCAAATCTAAGAAAAATAAGCAATTAATTCTAATGATCTAAAATGAGTTTACTAATGTAGAGAACTTCCAAGGCATCGAATCTACAACTAATTAAACTAATTCTATCATTTCTCTCTCTTAGAAAATTCGTAGTTGATGAAATTAACGTATTCTTTTTGGACATATACTAATTAACGTATTCCACTCAGACATATGCTAACCAAACAAACTAATTATGTAAACTCCTCTTGGACATAAGCATGTAAGACAATTAAAGCAATTAAATTAGAAGTTATCTCTCTCGAGCATAGATTCAATAAAATTAAAACTTTATTGAAAAACACTTCGGTTTGCACACATCCCTCTCGGACACGGACATTCCTCGAATTAATTCCACGTAATCTACTGTACCCTCTCTAGAGCGCTTAAAATAAAATTCAATGAAACTAACATTAATTACGGAATAAAAGTTTATACATCAACTAAATAAAATTAGAGAAAGAGAAAGATAAAACCGATATAATCAGGGCTTCATCTAAGCCTCAGACGGGGTTTAGCTGGCCATTGGTTTCATTTGCATATCTACGGCACCGTAGATTCATCATCTTCTCCACCGAACCGAAAACACTGTAGCAGCAACAGTATTGTAGCAGTATTGTGTCAACTCAAAAAACTGTTCAAAATCGGTTCTTTTTCTCTTCTCCTCTTTCCCGTCGATCTCCTTCTTCTTCCCTCTCTTTTCCCAGCAAAAAAACCCCCCTCTCTCGGCCTTTCATTCTCTATTTTTATAAACAGTTCCAAGAGTCCAAATCCAAATCCAAATCAATTCCCAATCCCACACAAAATCCACATCTATCTATATTCGAGTCTATCTATTTAAGGAAGGAGTCAAAATAAAAAAATGATTCTAACCTTCCAATTCCTGCACGCCTTTATTTCTATTCTTGTCAACCGGAATCCTCTCCTCTCAATCACGCGAGACTCATGGTCGTCGCTGCCTCTCCTTCAGCCTCTCTGTCATCTCTCTGTGCCTTGTCTCAGAGCTCGAGCCTAGGCCCTTGCTACCGCCGTCGTCTCCACAATGCTCGAGAAAAGCCCTGTTTCTAGAACTCCCGGGCTTCGGCTCGGGTTTTTTATATTTGTTTCTGTTCTTTCGATTGAACCGACCCGACCAAACCAGTTCAGTCCGGTTCAGGTTTCCTTATTTTTCTTTTCCTTGGTTTAAAACCCGTTGAAGCAAATTCATCTACCAGATCTAATCTGAACGGCTCTTCACATAAAATTAGTGCTCATCTTCTTCTTGGATGCAAATCAGCAACTTTGATATTCTCTGCGCATGATTTCAATGTTTTAAAATAAATTGGACTCTTTAAAACCTGCCAACATGTCCTTAACCGTTGGATGTTCAATGTCTTGATCTCCTTACACATAAATTCAATTGAAACGCGATAAATTCATGATCTGCAACTCGAGCTCTTTGAGACCTAATCAAAAAATCAAACTAAATTTAGACGCACATTAAATATTTTTCCATTCAACACATTGAGTGCATGTAAATGAATCACTTAAGTACAATTTTTTATTAAATACAGCAAAGTCCTAATTATTAAACTAACTCTAATAACTCATAATTATTCCTAATTACTATGAAATGACACTAACAAATTAGGACTTAGAGGCATATAAATGTGTGTATTTATGTGTATATAAGTTTTCTTGCTCAAGCTATCTTCAACTTTGACAAAAAAATAACAATAAGAAAATGATATCAGATTTTCTAATGATGAATGGAAAATAGAAAAAGAACTCTTCTCCAAACCCATGGTAAATACCTCACCTAAACGAGGATTAACTACCAAGGAAGATACAAGTATAAAATTAAGGAAAATATTCTTTCAAAAGTAATAAATCAATGAATTTTGGGGGAAATTAAAAATTTGATTAGCCAAGAAAAGAGGAGAACAGAGCATAAGTCAGTTGCATGAAACACCAAAAAAGACTCACAGAAAATCAATTATAAAAAGCCCAGCTAGGAGATAACGATTGAACACCTCAAGAGGATACTTCTTAGTCCCAGCTAAAACTAAAGTAGTCAATCCCAGAAATCTGCTAAGCACATTGAATGAATTTAGAGCTCTTCCATTTAAGGACTTTTTTTAATGAGAACTTTCACTTGGTTAGATTTGGGGTAGAGAATCGATCTTCAAAGATCCTTCGGTTTCTCTCATACCAAATAGATGAAACAAATGCGTTAAAAATCTGCTTGAGAAGATGGGATGATATTTATTTGCTTTGCAAAAGGATAAAATCCATGAAATCTCTTGCTGAAAATTTCTAATAAAGTGGTATTGCGCCATATAGATTTGATAAAGCAGGACTCAAAGAAAATATGTGCCGTCTAAGAAGGTTCAGAAAAGAGCCAACCAAGCTGAGCAAAAGGCTAAGTTTGGGGTAGAGCAAGCTCCTGCTGCGCCTCATAAATTGAGATCAGCCCAGGCGATTGGGCAGCCTAAATAAAGGTAATGAAGTTGGTTTTGATAACCCCAATAAAGTTGATTTTGTGAAGAAATTGATTAAAGAGTTTTCATGTGGTCTAGTTGGTTTTAATAGGAAATCGAATTAGCATGCATAATGTAAGTGATGTCCATCGTTCCATTAATCATCGTTGATCTTCTTGGATAATTTTAGCACTCAAAGTGGTGGCCGTGGAACCCAAATTTATTCTCAGTGAGCATCTCTCAAATTTTGGATAATATATTTCACATTTTATTACACCTTTGTATTTGGTAGCAACCTTATCTATAAAAGAAGGCAACCTTATCTATAAAAGAAGGGAGCTTTGGCAGAAAATTATTAAACTATTTGTTGATATTTCTGAGCCTTGTGGTAATTTTACTTAGAAATTAGAGTGTCACAATGTTCGACTGGAGTAGGGAGGTTTTTCGAGCGGGGTCGTCCGGGTCGGCCAGATAGATTGACCCTGTCAACCCGGTTTAACCCACCCGATTGTACCAGTGACATGACTGACCAGGCTGAGCAAGATTTTTTTTCCTTTCTTCCCGATTATATTTCCTCGTCTCCTCAACTAGCCAACTCACTACAACAAAAATGGCTTTTAATGACGGATTTTATTTTGACAGAACAAAATCCGTTGATAATAACCATCATTGGCAGCAGAAATAAATCTGTTGTAAAAGCCAGAACATTAACGGCGGAATGTTTCGGCGGACATGTCTCCGTCGGCATTAAAATTTAATTACGACCGATATTTATGACAAAAAATGGTCTGTTGGTATAAATCTGTCTATGTCGAAAAAGAATAGCGGCGGTAGCGTAAAATCGGTCGTTAATGGACTGTATGAACCGGCCTATGTAAAAAAAACCCTTCCTAAACCCACTTCTCCCTCTCCCCTCTGCCCTCGATCGATCCAACCCCTCTGCCCTCCCGTAGCGGCACCGCCGCAGTCCTCTGTCGCTCGATTGGACCCTCACCCAACGGGAGAGAGGAGAGGCACCGCCGGCAACTGTGCCTGCTCCGGCGGCAACTGCCTTGGTGCTGAGATTTCATAGGAGCGGAGTTTTGCAGGAGCGAAGGGGGTTGAGGATCGACACCCGGTTCCGCATTTTGGCCCTTGCGTCGTCCTTTGCCGCTGCAAGCAAGTTTGGTGTCGCCCACCGTGGGGTCGTCTGCTAGGCAAAGGAGGCTGCGGTTGAAGGTTAGAGACTAAAATTTTATCTTAGAAAAGAAGTAATTTACTTGTTTGATGTCCCGATTGCCTTTGAATTTACTTTTGATTGTCAAATATCTGAGTTTGATTAACTTTATTGTGTAATTCTCTGTTTTGTTGGAATAATATATGTCAATTTTGTCAATTCTGAGTTTCGATGCTGCTATCTGCCACTGCAAGACCATCCCTTCTGGCCTAATCAATCCGACTGTTGATTTTTTTTATTTTGGCTTTGGACATACTCATATTAATCTGGTTCGATTTTTCTGTTTTAATCAATAACCTGTGTATGATTTTATTGTTAGTTACTCATGAGGTAATTAACCTTGTCTGCAACTTGGAGCTCTAGTATTTCACAGCAGTGATCCTCCTAGTTGGTTCTTCAAAACACCCGGAAATTGTTGTAGATGCTATTTCTATTCGGTGAGAAATTTTTTCATGTTATATGGTATTATAGCTTGATCATGTATGTCTTGGTTAATTTGTATAATTTCCTTGGTTAATGCTGCATAGTGGTAGAATAGAAGGGTCAGCATGATATGACCAAACAAAAAATCATCTAATGGTGTAAATGATTTTGTAGCATGAACTTGGAGATGTGGACATTGATGATTGCTCTCGGTTTCAATGCAGCAAGTAATGACTTTTTTGTTCTTAATGAGATTTATAGCTTAAATCCTTGTTTTGCAGTGTGAGGGTGTCTAACGAACTTGGAGCTGGTCGTCCAAACGCTACAAAATTCTCAGTAGCCATGGCAGTATCTAAATCAGTCCTGTTTGGGATTATCTTCATGAATGTAGTTATGGTATCGGGGACCCAGTTCCCCAAGCTTTTCACTGACAAACCAAACCTGTGGTGGTGAAGGAAACATCAAAGCTTGGATATCTCCTAGGGGCCTCCATCTTGTTTGGGTTACCCGTAGGTGCCTTGCTTGGCTTCAAGTTCAAGCTGAATGCCATGGTAGCAACGGTCCTGGCTTAAAACCAAATCCCAAAACCAAATTTTTATTACATGTTGTGACCAATTTTGGTGCAGGGCATTTGGTCCGGAATGCTAGTAGGAACTTTGCTTCGAACTGCAATTCTCATGGTGATCATATTTCGAACTAACTAGCAAAGAGGTAACTTTTGAAAACCCATCTTACATAAAAGCTCTGTCACACTATTGTGGTTAGGTTACATACAAATGTGTATTTCGTTTGGACAGGGGATGTGAGAAAATACAGCAGTCCCAGCAGCACAGATTAATTTATCAGCAATAAATGTTATATCTCTCCCGTTGAACTGTAGAAAACTGAACAGATTTGCTCTGCCTAGGTATTGATTGACCACGTTGATTATAGAGAAGAACCATGGGCTCAAGAGGTCCTATAGAAGACATTGCCCAAATCATTACAAGCAATTTGAGAGTAATGAATGTGATTTACCTGGTCGGCTAGATGTTGTTTTCATTGTTCTTTTGTGCTAGCATTATTAATTTTGTTCTCAGTTAGACAAACAGAACAGGTAGTGACAGTGTGAGGCTCGTGGCCTATGCCTTGTGGCAATTACTTGGTGCCGCAGATCACTGACAGTGTGAGGCTCGAATCAATTTTGTATGCAAGTTCGAATGCGTTTCAGGTGTTTCAACAACCATTAATTCCATATAATTAGACATTCTTGAAGCAGTCCTTTTTGTCAGATGTGTATGCTTTTTCATATATAATAATGGCTTGAAGAAGCGTTATTATCTTATTGGTGTTCTTAGAAACCATGCTGGCATTTGTTTAGTCTTCAACTGACAAATTCATTTGCAGGGAACCAAATCTGCGTCCAACTGCATCAGATCTGCTACAGGTAGTTGATGAGAAGTCTATTTGTTTAGAGTTCTAATTGAGAAGGTAGGGATACCTAATAAATGGTTTGGTGTGTGCGTATATTAGGAGGCATGTTTATCAATATGTTCTTTTTCTCATCATGTGTATATTGAGTCCTTCTTGTAATAATCAATTTTGATGTTTTTTCTGCAACACCCATTTGTAACATGGGAATGCCAAAAAAATCATCCAATACACCGTGCCTCTATTATGGTAAGTAATTCAGTCAAACTTATGGATTGAGATTATTTTGGACTATTGATAGCCCACTAGTCTTTCAGGCTTTCTCTTACTTTTGTGCCATTTATCTTCCAGAGCCAGGAACTTACTTCTTCAAGCTCAATTCCAGCAAATGTTGCTCACCAGAGAAAATGGTAAGTGTCTCGTATTTTTCTCTGTAATATTAGGTATCAATTGGAGAAGGTTATAAATTGTTCATCTTTCACTACAGTGTTACACCCAATAGAACCTCAATTGTACAGAAATATAGCAGTGCGAGTTGTTCCACTGTATATCCAGATAAAGTTGGTGGCACGGAAGGTCTGTGGGGGATGAACACCTCAGATGACATGTGCCAGCTTGATGGCTTCAAGCACACACTTGGTGATATTAGAGGGACAAGTTAGAGAGGAAATTTACGTATAAATATGAATTTTGTTCCCCTTTTGTCTACCTCTTATGCTTCTAAAGAAAGTTCAGTTTTCTTGAATAGAGGGACAAGTCAGATAGAAATTGTAGATTTTCACTTGGGCTTCCTGTCACTTATATGCGTGGCTACTTTAGTGGAGAGTTATGCCTTGTCAAAGCTGACAGCATATTCCTCCTGCAGGATGTGTATTTGATCATTGGGTATACAAAGTTGCATTGCATGCCTTAAAATTCCTTACAGATTCACAACATGTTATAGCTGCTGTTGTAATTCTATAATTTGTGGCAAGATGAATGAGGTCAGCCAAGGTGCTGGACATCGTGATTTTTCATTCCAGAGTGTGACTTCATGCCCAAGTCCAATCAATAATGGCACTGATCAGACCTTTGGTTTTTCATTCCAAAGTGCGAGTTCATGCCCAAGTCCAAGCAGGAGTGTCACTCACAACCTTTTGGTTTTTCTGTCCATGAACGCCCAGACAGTGGTAACTGGCCATTAAAGATGGCACAGACACGCAATGAGTGCTTGTACGATGATGGAATGATAAAGAACAATGACCCAAGAAGATCCAGTGGCACAAATTGGTCCAATTCATGTGAATCCCATGGAAGTGAACTCAGCAGAAGTTGTGATTATAGAGGATTTGTAGGTGCAAATTGTTCAGATTCAAAGAAATCATTCTATAGTCATGTTGTTTTCTGCTAGTTCACGTTTCACTCATGTATTAAAATATATTTGTTCTTACAAGTTTTTTCATATTTTTTAAGAACGTTATCCAATCGACTTCTAGATGTATAAATTATTTGTACTTTGTCAAGGTCTTTTTTTTTGTAACAGTGTACCGTTTGTCGTTTATCAATATAAAATTATTTATTATTATTCTTTCTTTTATATATATTAAAATGGCTTTTATTAGAAGCCAAAAAAAATTGCAACTAATTTTTTTTTTAAATATGTAATTTTCTAGTGACGGAATCAGCCGTCAAAAATATCACTAAATCTGTCGTTAGTTTTTACCGTCAGGGTTAACGGAAAGGCCAAATCAGTCACAAATCTTTTTTGCTACAGTAAAATACCGCCGCAATAGACAGACAAAAACCGTCGCAAAAATCTTAGCGGCGGTTTGCCCTTTTTCTGTCGTTAAGTCATTAGCGGCACCGCCTATATCAACGGGACCAGCGACAGCGTAAAACCGTCGAAAAAGAATTATAGCGACAGAATTTGTACCTTTAGCGGCGGTTTCTGCCGTCGCTAAAAGCCAATTTTGTTGTAGTGACTCCCTCTCCCCTCAATCCGCATTAATTTCCTCAATCTCTAATCCCCATCTCCATGCCGACCAGTGGCCAGTTCGCCCGCTCCAGCTCTCCCTCACCATCCTTTGCACCATCTCCCCTGCTCAGCCCTCACACCACCTCCCTTGGCCAGCCCTCGCACCTCCATTAAACATTATAGTGGTGGTGGTCAGCATTCAAGCGCCAAATCAACTATTATGGAGAAGAGTACAAGTCTAGGGTATATTCTTCCAAATTTGGATATATCTTCGGGTCCTCTCATTAAAATCCTGAATTAGAATGCAACAACCAATTCTCAAGATATTCCAGCCCTGGAACTGTTAGAATATGTAATAAATAAATAAAGATTTCCGTTTCCTAACAGCTCAAGCTTTTGGAAAACTGGTTATCTAACATGGTATCGAGCCAGGTTGTGGAAGATCCTGGGTTCTAGTCTAGATGGAGGCATTTATACCCCAATTATGTTACACGTGCCGCACTTAGTGGACGCTTTTAAGTGAGGAGGGTGTTAGAATATGTAATAAATGAATAAAGATTTTTGTTTCCTAATAGCTCGAGCTTTTGGGAAAACCAGTTATCTAACCGGAACTACTTCGATCTCAATCCCCTCCTTTTGGTATGATTATTTCAGAAATCATTGAGGGATCTGGTTGTAGATTTCTTCTAAATATAGTGAGTATTATATTGAGCCCACCAAGGCAAGTTGTACATTCCATGGAGGATGGCATGCTAACTGGTAAGTCCCAATCTGTCCGTATCATTCATTAATGATTCACTTATCCCACAGTGCGGCAGGAAAGGAAGATTCCAATGGTTTAAGCACGGGGGAAAATGGGCCGGTGTTATGGCTTGGGCTGAGTCCAGCGAGCCTGAACATCCATATTCGAATTATGATGTTTGGACCAAGGTTGAGAGGAAGAAGACCCTGATCGTTGAGCCCAATCATGTGGTTACTTCTATGGAAGAGAGACAACCTGAGGAAAATCGGAGGCATGACACCTGAATCGAAGTTACATGAGAACCCTGTGTTTTCTCCTTTAGTTGTCATGTGCCCCGGACCATGGGTGTTTAGCAAAGGTTGGGACAGATCTTAAGCTAGTGGCTGATCTCAGTCCAAGTCATGATGCTTTGCAGAGTAATGATGCACCATTGACACTGCTTCATTCTATGCAGAAGTCACATGATATTTGTGTTGATTTAGGAGGTTTTCATCCAGTCGACACTGCTGCTGAGAGCACGGCGCGCTCTAGCTCTCATAAAAGGATAAAAATATAGTGTGCAGTCACTGTAGACTCATAATGGAGGCGTTATGGAACAACCCATTTATTCCAATGCTAATGAAGGGAAAAAATCGACCTCCTGTGACTAAAGAAATCGAAGAATTTGGAAAGGAACAAAATCCTACATTTTGGCTGCTTGAATTATTGTTCAAATTAAGGAGATTCTTCTTGCGTCTGGACTTAAGGATATATGCTTATTCCATTGTCAGTTTTTACATTCATGCTCTGAGAATTGTTTCTCTTGTGCGCAGTTAAACTCATGGAACAGCCTTTTGGGCAGTTAAGTACAAGTTCATTGCTATAAGACACGCGGGTCTTGATGATTATTGTGCTGCTGGTGCATCCCCCTGGATTTCTCCTCGCCAACTTGGCCCCTTAACCAGCTCTGTGCCGACTATGCCTACTATGTCCATTGATCGGTCTCTCTGGCTGAACGATCAGCAGCCATCCGCATGGTGGTTTCTATTGTCCGATTGATCACCATATGTGGGTGATGGATCGTGGTTTACAAGAAGTCACTTTTCCAGTCTTATCTTTGATGATTCATTGGCATATTTAATTTGATTATTTTGTTCACATTTTTTTTTATAATTGAAAAATTATATTAAAAATAAAGAAACGAAGAAGTGTATAAGAGATAAAAGATTACAACAACTCCTCAACTAAAAGGGGCACGAACATCCCCCTTAAAAATAAAACGCAACATAAGAATACCCCACCCAGGCTAGGTAGGGCAGATCAATTTAGCGTCAGAGGTCGATCGATCGCTGCTAGAAGGCCGATCGATTGCTAGATCGATCAATTGGGGAGCAGGTGATCGATCGTGTGTCCCTTGCGGTGATTGATCACAAGTGAAGGCGATCGATCACTAGAGCAGGCCATAAGTTCCAGTAGATACGATCAGAACTTTCTAGTAGATTATTTTATTCACCTTGCTTTCGAGGATAATTTTTAGAGCATCACAACTTTGTATTCCCCTTCTTTCATCAATGCAATCCAAAAAAAAAAGTCTAAATAAATGATCTTCTATGTAATCTTATGAATCCCAGTTGTTTCTAGATAGCGTATATTTTTTTCAGTTTTTTTTCCTCCTTTCGTAGGAGCTAGATCTTCAAACCTTTTTCATTAGTTCATCTGGCTTTAGGCAAGTGAAGTATTTTTGTATCTTGGTGCTTTGCCTTTCTTTTTGGTTAATCAATTTATCATTTATCCAAAAAAAACACATACCAAATTGAAGTCAACAACCACTAATGCTCAATTAGATACATTGTTGGTCTTACTCGGTGACACAAATACTCAGTACATGGATGTCAACGGCCATTAAATGCCAATTTTGTAATCAAATGAAAGAAAAGTAACAGTCACCATCAATTTACTTTGTGTGGCCTAATTTTGTTGAAGCATGAAAGGACTATTTATCACCTTCTATATGTCCAGAACATTACAGTAAATGAAAAAAACTTTGAATAGGTTGGGCCAAAACATCTTGCATTTTGGATTGAATGTTTGTATGCATTGCACTCTACATAAGGCATATTGATGTGCTTCAATTACAGGCATGCTTGTAAATATGACATTGCGCAAATACCTCAAACACGATATGGGATTCTTTATTAGAGTAGTCTATAAATCCCATTGTCCTTAAAGTTTTGTTTGACATTATGAGTAGACATAATGGAATTTAATTTCCAAAGTTGATGCTGAAAGTATTGACTTATAATCAATATTTGAGATGAAGTTCTAAAACAGTACGTATTGACCGGATAATAGGACTTTTCTGAATGCCATTTGTCACGCACCAAAATTTCTGACCTCAATTGAAGTGTGGAAGCCTTTAAGTAAACCAATCAAAAACCAAAATAGGAACCTTGGGACGCGACCAAACTCAATCACTCGGGTCAATTACATCATTACGAAAGAATGTGTAATTGACATCACCAAGAACTCATAACAAAACTCAAAAATTAAGAACTAAGAAATTCTTCATCTAATCTCAAATAACATTGTCAATGTAGCAAATGATCCCTACTTAAATTATTACAACAGATTAATTAAAACTGTCAAATAAAAGAAGTATCAAATACAGGCACACACAGACCAATACTAATAAAGTTCTAGAAAAAGGAATAAAGTAAATAAAACAATTCTTCAAAACGTCTTCCACGCATTCGTTCCATCCTTCTGAACTACAAAGTCTTGAATATTACTGATCCTTAAAGCCTACATCACAAGATGCATGAGTATTTCATAAAAATACCCAGTAGGATGTAAAAACCCACTAGGAAGACAAAATAAGATATAAATAATAGATCACTCATATAATCAAGAATATACACTCTCTGAAAGACCAATCAAAGGCTTACATTACCTAAACCAAAAGGTCAAATAACAACAGTCCCAAAAACACAAATATAGGGAAATAATGATCTTAATAAGACTCCAAACAAATACCAGTGTAAGGAGATAATGGTCAAAATACCAAGGGCTCCAGGCATCCATAGTGCAAGGAGTTACAATTTATGCTCGCTGAACTTACCACCCGCAAGTAGTAAATTATACCAGAACATCCTAGAGGTTCACCCTTCGGAACCCGGCCACACATCTAGGCATGCTGGCCCCATCCGTATTTATGGACACGATGAGCGGAGATTGAAGACCTTCCGAAATGTCAACAAATCTAAAACGTACATATGTGCCTCCCTTCAGGCAATAAGGAATCAAAATTCCATAAATATAGGAGATCTCGCAAGATCTAGCAATGGCTCGTGAGTATACTATGAGTCCCTCTCGTAGAGATCCTCGCAAGGTCTCTACTTTCTGAGAATAGGGCAACTCTTACCATAATGACTCACTCATGGAGTGTAATATATAATAGCTCTCAGTAGCACAAAGTTTATCATGAGAACACAATTTAGATTTCAAAGTCAGGCCGATGGATAACTCACTGTAGGAGTATGAATTTCACTTATCAATCACACAACATGCATCATATCTCACCTTTGATAGGAACATCTCTAGTTCTAGAATTGTATTATCTTTAATGTCAAGATGGGTTTAGGAAGGTTTGATCTCTGATTGGGTGCTCAAACTGACATGTCGCTGTACTATGGAAACAAGACCGACTTGACTCCTATGTACACTGACTCGTCCCAAAGTTTCAATCTTTTGGACTCCCTTATTTACAGCAGTAGTCCTTAAGAGGTCTTACCATAATGTACTAGTTATTAGTTTGATCAGATTACATCATATTACAAGTAATAATTCTTATTACTGATTTAAAACCTTAATTCCAGTAAACCATCTTATATTATAGAGCTCACTTACGACTGACCCCACCATCAACACAGAAAACCTCAGACTCTGAAATTTGTACAGCAGATAATCCTATGAGTCTAGTTTATAACCCCACTGACGGTGTATTTTTCTAATTTTTGTACATTTAATTATGATTGTTATAATAAGCACTGTCGGCGTAGGAATAGTTCTAGCCGAGAAGACATCGCTTGCATATATTAAGTAATCTCATATTATTACTCATTAATCATGATAATATGACCTTAATACCCTTAATTAATCCCCTCCTAGAGTAATTCTAAACTCTAGTACATTCTGAAATTTAGTGATTCCATGACTTTAATTGCAGCCAAAACCGTAAGCTAGACTCAAGGCATCACCCTTTATCTAATGAAGTTTTTAATATCATTAATACATCCCTTAACCATATTGGACGATTAAAATAGAACATTATAGAATAAAGAAGAGAACTTTATGACCTCCAACGTTCAAGAGATATGACCATATAGATATTTCCATCAAAGGCAAGCATGTATGCACCAACACAAGCACGAAACAAGATATCTCAACAAAGATACTCGTACTTGATAAACAACAAGGAATCTCTCACGAATCAAACACTAACACAATCTTTATCACTAAGATAACATCAATAGAATCATCAAATACTTATGATAAGAATGGAGCAAAAAAGTTTCTATCAGATTGGTTAGGAAAAACCATCCTACCACTTAGATGTACAAAAATTACACCTCCTCGCGTAGCTCTTTCCTCCTCCTTCGCAACGGCGCCTCCACACCTTCGATCGCATGAGAATTGAGGTTAAGAGAAGGGTTATAAGGTTGCTCGAATTGGTGGCAAGGAAGGAGAGAAGAGTTAGGGTTTGCTCAAGTCGTCTCAAAGCTTTTGGCGTGCAAAGCATGGGCCGGTCTCCTCCTTGATTTATATAGCCAAGGCCTTCTCTAATTAGGATCACTCCTAATCTTGTACCTTTCTAATCTCAAATCTCCACCAACCAATTAGAATCTTTCCCTCAAATATGATCAGGATGCCCAACATGTTAATCCCATAATTAGATAGGTTGCAATCTTCTTGGTTAGGATACTTCCGTATCAAATCCAGTTCCCTTCACAACTAGGAAACTACCAAATATGAACCATCCAATAGGACACCCCCTAACACAAGACACCCCTCTCCTATTGGATGAGAAAAAGTGAATTAATTATCTTCTTTTAATTAAGATTCATCTTCCATAATTATCTCAACTGAACTGATACTTCCCAATCCTCTGTGATTCTTACCTTATTTACCGCGATTAGGTCAAACCGTAGATTTGCACCAAGATTTACTCCAATCTTCTAAAGTTCTCCTTATGGCAAGACACCCACATTCACATGACTCCTTGAGCCAGTGCCACATGGCTTTGCGCAGAGGTCCTTGCGTCTTGGCTTGAGTCCTATGCGCACATGATTCTGACGACCCGCAGTTACACTACTCGTTACACCATCTCGCGCGTACCATGAACCACACACCAAAACCAAATTTAACTTACCAATTTAATCCACTGAACACATGCCCTGGCGCCTGGCGCCACTCCTGGCATTAGGTGTTCTCAGAGCTTCACGCTAGGCTAGTCTCAGCGCCAGGTTGTGCCCAGCACCAGGACCAATCCTCTCATCTTGGTGTTCTGCCACAATTAGTCATGCGATTATCAAATATTTCCACATAAAAAAAAGTCAAATAACACTTCAAAGCACATCGCACAATAGAAATCACAACATGCCACAAAATTTTCCTATTTTAGAATAGTTTCCTAAAATAGACATCTTTAGTTAACGTACTAATTTTCTGGGTGTTACATCCTCCCCTCTTAAAAAGAACATTTCGACCTCAAAATGTAGGTGCTCATTCAGCAAACAGTTTAGGGTAGGATTTTCTCATATCATTTTTGGTTTCTCGTGTCATTTCCTCAGAGAGCTGACTTTGCCATAAAACCTTCACCAAAGGAATAGTCTTTCTACGTAGTACCTGATCTTTCTTATCCAAAATCTTAATAGGTTTTACCGGAAAAGTTAAATCAGCTTCCAACTCTATAGTTGCATAGTCCAAAACATGTGATGGATCTGGCAAGTACTTCCTCAACATTAAAACATGAAAAGTGTTATGTATCTCTGACAGTTGTGGGGGTAAAGCTATCTGATACGCAACTGGTCCAACTCTCTCTAAGATCTCCAATGGTTCAACAAATCTGGGACTCAACTTTCACTTTTTACCAAATCTCATAACTCCTTTCAAAGGCGACACGTTTACAAGCACGTGATCTCCTTCTTGAAATTCCAATTATCTCCGTAGACAATCTGCATAAATTTTCTGTTGGCTTTGAGTAGTCTGTAGTCTCTGTCTAATCTGTTTCACTTTCTCTGCACAATACTAAACCAATTCTGATTGTAATACTTGATTTTCTCCAACCTCAGTCCAACAAGTAGGTGATCTGCATGGTCTTCCATATAATGCTTCGAATGGTGCCATCCCTGTACTGGAATGATAACTATTGTTATATGGAAACTCAATTAATGACAAATAGTCATCCCAATTACCTTTCCAATCTATTGCACATGCCCTAAACATGTCTTCCAGTGTCTGAATCGTTTGCTCTAACTGTCCATCACTTTGAGGGTGAAAAGCTGTACTAAAGTTAAGCTTCATTCCCAAAGCATCCTGAATACTCTTCCATGTTCTTGATGTAAATTGTCTATCTAATATAATAGACAATGGTGTTCCATGTAGTCTAACAATCTCTCTTATGTACAATTTTGCCAAACTTTCAGGGTTTTGCTTCCACCGAATTGGAAGAAAATGAGCCGCTTCGGTCAGTCAATCCATAATAACCCAAATAGCATCATTCTGTTTCTATGTCTTCGGCAGAGCTACCACAAAATCCATCGTGATGTGATCCCATTTCCACTGTGGAATATCTAACGGCTGCAACAATCTCGCCAGTCTCTGGTGTTCTGCTTTCACTTGCTGACAAGTTAAACATTTAAACACAAATTTACCAATATCCTTTTTCATTCCATTCCACCAAAAATTTCTCTTGAGATCTTGATACAACTTCATACCTACTGGATGAATAGTGTATCGAGAATGATGAGCTTCTCGAAGAATCTCTTGCCTCAAATCTGCATCTTTAGGTACAACTAACCTTCCCTTGAAACAAATACTGCTATTAGTTCCTTTCCCAAAATCCAGTTTGTCCAATAATTTCTATAACTGAGGATTCACCTTTTGTGCCTCAAGCACCTTCTCATATATAGCTGATCTTATCGAAATATTACCAAGCACTGATATCCTTTGTGATGTCGGCAATTCCAAATGACATTCCCCCAATTTTTGTATCAACTTTCATTCATGAATCATCATGTTCGCAACCATTCCAGTCTTTCTGCTCACTGTGTCCACTACCACATTTGCTTTTCCTCGGTGATAGTCGATTGAAAAATCATAATCCTTCAAATATTCCAACCATTGCATCTATCTCATATTCAAATCCTTCTAAGAAAAGATATACTTCAAACTCTTATGGTATGTGAATACCTCAAAAGTTTCTCCATATAAGTAGTGTCTCTAGATTTTTAATGCAAAAACGACTGCTGCTAACTCCAAATCATGTGTTGGATAATTTCGCTCATGAATCTTCAATTTTCGAGATGCGTATGCCACTACACGCCTGTGCTACATCAGTACACATCGTAATCCACACTTACATGCATCATTATAGATGGCAAAACCTCCTGATCCCGATGACAAAGTTAGTATCAGTGCTGAAGTCAACCTTCTCTTCAACTCCTTAAACTCTTATCACATGCATCATCCCACACAAACTTCACTCCTTTCTACATCAGTTTTGTCATTGGCAACGCCAAACTTGAAAATCCTTCTATAAACCTTCGGTAATATCCTGCCAATCCCAAGAAACTCTTAATTTCTGTAACATTCATTGGTTGTTCCCACTTCAGCACTACTTCCACCTTTGCTGGATACAGTGATACTCCATCTTTAGATATCACATGTCCAAGAAAATTTACTCTATCGAGCCAAAACTCGCACTTGTTGAACTTGGCACATAACTGATTATCCTTCAAAATCTGCAATACCTGAGCTAAGTGTTCTCTGTGTTCCTCCCAGCTTGCTGAGTATACCAAGATATCATCAACAAACACTATTACAAATCGATCCAACCGGTTGACAAAAATCCTATTCATCATATCCATGAATGTTGCTGGTGCATTCGTCAATCCAAACAGCATCACCAAAAATTCGTAGTGTCCATATCTGGTTCTAAATGCAGCCTTGGATATATCCTCCCCCTTAATCTACAGTTGATGGTAACACAATCTCAGATCAATCCTGGAGAAAACCTTTGCATATTGCAATTGATCAAACAGATCATCGATCATGGGTAATGGATACTTATTTTTCACTCTGACTTGATTCAACATGCAATAGTCAATACACAACCTCATTGATCCATCCTTCTTTTTCACAAATAAAACTGACGCACCCCATGGTGAAACACTAGGCCGAATAAGACGCTTATCTAACAGTTCTTGCAATTGCACTTTCAACTCTTTTAACTCTACTAGTGCCATCGTATGGTGCTTTCAATATCGGTGTTGTTCCCGGTACCAAATCAATAGTAAAATCAATCTCTGTTTTTGGTGGCAAGTCATGCAACTCCTCGGGAAAGACATCTGGGAACTCTCGCACTACCTCAATTTCCTCTATCCTTAGGGTAGGCATTTCTAAGGGTAACACACTTGCTAAATAGGCACAACCTCCTTTAGCCATAAGTTTTCAAGCTTTTAATGCTGATATAATAAAATTCTCCTTTCTCGCTCGTATCCCTTGGAAAATCAGCTCTTTCTTTACTCATTAATCATGATAATATAACCTTAATACCCTTAATTACTCCCCTCCTAGAGTAATTCTAAACTCTGGTACGTTCTGGAATTTAGTGAGTCCATGACTTTAATTGCTGCCCAAGCCGTAAGCTAGACTCAATGCATCACCCTTTATCTAATGAAGTTTTTAATATCATTAATACATCCCTTAACCATATTAGACGATTAAAATAGAACATTATAGAATAAAAAAGAGAACTTTATGACCTCCAACGTTCAAGAGATATGACCATATAGATATTTCCATCAAAGGTAAGCATGTATGCACCAACACAAGCACGAAACAAGATATCTCAACAAAGATACTCGTACTTGATAAACAACAAGGAATCTCTCAAGAATCAAACACTAATACAACCTTTATCACTAAGATAACATCAATAGGATCATCAAATACTTATGATAAGAATGGAGCAAAAAAGTTTCTATCAGATTGGTTAGGAAAAACCATCCTACCATTTAGATGTACAAAAATTACACCTCCTCGCGTAGCTTTTTCCTCCTCCTTCACAACGGCGCCTCCACACCTTCGATCGCATGAGAATTGAGGTTAAGAGAAGGGTTATAAGGTTGCTGGAATTGGTGGCAAGGAAGGGGAGAAGAGTTAGGGTTTGCTCAAGTCGTCTCAAAGCTTTTGGCATGCAAAGCAAGGGCCGGCCTCCTCCTTGGTTTATATAGCCAAGGCCTTCTCTAATTATGATCACTCCTAATCTAGTACTTTTCTAATCTCAAATCTCCACCAACTAATTAGAATCTTTCCCTCAAATATGATCAGAATGCCCAACATGTTAATCCCATAATTAGATAGGTTGCAATCTTCTTGGTTATGATACTTCCGTATCAAATCCAGTTCCCTACACAACTAGGAAACTACCAAATATGAAGATGCCCCCTAACACAAGACGCCCCTCTCTGATTGTAAGGGAAAAAGTGAATTAATTATCTTATTTTAGTTAAGATTCATCTTCCTTAATTATCTCAACTGAACTGATACTCCCCAATCCTCCACGATTCTTACGTTATTTACCGCGATTAGGCCAAATTGTAGATTTTCACCAAGTTCACTCCAATCCTCTGAACATCTCCTTATGGCATGACACCCACATTCACATGACTCCCTGAGCTCGTGCCACGTGGCTTTGAGCCCACGTCCTTGCCCCTATATTTAATCTGGAACTTAATATAAATGAAGAAAATGTATGCCTGCCATTGGATTACTGAAATACTATTGGCTAGATGAAATCACAACATCAATGCTATCACTTTTTCCATTCTTATACCATCCCCTTACAGGAACTATAAATATGGCTATTGCAACACCACAACAATCACCACCAGCTCTGGTTGACGTTAAATCACTACCGAAGCTTGTATTCAGAGATGGCCTCTAAACTGAATGTTTCTGCTGCAGTTCTCTTGACTTTTAACCTCCTCCTTTTTTCACTTGTTACTGCACAAAGTCCAACTGCTTCATGCCCAATAAGCGCTGTATCCCTAAGTGGATGTCGCGGTCTCCTGGGTACTCTTGTCGGTACTACTGGAGAGTGTTGCTCTTTACTTGGTGATCTGACTGGCCTTCAGGCAGCTGCTTGCGTTTGCGCAGCCCTTCGAGTCAGTGAGTTTGGTATCCTGAATGTTCCTCTCAGTGTGGGCGTGAGCACAATGTTGAACACATGTAATCAGACTGTTCCCACTGGATTCCAATGCTAGTGGCTCGAGATGCCAAATGCTCGAGTTGTTTCCTTTGAACTCGATGGTATATCAATATAAATAAAAGGTCAATTACGCTTCTCCCCACATCGATATTTTTATTTTCTTTGTTACATTTTCACATGTTATTTGCTCTCATTATATGTGAATCTAAATGTTTTATATGCCTTTTTAACTCAAAATAAATTATTTCCTTGAGAGCAAGAAATAAGCAGTTTCGATTGGGTACATTATGAGCCATTACAAGAATGAACTTGCAAATGTATGTGTTCATTTTTGCATCTTTTGCCATAGAGTGGGCTCAATTACGTAAGTTTATGTTTCAAAGGAGTAAATAGAATAATACTTAAGTGAATAGAAGAATATCACCGTACTTTTGGAACTTGTTCGATTAAATGTGGTGAAAGCATCGACTGAATTGTAACGGATGCTCGCACTAGATCTTACATAAGCATGACATGAATGTCGACCTAATATTTTTTACGCTTCCAACTCATCGTGATTCTCACAGTTTTCTAATTTTTGATACCCACCATAAACCTGATGAATGATTTGAGATCAAGGAGTTTTCCCCATGATTACATGGAATCAAAATTTACTCATCGTGATTCTCACAGTTTTCTAATTTTTGATACCCACCATAAACCTGATGAATGATTTGAGATCAAGGAGTTTTCCCCATGATTACATGGAATCAAAATTTAATGTGTTTTTCTATGATCTATTCTCCTAGAGTGGGTCCTACCCGCTTAGGTTATGGTCTCAAGAAGTAAATAGAATATCACTGAATTGTCACCATGCTTTTGAAACATGATCGTTTAAATGTCACAAAAACATCGACCTCGTAGTAAAGGATGCTCATACTAGATCTTATACAAGCATGGCATGAACGTCGCCCAAATATTTTTCACACCTCCAACTCATCGTGATGCTCACACTTTTCTAATTTTGATACCCACCATAAAGGTGACGAACGATTTAAGATCAAGTTATTTTCCGCATATTTACATTGAGTCAAAATTTCACGTGTTTTTTTATCGTTTAAATATAAAACCTTTGCAAGTGCACAAGGCAATTGTACTACGGTGAGTATTAATAAGGGTTGTCGAATCTCAGGGACGGTAAATACTTTTACCAAATTCAAGAGAAGTAGAAGATGTAATTTAATTAATATTAAAGAAAGCAATGGACTTTATCTAATCTAACTGAGATTTAATCAATATGGAGAAATATCAAGGCAGAGAATCCACCACTAAACATGCAATTACTACTCTCAATTATTATTATGCTCAAATTGACATGATATGGTAATTTGTGTTCATGGTCAGACACACAAATCACAATGAATTCACTCACGTTCTTGGTCGGACACGAGAGTTCATCCACTAAAAATTAATGTAGATAATTCTATCCTTGGTCGGGCATAGAATTATCATTTGGGCTAATGATCCTATCCTTTGTCGGGCATAGAATTAACACCAGCCTACTTTTAGTTAAGCGCAGGAATTGAAAAGATCTAATTTCATGCATATCAATCAAGTTTATGGTCAAGCACTCAAAAGAAACTCATGAAATAGCATTAAGCAAAATCATATCAACTATATAAAATTAAACTATCAAGAGTAGCAATATACATCTAGGGCTTCATCAAGCCTTGATAAGGAATTTAGTTACACATAGAAAGAGAGAAAAGAAAAGACTGTTTATATAGATCCATCGTCATGAATCCTTCTTCTTCTTTGCTCCAAAAGACTTCTTCTCTTCCTCCTCTCTAGCCTCCAATAAAGCTCTGGTTCTCCAAGGTTGAATGCCCAAAACGTTCTCCCATAAGGCCTATTTATAAGAATGAAGAGAAACCACGAAGTCCCCTTCCAAATCCAAGTCGAAATAGGTCTTATTCTGGTTTGCCGCAGACGGCGATCGATCGCTCCGTATTGACGATCGTTCGCTGGCCGATTGATCGCAATTCCTTCGTTATTTTCATCCGATTGATCGCTTTTCCGATCGACGCCATATGATACCGAACGATCGTAGTTACTGTCTTGCGCAGATAAAAAATTCCAGTAGATACGATCGATCGTTTTGAGGTCCGATCAATCGTTTCCTTTAATACACTGCTTTTACGGCTCTGGCGATCGATCGCATTGATAGCCGATCGATTGTAGTTACTGTTCATGAATTCAAATAGATATAACTTCCTATCCCGAACTTCGAATTGCATGTGGTTAGTGGTGTTGGAAAGCTAACTTCTTGAATTTTAACATGAGACTTGAATCAGTCTAATCCGACATTTGTACACGAAGTTATGATGATTTAACCATTTTAGTTACTTTTCTCCTCATTTCTGTGTATTACTCTTGTTTCCTACAAAAACCAAAAACTATATTAAAGTAGTAGTTATTCTAATCAAACACTAGCATAAACATAAGTTTAGGAGATAATAAAATGCATATTTCATGTGTAAATCATTTTTCTGTGTGCTATTTTCTAAAGCTTGTCTTACTATTACATAATCCTCCAGTGTATCCTACAAATTATGCTTTTGAACCAAAAATTGAGAAAATATTTTCAGCATTACAATGCCAATCGAGAATTTACCTAAGTGCTATCAAGCTATCTAGATGTTGTACTTGCTTCAACATTTTTGTTTGCATGGTTTTCTTGCTCAGGCTGTCTTCAGCATTGACAAAAAAATAACCATAGGAAAATGATATGCGATTTTCTAACGAAGAATGGAAAATAGGAAAACAACTCTTCCGCAAAATCATGGTAAACGCTTATCCTAAAAGAGGATCAACAACCAAGCAAGATACAAGAATAAAATTAAGGAAAATATTCTCTTGAAAGGAATAAATATATTTTTATTTTCAAATATTAAATAGTTGATCACCCAAGAAAAGGGGGGAACATAGCGTAAGTCAGTTGCATGAAACCCTAAAAAAGATTCACAGAAAAGCAATTGAAAAAAATCCAGGAGATAAACATAGAACACCTCAAGAGGACAATTCTTAGTCGCCACTAAAACTAAAGTAGTCAATTCCAGGAATCTGCTAAGTAAGCACAGTGAATGATTATAGAGCTCTTCGATTCAAGGACTTTCGACGAGAACTTCCACTTGGCCAATAATAGACATTGTTAATGGATCTGGGGAAGAGAATCGGTCATCAAAGATCCTTCAGTTTCTCTCTTACCAAATTGATGAAACAAATGCGTTAAAAATCTGCTTGAGAAGATGCCATGATATTTATTTGCTTTGCAAAAGGATAAAAGCCAGGAAATCTCTTGCGGAAAATTTCTAATAATGTGGGGGACATGACATTTTAGGAGCAGATTCCGTCATATAGATTTGCTAAAGCAGGACACAAAGAAAATATGTGTCGTCTAAGAAGGTTAAAAAAGAGCGAACCAAACTGAGAAAGAGGCAAAGTTTGGGGTAGAGCAACCTCCTGCTGCGCCTCATAAATTGGGATCAGCCCAAGCGATTGGCCAGCCTAAATCAAGGTAATGACAATTGTTTCATTGAACACTTTGGGCTTGGGTAACAACCCATATAAAGTTGGTTTTGTGAAGAAATTGATGAAAGAGTTTTCAAGTGATCTAGCTGGTTTTAATAGGAAATAAAATTAGCATGCATAATGTAAGTGATGCCCAGCGTTCTATTCATCATCATTGATCTTTCTTGGATGATTTTAGCTCTGATAGTGGTGGCCGTGGAACCCAATTTTATTCTCAGTAGATAAAATTTGTGATGATGTACAATATATTCATTGTAGCTTCTCTCAAATTTTGTATAATATATTTCACATTTAATTGCACATTTGAATTTGCTAGCAACCTTATCTATAAAAGAAAGGAACTTTGGCAGAACATATTAAACTATTCATTGATATTTATGAGCCTTTTGGTAATTCTACCTAGAAATTAGAGTGGCACAATGCTGAAATTGTAAGATAAGGATGCTCTCGAAGAGCGGAAGACATGTGGGCCCACCAGTGACCATCCAACCAGAAGATCCATTCTCTACTAGTTCCTTAGAGAATAAGCCAAACCACCCTCTAGGGCAAGTGTGGCTAACGAGAAATTTTGTAGTTTGGGGAAGGTCTATAGTGTGGTTTTAAAAACCGAACTTGCCCGGGCGGTTCGACCGGAGCTTGGGGGGGGGGGGGGGGGGGAGGTTTAGATAGGGGCGGCCATATAGATTGACCCCGTCGACCTCGTCTAACCCGCCGGCCAGTTTTTACATTCATTCTCGAAGAATTGGCCCTGTTGTGTGCAATTAAACTCATGGATCAGCGTTTTTGGCACTTAAGTCCAATTTCAATGCGATAAGACTGTTGGGTCTTGATGATTATCGCGCTCCCCGTGGATTTCTCCTCGCCAACTAGGCCCCTTGACCAGTTCTGTGCCGACTATGCCTACTATGTCCATTGATCGGTCTCTCTGGCTGACCCATCTGCAGCCTTCCATACGGTGGTTTTCTGTTGTCTGATCAATCACCATATGTGGGCGATGGATGGAGGTCTACTAGAAATCATTTTTCTAGTGTTGTGTTTGATGATAGGTCGGAAAAATTAATTTGATTATTCTGTTCTCCTTGCTTTCGGGAATGATTTTTAGAGCTTCACAACTTTGTATTCCCCTTCTTTCGTCAATGCAAACCAAAATAAAAGTTTAAATAAATGATCTTCTATGTAATCTTATGAATCCCAGCTGTTTTTAGATAGCATATATTTTTTTCAGTCTTTTTTCCTCCTTTCGTAGGAGCTAGATCTTCGGACCTTTCTCGTTAGTTCATGTGGCTTTAGGCATGTGAAATACTTTTTATCTTTGTTCTTTGCCTCTCTTTTTGGTTAATCAATTTATTATTTATCCAAAAAAAGTGCAGACCAAATTGAAGCCAGCAACCACTAATGCTCGACTAGACACATTGTTGGTCTTACTCGGTGACACAAATACTGAGTACAGGGATGTCAACCGCCATTAAATGTCAATTTTGTAATGAAATGAAAGAAAAGTAACAGTCAACATCAATTTACTTTCCATTGTGTGGCCTAATTTTGTTGAAGCATGAAAGGACTTTTTATCACCTTCTATATGTCCAGAACATTACAGTAAATGAAAAAAACTTTGAATAGCTTGGGCCAAAACATCTTGCATTTTGGCAATTGAATGTTTGAATGCATTGCACTCTACATAAGGTATATTGATGCGCTTCAATCACAGGCATGCCATTGCGCAAATGCCTCAAACAGGCTAGGGGATTCTTTATTAGAGTAGTCTATAAATCCCATTGTCCTTAAAGTTTTGTTTGGCATTATGAGTAGACATAAAGGAATTTAATTTCAAAAGTTGATGCTGAAAGAGTTGACTTACGATCAATATTTGAGATGAAGTTCTAAAACAGTACGTATTGACCGGATAATAGGACTTTTCTGAATGCCATTTAATCTGGAACTTAATATAGATGAAGAAAGTGTCTGCTTGCCATTGGATTACTGAAGTACTATTGCCTAGATACAACCACGACATCAATGCTATCACTTTTTCCATTCTTATACCATCCCCTTACAGGAACTATAAATATGGCTTACTGCAACACCACAACGATCACCGCCAGCTCTGGTTTACGTTAAATCACTACCGAAGCTTGTATTCAGAGATGGCCTCTAAACTGAATGCTTCCGCTGCAGTTCTCTTGACTTTTAACCTCCTCCTTTTTTCACTTGTTACTGCACAAAGTCCAACTGCTTCATGCCCAATAAGCGCTGTATCCCTAAGTGGATGTCGCGGTTTCCTGGTTCCTCTTGTCGGTACTACTGGACAGTGTTGCTCTTTACTTGGTGATCTGACTGGCCTTCAGGCCGCTGCTTGCGTTTGCACAGCCCTTCAAGTCCCTGGGTTTGGTATCCTGAATGTTCCTCTCACTGTGGGCGTGAGCACAGTGTTGAACGCATGTAATCAGACTGTTCCCGCTGGATTCCAATGCTAGTGTATTATGGCCCGAGATGCCAAATGCTCGAGTTGTTTCCTTTGAACTCGATGGTATATCAATATAAATAAAAGGTCAATTATGCTTCTCCCCACATCGATATTTTTATTTTCTTTGTTGCATTTTGGCATGTTATTTGCTCTCATTATATGTGAATCTAAATGTTTTCTATGCCTTTTTAACTCAGAATAAATTATTTCCTTGAGAGCAAGAAAGAAGCAGTTTCAATTGGGTACATTATGAGCCATTACAAGAATGAACTTGCAAATGTATATGTTCATTTTTGCATCTTTTGCCATAGAGTGGGCCCAACTACATAAGTTTATGTTTCAAAGAGGTAAATAAAATAATACTTAAGTGAATAGAAGAATATCACCGTACTTTTGGAACTTGTTCGATTAAATGTGGTGAAAACATCGACCTATTTGTAAAGGATGCTCGCACCAGATCTTACATAAGCATGGCATGAATGTCGACCTAATATTTTTTACGCTTCCAACTCATCGTGATTCTCACAGTTTTCTAATTTTTGATACCCACCATAAAGCTGATGAACGATTTGAGATCAAGGAGTTTTCCCCATGATTACATGGAATCAAATTTCTAATAATGTGGGGGACATGACATTTTAGGAGCAGATTCTGCCATATAGATTTGCTAAAGTAGGACTCAAAGAAAATATGTGTCGTCTAAGAAGGTTTAAAAAAGAGCGAACCAAGTGGAGGAAAAGGCTAAGTTTGGGGTAGAGCAACCTCCTGCTGCGCCTCATAAATTGGGATCAGCCCAAGCGATTGGGCAGCCTAAATCGAGGTAATGACGATTGTTTCATTGAACACTTTGGGCTTGGGTAACAACCCCTATAAAGTTGGTTTTGTGAAGAAATTGATTAAAGAGTTTTCAAGTGATCTAGCTGGTTTTAATAGGAAATAAAATTAGCATGCATAATGTAAGTGATGCCCAGCGTTCCATTCATCATCACTGATCATTCTTGGATGATTTTAGCTCTGATAGTGGTGGCCGTGGAACCCAATTTTATTCTCAGTAGATAAAATTTGTGATGATGTACAATATATTCATTGTAGCTTCTCTCAAATTTTGTATAATATATTTCACATTTAATTACACATTTGTATTTGCTAGCAACCTTATCTATAAAAGAAAGGACCTTTGGCATAACATTATTAAACTATTCATTGATATTTATGAGCCTTTTGGTAATTCTACCTAGAAATTAGAGTGGCACAATGCTGAAATTGTTTCATAAGGATGCTTTCGAAGAGCGGAAGACATGTGGGCCCACCAGTGACCATCCAACTAGAAGATCCATTCTCTACTAGTTCCTTAGAGAATAAGACAAACAACCCTCTAGGGCAAGTGTGGATAACGAGAAATTTTGTATTTTGGGGAAGGTCTATAATGTGGTTTTAAAAACCGAACTTGCCCAACTGCATCACCCTTTATCTAATGAAGTTTTTAATATCATTAATACATCCCTTAACCATATTGGACGATTAAAATAGAATATTATAGAATAAAGAAGAGAACTTTATGACCTTTAACGTTCAAGAGACATGACCATATAGATATTTCCATCAAAGGTAAGCATGTATGCACCAACACAAGCACGAAACAAGATATCTCAACAAAGATACTCGTACTTGATAAACAACAAGGAATCTCTCAAGAATCAAACACTAATACAACCTTTATCACTAAGATAACATCAATAGGATCATCAAATACTTATGATAAGAATGGAACAAAAAAGTTTCTATCAGATTGGTTAGGAAAAACCATCCTACCATTTAGATATACAGAAATTACACCTCCTCGCGTAGCTTTTTCCTCCTCCTTCGCAACGGCGCCTCCACACCTTCGATCGCATGAGAATTGAGGTTAAGAGAAGGGTTATAAGGTTACTGGAATTGGTGGCAAGGAAGGGGAGAAGAGTTAGGGTTTGCTCAAGTCATCTCAAAGCTTTTGGCATGCAAAGCAAGGGCCGGCCTCCTCCTTGGTTTATATAGCCAAGGCCTTCTCTAATTATGATCACTCCTAATCTAGTACTTTTCTAATCTCAAATCTCCACCAACTAATTAGAATCTTTCCCTCAAATATGATCAGAATGCCCAACATGTTAATCCCATAATTAGATAGGTTGCAATCTTCTTGGTTATGATACTTCCGTATCAAATCCAGTTCCCTACACAACTAGGAAACTACCAAATATGAAGATGCCCCCTAACACAAGACGCCCCTCTCTGATTGTAAGGGAAAAAGTGAATTAATTATCTTATTTTAGTTAAGATTCATCTTCCTTAATTATCTCAACTGAACTGATACTCCCCAATCCTTCACGATTCTTACGTTATTTACCGCGATTAGGCCAAATTGTAGATTTTCACCAAGTTCACTCCAATCCTCTGAACATCTCCTTATTGCATGACACCCACATTCACATGACTCCCTGAGCTCGTGCCACATGGCTTTGAGCCCACGTCCTTGCCCCTATATTTAATCTGGAACTTAATATAAATGAAGAAAATGTATGCCTGCCATTGGATTACTCAAATACTATTGGCTAGATCAAATCACAACATCAATGCTATCACTTTTTCCATTCTTATAGCATCCCCTTACAGGAACTATAAATATGGCTATTGCAACACCACAACAATCACCACCAGCTCTGGTTGACGTTAAATCACTACCGAAGCTTGTATTCAGAGATGGCCTCTAAACTGAATGTTTCTGCTGCAGTTCTCTTGACTTTTAACCTCCTCCTTTTTTCACTTGTTACTGCACAAAGTCCAACTGCTTCATGCCCAATAAGCGTTGTATCCCTAAGTGGATGTCGCGGTCTCCTGGGTACTCTTGTCGGTACTACTGGCGAGTGTTGCTCTTTACTTGGTGATCTGACTGGCCTTCAGGCAGCTGCTTGCGTTTGCGCAGCCCTTCGAGTCAGTGAGTTTGGTATCCTGAATGTTCCTCTCAGTGTGGGCGTGAGCACAGTGTTGAACACATGTAATCAGACTGTTCCCACTGGATTCCAATGCTAGTGGCTCGAGATGCCAAATGCTCGAGTTGTTTCCTTTGAACTCGATGGTATATCAATATAAATAAAAGGTCAATTACGCTTCTCCCCACATCGATATTTTTATTTTCTTTGTTACATTTTCGCATGTTATTTGCTCTAATTATATGTGAATCTAAATGTTTTATATGCCTTTTTAACTCAAAATAAATTATTTCCTTGAGAGCAAGAAATAAGCCGTTTCGATTGGGTACATTATGAGCCATTACAAGAATGAACTTGCAAATGTATGTGTTCATTTTTGCATCTTTTGCCTTAGAGTGGGCCCAACTACGTAAGTTTATGTTTCAAAGAAGTAAATAGAATAATACTTAAGTGAATAGAAGAATATCACCATACCTTTGAAACTTGTTCGATTAAATGTGGTGAAAGCATCGACCGAATTGTAAAGGATGCTCGCACTGGATCTTACATAAGCATGACATGAATGTCGACCTAATATTTTTTACGCTTCCAACTCATCGTGATTCTCACAGTTTTCTAATTTTTGATACCCACCATAAACCTGATGAATGATTTGAGATCAAGGAGTTTTCCCCATGATTACATGGAATCAAAATTTACTCATCGTGATTCTCACAGTTTTCTAATTTTTGATACCCACCATAAACCTGATGAATGATTTGAGATCAAGGAGTTTTCTCCATGATTACATGGAATCAAAATTTAATGTGTTTTTCTATGATCTATTCTCCTAGAGTGGGTCCTACCCGCTTAGGTTATGGTCTCAAGAAGTAAATAGAATATCACTGAAGTGTAAAAAATTGTCACCATGCTTTTGAAACATGATCGTTTAAATGTCGCAAAAACATCGACCTCGTAGTAAAGGATGCTCATACTAGATCTTATACAAGCATGGCATGAACGTCGCCCAAATATTTTTCACACCTCCAACTCATCGTGATGCTCACACTTTTCTAATTTTGATACCCACCATAAAGGTGACGAACGATTTGAGATCAAGTTATTTTCCACATATTTACATTGAGTCAAAATTTCACGTGTTTTTTTATCGTTTAAATATAAAACATTTGCAAGTGCACAAGGCAATTATACTACGGTGAGTATTAATAAGGGTTGTCGAACCTCAGGGACGGTGAATACTTTACCAAATTCAAGAGAAGTAAAAGATGTAATTTAATTAATATTAAAAAAAGCAATGGACTTTACCTAATCTAACTGAGATTTAATCAATATGGAGAAATATCAAGGCAGAGAATCCACCACTAAACATGCAATTACTACTCTCAATTATTATTACGCTCAAATTGACATGATATGGTAATTTGTGTTCATGGTCAGACACAAATCACAATGAATTCACTCACATTCTTGGTCGGACACGAGAGTTCATCCACTAAAAATTAATGTAGATAATTCTATCCTTGGTCGGGCATAGAATTATCATTTGGGCTAATGATCCTATCCTTTGTCGGGCATAGAATTAACACCAGCCTACTTTTAGCTAAGCGCATGAATTGAAAAGATCGAATTTCATGCATATCAATCAAGTCTATGGTCAAGCACTCAAAAGAAACTCATGAAATAGCGTTAAGCAAAATCATATCAACTGTATAAAATTAAACTATCAAGAGTAGCAATATACATCTAGGGCTTCATCAAGTCGTGATAATGAATTTAGTTACACATAGAAAGAGAGAAAAGAAAAGACTGTTTATATAGATCCATCGTCATGAATCCTTCTTCTTCTTTGCTCCAAAAGACTTCTTCTCTTCCTACTCTCTAGCCTCCAATAAAGCTCTGGTTCTCCAAGGTTGAATGCCCAAAATGTTCTCTCATAAGGCCTATTTATAAGAATGAAGAGAAACCACGAAGTCCCCTTCCAAATCCAAGTCGAAATAGATCTTATTCCGGTTTGCCGCAGACGGCGATCGATCGCTCCATATTGACGATCGTTCGCTGGCCGATTGATCGCAATTCCTTCATTATTTTCATCCGATTGATCGTTTTTCTGATCGACGCCATATGATACCCATCGATCGTAGTTACTGTCTTGCGCAGATCAAAAATTCCAGTAGATACGATCGATCGTTTTGAGGTCCGATCGATCGTTTCCTTTAATACACTACTTTTACGGCTCTGGCAATCGATCGCATTGATAGCCGATCGATCGTAGTTACTGTTCATGAACTTCAAATGGATATAACTTTCTATCCCAACTCCGAATTGTACGTGGTTGGTGGCGTTGGAAAGCTGACTTCTTGAATTTTAACATGAGACTTGAATCTGTCTAATCCGACATTTGTACACGAAGTTACGATGATTTAACCATTTTAGTTACTTTTTTCCTCATTTCTGTGTATTACTCTTGTTTCCTACAAAAACCAAAAACTATATTAAAGTAGTAGTTATTCTAATCAAAGACTAGCATAAATATAAGTTTAGGAGATCATAAAATGCATATTTCATGTGTAGATCATTTTTATGTGCGCTATTTTCCAAAGCTTGTCTTACTATTACATAATCCTCCAGTGTATCCTACAAATTATGCTTTTGAACCAAAAATTGAGAAAATATTTTCAGCATTACAATGCCAATCGAGAATTTACCTAAGTGCTATCAAGCTATCCAGATGTTGTACTTCCTTTTTCAACACTTTTGTTTGCATGGTTTTCTTGCTCAGGCTGTCTTCAGCATTGACAAAAAAATAAACATAGGAAAATGATATGCGATTAATGGAAAATAAGAAAACAACTCTTCCGCCAAACCATGGTAAACGCTTATCCTAAAAGAGGATCAACAACCAAGCAAGATACAAGAATAAAATTAAGGAAAATATTCTCTCGAAAGGAATAAATATATTTTTTTTCGGAAATTAAGTATTTGATCACCCAAGAAAAGGGGGGGAACATAGCATAAGTCAGTTGCATGAAACCCTAAAAAAGATTCACAGGAAAGCGATTGAAAAAAATCCAGCTAGGAGATAAAAATAGAACACCTCAAGAGGACAATTCTTTGTCGCCACTAAAACTAAAGTAGTCAATCCCAGGAATCTGCTAAGTAAGCACAGTGAATGATTATAGAGCTCTTCGAGTCAAGGACTTTTGATGAGAACTTTCACTTGGCCAATAATAGACATTGTTAATGGATCTGGGGTAGAGAATCGATCATCAAAGACCCTTCAATTTCTCTCTTACCAAATAGATGAAACAAATGCGTTAAAAATCTGCTTGAGAAGATGCCATGATATTTATTTGCTTTGCAAAAGGATAAAAACGATGAAATCTCTTGCGGAAAATTTTTAATAATGTGGGGGACATGACATTTTAGGAGCAGATTCCGCCATATAGATTTGCTAAAGCAGGACTCAAAGAAAATATGTGTCGTCTAACGAGAAATTTTGTATTCTAGGGAAGGTCTATAATGTGGTTTTAAAAACCGAACTTGCCCGGGCGGTTCGACCGGAGCCGGGGAGGGGGGGGGAGGTTTAGACCGGGGTCGGCCGTATAGATTGACCCCGTCGACCTCGTCTAACCCGCCAGTCAGTTTTTACATTCATTCTCGAAGAATTGGTCCTGTTGTGTGCAATTAAACTCATGGATCAGCGTTTTTGGCACTTAAGTCCAATTTCAATGCGATAAGACTGTTGGGTCTTGATGATTATCGTGCTCCCCGTGGATTTCTCCTCGCCAACTAGGCCCCTTGACCAGTTCTGTGCCGACTATGCCTACTATGTCCATTGATCGTACTCTCTGGCTGACCCATCTGCAGCCTTCCATACGGTGGTTTTCTGTTGTCTGATCAATCACCATATGTGGGCGATGGATGGAGGTCTACTAGAAATCATTTTTCTAGTGTTGTGTTTGATGATAGGTCGGAAAAATTAATTTGATTATTCTGTTCTCCTTGCTTTCGGGAATGATTTTTAGAGCTTCACAACTTTGTATTCCCCTTCTTTCGTCAATGCAAACCAAAATAAAAGTTTAAATAAATGATCTTCTATGTAATCTTATGAATCCCAGCTGTTTTTAGATAGCATATATTTTTTTCAGTCTTTTTTCCTCCTTTCGTAGGAGCTAGATCTTCGGACCTTTCTCGTTAGTTCATGTGGCTTTAGGCATGTGAAGCACTTTTTATCTTTGTTCTTTGCCTCTCTTTTTGGTTAATCAATTTATTATTTATCCAAAAAAAGTGCAGACCAAATTGAAGCCAGCAACCACTAATGCTCGACTAGATACATTGTTGGTCTTACTCGGTGACACAAATACTGAGAACAGGGATGTCAACCGCCATTAAATGTCAATTTTGTAATGAAATGAAACAAAAGTAACAGTCAACATCAATTTACTTTCCATTGTGTGGCCTAATTTTGTTGAAGCATGAAAGGACTTTTTATCACCTTCTATATGTCCAGAACATTACAGTAAATGAAAAAAACTTTGAATAGCTTGGGCCAAAACATCTTGCATTTTGGCAATTGAATGTTTGAATGCATTGCACTCTGCATAAGTTATATTGATGCGCTTCAATCACAGGCATGCCATTGCGCAAATGCCTCAAACAGGCTAGGGGATTCTTTATTAGAGTAGTCTATAAATCCCATTGTCCTTAAAGTTTTGTTTGGCATTATGAGTAGACATAAAGGAATTTAATTTCAAAAGTTGATGCTGAAAGAGTTGACTTACGATCAATATTTGAGATGAAGTTCTAAAACAGTACGTATTGACCGGATAATAGGACTTTTCTGAATGCCATTTAATCTGGAACTTAATATAGATGAAGAAAGTGTCTGCTTGCCATTGGATTACTGAAGTACTATTGCCTAGATACAACCACGACATCAATGCTATCACTTTTTCCATTCTTATACCATCCCCTTACAGGAACTATAAATATGGCTTATTGCAACACCACAACGATCACCGCCAGCTCTGGTTTACGTTAAATCACTACCGAAGCTTGTATTCAGAGATGGCCTCTAAACTGAATGCTTCCGCTGCAGTTCTCTTGACTTTTAACCTCCTCCTTTTTTCACTTGTTACTGCACAAAGTCCAACTGCTTCATGCCCAATAAGCGCTGTATCCCTAAGTGGATGTCGCGGTTTCCTGGTTCCTCTTGTCGGTACTACTGGACAGTGTTGCTCTTTACTTGGTGATCTGACTGGCCTTCAGGCCGCTGCTTGCGTTTGCACAGCCCTTCAAGTCCCTGGGTTTGGTATCCTGAATGTTCCTCTCACTGTGGGCGTGAGCACAGTGTTGAACGCATGTAATCAGACTGTTCCCGCTGGATTCCAATGCTAGTGTATTATGGCCCGAGATGCCAAATGCTCGAGTTGTTTCCTTTGAACTCGATGGTATATCAATATAAATAAAAGGTCAATTATGCTTCTCCCCACATCGATATTTTTATTTTCTTTGTTGCATTTTGGCATGTTATTTGCTCTCATTATATGTGAATCTAAATGTTTTATATGCCTTTTTAACTCAGAATAAATTATTTCCTTGAGAGCAAGAAAGAAGCAGTTTCGATTGGGTACATTATGAGCCATTACAAGAATGAACTTGCAAATGTATATGTTCATTTTTGCATCTTTTGCCATAGAGTGGGCCCAACTGCATAAGTTTATGTTTCAAAGAAGTAAATAGTATAATACTTAAGTGAATAGAAGAATATCACCGTACTTTTGGAACTTGTTCGATTAAATGTGGTGAAAACATCGACCTACTTGTAAAGGATGCTCGCACTAGATCTTACATAAGCATGGCATGAATGTCGACCTAATATTTTTTACGCTTCCAACTCATCGTGATTCTCACAGTTTTCTAATTTTTGATACCCACCATAAAGCTGATGAACGATTTGAGATCAAGGAGTTTTCCCCATGATTACATGGAATCAAAATTTAATGTGTTTTTCTAACATCTATTCTCCTAGAGTGGGTCCTACCCGCTTAGGTTATGGTCTCAAGAAGTAAATAGAATATCACTGAAGTGTAAAAAATTGTCACCATGCTTTTGAAACATGATCGTTTAAATGTCGCAAAAACATCGACCTCGTAGTAAAGGATGCTCATACTAGATCTTATACAAGCATGGCATGAACGTCGCCCAAATATTTTTCACACCTCCAACTCATCGTGATGCTCACACTTTTCTAATTTTGATACCCACCATAAAGGTGACAAACGATTTGAGATCAAGTTGTTTTCCGCATATTTACATTGAGTCAAAATTTCACGTGTTTTTCTGTGTGCTATTTTCCAAAGCTTGTCTTACTATTACATAATCCTCCAGTGTATCCTACAAATTATGCTTTTGAACCAAAAATTGAGAAAATATTTTCAGCATTACAATGCCAATCGAGAATTTACCTAAGCGCTATCAAGCTATCTAGATGTTGTACTTGCTTCAACACATTTGTTTGCATATGTTTTCTTGCTCAGGCTGTCTTCAGCATTGACAAAAAAATAAACATAGGAAAATGATATGCGATTAATGGAAAATAAGAAAACAACTCTTCCGCCAAACCATGGTAAACGCTTATCCTAAAAGAGGATCAACAACCAAGCAAGATACAAGAATAAAATTAAGGAAAATATTCTCTCGAAAGGAATAAATATACTTTTTTTCGGAAATTAAATATTTGATCACCCAAGAAAAGGGGGGAACATAGCATAAGCCAGTTGCATGAAACCCTAAAAAAGATTCACAGGAAAGCGATTGAAAAAAATCCAGCTAGGAGATAAAAATAGAACACCTCAAGAGGACAATTCTTTGTCGCCACTAAAACTAAAGTAGTCAATCCCAGGAATCTGCTAAGTAAGCACAGTGAATGATTATAGAGCTCTTCGAGTCAAGGACGTTTGATGAGAACTTTCACTTGGCCAATAATAGACATTGTTAATGGATATGGGGTAGAGAATCGATCATCAAAGACCCTTCAATTTCTCTCTTACCAAATAGATGAAACAAATGCGTTAAAAATCTGCTTGAGAAGATGCCATGATATTTATTTGCTTTGCAAAAGGATAAAAACGATGAAATCTCTTGCGGAAAATTTTTAATAATGTGGGGGACATGACATTTTAGGAGCAGATTCCGCCATATAGATTTGCTAAAGCAGGACTCAAAGAAAATATGTGTCGTCTAACGAGAAATTTTGTATTCTGGGGAAGGTCTATAATGTGGTTTTAAAAACCGAACTTGCCCGGGCGGTTCGACCGGAGCCGGGGAGGGGGGGGGGGAGGTTTAGACCGGGGTCGGCCGTATAGATTGACCCCGTCGACCTCGTCTAACCCGCCAGTCAGTTTTTACATTCATTCTCGAAGAATTGGTCCTGTTGTGTGCAATTAAACTCATGGATCAGCGTTTTTGGCACTTAAGTCCAATTTCAATGCGATAAGACTGTTGGGTCTTGATGATTATCGTGCTCCCCGTGGATTTCTCCTCGCCAACTAGGCCCCTTGACCAGTTCTGTGCCGACTATGCCTACTATGTCCATTGATCGTACTCTCTGGCTGACCCATCTGCAGCCTTCCATACGGTGGTTTTCTGTTGTCTGATCAATCACCATATGTGGGCGATGGATGGAGGTCTACTAGAAATCATTTTTCTAGTGTTGTGTTTGATGATAGGTCGGAAAAATTAATTTGATTATTCTGTTCTCCTTGCTTTCGGGAATGATTTTTAGAGCTTCACAACTTTGTATTCCCCTTCTTTCGTCAATGCAAACCAAAATAAAAGTTTAAATAAATGATCTTCTATGTAATCTTATGAATCCCAGCTGTTTTTAGATAGCATATATTTTTTTCAGTCTTTTTTCCTCCTTTCGTAGGAGCTAGATCTTCGGACCTTTCTCGTTAGTTCATGTGGCTTTAGGCATGTGAAGCACTTTTTATCTTTGTTCTTTGCCTCTCTTTTTGGTTAATCAATTTATTATTTATCCAAAAAAAGTGCAGACCAAATTGAAGCCAGCAACCACTAATGCTCGACTAGATACATTGTTGGTCTTACTCGGTGACACAAATACTGAGAACAGGGATGTCAACCGCCATTAAATGTCAATTTTGTAATGAAATGAAACAAAAGTAACAGTCAACATCAATTTACTTTCCATTGTGTGGCCTAATTTTGTTGAAGCATGAAAGGACTTTTTATCACCTTCTATATGTCCAGAACATTACAGTAAATGAAAAAAACTTTGAATAGCTTGGGCCAAAACATCTTGCATTTTGGCAATTGAATGTTTGAATGCATTGCACTCTGCATAAGTTATATTGATGCGCTTCAATCACAGGCATGCCATTGCGCAAATGCCTCAAACAGGCTAGGGGATTCTTTATTAGAGTAGTCTATAAATCCCATTGTCCTTAAAGTTTTGTTTGGCATTATGAGTAGACATAAAGGAATTTAATTTCAAAAGTTGATGCTGAAAGAGTTGACTTACGATCAATATTTGAGATGAAGTTCTAAAACAGTACGTATTGACCGGATAATAGGACTTTTCTGAATGCCATTTAATCTGGAACTTAATATAGATGAAGAAAGTGTCTGCTTGCCATTGGATTACTGAAGTACTATTGCCTAGATACAACCACGACATCAATGCTATCACTTTTTCCATTCTTATACCATCCCCTTACAGGAACTATAAATATGGCTTATTGCAACACCACAACGATCACCGCCAGCTCTGGTTTACGTTAAATCACTACCGAAGCTTGTATTCAGAGATGGCCTCTAAACTGAATGCTTCCGCTGCAGTTCTCTTGACTTTTAACCTCCTCCTTTTTTCACTTGTTACTGCACAAAGTCCAACTGCTTCATGCCCAATAAGCGCTGTATCCCTAAGTGGATGTCGCGGTTTCCTGGTTCCTCTTGTCGGTACTACTGGACAGTGTTGCTCTTTACTTGGTGATCTGACTGGCCTTCAGGCCGCTGCTTGCGTTTGCACAGCCCTTCAAGTCCCTGGGTTTGGTATCCTGAATGTTCCTCTCACTGTGGGCGTGAGCACAGTGTTGAACGCATGTAATCAGACTGTTCCCGCTGGATTCCAATGCTAGTGTATTATGGCCCGAGATGCCAAATGCTCGAGTTGTTTCCTTTGAACTCGATGGTATATCAATATAAATAAAAGGTCAATTATGCTTCTCCCCACATCGATATTTTTATTTTCTTTGTTGCATTTTGGCATGTTATTTGCTCTCATTATATGTGAATCTAAATGTTTTATATGCCTTTTTAACTCAGAATAAATTATTTCCTTGAGAGCAAGAAAGAAGCAGTTTCGATTGGGTACATTATGAGCCATTACAAGAATGAACTTGCAAATGTATATGTTCATTTTTGCATCTTTTGCCATAGAGTGGGCCCAACTGCATAAGTTTATGTTTCAAAGAAGTAAATAGTATAATACTTAAGTGAATAGAAGAATATCACCGTACTTTTGGAACTTGTTCGATTAAATGTGGTGAAAACATCGACCTACTTGTAAAGGATGCTCGCACTAGATCTTACATAAGCATGGCATGAATGTCGACCTAATATTTTTTACGCTTCCAACTCATCGTGATTCTCACAGTTTTCTAATTTTTGATACCCACCATAAAGCTGATGAACGATTTGAGATCAAGGAGTTTTCCCCATGATTACATGGAATCAAAATTTAATGTGTTTTTCTAACATCTATTCTCCTAGAGTGGGTCCTACCCGCTTAGGTTATGGTCTCAAGAAGTAAATAGAATATCACTGAAGTGTAAAAAATTGTCACCATGCTTTTGAAACATGATCGTTTAAATGTCGCAAAAACATCGACCTCGTAGTAAAGGATGCTCATACTAGATCTTATACAAGCATGGCATGAACGTCGCCCAAATATTTTTCACACCTCCAACTCATCGTGATGCTCACACTTTTCTAATTTTGATACCCACCATAAAGGTGACAAACGATTTGAGATCAAGTTGTTTTCCGCATATTTACATTGAGTCAAAATTTCACGTGTTTTTCTGTGTGCTATTTTCCAAAGCTTGTCTTACTATTACATAATCCTCCAGTGTATCCTACAAATTATGCTTTTGAACCAAAAATTGAGAAAATATTTTCAGCATTACAATGCCAATCGAGAATTTACCTAAGCGCTATCAAGCTATCTAGATGTTGTACTTGCTTCAACACATTTGTTTGCATATGTTTTCTTGCTCAGGCTGTCTTCAGCATTGACAAAAAAATAAACATAGGAAAATGATATGCGATTAATGGAAAATAAGAAAACAACTCTTCCGCCAAACCATGGTAAACGCTTATCCTAAAAGAGGATCAACAACCAAGCAAGATACAAGAATAAAATTAAGGAAAATATTCTCTCGAAAGGAATAAATATACTTTTTTTCGGAAATTAAATATTTGATCACCCAAGAAAAGGGGGGAACATAGCATAAGCCAGTTGCATGAAACCCTAAAAAAGATTCACAGGAAAGCGATTGAAAAAAATCCAGCTAGGAGATAAAAATAGAACACCTCAAGAGGACAATTCTTTGTCGCCACTAAAACTAAAGTAGTCAATCCCAGGAATCTGCTAAGTAAGCACAGTGAATGATTATAGAGCTCTTCGAGTCAAGGACGTTTGATGAGAACTTTCACTTGGCCAATAATAGACATTGTTAATGGATATGGGGTAGAGAATCGATCATCAAAGACCCTTCAATTTCTCTCTTACCAAATAGATGAAACAAATGCGTTAAAAATCTGCTTGAGAAGATGCCATGATATTTATTTGCTTTGCAAAAGGATAAAAACGATGAAATCTCTTGCGGAAAATTTTTAATAATGTGGGGGACATGACATTTTAGGAGCAGATTCCGCCATATAGATTTGCTAAAGCAGGACTCAAAGAAAATATGTGTCGTCTAACGAGAAATTTTGTATTCTGGGGAAGGTCTATAATGTGGTTTTAAAAACCGAACTTGCCCGGGCGGTTCGACCGGAGCCGGGGAGGGGGGGGGGGAGGTTTAGACCGGGGTCGGCCGTATAGATTGACCCCGTCGACCTCGTCTAACCCGCCAGTCAGTTTTTACATTCATTCTCGAAGAATTGGTCCTGTTGTGTGCAATTAAACTCATGGATCAGCGTTTTTGGCACTTAAGTCCAATTTCAATGCGATAAGACTGTTGGGTCTTGATGATTATCGTGCTCCCCGTGGATTTCTCCTCGCCAACTAGGCCCCTTGACCAGTTCTGTGCCGACTATGCCTACTATGTCCATTGATCGTACTCTCTGGCTGACCCATCTGCAGCCTTCCATACGGTGGTTTTCTGTTGTCTGATCAATCACCATATGTGGGCGATGGATGGAGGTCTACTAGAAATCATTTTTCTAGTGTTGTGTTTGATGATAGGTCGGAAAAATTAATTTGATTATTCTGTTCTCCTTGCTTTCGGGAATGATTTTTAGAGCTTCACAACTTTGTATTCCCCTTCTTTCGTCAATGCAAACCAAAATAAAAGTTTAAATAAATGATCTTCTATGTAATCTTATGAATCCCAGCTGTTTTTAGATAGCATATATTTTTTTCAGTCTTTTTTCCTCCTTTCGTAGGAGCTAGATCTTCGGACCTTTCTCGTTAGTTCATGTGGCTTTAGGCATGTGAAGCACTTTTTATCTTTGTTCTTTGCCTCTCTTTTTGGTTAATCAATTTATTATTTATCCAAAAAAAGTGCAGACCAAATTGAAGCCAGCAACCACTAATGCTCGACTAGATACATTGTTGGTCTTACTCGGTGACACAAATACTGAGAACAGGGATGTCAACCGCCATTAAATGTCAATTTTGTAATGAAATGAAACAAAAGTAACAGTCAACATCAATTTACTTTCCCATTGTGTGGCCTAATTTTGTTGAAGCATGAAAGGACTTTTTATCACCTTCTATATGTCCAGAACATTACAGTAAATGAAAAAAACTTTGAATAGCTTGGGCCAAAACATCTTGCATTTTGGCAATTGAATGTTTGAATGCATTGCACTCTGCATAAGTTATATTGATGCGCTTCAATCACAGGCATGCCATTGCGCAAATGCCTCAAACAGGCTAGGGGATTCTTTATTAGAGTAGTCTATAAATCCCATTGTCCTTAAAGTTTTGTTTGGCATTATGAGTAGACATAAAGGAATTTAATTTCAAAAGTTGATGCTGAAAGAGTTGACTTACGATCAATATTTGAGATGAAGTTCTAAAACAGTACGTATTGACCGGATAATAGGACTTTTCTGAATGCCATTTAATCTGGAACTTAATATAGATGAAGAAAGTGTCTGCTTGCCATTGGATTACTGAAGTACTATTGCCTAGATACAACCACGACATCAATGCTATCACTTTTTCCATTCTTATACCATCCCCTTACAGGAACTATAAATATGGCTTATTGCAACACCACAACGATCACCGCCAGCTCTGGTTTACGTTAAATCACTACCGAAGCTTGTATTCAGAGATGGCCTCTAAACTGAATGCTTCCGCTGCAGTTCTCTTGACTTTTAACCTCCTCCTTTTTTCACTTGTTACTGCACAAAGTCCAACTGCTTCATGCCCAATAAGCGCTGTATCCCTAAGTGGATGTCGCGGTTTCCTGGTTCCTCTTGTCGGTACTACTGGACAGTGTTGCTCTTTACTTGGTGATCTGACTGGCCTTCAGGCCGCTGCTTGCGTTTGCACAGCCCTTCAAGTCCCTGGGTTTGGTATCCTGAATGTTCCTCTCACTGTGGGCGTGAGCACAGTGTTGAACGCATGTAATCAGACTGTTCCCGCTGGATTCCAATGCTAGTGTATTATGGCCCGAGATGCCAAATGCTCGAGTTGTTTCCTTTGAACTCGATGGTATATCAATATAAATAAAAGGTCAATTATGCTTCTCCCCACATCGATATTTTTATTTTCTTTGTTGCATTTTGGCATGTTATTTGCTCTCATTATATGTGAATCTAAATGTTTTATATGCCTTTTTAACTCAGAATAAATTATTTCCTTGAGAGCAAGAAAGAAGCAGTTTCGATTGGGTACATTATGAGCCATTACAAGAATGAACTTGCAAATGTATATGTTCATTTTTGCATCTTTTGCCATAGAGTGGGCCCAACTGCATAAGTTTATGTTTCAAAGAAGTAAATAGTATAATACTTAAGTGAATAGAAGAATATCACCGTACTTTTGGAACTTGTTCGATTAAATGTGGTGAAAACATCGACCTACTTGTAAAGGATGCTCGCACTAGATCTTACATAAGCATGGCATGAATGTCGACCTAATATTTTTTACGCTTCCAACTCATCGTGATTCTCACAGTTTTCTAATTTTTGATACCCACCATAAAGCTGATGAACGATTTGAGATCAAGGAGTTTTCCCCATGATTACATGGAATCAAAATTTAATGTGTTTTTCTAACATCTATTCTCCTAGAGTGGGTCCTACCCGCTTAGGTTATGGTCTCAAGAAGTAAATAGAATATCACTGAAGTGTAAAAAATTGTCACCATGCTTTTGAAACATGATCGTTTAAATGTCGCAAAAACATCGACCTCGTAGTAAAGGATGCTCATACTAGATCTTATACAAGCATGGCATGAACGTCGCCCAAATATTTTTCACACCTCCAACTCATCGTGATGCTCACACTTTTCTAATTTTGATACCCACCATAAAGGTGACAAACGATTTGAGATCAAGTTGTTTTCCGCATATTTACATTGAGTCAAAATTTCACGTGTTTTTCTGTGTGCTATTTTCCAAAGCTTGTCTTACTATTACATAATCCTCCAGTGTATCCTACAAATTATGCTTTTGAACCAAAAATTGAGAAAATATTTTCAGCATTACAATGCCAATCGAGAATTTACCTAAGCGCTATCAAGCTATCTAGATGTTGTACTTGCTTCAACACATTTGTTTGCATATGTTTTCTTGCTCAGGCTGTCTTCAGCATTGACAAAAAAATAAACATAGGAAAATGATATGCGATTAATGGAAAATAAGAAAACAACTCTTCCGCCAAACCATGGTAAACGCTTATCCTAAAAGAGGATCAACAACCAAGCAAGATACAAGAATAAAATTAAGGAAAATATTCTCTCGAAAGGAATAAATATACTTTTTTTCGGAAATTAAATATTTGATCACCCAAGAAAAGGGGGGAACATAGCATAAGCCAGTTGCATGAAACCCTAAAAAAGATTCACAGGAAAGCGATTGAAAAAAATCCAGCTAGGAGATAAAAATAGAACACCTCAAGAGGACAATTCTTTGTCGCCACTAAAACTAAAGTAGTCAATCCCAGGAATCTGCTAAGTAAGCACAGTGAATGATTATAGAGCTCTTCGAGTCAAGGACGTTTGATGAGAACTTTCACTTGGCCAATAATAGACATTGTTAATGGATATGGGGTAGAGAATCGATCATCAAAGACCCTTCAATTTCTCTCTTACCAAATAGATGAAACAAATGCGTTAAAAATCTGCTTGAGAAGATGCCATGATATTTATTTGCTTTGCAAAAGGATAAAAACGATGAAATCTCTTGCGGAAAATTTTTAATAATGTGGGGGACATGACATTTTAGGAGCAGATTCCGCCATATAGATTTGCTAAAGCAGGACTCAAAGAAAATATGTGTCGTCTAACGAGAAATTTTGTATTCTGGGGAAGGTCTATAATGTGGTTTTAAAAACCGAACTTGCCCGGGCGGTTCGACCGGAGCCGGGGAGGGGGGGGGGGAGGTTTAGACCGGGGTCGGCCGTATAGATTGACCCCGTCGACCTCGTCTAACCCGCCAGTCAGTTTTTACATTCATTCTCGAAGAATTGGTCCTGTTGTGTGCAATTAAACTCATGGATCAGCGTTTTTGGCACTTAAGTCCAATTTCAATGCGATAAGACTGTTGGGTCTTGATGATTATCGTGCTCCCCGTGGATTTCTCCTCGCCAACTAGGCCCCTTGACCAGTTCTGTGCCGACTATGCCTACTATGTCCATTGATCGTACTCTCTGGCTGACCCATCTGCAGCCTTCCATACGGTGGTTTTCTGTTGTCTGATCAATCACCATATGTGGGCGATGGATGGAGGTCTACTAGAAATCATTTTTCTAGTGTTGTGTTTGATGATAGGTCGGAAAAATTAATTTGATTATTCTGTTCTCCTTGCTTTCGGGAATGATTTTTAGAGCTTCACAACTTTGTATTCCCCTTCTTTCGTCAATGCAAACCAAAATAAAAGTTTAAATAAATGATCTTCTATGTAATCTTATGAATCCCAGCTGTTTTTAGATAGCATATATTTTTTTCAGTCTTTTTTCCTCCTTTCGTAGGAGCTAGATCTTCGGACCTTTCTCGTTAGTTCATGTGGCTTTAGGCATGTGAAGCACTTTTTATCTTTGTTCTTTGCCTCTCTTTTTGGTTAATCAATTTATTATTTATCCAAAAAAAGTGCAGACCAAATTGAAGCCAGCAACCACTAATGCTCGACTAGATACATTGTTGGTCTTACTCGGTGACACAAATACTGAGAACAGGGATGTCAACCGCCATTAAATGTCAATTTTGTAATGAAATGAAACAAAAGTAACAGTCAACATCAATTTACTTTCCATTGTGTGGCCTAATTTTGTTGAAGCATGAAAGGACTTTTTATCACCTTCTATATGTCCAGAACATTACAGTAAATGAAAAAAACTTTGAATAGCTTGGGCCAAAACATCTTGCATTTTGGCAATTGAATGTTTGAATGCATTGCACTCTGCATAAGTTATATTGATGCGCTTCAATCACAGGCATGCCATTGCGCAAATGCCTCAAACAGGCTAGGGGATTCTTTATTAGAGTAGTCTATAAATCCCATTGTCCTTAAAGTTTTGTTTGGCATTATGAGTAGACATAAAGGAATTTAATTTCAAAAGTTGATGCTGAAAGAGTTGACTTACGATCAATATTTGAGATGAAGTTCTAAAACAGTACGTATTGACCGGATAATAGGACTTTTCTGAATGCCATTTAATCTGGAACTTAATATAGATGAAGAAAGTGTCTGCTTGCCATTGGATTACTGAAGTACTATTGCCTAGATACAACCACGACATCAATGCTATCACTTTTTCCATTCTTATACCATCCCCTTACAGGAACTATAAATATGGCTTATTGCAACACCACAACGATCACCGCCAGCTCTGGTTTACGTTAAATCACTACCGAAGCTTGTATTCAGAGATGGCCTCTAAACTGAATGCTTCCGCTGCAGTTCTCTTGACTTTTAACCTCCTCCTTTTTTCACTTGTTACTGCACAAAGTCCAACTGCTTCATGCCCAATAAGCGCTGTATCCCTAAGTGGATGTCGCGGTTTCCTGGTTCCTCTTGTCGGTACTACTGGACAGTGTTGCTCTTTACTTGGTGATCTGACTGGCCTTCAGGCCGCTGCTTGCGTTTGCACAGCCCTTCAAGTCCCTGGGTTTGGTATCCTGAATGTTCCTCTCACTGTGGGCGTGAGCACAGTGTTGAACGCATGTAATCAGACTGTTCCCGCTGGATTCCAATGCTAGTGTATTATGGCCCGAGATGCCAAATGCTCGAGTTGTTTCCTTTGAACTCGATGGTATATCAATATAAATAAAAGGTCAATTATGCTTCTCCCCACATCGATATTTTTATTTTCTTTGTTGCATTTTGGCATGTTATTTGCTCTCATTATATGTGAATCTAAATGTTTTATATGCCTTTTTAACTCAGAATAAATTATTTCCTTGAGAGCAAGAAAGAAGCAGTTTCGATTGGGTACATTATGAGCCATTACAAGAATGAACTTGCAAATGTATATGTTCATTTTTGCATCTTTTGCCATAGAGTGGGCCCAACTGCATAAGTTTATGTTTCAAAGAAGTAAATAGTATAATACTTAAGTGAATAGAAGAATATCACCGTACTTTTGGAACTTGTTCGATTAAATGTGGTGAAAACATCGACCTACTTGTAAAGGATGCTCGCACTAGATCTTACATAAGCATGGCATGAATGTCGACCTAATATTTTTTACGCTTCCAACTCATCGTGATTCTCACAGTTTTCTAATTTTTGATACCCACCATAAAGCTGATGAACGATTTGAGATCAAGGAGTTTTCCCCATGATTACATGGAATCAAAATTTAATGTGTTTTTCTAACATCTATTCTCCTAGAGTGGGTCCTACCCGCTTAGGTTATGGTCTCAAGAAGTAAATAGAATATCACTGAAGTGTAAAAAATTGTCACCATGCTTTTGAAACATGATCGTTTAAATGTCGCAAAAACATCGACCTCGTAGTAAAGGATGCTCATACTAGATCTTATTACAAGCATGGCATGAACGTCGCCCAAATATTTTTCACACCTCCAACTCATCGTGATGCTCACACTTTTCTAATTTTGATACCCACCATAAAGGTGACAAACGATTTGAGATCAAGTTGTTTTCCGCATATTTACATTGAGTCAAAATTTCACGTGTTTTTCTGTGTGCTATTTTCCAAAGCTTGTCTTACTATTACATAATCCTCCAGTGTATCCTACAAATTATGCTTTTGAACCAAAAATTGAGAAAATATTTTCAGCATTACAATGCCAATCGAGAATTTACCTAAGCGCTATCAAGCTATCTAGATGTTGTACTTGCTTCAACACATTTGTTTGCATATGTTTTCTTGCTCAGGCTGTCTTCAGCATTGACAAAAAAATAAACATAGGAAAATGATATGCGATTAATGGAAAATAAGAAAACAACTCTTCCGCCAAACCATGGTAAACGCTTATCCTAAAAGAGGATCAACAACCAAGCAAGATACAAGAATAAAATTAAGGAAAATATTCTCTCGAAAGGAATAAATATATTTTTTTTCGGAAATTAAATATTTGATCACCCAAGAAAAGGGGGGAACATAGCATAAGCCAGTTGCATGAAACCCTAAAAAAGATTCACAGGAAAGCGATTGAAAAAAATCCAGCTAGGAGATAAAAATAGAACACCTCAAGAGGACAATTCTTTGTCGCCACTAAAACTAAAGTAGTCAATCCCAGGAATCTGCTAAGTAAGCACAGTGAATGATTATAGAGCTCTTCGAGTCAAGGACGTTTGATGAGAACTTTCACTTGGCCAATAATAGACATTGTTAATGGATATGGGGTAGAGAATCGATCATCAAAGACCCTTCAATTTCTCTCTTACCAAATAGATGAAACAAATGCGTTAAAAATCTGCTTGAGAAGATGCCATGATATTTATTTGCTTTGCAAAAGGATAAAAACGATGAAATCTCTTGCGGAAAATTTTTAATAATGTGGGGGACATGACATTTTAGGAGCAGATTCCGCCATATAGATTTGCTAAAGCAGGACTCAAAGAAAATATGTGTCGTCTAACGAGAAATTTTGTATTCTGGGGAAGGTCTATAATGTGGTTTTAAAAACCGAACTTGCCCGGGCGGTTCGACCGGAGCCGGGGAGGGGGGGGGGAGGTTTAGACCGGGGTCGGCCGTATAGATTGACCCCGTCGACCTCGTCTAACCCGCCAGTCAGTTTTTACATTCATTCTCGAAGAATTGGTCCTGTTGTGTGCAATTAAACTCATGGATCAGCGTTTTTGGCACTTAAGTCCAATTTCAATGCGATAAGACTGTTGGGTCTTGATGATTATCGTGCTCCCCGTGGATTTCTCCTCGCCAACTAGGCCCCTTGACCAGTTCTGTGCCGACTATGCCTACTATGTCCATTGATCGTACTCTCTGGCTGACCCATCTGCAGCCTTCCATACGGTGGTTTTCTGTTGTCTGATCAATCACCATATGTGGGCGATGGATGGAGGTCTACTAGAAATCATTTTTCTAGTGTTGTGTTTGATGATAGGTCGGAAAAATTAATTTGATTATTCTGTTCTCCTTGCTTTCGGGAATGATTTTTAGAGCTTCACAACTTTGTATTCCCCTTCTTTCGTCAATGCAAACCAAAATAAAAGTTTAAATAAATGATCTTCTATGTAATCTTATGAATCCCAGCTGTTTTTAGATAGCATATATTTTTTTCAGTCTTTTTTCCTCCTTTCGTAGGAGCTAGATCTTCGGACCTTTCTCGTTAGTTCATGTGGCTTTAGGCATGTGAAGCACTTTTTATCTTTGTTCTTTGCCTCTCTTTTTGGTTAATCAATTTATTATTTATCCAAAAAAAGTGCAGACCAAATTGAAGCCAGCAACCACTAATGCTCGACTAGATACATTGTTGGTCTTACTCGGTGACACAAATACTGAGAACAGGGATGTCAACCGCCATTAAATGTCAATTTTGTAATGAAATGAAACAAAAGTAACAGTCAACATCAATTTACTTTCCATTGTGTGGCCTAATTTTGTTGAAGCATGAAAGGACTTTTTATCACCTTCTATATGTCCAGAACATTACAGTAAATGAAAAAAACTTTGAATAGCTTGGGCCAAAATATCTTGCATTTTGGCAATTGAATGTTTGAATGCATTGCACTCTGCATAAGTTATATTGATGCGCTTCAATCACAGGCATGCCATTGCGCAAATGCCTCAAACAGGCTAGGGGATTCTTTATTAGAGTAGTCTATAAATCCCATTGTCCTTAAAGTTTTGTTTGGCATTATGAGTAGACATAAAGGAATTTAATTTCAAAAGTTGATGCTGAAAGAGTTGACTTACGATCAATATTTGAGATGAAGTTCTAAAACAGTACGTATTGACCGGATAATAGGACTTTTCTGAATGCCATTTAATCTGGAACTTAATATAGATGAAGAAAGTGTCTGCTTGCCATTGGATTACTGAAGTACTATTGCCTAGATACAACCACGACATCAATGCTATCACTTTTTCCATTCTTATACCATCCCCTTACAGGAACTATAAATATGGCTTATTGCAACACCACAACGATCACCGCCAGCTCTGGTTTACGTTAAATCACTACCGAAGCTTGTATTCAGAGATGGCCTCTAAACTGAATGCTTCCGCTGCAGTTCTCTTGACTTTTAACCTCCTCCTTTTTTCACTTGTTACTGCACAAAGTCCAACTGCTTCATGCCCAATAAGCGCTGTATCCCTAAGTGGATGTCGCGGTTTCCTGGTTCCTCTTGTCGGTACTACTGGACAGTGTTGCTCTTTACTTGGTGATCTGACTGGCCTTCAGGCCGCTGCTTGCGTTTGCACAGCCCTTCAAGTCCCTGGGTTTGGTATCCTGAATGTTCCTCTCACTGTGGGCGTGAGCACAGTGTTGAACGCATGTAATCAGACTGTTCCCGCTGGATTCCAATGCTAGTGTATTATGGCCCGAGATGCCAAATGCTCGAGTTGTTTCCTTTGAACTCGATGGTATATCAATATAAATAAAAGGTCAATTATGCTTCTCCCCACATCGATATTTTTATTTTCTTTGTTGCATTTTGGCATGTTATTTGCTCTCATTATATGTGAATCTAAATGTTTTATATGCCTTTTTAACTCAGAATAAATTATTTCCTTGAGAGCAAGAAAGAAGCAGTTTCGATTGGGTACATTATGAGCCATTACAAGAATGAACTTGCAAATGTATATGTTCATTTTTGCATCTTTTGCCATAGAGTGGGCCCAACTGCATAAGTTTATGTTTCAAAGAAGTAAATAGTATAATACTTAAGTGAATAGAAGAATATCACCGTACTTTTGGAACTTGTTCGATTAAATGTGGTGAAAACATCGACCTACTTGTAAAGGATGCTCGCACTAGATCTTACATAAGCATGGCATGAATGTCGACCTAATATTTTTTACGCTTCCAACTCATCGTGATTCTCACAGTTTTCTAATTTTTGATACCCACCATAAAGCTGATGAACGATTTGAGATCAAGGAGTTTTCCCCATGATTACATGGAATCAAAATTTAATGTGTTTTTCTAACATCTATTCTCCTAGAGTGGGTCCTACCCGCTTAGGTTATGGTCTCAAGAAGTAAATAGAATATCACTGAAGTGTAAAAAATTGTCACCATGCTTTTGAAACATGATCGTTTAAATGTCGCAAAAACATCGACCTCGTAGTAAAGGATGCTCATACTAGATCTTATTACAAGCATGGCATGAACGTCGCCCAAATATTTTTCACACCTCCAACTCATCGTGATGCTCACACTTTTCTAATTTTGATACCCACCATAAAGGTGACAAACGATTTGAGATCAAGTTGTTTTCCGCATATTTACATTGAGTCAAAATTTCACGTGTTTTTCTGTGTGCTATTTTCCAAAGCTTGTCTTACTATTACATAATCCTCCAGTGTATCCTACAAATTATGCTTTTGAACCAAAAATTGAGAAAATATTTTCAGCATTACAATGCCAATCGAGAATTTACCTAAGCGCTATCAAGCTATCTAGATGTTGTACTTGCTTCAACACATTTGTTTGCATATGTTTTCTTGCTCAGGCTGTCTTCAGCATTGACAAAAAAATAAACATAGGAAAATGATATGCGATTAATGGAAAATAAGAAAACAACTCTTCCGCCAAACCATGGTAAACGCTTATCCTAAAAGAGGATCAACAACCAAGCAAGATACAAGAATAAAATTAAGGAAAATATTCTCTCGAAAGGAATAAATATATTTTTTTTCGGAAATTAAATATTTGATCACCCAAGAAAAGGGGGGAACATAGCATAAGCCAGTTGCATGAAACCCTAAAAAAGATTCACAGGAAAGCGATTGAAAAAAATCCAGCTAGGAGATAAAAATAGAACACCTCAAGAGGACAATTCTTTGTCGCCACTAAAACTAAAGTAGTCAATCCCAGGAATCTGCTAAGTAAGCACAGTGAATGATTATAGAGCTCTTCGAGTCAAGGACGTTTGATGAGAACTTTCACTTGGCCAATAATAGACATTGTTAATGGATATGGGGTAGAGAATCGATCATCAAAGACCCTTCAATTTCTCTCTTACCAAATAGATGAAACAAATGCGTTAAAAATCTGCTTGAGAAGATGCCATGATATTTATTTGCTTTGCAAAAGGATAAAAACGATGAAATCTCTTGCGGAAAATTTTTAATAATGTGGGGGACATGACATTTTAGGAGCAGATTCCGCCATATAGATTTGCTAAAGCAGGACTCAAAGAAAATATGTGTCGTCTAACGAGAAATTTTGTATTCTGGGGAAGGTCTATAATGTGGTTTTAAAAACCGAACTTGCCCGGGCGGTTCGACCGGAGCCGGGGAGGGGGGGGGGAGGTTTAGACCGGGGTCGGCCGTATAGATTGACCCCGTCGACCTCGTCTAACCCGCCAGTCAGTTTTTACATTCATTCTCGAAGAATTGGTCCTGTTGTGTGCAATTAAACTCATGGATCAGCGTTTTTGGCACTTAAGTCCAATTTCAATGCGATAAGACTGTTGGGTCTTGATGATTATCGTGCTCCCCGTGGATTTCTCCTCGCCAACTAGGCCCCTTGACCAGTTCTGTGCCGACTATGCCGACTATGTCCATTGATCGTACTCTCTGGCTGACCCATCTGCAGCCTTCCATACGGTGGTTTTCTGTTGTCTGATCAATCACCATATGTGGGCGATGGATGGAGGTCTACTAGAAATCATTTTTCTAGTGTTGTGTTTGATGATAGGTCGGAAAAATTAATTTGATTATTCTGTTCTCCTTGCTTTCGGGAATGATTTTTAGAGCTTCACAACTTTGTATTCCCCTTCTTTCGTCAATGCAAACCAAAATAAAAGTTTAAATAAATGATCTTCTATGTAATCTTATGAATCCCAGCTGTTTTTAGATAGCATATATTTTTTTCAGTCTTTTTTCCTCCTTTCGTAGGAGCTAGATCTTCGGACCTTTCTCGTTAGTTCATGTGGCTTTAGGCATGTGAAGCACTTTTTATCTTTGTTCTTTGCCTCTCTTTTTGGTTAATCAATTTATTATTTATCCAAAAAAAGTGCAGACCAAATTGAAGCCAGCAACCACTAATGCTCGACTAGATACATTGTTGGTCTTACTCGGTGACACAAATACTGAGAACAGGGATGTCAACCGCCATTAAATGTCAATTTTGTAATGAAATGAAACAAAAGTAACAGTCAACATCAATTTACTTTCCATTGTGTGGCCTAATTTTGTTGAAGCATGAAAGGACTTTTTATCACCTTCTATATGTCCAGAACATTACAGTAAATGAAAAAAACTTTGAATAGCTTGGGCCAAAACATCTTGCATTTTGGCAATTGAATGTTTGAATGCATTGCACTCTGCATAAGTTATATTGATGCGCTTCAATCACAGGCATGCCATTGCGCAAATGCCTCAAACAGGCTAGGGGATTCTTTATTAGAGTAGTCTATAAATCCCATTGTCCTTAAAGTTTTGTTTGGCATTATGAGTAGACATAAAGGAATTTAATTTCAAAAGTTGATGCTGAAAGAGTTGACTTACGATCAATATTTGAGATGAAGTTCTAAAACAGTACGTATTGACCGGATAATAGGACTTTTCTGAATGCCATTTAATCTGGAACTTAATATAGATGAAGAAAGTGTCTGCTTGCCATTGGATTACTGAAGTACTATTGCCTAGATACAACCACGACATCAATGCTATCACTTTTTCCATTCTTATACCATCCCCTTACAGGAACTATAAATATGGCTTATTGCAACACCACAACGATCACCGCCAGCTCTGGTTTACGTTAAATCACTACCGAAGCTTGTATTCAGAGATGGCCTCTAAACTGAATGCTTCCGCTGCAGTTCTCTTGACTTTTAACCTCCTCCTTTTTTCACTTGTTACTGCACAAAGTCCAACTGCTTCATGCCCAATAAGCGCTGTATCCCTAAGTGGATGTCGCGGTTTCCTGGTTCCTCTTGTCGGTACTACTGGACAGTGTTGCTCTTTACTTGGTGATCTGACTGGCCTTCAGGCCGCTGCTTGCGTTTGCACAGCCCTTCAAGTCCCTGGGTTTGGTATCCTGAATGTTCCTCTCACTGTGGGCGTGAGCACAGTGTTGAACGCATGTAATCAGACTGTTCCCGCTGGATTCCAATGCTAGTGTATTATGGCCCGAGATGCCAAATGCTCGAGTTGTTTCCTTTGAACTCGATGGTATATCAATATAAATAAAAGGTCAATTATGCTTCTCCCCACATCGATATTTTTATTTTCTTTGTTGCATTTTGGCATGTTATTTGCTCTCATTATATGTGAATCTAAATGTTTTATATGCCTTTTTAACTCAGAATAAATTATTTCCTTGAGAGCAAGAAAGAAGCAGTTTCGATTGGGTACATTATGAGCCATTACAAGAATGAACTTGCAAATGTATATGTTCATTTTTGCATCTTTTGCCATAGAGTGGGCCCAACTGCATAAGTTTATGTTTCAAAGAAGTAAATAGTATAATACTTAAGTGAATAGAAGAATATCACCGTACTTTTGGAACTTGTTCGATTAAATGTGGTGAAAACATCGACCTACTTGTAAAGGATGCTCGCACTAGATCTTACATAAGCATGGCATGAATGTCGACCTAATATTTTTTACGCTTCCAACTCATCGTGATTCTCACAGTTTTCTAATTTTTGATACCCACCATAAAGCTGATGAACGATTTGAGATCAAGGAGTTTTCCCCATGATTACATGGAATCAAAATTTAATGTGTTTTTCTAACATCTATTCTCCTAGAGTGGGTCCTACCCGCTTAGGTTATGGTCTCAAGAAGTAAATAGAATATCACTGAAGTGTAAAAAATTGTCACCATGCTTTTGAAACATGATCGTTTAAATGTCGCAAAAACATCGACCTCGTAGTAAAGGATGCTCATACTAGATCTTATACAAGCATGGCATGAACGTCGCCCAAATATTTTTCACACCTCCAACTCATCGTGATGCTCACACTTTTCTAATTTTGATACCCACCATAAAGGTGACAAACGATTTGAGATCAAGTTGTTTTCCGCATATTTACATTGAGTCAAAATTTCACGTGTTTTTCTGTGTGCTATTTTCCAAAGCTTGTCTTACTATTACATAATCCTCCAGTGTATCCTACAAATTATGCTTTTGAACCAAAAATTGAGAAAATATTTTCAGCATTACAATGCCAATCGAGAATTTACCTAAGCGCTATCAAGCTATCTAGATGTTGTACTTGCTTCAACACATTTGTTTGCATATGTTTTCTTGCTCAGGCTGTCTTCAGCATTGACAAAAAAATAAACATAGGAAAATGATATGCGATTAATGGAAAATAAGAAAACAACTCTTCCGCCAAACCATGGTAAACGCTTATCCTAAAAGAGGATCAACAACCAAGCAAGATACAAGAATAAAATTAAGGAAAATATTCTCTCGAAAGGAATAAATATACTTTTTTTCGGAAATTAAATATTTGATCACCCAAGAAAAGGGGGGAACATAGCATAAGCCAGTTGCATGAAACCCTAAAAAAGATTCACAGGAAAGCGATTGAAAAAAATCCAGCTAGGAGATAAAAATAGAACACCTCAAGAGGACAATTCTTTGTCGCCACTAGAACTAAAGTAGTCAATCCCAGGAATCTGCTAAGTAAGCACAGTGAATGATTATAGAGCTCTTCGAGTCAAGGACGTTTGATGAGAACTTTCACTTGGCCAATAATAGACATTGTTAATGGATATGGGGTAGAGAATCGATCATCAAAGACCCTTCAATTTCTCTCTTACCAAATAGATGAAACAAATGCGTTAAAAATCTGCTTGAGAAGATGCCATGATATTTATTTGCTTTGCAAAAGGATAAAAACGATGAAATCTCTTGCGGAAAATTTTTAATAATGTGGGGGACATGACATTTTAGGAGCAGATTCCGCCATATAGATTTGCTAAAGCAGGACTCAAAGAAAATATGTGTCGTCTAACGAGAAATTTTGTATTCCGGGGAAGGTCTATAATGTGGTTTTAAAAACCGAACTTGCCCGGGCGGTTCGACCGGAGCCGGGGAGGGGGGGGGGGAGGTTTAGACCGGGGTCGGCCGTATAGATTGACCCCGTCGACCTCGTCTAACCCGCCAGTCAGTTTTTACATTCATTCTCGAAGAATTGGTCCTGTTGTGTGCAATTAAACTCATGGATCAGCGTTTTTGGCACTTAAGTCCAATTTCAATGCGATAAGACTGTTGGGTCTTGATGATTATCGTGCTCCCCGTGGATTTCTCCTCGCCAACTAGGCCCCTTGACCAGTTCTGTGCCGACTATGCCTACTATGTCCATTGATCGTACTCTCTGGCTGACCCATCTGCAGCCTTCCATACGGTGGTTTTCTGTTGTCTGATCAATCACCATATGTGGGCGATGGATGGAGGTCTACTAGAAATCATTTTCCTAGTGTTGTGTTTGATGATAGGTCGGAAAAATTAATTTGATTATTCTGTTCTCCTTGCTTTCGGGAATGATTTTTAGAGCTTCACAACTTTGTATTCCCCTTCTTTCGTCAATGCAAACCAAAATAAAAGTTTAAATAAATGATCTTCTATGTAATCTTATGAATCCCAGCTGTTTTTAGATAGCATATATTTTTTTCAGTCTTTTTTCCTCCTTTCGTAGGAGCTAGATCTTCGGACCTTTCTCGTTAGTTCATGTGGCTTTAGGCATGTGAAGCACTTTTTATCTTTGTTCTTTGCCTCTCTTTTTGGTTAATCAATTTATTATTTATCCAAAAAAAGTGCAGACCAAATTGAAGCCAGCAACCACTAATGCTCGACTAGATACATTGTTGGTCTTACTCGGTGACACAAATACTGAGAACAGGGATGTCAACCGCCATTAAATGTCAATTTTGTAATGAAATGAAACAAAAGTAACAGTCAACATCAATTTACTTTCCATTGTGTGGCCTAATTTTGTTGAAGCATGAAAGGACTTTTTATCACCTTCTATATGTCCAGAACATTACAGTAAATCAAAAAAACTTTGAATAGCTTGGGCCAAAACATCTTGCATTTTGGCAATTGAATGTTTGAATGCATTGCACTCTGCATAAGTTATATTGATGCGCTTCAATCACAGGCATGCCATTGCGCAAATGCCTCAAACAGGCTAGGGGATTCTTTATTAGAGTAGTCTATAAATCCCATTGTCCTTAAAGTTTTGTTTGGCATTATGAGTAGACATAAAGGAATTTAATTTCAAAAGTTGATGCTGAAAGAGTTGACTTACGATCAATATTTGAGATGAAGTTCTAAAACAGTACGTATTGACCGGATAATAGGACTTTTCTGAATGCCATTTAATCTGGAACTTAATATAGATGAAGAAAGTGTCTGCTTGCCATTGGATTACTGAAGTACTATTGCCTAGATACAACCACGACATCAATGCTATCACTTTTTCCATTCTTATACCATCCCCTTACAGGAACTATAAATATGGCTTATTGCAACACCACAACGATCACCGCCAGCTCTGGTTTACGTTAAATCACTACCGAAGCTTGTATTCAGAGATGGCCTCTAAACTGAATGCTTCCGCTGCAGTTCTCTTGACTTTTAACCTCCTCCTTTTTTCACTTGTTACTGCACAAAGTCCAACTGCTTCATGCCCAATAAGCGCTGTATCCCTAAGTGGATGTCGCGGTTTCCTGGTTCCTCTTGTCGGTACTACTGGACAGTGTTGCTCTTTACTTGGTGATCTGACTGGCCTTCAGGCCGCTGCTTGCGTTTGCACAGCCCTTCAAGTCCCTGGGTTTGGTATCCTGAATGTTCCTCTCACTGTGGGCGTGAGCACAGTGTTGAACGCATGTAATCAGACTGTTCCCGCTGGATTCCAATGCTAGTGTATTATGGCCCGAGATGCCAAATGCTCGAGTTGTTTCCTTTGAACTCGATGGTATATCAATATAAATAAAAGGTCAATTATGCTTCTCCCCACATCGATATTTTTATTTTCTTTGTTGCATTTTGGCATGTTATTTGCTCTCATTATATGTGAATCTAAATGTTTTATATGCCTTTTTAACTCAGAATAAATTATTTCCTTGAGAGCAAGAAAGAAGCAGTTTCGATTGGGTACATTATGAGCCATTACAAGAATGAACTTGCAAATGTGTATGTTCATTTTTGCATCTTTTGCCATAGAGTGGGCCCAACTGCATAAGTTTATGTTTCAAAGAAGTAAATAGTATAATACTTAAGTGAATAGAAGAATATCACCGTACTTTTGGAACTTGTTCGATTAAATGTGGTGAAAACATCGACCTACTTGTAAAGGATGCTCGCACTAGATCTTACATAAGCATGGCATGAATGTCGACCTAATATTTTTTACGCTTCCAACTCATCGTGATTCTCACAGTTTTCTAATTTTTGATACCCACCATAAAGCTGATGAACGATTTGAGATCAAGGAGTTTTCCCCATGATTACATGGAATCAAAATTTAATGTGTTTTTCTAACATCTATTCTCCTAGAGTGGGTCCTACCCGCTTAGGTTATGGTCTCAAGAAGTAAATAGAATATCACTGAAGTGTAAAAAATTGTCACCATGCTTTTGAAACATGATCGTTTAAATGTCGCAAAAACATCGACCTCGTAGTAAAGGATGCTCATCCTAGATCTTATACAAGCATGGCATGAACGTCGGACCAAAAATTGAGAAAATATTTTCAGCATTACAATGCCAATCGAGAATTTACCTAAGCGCTATCAAGTTATCTAGATGTTGTACTTGCTTCAACACATTTGTTTGCATGGTTTTCTTGCTCAGGCTGTCTTCAGCATTGACAAAAAAATAACCATAGGAAAATGATATGCGATTTTCTAACGCAGAATGGAAAATAGGAAAACAACTCTTCCGCAAAACCATGGTAAAAGCTTATCCTAAAAGAGGATTAACAACCAAGCAAGATACAAGAATAAAATTAAGGAAAATATTCTCTCGAAAGGAATAAATATATTTTTTTTCGGAAATTAAATATTTGATCACCCAAGAAAAGAGGGGAACATAGCATAATTCAGTTGCATGAAACCCTAAAAAGGACTCACAGAAAAGCAATTAAAAAAAATCCGGCTAGGAGATAAACATAGAACTGCTCAAGAGGACAATTCTTAGTCACCACTAAAACTAAAGTAGTCAATCCCAGGAGTCTGCTAAGTAAGCACAGTGAATGATTATAGAGCTCTTCGATTCAAGGACTTTTGATGAGAACTTGCACTTGGCCAATAATAGACATTGTTAATGCATCTAGGGTAGAGAATCGATCATCAAAGATCCTTCAGTTTCTCTCTTACCAAATAGATGAAACAAATGCGTTAAAAATCTGCTTAAGAAGATGCCATGATATTTATTTGCTTTGCAAAAGGATAAAAACCATGAAATCTCTTGCGGAAAATTTCTAATAATGTGGGGGACATGACATTTTAGGAGCAGATTCCGCCATATAGATTCGCTAAGGCAGGACTCAAGGAAAAAATGTGTCGTCTAAGAAGGTTTAAAAAAGAACGAACCAAGCTGAGAAAAAGGCAAAGTTTGGGGTAGAGCAACCTCCTGCTGCGCCTCATAAATTGAGATCAGCCCAAGCGATTGGGCAGCCTAAATCAAGGTAATGACGATTGTTTCATTGAACACTTTGGGCTTGGGTAACAACCCCTATAAAGTTGGTTTTGTGAAGAAATTGATTAAAGAGTTTTCAAGTGCTCTAGCTGGTTTTAATCAGAAATCAAATTAGCATGCATAATGTAAGTGATGCCCAGCGTTCCATTCATCATCATTGATCTTCCTTGGATGATTTTAGCTCTGATAGTGGTGGCCGTGGAACCCAATTTTATTCTCAGTAGATAAAATTTGTGATGATGTACAATATATTCATTGTAGCTTCTCTCAAATTTTGTATAATATATTTCACATTTAATTGCACATTTGTATTTGCTAGCAACCTTATCTATAAAAGAAAGGACCTTTGGCATAACATTATTAAACTATTCATTGATATTTACGAGCCTTTTGGTAATTTTACCTAGAAATTAGAGTGGCACAATGCTGAAATTGTTAGATGATGATGCTCTCGAAGAGAGGAAGACATGTGGGCCCACCAGTGACCATCCAACTAGAAGATCCATTCTCTACTAGTTCCTTAGAGAATAAGCCAAACAACCCCTCTAGGGCAAGTGTGGCTAACGAGAAATTTTGTATTTTGGGGAAGGTTTATAGCGTGGTTTTAAAAACCGAACTTGCCCGGGCGGTTCGACCGGAGCCGGGGAGGGGGGGGGAGGTTTAGACCGGGGTCGGCGTGCAATTAAACTGATGGATCAGCGTCCTGTTGTGTGCAATTAAACTGATGGATCAGCATTTTTGGCACTTAAGTCCAAGTTCAATGCTATAAGACTCTTGGGTCTTGTTGATTATCGCGCTCCCCGTGGATTTCTCCTCGCCAACTAGGCCCCTTGACCAGTTCTGTGCCGACTATGCCTACTATGTCCATTGATCGGTCTCTCTGGCTGACCCATCTGCAGCCTTCCACATGGTGGTTTTCTGTTGTCCGATCGATCACCATATGTGGGCGATGGATGGAGGTCTACTAGAAATCACTTTCCTAATGTGGGGGACATGACATTTTAGGAGCAGATTCCGCCATATAGATTCGCTAAAGCAGGACTCAAGGAAAAAATGTGTCGTCTAAGAAGGTTTAAAAAAGAGCGAACAAAGCTGAGAAAAAGACAAAGTTTGGGGTAGAGCAACCTCCTGCTGCGACTCATAAATTGAGATCAGCCCAAGCTATTGGGCAGCCTAAATCAAGGTAATGACGATTATTTCATTAAACACTTTGGGCTTGGGTAGCAACCCCTATAAAGTTGGTTTTGTGAAGAAATTGATTAAAGAGTTTTCAAGTGTTCTAGTTGGTTTTAATAGGCAATCCAATTAGCATGCATAATGTAAGTGATGCCCAGCGTTCCATTTATCCTCATTGATCTTCCTTGGATGATTTTACCTCTGATAGTGGTGGCCGTGGAACCCAATTTTATTCTCAGTAGATAAAATTTATGATGATGTACAATATATTCATTGTAGCTTCTCTCAAATTTTGTATAATATATTTCACATTTAATTGCACATTTGTATTTGCTAGCAACCTTATCTATAAAAGAAAGGACCTTTGGCATATTGAATTTTGTTATAGAAAAAATTTGAGGTTTTTGGTTGTTAAGCTTAGCTACCCATTTTATTGCATGTAATTTTTTTCTTTTAAAGTAAGTATAAGGTAATATATTTTCTAGTGACTTAATTGTGACATGTAGTTTGATCTATGAAGAAGTTGAGGTGTAAGTAGATAAACTATAATACTTTGGTCTATGGGCATTATTTCTTTAATGGGCAAGATTTATAAAATATGAAATTTAATTAAATCTCTGGTATTTCTATCATTTGAAACATTTTTTCATACCCAAACTTGAAATGTAAGGAATATTTTGTAGTCATTATTAGTTGATGTAGAAATCAATCATTCAATAGTTTTAACTACATTAAAAGGAAAATAGTAATATGTTTGGTTAAAAACAAATATAAAATTTTTTGATGCTTCTAATATGTGAAACAGTGTATAATGTATTGTTTCTTAGAAGTTACGTATGAGAAATATGGTATAATTTGTCAAATTGTTTCAAATTTCATGTAGCTTAACATTTATTCTATTTTTTCAACCTCAAGTATTACTTGATATTTTCTAGAGAAGTAGTGCAATGGCCAGCAATCTAGACAAAGATACTATGCAAGAAGGTAAGGCAGTATAGACTATTCTATATTCTAGTACTAGTAGAATGAAATAATAATAATGTTGAAGGATAATTATATTTTATTTTGTGCTTACTAGTTCAACTTATGTTCTTAATTGTAGACGTTGAAATGGAGAGTGGTGAAGAAAATATATATGATACTATTGATGTCCCTCTTGTTGTGCAATGTTTGACGGACAAGTTTGAGTTGAAAGTTGGAATGTTAGCAAAAAATGAAGATGAACCTTATGCAACGTACAATAGTTACGCAATAAATAAGGGGTTTAGTGTACGCAAAAATAAGAGAAGATGCAATCGCATGGGTGAGCTACGACAACAAACTTTGGTATGTGCATGCGAGGGCCTTAGTAAAGAAGAAACTTGTCCTCATAAAGCAAAAAGATTTAGCGATTAATAACTAAGACTGGATGTGGTGCACATGTGGTATTTAGTGTAACATCCGAAAAAATTAGTAAGTATCTTAAAACTAAAATTTGACCCTCTTAATGATTGATTTGACCGTGTGGTGCTTTGTTTAAATTAAATTTGGTGAGAAGAGCTTTCCAACGACACCAATTTTGTGTGATTTGGAGTTCGGAGTAAAAAGATATGGGAAATTGAATAAACACGAACGATCGCGCTAAAAACGATCGATCGGCTTAGAACACGATCGATCGGCTTCGATCGGCTACGATCGGCGCCATCGCGCAGTTTGTAAACAGCGCAGGACGATCGATCGCCGTATTGCACGATCGATCGCCAGTTGCGGTTTGGCGATTTCCAACCTAATTTTGAGGCGGATTTGATTGGGAAAGATGTGATATCCTAACTAGACTTGTTTTGCACGTTCCTAGGGTGATTTGGGGACTCTCCCATTGGTGGAAAGTGCCCAAGATATGGTAGAATTGATTGGGCAAAGATCTTCTAAAAACTCTATATAAACCCATAGAGTCTAGGCTTGTGCTTTTGAAAACTAAACCCTAGAACGTCCAGAGGCTTCCCCTCTCCTTCCCACGTTCATCCCTCTCTTAGAAGACCTCTTCTAGTGGGAATTGCTCAAGAGCTTGGATCGGGAAGCTTTGAAGGAAGCGGAGGAGACGAACATCGCGTAGAAAGGCGACGTCTTTTGGTGATAAAGAGTAGGATGGTTTTTCCCTCTCGTCTTCTTCTTTTCTCACATTATATGATGAGTGTTCTCACTGATTACTTGGAGTATTGCTTTGAATCTTGCGAGATTAATGATTTATGTCTTATTTTTCATGTGTATTGCGATACATGCATATATGCCTTCATGCTTCATGTCTAGATGGTAAATCAGATCAAAGTTGGATGCTTTATTAATTTTACAGAAGATAAAAGTTCTGATATTGCTTTGATTATGATGTCTAATGATTGAGTCTTATGCTTTAATGATCGTTTTGCCTAAATCGACTTAATTGAAAGATATTTGGTCTAAGATTGTGTTATATGGGGATAAACATGATAAAAAGGGAATCTTTTGGTAATTCTAGTTAATTCCAGGATCTGTAATTGATCTAGGAGGGGAGTACTATCATCTATCATGAGTATATTATCATCTATAAGTGGTTCGGAATAAGAATATTAAAGTTTAATCATGTGTTTCACTTTCGGCTAGAACTGTTTCTGCACGGACAGTCGACAGTAAATAATTCATAACTAATTCATATGATATCATAAAAATATAAAACCGGTGGGGTTAGAAACTAGACTCACAAGGGTATTCTCAGTAAAAATTTCGGAATATAATCTCAACTGTACAGTGTCTGGGAGCCGCCGGAAGGGGACTGTTGTGCATAAGACAGTGAGCAGAATCTAAGTGAAAATACTAAGTACTTAAGTAAAACCATTTAATATGATGTGAAGATGGTATGACGTGTTAGTAACTATTACTAGACAATGTCCTTATGATTATCACAGTAAGGTTGGGTTATGGTTAATATGATAAATGGGGTAATACTTACGTCAAGAAAACCGTAACTATGTATTTGAAGATAAAGCGTTTGTGTCGGATTGAGGTTCCATTGGAATCCAAATCATCTAGGACTCATTAATACCTTGTCTCTGATTTATACATTTCAATAAGACCTATATGAATTTCCATCTAGGGCTGAGCATGAACGTATGTATGGATTGTGTTATTCTCTTTGTGTGACATTTCTATGTATACTCCGTATGAGAGTCTATCCCGGTGATTGATACCTTATGGGGTTAGAGTGTTGCGGCCTCTATTTCTTTGAAATATTATTCATCATGATTATTTGATTGATTCCTCCACTAGAGGTCTTGCGGGACTCTCTCCGGAAGTGGATTCATAGTATGCTCAAATTATGCCATTGCTTGATCTTGCGGGGTCACTAATATTTGTGGTACTGCGGTTCCATACTGCCCAAAAAGAGGCAACATACGTACGTTAGATTGTTGACATTACGGAAGGTCTTCAGTCTCCGCCCATCGTGTCCGTAAGCACTGGTGGGGCCAGCATCCTAGACGCATGGCAGGGTTCCAAAAAGAGAACCCCTAGGGTGGTTCTGGTATAGTCACTTGCGGGTGATCGGTTCAGTGAGCAGAAATTGTACTCCTTTCACTTTTAATGTCTGGAGCTTTTTAATATGATTATCATTCCCTCCTTACTCATATGTGTAGTAGGAGCCTTATTGTTGTTTTCCCTACTTGCGGGTTGGAATTATTATTGACTAACCTTTCAGGGGTATAAATCCTTGGTTTAGTCCAGATGTTGCGGCATCTTCATAAACCTTTGTTATTCTTATCCTATTCATATTGTTTGTCCTAATTCAGTGGGTTTTTACATCCTACTGAGTGTTTCTATGAAATACTCATGCATCCTCTGATGCAGGCGCAAATGGAAATTGAGATCAGGAAGTTGCAGTAGTGAAGCAGTCGCAGGAGCCGTGAAGATTTAGAGTTTATATTATTTGCTTTGCTTATTTGATGCTTATGACATTTAATGGCAACTGTATGCCATAGATTTGTAGGTTTATTTGATTTGATTTTCTTAAATAGATAACCATTATTAAAGCAAATTTCATTTCATAGCATTCATTGATGCCTGTATTTGTATTGCACTGATTATGGGCATGACCGATTACACAATCCTTTTGAGATGATCGTAATTGGTGGTGAAATCGACTGTTCGGTCTCGCGCCCGAGATTCTCTACCTCCAAATGTATACCATTGATTGGCTTCTGCACTCCGATCGAGGTATGGGATTCCGGGGCGTGACATTTAGAGTTGAAAATTGTGCATTTGAAATTATCCAGTTCATTTTCAAGCACAATCACCCTCTTACTAAACCGGAGCAATGGCACTTGTTAAGATCTAGGCGAAAACTAACAGATGCTAGTGCATATGTCATTAGTTCTATGGCTAAAGCTGGCATTAGATTGACTAATGCATATTCTTTCTTAGCAAAAAAAGTTGGCGGGAGTCAAAATATTGGGTTTAATATACGAGATTATCATAATTATATGCAAAACCAAAGGCTAAAATTAATTGAGTAAGGGGATGGGTAGAGTATTGTAAATTATTTTAAGCAGAAGCATGCTGAAAATCCAATGTTCTTTTATGCAATCCAGGTGGATGAGGAAAATTGAATGACAAACTTTTTTTGGAGAGATGGGATATCTAAGTTAGATTATGATTATTTTGGAGATGTTGTTACTTTTGACACCACCTATCGCACAAATAAGTATAACATGATATGTGCTCCCTTCGATTACTTTTGACATATAACTTTCTTGTGTTTATCAATTTCAACATATTACTAGAGTGATGCAGATTCATGCTTATGTAAATTTGTAAGGGGGTTCAGGGAGTCGCAAAAAAAGAGCATCAAATGTAGCAATTCCTCAATCTTCAGTGGACATATCAAGTTAGTTCATTTATTTCTTGCGTACTATTTTAATCTTCAGTGTATGGGTTGAATAAGATTGACCAATATTAGAAACTTTATTGTGCAGGTGAACTCATGCAGTTAAGGGAGTTAGGTGCTACAAATCATCCTTTTAACCCACAACAAATTCTAATTACCTTTAACCCAACATTATATCCATTTGTTCTACTTATGGGTGCAGGTTTTGACAATCTGGTAAGGAGAGAAATTGTTATCATTGTATGGTGCATTTATTATAACTATATGTCTAAAGGTTCATCCTCTTTTGTAGGTTGTTGATACTAATGACATATTCGAAGGTGGAAGAAAATAATGATGTTTGTAGTACGTGCATCTTAGGGACAGTTGAATTAGGCATAAGAAAATCGTAATGATAGAAGAGAAAGTTCATTTTTTGGGGCGGAGGATGTATAAAGAAATATGATGCATATGTATTTTTTGAATGTGTGAAAAGTCAATGTAAGAACTTTTAATTTTGTTTTGAGAATATGTAAAATTAATGTGGATGGTGAACGTATCAAGGTCAAATTAATGTGGATATTGTTTCTAACAAGTTCAATCTGGAAAACCTAGTGAACTATATATTTCTCAAATGGTAATTGTTAGAAACATAATATCAAAACTGGAGCAAAATGGTGAAACCTTGCACTTTTTATATATGATTAATAATAACTATATGAAACCTTGCATATTCAAATATGAAAACGTATATACTAGTTATGAAATCGAAAAAGAAGTAAGATTTTTCAATAATAAGCAAAGTCCTCGATATTGTTTCTTACAATTTCACTATGAGAAACCCGGTTTTAAAAATGTTTCTTACAATTTCACTATGAGAAACCCAGTTTTAAAAATGTTTCTTACAATTTCACTACGATAAACCCAGTTTTAAAAATGTTTCTTACAATTTCACTATGAGAAACCTAGTTTTAAAAATGTTTCTTTCAATGTAATTGTTTTTTGGATGCATGCAACACTTCCTTAATAAATCTAAAATCGGATTATTGGTTCAGGGTTAATATAAACTCTAAATGACGTACAAGATCTAAGGACTACTTGGCTAGGAGCTGGTGCACCACCAATGGGGCAATTACCCTAAACTATAAAGGTGCAGCCTATGGTGAGGGCATTGGGCTTAACAGATCGGCGTACACTTTTTTTTTGTTGGACAATTCAAATCGGTGTAAACTCAATGGCATCGTGGCATCACTCCCTATTTGATCATTCACTTTTGTGTGAGACATTGGAATTTTAATTGATCCTTTGCACCCCTACATATCTTCAACTGCCAAAACAAACATCAAGCAAAAGCTTTGCTATGAATGGAGGGAAGGGTTTGCAGTCCGCCTGGAGGATGTCCGTCAAGATGTCCTCCCTAACAGAACAGTCAATAGTCACAAGGATGAGTTTACTAACTAGGATAGCCCTTGGTCATTAAAAAGAAATGTTACCGTACGGAAGTTGTCATGAAATCCTCATATTACTTATCTTAGCAGAACTTTACAAATCAAATCAACTGGACTTTTATTTATTTGAAGTACACTTGCCCATGCAATCCTTATATATGTACAAATAACAAATGATACCCGACAATCTGCAGGTGGCACAAATACTGCAACATGCCAACCAAGTTTTATTTTAAATATGTATACAAGAGCAGTAAATAGTAACTGCAAGCAAACCATGTGCAAGAAGATGGTTGCCTCAGAAGGAATATTAATATACACATAAACAAGAAAAAATCAACACCTCTCAACCTCAACTTCACCTCAATTTCTTCAATATTTCGGCCTCTCTAGCTATCTAAATATCCGAAGGCCAAAACATCAATTGTATGATTTTGAAAAGAAAACGAGGAAGCAAGGCCATGCCTGTAATCAGCAAAATTGTGAACGAGTAGGTATTTGACTGGGCCAAATGATAAATTGTCTTGTGAAAAAAGAACATAATGAATTAAGACTGTAAAGGATGAGAGAGGGAGATAGAGTACAGAAAGAAAACAATACTAATCATTAATTGGGAAAAACGGGTTTAGAATCAAAAATCACCATACAAATGCATGTAATGATAATAGACCCCCAAGTAGCAAGATGTGTAATCAAAACCCAGTGGTGGATGTCCATTGCCAAGAGAACATTTACTAAAACAACCACCGCTGTAGTCCACAAACTTCCCATACTCCAAATGTCAATATCTATGTTTTGGTAAGTAAAAAGAGGCACATAAAAAAGATCAAGACTTTGCCATAGAATGACTATCATGGTGATCCAAAAGAGATTGAAATTGTATGGGAAGTCTGTGGCCAGCACCATAAAGTTTCAGATATTGAAGGAGGGTTTTGTGGCTTAAAATCTTTGTCCAAAATCCCCACCACTATCGTGGGAACATAGGTGTAAATAACATAATAGAACACACTGCTCCAATCTGTCAAGGCATAAGTAGTTGAAAAAGTTGTGCATAATATATACCGACAAGAGGGGAAAGAGCAATTAAAATAAAATTAAAGAAATAAATTAAAAGAATAAAATCTCAGCCATACACAGAGTTATAACATTGCAATACCAAAATATCATCATTACAAAGACTGCATTTATGTAGAAGTTGTCCAAAATCAGATAGCCAACCCAATGATAATTCCAGTGACCATGGGCAAAAAATAGACATTGCAATGACATAAAAAGAATATAAAACTATTACAATGAGTTACTGTAACAACTTAAAACAAAAAATGCACATTGAAATACTTACATATTCGCAATCCCACTAAGGATAGGATATACCCTTTATAGTTTTGACTAAGGACTCATTCCATTCATACAAGGATGGAATACTAACTTCCGGGACACAATCATTGTGACATTTCTCTTTAAACTCCAAAAACTTAAAGATGTGAATGGAGGCAAATAGATCAACCTTTTAAAACATGATTCTTTAAAAATGCGCATCCTATTTTCATTTTTTCTAAAGTTCTCTTGAATATCTTCAATATACTTCGTTGAACATTGTGCATGAGAAACCCTTCTCCATGTTTCTAAATTATTTTCTGCCATTTAAGATAACACCTACAAACATGCAAAAAAACAACAACTAATGTTATGGTAAAGTATAAGTTGATAATAAAGTTGTTGAATAATAATTTTACCATTCAAAGGCATATTCTAACACATTGAATATTTTGCTCATCCAACAAGTTCTAACTCCAAACTTTTCAAGCAAAAACAGCTCAATGTCCTACAATCAATATCCCTACTGGTTTGTTTTTACCAAATATATACCAACTATATTTCCTGGAAAAGATTTCAGTTTCTCATGCCTCTCCAAGCAATGAAAAGCTAGAACTTGTAGCTAATAAATAGAATCAGCAAAGTAGAGAAAGACTGGCAGCAATTTTGTTACCATGAATCACCCAAATACTTAAAGCATTCAACAAATAGATAGAATAACTATGTAATTATAAAAGCTGCTTAAGCACGATCATACCTAATCCAAAATGTATCATTCCATCTAAAGAGAGTAACTTCCCCAACCAACTAAATAAAAATAAGGAAGTATGCATTCCAAGTACAAAACTTGCAGTCATGTGGATGTAGAAGATGATGCAAATTATTAACAAAAAATCCTCAAAAATATTTGCGTCAACAGTTGCAACAAACACTCGATGATAGAATTTCACAATTATGTCAACCACATTCACTTATATGGAATCAATACAAAGAGAGAGCATTACAGGTACCAACAATTATATCTACTTTTTTTATGCCAACATTTTCCTCTCCTATTAATTGCACTCATTCCATTAATCATGTTATGTCTCGTCTTCACTCAACATAGTGGTTAGCTGTTTGACATAGCCTCTTTTCCACTCAAAAGTATAAGGAATTGATAAACATCAAAATTTATGCCTCACACTTTGAGGTTACACCTCTACCTTTTAAACCATTGAGTGTGCACTCTGCTTCACTCTTTTATCCTCATTGCCTTATAAAATTAAACCTAGTATGTTTCAGTCATGAGGCAAAAGTAGAAAGCTAAAATATGTAGACAAAAACTCAATTTGCAATATGGACCAACAAGACCTACTAACCCAAGCCATGACTAGAACGGGTAGGGGCAATCGGCCTCCTAGAGCACCTTATCATATAAAGGGACATATATTATGAGGTTATGTTTCTTTTTAAGCTCCATTCAAATATATTCAGAAATTTGTCAGAACCAAACGAATCAAAAGTGATCAAAGTGTGAAAAATGCACATGATCACAATAGTCAACTCTGTAACTTTATGATACAAAAAGCATATAAAATACCATGAACCAAGTGTTGTCAAGGTGAAATAAATCGAGAACTTTGTACAGCAGCACAAATATCAAAGGGTGAATGTAGCTCCATATCCCCCTCTTCCATTCCCATGTCAAATGCCCATACTAATTCCACAATTCCAAGCTACTTCAACAATCTACATATACAAAATTAACACTAAGCATTCACTTGATTATACACCCTCCCTCCAAAATTCTTAGTAACATTTGGGTTTCCAAGATGAACTAAAATCAAATATTAGTACTAATTCTAGATGGCGGGAGTACAAAATTAATACTTATCATTTGCTTGATTATGAAAAGATAATTTTTCTAATACCAGATTGTCAATAAGCATTTGCTTGATACGTCCATACCCAATTTATGGTGCACATCACTGACTCAGATCAACAAAAATGCAAAAAAAAAATGAGACTCCAAGAAGTTGGAGTACAAGAATTTTCAGAGAATACTATAATATAATCAACCAACCCCCAAAATGAAATAAATGAGCCAACTTTACCACTACCGGATGTGGATGTGGCGGCAGAGGCACCCACGGAGGTGGAGGCTGAGGCGGAGACGGTAGTTGAGGCGGAGACGGCAGTTGAGGCAGAGATGGCGGTGGAGGTGGAGGCGGAGACGGGAGGACGAGCAGTGGCGGAGGCAGCTGCAAATGACTGGAGAGCGGTGGCAGTCCGATCTCGGTGGAGGACCAACCGAGAGAAGCAGGAGCAAGGAGGAGGGAGGAAGAAGGGGACAACCCGACGTCCCGGCAAGTGAGCCTTCTCCAAAATCTAAAAGCCCAGTGCCAAACGGGTTATACAACCCATCCCCATCTTTGATTTCAGGGAAAAGTTCAAAACCATGAAATAAAATGCTCCCAAACAGGGTGAAAATGGTAGAGAAGACACAAAAAGAAGAAGCAGGGGAAGGGGCTCATGCATCTCAGGCACTCACCAGTGACTGATCACCATCTCCGTCAACTGCGATTGCCGTGAGACTTGGCCGGTTGGGCCTCACCGTGAGACTTCGGCTTCACTGTCGTCGTCGACTGTGAGTGATCAACTTGAGGGCCTGAGTCTTCGGGCAGCCGTGCTGTGGTAAGACAGAACTGAAGTCGTGTTGTGGAAGCTCAGGGGAGGAGAAATGAAGGAACTGAAGCTGACTGGTAGTGAAGCATTAAATGAAGAGAGAGGGGTAGAGGGAAAGGGGCAGGAGAGATCACGTGAAGACATAAAACTCCATTTGAGAAGTTAATAGCCGTTCAGTCATGTTAGCCGTCTGTGATTGTGGGCCCCAATGACCACGCATCTGCTTCTGATTGGTGGCCATAAAACTGACGTGGGCTAGCGATTGTACCCAATAACTTCTCGTCAGTGTGGGCGTCAGCACAGTGTTGAACACATGTAATCAAACTGTTCCCACTGGATTCCAATGCTAGTGCATTATGGCCCGAGATGCCAAATGCTCGAGTTGTTTCCTTTGAACTTGATGGTATATCAATATAAATAAAAAGTCAATTACGCTTCTCCCCACATCTATATTTTTATTTTCTTTGTTGCATTTTGGCATGTTATTTGCGCTCATTATATGTGAATCTAAATGTTTTATATGCCTTTTTAACTCAAAATAAATTATTTCCTTGAGAGCAAGAAATAAGCAGTTTCGATTGGGTACATTATGAGTCATTACAAGAATGAACTTGCAAACGTATATGTTCATTTTTGCATCTTTTGCCATAGAGTGGGCCCAACTACGTAAGGTTATGTTTCAAAGAAGTAAATAGAAGATTATCACCGTACTTTTGAAACTTGTTCGATTAAATGTGGTGAAAACATCGACCTACTTGTAAAGGATGCTCGCACTAGATCTTACATAAGCATGGCATGAATGTCGACCTAATATTTTTTACGCTTCCAACTCATCGTGATTCTCACAGTTTTCTAATTTTTGATACCCACCATAAAGCTGATGAACGATTTGAGATCAAGGAGTTTTCCCCATGATTACATGGAATCAAAATTTAATGTGTTTTTCTATGTTCTATTCTCCTAGAGTTGGTATTACTTTTACATAATCCTCCCGTATATCATGCAAATTATGCTTCTGAACGAAAGTTGGGCAAAATTTTCAAGCATTAAAATGCCAATGGAGAATTTACCTAACAACAAACAAGCCATCTGGATGTTTTACTAGATTCAACGCATGTTTGCACGGTTTTCTTGCTCAAGCTATCTTCAACATTGACAAAAAATAAGGATAGGAAAATGATATCAGATTTTCTGTTTAAGAATAGAAAATAGAAAAACAACTCCTCTCGAAACCCAGGGTAAACGCCTCCACTAAAAGAGGCTAAACTAGCAAGAAAGATACAAGAATAAAATTTTGGAAAATATTCTCTGAAAAGGAGTAAATCTATTAATTTTGTTGGTAAATTTGATTAACCAAGAAAGGGGAAGAAAGAGCATAAGTATTTACTTTTGCAAAAGGATAAAAAAAAACCCTTATTTATTCTCAGTAGAGAAAATTTCTGAAGATGAACAATATATTCATTGTAGTGTGTCTCGTGTTTTGGATAATATGTCACATTTTATTGTTTTTTGTATTTGCTAGAAACCTTATCTATAAAATAAGGGACCTTTGGTGGAAAATCATTAACTATCCTGCTAATATTTCTGAGCCTTGTGGTAATTCTATTGAATTAGAAATTAGAGCAGAACAATGCTGATCTTGTTAAATCAGGTTGCTCGACCAATGGGTCTCATGCAGAGGCCACCATCCAACTAGAAGGTCCATTCTCTACTTGCGCCTTGGAGAATATGCCAAAGAGCCCCTCTACAGCGAGTGTGGCTAATGAGAAATCTCGTATTTTATAGTGATGGCGCCAAATCAGCTACTATGGAGAAGAGTACAAGTCCAGTGTATATTCTTCCAAATTTGGATATATCTTCAGGTCCTCTCATGAAAATCCAAAATTAGAATGAAAAAGCCAAATCTCAAGACATTCCAACCTTGGAACTGCCTTGATCTCCATCCCCTCCTTTTGGTATGAATGGTGTAGGGATCTGCTTTTAGAGTTCTTCCAAATATATAGTGAGTCCTATATCTAACAGACCAAGGCAAGTTGCACATTCCATGGAGGATGGCATGGTAACCGGTAAGTCCCAATCTGGGCGTAATAGCTCATTGCTATTTTTCTTTTTGGTTGCGTTCCTGTTCGCAGGTATTTTGCTGGTTCTCGGGGTTGTCCAAGTTGTGCCCGGTCTAACCTGGTTGTGTAAGAGAAATAATCTCTATCTTATTCATTTTTCCTCTTGTTTTCCACACCCAGAGGGTGATGGGATTATAATGATGGAATGTTGGGTAATTCATGATATCTCGATGTCATATGACTATTACTTTTTTATGTATTCCCTCCGTTCCAAAATACTATGTACATTTAAAAAAAAAATTCATTTTTATTGGACTATAAAAACCATAAGGAAATCACATGACTCCTTCTCCCTGATATTCCGTCCAACTCATATGCTCGTTCATGAACAAAGCTCTAGTCAATCCTTCTAAGGGGCCGTTTGGGGCGTGATTAAAAGTTTTGCTACACTGTAGCATGTGGATATTTTATATATCCAGCTGAAACAAACACCTCAGGATGTGTTTCAGCTGGATGTAAAAATCCACATGGATGCTACAGTAGATATCTAAAATCCAATCTGGATATTCTTGCAATAATCACGCCCCAAACGGCCCCTAAGTCTCTTCCAACTTTGGAAAGAGGAAGTCACTTGATTTGGCAAAATATACACAATATTTTAGAATAATAATACTTTCAAATGTACATAGTATTTTGGAACGGATGGAGTATGTTATATCCTTGTGTGTTGTACATGGGAAGTTGCATTGCGATATATCGATATTAGGCTTCAACCGATAAAACGATATTGTGTAATCTCGATTTTGGTAATTTTTTAAAATATCGTCGATATATCGGCGATACATAACTAATATATTGGTTCGAAACCGAAACCGATATATCGATAATTTTTTAAAAAAAATTATTTTAAAAAATATTTTAAAAAAATCAACTTTCCCGTTTGTTTCCCATCCTATGCCAAGTGGAAGAATACGGGTTTAAAATGAAAATACATATTTTGAACTATATATGTATTTTTATGTATATTTTAAAATTTGTGCTCACCTAAATTAGTATCAGTCATTTTAGAAGTTATATTGTGAAAATAATTGGTAAAAACTAGTTTTAAACCACCGATATTTTTTTACACAATATCTTCGATATTTTGTCTCTTTGGTCAACCAATATTTTACCGATATCCAATATGATCTGTAATCATTTTCATATGCATATGCCTGCAAATTGCTTTTATTATTGTAGTGTAATATGGTTGTAAATGTATTTATCCCTTAAAGGGCATAATAGCACACTATTAATTTTTCTTTTGGGCTGCGTTCTCACGTGTAGGTATTTTGCTTGTACTCTAGGTTGTCCAAGTGGTCTGTCCTAGTCATGGAATGTCATATCGGATATCGGTAAAATATCAGTCGGCCAAAGAGACGAAATATCGGAGATATTGTGTAAAAAAATATCGGTAGTCGAAAACTAGTTTTTACCATATATTTTCACATTCTAACTTCTAAAATGAGTTATACTAATTTAGACAAAGTATAGGTTTCAAAATATGCATAAAAACGCATGTTATGATAGGAAACAAACAGTTGATTTTTCCTCTCGATTGCCACATTGTGAGGGTGATAGGACTATTATATTTATATTATCCTCAAGGCTGTGACACAGTCAATACTTGGTATGCTCGACCATATGATTAGAGGATGTAAACTACAAGTTGGAAACGGGAGCAATGTCTTTTCTTGGCTAGACCCTTGGGCTAGTCAGATGCCGCTGATTAGTAAGTTCAACTAGAGGCCTCTCATTCAATGGGAGGTTCTTATTCCGATCGCCTAAATCAATCCATACAAGATAGAGATTGGATTTTCCTAGAATGTCTTACTATTCGAAGTCCACAAATTCTGTCTTTTCTCGACTCTCATAAGACTATTATCCCAGGAGGACAAGCATGGGTGGCAATCTTACTCAGGTTCATTCTCTTATAAAAAATGCCTGGAATTTGCTAAGGCGCTATCACAAATCAGTGGATTGCCATATGTTAATTTGGTACAAACATAGAGTCAGCAGATACTCATTTCTATCTTGGCAAGCTCTAAATAATGGACTCCACACAGTTGAAAACCTAGAGGCAATGTTTCCAACCCCCTAGCATTTGTGTTCTTAGTTGGGCTAATGAAGAATCCCGCAGTCAATTATTTTTTCAATGAACAACACTAAGTTTGCCTGGAAGTTTATTCTTTAAAAAAGTAACATTTCAAGAGTTGCGTTGGATTCTGAGGGGAACTGAAATATTCTGTCTCACAAGGCCCAATCCAATATTAATCCAAGCCCATCACACTCTTTGAAGGATTCATACGGCAACAATGATTACTCCTCCGAGAGCTCCAATTGTAAAACAATCTGGCTTTTGATCATCTAACAAGAAGAAGAAAAGATAAATTTCTTTTATTTTCCCTTATCTTTGTTTATGTAACTTATTATTGATTTTCCCTCATCACCGATATATCGATATCAGCATTCAACCAGTAAAACGATACAATGTAATATCGTCTTTTGGATTTTTTTTAAAATATCACTGATATATATCGGTTTCGGTCTGATATATCGGTATTTTTGAAAAAAAAAATATTTTTAAAAAAAATTAAAAGAAAAAAATCAACTTTTCCATTTATTTCCCATCCTATGCGTGGAAAGATACGGGTTTAAAACATAAACACATATTTTGAATTATATACGTATTTTTAATACATATTTTAAATTTTAAGCTTGTTTAAATGAGTATCACTCATTTTGACAACCGATATTTTTTTACAAATATCTCCAATATTTTGTCTCTTTGGTCGACTAATATTTTACCGATATCCGATACAACATTCCTTGGGAGAAGTGTTTCTATTTTTCTATTTTTTGCCTCAGTATCTTGTTTGTCTTTTCTAGATTGTGCTAATAAAATTTATTAATTATTCAAGAAAACTAAAATAGTTGACCAAGTTTGTTCAAATTAACAAGTATTCCGGCTACTTATTAAAATATATTTTTTGTAATTCGCCATGAGGTGTGTCGCCTCTCTCATTGCATAGGCCACAAGCACTGACGCTCTGAACTTCGACTTCATCTGCTCGAGCAATGCAGGCGGCAATGATGATGCACTGCAGCTCCGGATGAACCGGAGTCGTGGGTAATCGGAGTCAGGCTTGGACAAGTGCCGGTCCAGGAGGATCTGGTGGATCATGGATGGTGGTGACAGCAGTGAACCACATCTCACCACAGGCCCGTATGTATGTCAGCCCAGAATGCCTAAGGCAGGGAATCAGCCAGAAGCGGTCAAGGTGACAGCAGCATCCGCTGCCAGGGAGCTCAAGAGGCCTGCCAAAAGTCCATTGATATGGAGAAGAGTGGGAGCACTAACACAGTTGAGTCTGACTCGGTGAGTTTGTAGACTGATTTGATGTTCTGAACCATACAAGGAGGTGCTTCTTTTCAACTGATGAACATGGACGTCAAATTCTTAGAAATCTATCTACAAGTGGATGAACTCTACATAGGTGCCACTATACTCTAACCCTCAACACTACTACTTTCTCTTGTAAACGCTGATATGTTCTCTTGTCTAGGGATCACACTTTAATTAGTTTTAGTTGTCATTTTATTTTCTGGTGACATTGGGAAGAAATCAAGAATTATTGCTGTAAAAAATCACTGGCAAGTAGTAATGCAGACAACCTCTTTAATTAAAAAGCTCCCTATGCAAATAGAGTTGTTTCTACTGGAAATGGCTGCATGCTATTTAATTGGTGTAATGGTTGTTGCAAACATATCTCCCTGTACATGGTTTCTGGCTGCAGATATGCCCAGACTCACTTACATCCTCTATTTCTTCCGTCAAATGCGACTCACTATGGTTCCTTTTGTCGGTTACAGTGTGCAGAAGACAGACATTTTTCTTCTTATTTTAGCCTCTAAAATATGTTATGTAGAGTTTATCTGGCAGTAAAAAAGTTGGCATCCATGATAATCAGCTATAAGGAAGCAGGTTCTGGTACTGTTTTCTCTGTACTTTTGGTCTTCCTATGAGTTGTAAGTAATTATCAAGTGACAGAGAAAATTTAATTTGGACAGCTGCCTCAAGTGAGCATAACAAGTTGTTGCACGCGATTAGGTACCTAAGGAAAGAATTAAGGACTTCTACTAGTGAGAGGAAAGATTGTCATTAGTTTAGGACGTGAGAAATCAATTATTAAGTAAAAATACATATTTTGGATGCCAAAGCGATTAAGTGATATGTCAAAATTATTAAAAAATATAGGCAAGAACAATGTGGCTTTACTTTCATTAAAAAAAACAAAGTGGTTTTACCAAATGTAACTTCATATATGGCCTACGTATTTACCTTTTCCCTTTCTACATTTGCTTTATTTACTCAAGGCTGCCATCATTGCCTTGAGATGAAAATTGCTACATATGTTCCCAAAGATCACCTAAGACAAAGGGCAATATTACAAATAATATTGAAACTTGAAATTGAAATTCCACTTCTCCATTAGATAAACACTTTTTCGTACTCATTAATATGCAGGATACAAAGTTTCACCATTTAGTTGTTATTCAAAGGAATTGGTAATTGTTATTTTTTTCTTCTAACAACACCGTGGAATTGGTAACTGCTCTAGTGCTGTGTGGAAACAACACTGTGCAGAAGAGGAGGCAGATGATCATCCTCGCAATGTCCTCCTCTTCCATCTTCAGTTCGCCCGCGCTAAGCTTGTCTATCATTTCCTCAATGTGTGGAATGTCTGCTCTCCTCGCGGCGAAGTACTTTCTGAAGAATTGACCTTCCGGTCGGCGTGTCAAGGAGGGGAGGACCTCAACTCTGTCGCCCTTTGCGGGCAATCCGGTGATAAGGGCAACATCTTCCTCTGTGAAATGTAGCGTCCTACCCTTGATATTGAAGACCTTCGCCGACTCATCCCAGTACCTGACCAAATGGTCGAGGAGGTTCCGAGATACAACAACGTCCTCACCTTCAAAAATGACAGCGAAACTAGCCTCTTTGATCACTTGGGCACATCTTTGGTGACGCTGTAGGAGGGCCGCACACTTTTTCATCGCTCCCGGTTGACAACACGTCTTCAGCGCCGGTCGCGCATTATATGTTCTCTTCACTGGTCGGTCCATCGGAGCCTTCCTTTTCCTGCCCCTCTGATTTCGCTGCCGAGGTGCGAAGATAAAATCATGATCCTCCTCCTCTTCCGATGGTATTTCCTCCATAGACTCATCTCTTTTTTTATCCATCTGCAAGGAGTGAGGTATAGTGGTCAGTAGAAAAGTGTCCTCGGTGCAACACGAAAATATAATAGTCGTGTCGTCGCGGACACGACTAAATACACAGTCGTGTCTACTATAGACACGACTTTATAGTTCATAGTAAAAATTAAAAATTCAAATGTCGGACCTTATGAAACTAAAATCAGTAAGGATAGTTGTAACTTACCGCAGTTTAGTCGTCTGTATGTGTGTATTTCCTCGCAGGTGCCTTTCACAGTCTTCCTCGCCGTCAACCGAAGCTCAATCCGGTCAATCCGCCTGTTGCATGCAGGCGGAGGGAGCCGCGGGGGTCTTCTGAAGGTTGAAGATCAGAAATCCCGACGGATGCGCTTCAAATCGCCGCCTTTGTCCACTCTCCCTCAGTCGTGTCGTCGAAATCCAGCATGGGGGCAGCTCGATATCGAGATGGGGGACGCGAATAGGCTCGAACTCGTCCGTGTATTCCGCCGGTTGAATTGCCGCTCCAACTCGCCGGTCGCCGGTGACGTCGCCGATGTAAATTCAACATCGGTGAACTTCACCCTCTTTTCGTGTTGTACACAACACGCCTCTGGCGCCAGGTAATATGGAAAAAACTCGGAAGGTTTATAGTGGTGGTTCCCAGCATGCAAGCGCCAAGTCAGCTTACTATGGACAAGACTACAAGTCTAGTGTATATTCTTCCAAATTTGAATATATCTTCGGGTCCTCTCATTAAAATAATCGATTTTTTTAATGTCATGAAGAAACTGTCATTTTGTCCTTTGGCTTAGCAAAATACTAATGCCTAGGTATAACCAATTTTGCTCAATAATAGCAGATGATAGGATGGGTTTTCTTATCTTGCACACATTAGTAAATTCATAAAATCACCTGCATGGCAAGCATGGTGGGATATCCGCACTCCCCGTATGTTCAGACAGTTAAAATTCACCGTAAATGTAGAACTAATTCGTAATTATCATTCTTCCAGAGGCCCTAGAAGATTTTATAGTAAGGTACATCTCAGGAAAGCATTTGACAAAATTAGGCGGGATTTCATCTTTTGGTGCACAGGAGTTGGGATCCAATGAAAGTGGATATCTTGGATATATTTGTGCATATCTAGATCATCCTTTAGTGTAATGATCAATGGATCAAACACCTCTTTTTTAAAAGTCGCTGCGGGATGAGGCAAGGCTACCACTAAGTACATGGATGCCAACGGCCATTAAATCTGAATGTTGTATTGGAAGGAAAGAATAGTTTTGTATTGTGTGGCCTTATTTTGTTGAAGCATTAGTGGTCATTTACTTGTGAAGATACTGATGTAGACACGGCGTCTACAGCGGAGAAGAACGAGGCTAAACTAGAACAAAAGAAATAAGCATAAACTAATAATCTATAATTCTCATTGATAATCCCGTTTTGGCCATAGGCCTTACATATATAAAGAGTAAAAATAGCCTAATCCTAATAGAAGTAGTAAATCCTAACTAGGAAATCATATTAAAGAAGGGATCCTATTCCTAATAGAAGTAAGAAAGGCTAATTGAGTTCATAACATTCCACCACGCTCCGCATCGTCTTGTCCTCAAGACGACCAACTTGGATACTGCTCAAAAAAATCATCCTCGTGCATCCAAGCAGCATCTTCAGGAGCACGGTGTAACCATGCAACGAGAACTTCAGTAATAACACGCCCACGACGACGAACACGGCAACGCTCAAGGATAGCATGAGGCACTGGGCGAGACTCATCGAACGGCAACGGTGGCAGAACAGGCTGTGGAAGAGCAGAAAGATCACCCATAAACTTCCGGAGTCGAGAAACATGAAACACTGGATGAACCTGAGCCTCAGGAGGTAATTGTAAGCGATAGGCAACTGGACCAATACGCTCAAGAATAGGATATGGGCCATGGAAGCGATGAGAAAGCTTCTCATCGCTCGGCTTATGTATCGAAGTCTGCCGATAAGGCTGGTGGCAAAGATAGACAAGATCGCCAACCTCAAACGCACGATCGACATGGTGCCTATCATAAACTTGGCGCATGCGGTTCTGGGAGGCTACCAAGTTAAGGCGAAGCTGGCACAACACCTCATCTCGAGTCTGAAGGGTAGTGTCTACCTCAGCGATAGAAGAGCGAAGACGCACATAATGAAGCACTGTAGGAGGTGGTCGACTATAAACAATTTGGAACGGTGTATAACCCGCTGATGTATGGAACGCAGTGTTATAAGACCACTCCGCCCAAGGAAGAAAAGATAACCAAGTGCAGGGCCTATCTCCGGCGAAATACCGTAAATACTGCTCAAGGCAGCGGTTAACCACCTCATTTTGTCCATCCGTTTGAGGGTGATAAGAAGAACTCATCCGAAACGTAGTTCCCTATAAACGGAAGTACTCTTGCCAAAAGGAAGAGATAAACACCTTGTCACGATCACAAACAATAGACTTGGGCATCCCATGAAGACGAGCTATATCACGGACAAAAAGTTCAACAACACTCTTTGCTGTATAAGGATGGGAAAGAGCAGAAAAATGTGCGTACTTCGATAGGCGATCAACCACTACAAGCACAACTGATTTACCTTGAACTGTAGGCAAACCCTCTATAAAATCTATACAAATATCCTCCCATACCCGTTCAGGAAGAGGCAATGGCTGGAGAAGGCCAGAGGGAGTGGTAGAATCACTCTTAGCACGCTGACACACATCACACTGGGCCACAAAAAATTGTACGGAACGTTTGAGACTACGCCAGGCAAAACTTTGAGAGACCCGTTTATAAGTACAAAAAATGCCTTCATGGCCAGTTGGTGGAGTAGAATGGAAAAGATGAAGAATATCCATGCGTAGCTTCTCAGAGTTAGGCACCCATAGCTGCCCATGCCAGAACACAAGACCATCCTGCAAAATATATCCTAGAGAAGAAGAAGGGTTGGCCTGCAGGCGGGAAATAAGAACACCCATATCAGAGTCCACCAAATAAGCAGCCCGCAACTCGTCCAGAAAAGGAAAAACAGAAGTGGAAAGGGCATGGAGGGAAGAATCCTCAAAATGTCGGGATAAGGCATCTGCAGCGCGGTTCTCAGAACCCCGCTTATAGACCATCTCATAATCATATCCCAGCAATTTGGAGACCCAACGTTGTTGCGCGGGAGTAGCCACTCGCTGATCCAAGAAGTACTCGAGCGGTTGGTGATCAGTCCGAATAATGAAGTGACGACCTAAGAGGTAGGGGCGCCACTTAATCACTGCGTGGACGATAGCAAGCATCTCACGCTCATAAGCAGATAGAAGTAAAGACCGTCCCGACAAAGCCTTGCTGAAAAAGGCAATAGGACGCTCATCCTGCATAAGAACGGCTCCAAGACCAACATCTAAAGCATCACTCTCAACAACAAAGGTCTTTACAAAATCCGGTAAGGCAAGTACAGGGGCAGAAACAAGCGCTACTTTGAGTGCCTCAAAAGCGCGCTCAGCAGTGTCAGACCAACCAAATGCTCATTTTTCAACAATGTAGTCAAGGGTGCAACAATAGTGCCATAAGAGGAGATAAAACGCCTATAATAACCTACAAGTCCTAGAAAATCACGTAATGCCCGTGGGGTAGAAGGTCGAGGCCAATCCCGAACTGCAACAATCTTGGTGGGATCCGTAGCCACACCATCGGCAGAAATAACATGCCCCAAATACTCAATCTGACGGCAACCAAAGGAACACTTTGAGTGTTTTAAGAAAAGATTATGCTCACGAAGGAGAGAGAAGACGGACCGTAAGTTCTCCAAATGGGTATCCCACGTAGGGCTATAAATGAGAATATCATCAAAAAATATCAGCACGAAGCGTCTTAGATAAACCCTGAAAATATCATTCATCAAACATTGGAAGGTAGAAGGGGCATTAGTGAGGCCGAAGGGCATGACAAGAAACTCGTAATGGCCGTCATGTGCGCAGAACCCTGTCTTGGAAATATCGTCCGGGTGCATGCGAATCTGATGATAACCCGAACGGAGGTCCAGCTTCTAAAAGAACCGTGCACCGGCCAACTCATCAAGTAGCTCCTCAATAACTGGAATAGGGTACTTATCCTTAAGTGTAATAAGATTAAGTGCCCTATAATCCACACAAAAGTGTCAAGAACCATCCTTCTTGCGAATAAGGAGGACTGGAGAGGAATAAGAAGACTGACTGGGATGAATAATGCCAGATGAAAGCATCTCGCGAACAAGTCGCTCAATCTCAGTCTTCTGAGCATGGGGGTAGCGATAAGGCCGCACATTGGCTGGAGGCGCACCTGGCTGGATAGGAATCCTATGATCATAAGCACGAGGGGGAGGTAGACCACGAGGCTCCTCAAAAAGAGCATGATGCTCCTCAAGTAAGGTGGCCAAATCCGGTGAAATAGTCCTGGGGTCAGGAACATCAACTATCGGGCGGTGCTGCAACAAGTAGCCAGAACATTGAGAATGACAAAGTATTGCTGCAGATTCTGTAGACTGAAGATGGTTCGGTGGTTGAGCAGTGATACCGGACTGGATTTCCCTCATAAGTAAAATCCATCATCATATGTTGAAAATCCCAAGAAACAGGGCTCAAAGCCTCAAGCCATTGAACACCAAGGACCACATCAGCCCCCTTGGTGGGAAGCAAGTATAAGTCCATAATATAAGATTGGCCCTGTAACTGCAAAGCAACGTTAGAGCAAACACCAGAACTCTTGAGACAATTTCCATCACCAATTAGCACATCAAAAGTCGCAGAGTCCTGGATAGGGTAGCCCAGACGGCGAGCAATACGGTCATTAACAAAATTGTGGGTACTACCACTATCAATCAAAACTGAAACCGGTTGTTTTTTAATCAACCCTTGGACGCGCATAGTACGCGGAGTAAAGGTACCAGAAAAGGCCTGCATTGTAATCTCCATCTCACAAGCCTCAATAGGGGTCAAATCATCCTCAACAATATCAGCACACATGTCATCCTCATAATTTGTATCATAGCACTCATCCAGCATATATAACCGACGTGTAGTGTAGCGATGGCCAGGGACATATTTTTCATCACAATTGTAACACAGTCCTTTGGAACGCCGATCTGCCATCTGCGAAGGAGAAAGCCGAGTAATAGGAGGAGTTGAGGAATTACCAGGGGGTCGAGTCGCACGGGGCTGTCCAGATGACAGAGGCAAGGGGGAAGGAGAAGGGGAAGGCCTAGAGAAAGAACGTCCCAACTGAGTCAGCTTTTCCTCACAAACACGAGCCATACGCATTGTTTCTGTTAAGGAGATGCGTGGAAAAGACTGCAACTCAGCTTTAATATATGCCCGTAAGCCTGCTTCAAAAACTCCCATAAGGGTATGCTCAGGCCATCCTTGAACACGGCTCACCAAATGCTCAAACTCATCCTGATAGTCCTGAACTGACCCACGCTGGCGAATCTGTGGAAGTAGACTATTATAATTCGTATAAGCAGTTTGGCCAAAGCGTAGTCGAAGGGCTTGCTCAAACTCTTCCCATGTAGAATCAGGGTGACGCTCCAAATACTGGTCCACCCAATGCATAGCACGCCCTTCCATATGGAAGGAAGCCAACTCGCAACGCTCATGAGCGGGGGTCCGATGAAAGTGGAAGAAGCCTTTGGCACGTGAAATCCACACATCTGGGTCGCGTCCATTAAAGACAGGAAACGTGACACGTACTGGCTGAGCCTGGACAGTACCCTCACGAGTAATAGGGGCATCAGCGTAGCGACGGTCCACATGACCACGACCATGATTGTGCCGTCCACGTCCACGATAGTTCACATGAGCTGGAAACTCGTCATCAGAGGCATAATAATCATCCGCATTAGCAGAAGCAGATGCGTGTGGAGGCTAAAACCCTGGGTGCACTGGCACATATAGAGGGGGACCTGTAGCATGGCCCACGTGGGGAGGAGGAATGCCAACGCCCAACGGATGACCGGCCTGTAATTGGGCCACAGGTTGGGTCGGTCCGTCAATAGAAGAAGGAGGCCCGGTTCGCGGGATCGGACCAGAACCAGGCCAAACCGGCCCGTCTGAACCCGTGTGCAGAAAGCCCGAAGGCACGCCTGAAACTGGCTGGGAAGCCATTAGGGAGGGGTGGTGAGCACGATCGGGGCGGCGGTGGCCGCGACATCTCGGGCGGTGGCGGCTGGTTCGGCGGTGGCCACAAAAACCCCCCAGAAGCACCGATCGAAGGGTGAGCCTCGACGCGAGACGGTAGGGGGGGGGCGGCGGAAAGCAAGGTGGAAGCGGCTGGAGGGGAAGGGCCGGAGGAGGGCTGTAGCCACCAGAAGGAGGGTGGGGGGGGCATCGGGAAGCGGAAAGGCGCCTCCTTTGGCGAGGGGGCGCTGTCGATCGAGGGAGGCAGCGGGATGCGAAGGAGGAATCGTCGGCGCCATCGAAGGGGGAGGCCGGTCCACGGCAGCAAGCGACGAGCCAGACACCGCCGCTGCCTCCAACATACCCGGTGGACATGGCGCCGGCAAGGAGGCGGCGGCCATGACGTCGATCGTCGGAAGAGCGGCCGAAAACAGAGGTGCTAGCGAGGCGAGGGCGGCCGAACCAGACGAAGCCGAGGCCGTCGCGAAAATGCCCGACGGCGCGAGGTCCTGCGAAGGCGACATGCCGGCCAGCGGCAGATGGGTGCCGACGGGGAAAGATGGCGGCGGAAACCAGGACGGAGCGGCTCCATAGCTCGAGGAAGGAGCCGACGCAGACAGCCGATGCAGGAGTTCCTCAAAGCGACGATCGCAAAGATGGTTCGCCTGATCGCGATGACGGTTGGACTCCGCAAGCTTGGCAATTACAGTCTTCAAATCGGTAAGTTCTCACTCCAATTTCGCCTCTAATTATGTAGTTCGGGTAGTCGCATGGGGCAGAGTAGTAATGGGTACGTCGTGAAAGTCTGAGGCCGTAGTCGTCACGGACGAGGGTCCGGAGGACGTCGGCGGTGGGTCGGGACTCATCCGACGGTCGCCTATCATGGCGACAGTAAGGGTGAGTGGGTGGGAACCAGGGTCGAAAGTGGCTCTGATCCAATGATGTAGACACGGCGTCTACAGCGGAGAAGAACGAGACTAAACTAGAACAAAAAAAAATAAGCATAAACTAATCTGTAATTCTCATTGATAATCCCGTTTTGGCCATAGGCCTTACATATATAAAGAGTAAAAATAGCCTAATCCTAATAGAAGTAGTAAATCCTAACTAGAAAATCATATTAAAGAATGGATCTTATTCATAATAGAAATAAGAAAGGCTAATTGAGTTCATAATAGATACTCTCAATCAATCGAGTCAAATGCCTTGTGAAGATCTATCTTCGTGCTTAGTTTAGAAGTAGGCCATAAAATTTTCTTTTATTATTACTTCTGCGCCAACTGTTCTAAACAATGCCTCTGCATTTGATGACGGCAGTTTAGTTGAGACTAATGATCTTCGGAATAATTTTACTCAACTCGATTTGCCGACATCTTTGCAACTTTATTTACAATGTCATTGCAAATATTTAAATTGGTCGGTAATCTTAAAAAGTGTCTGGAGATGTAGATTTCGAGACTAGCGTGAAGAATGTCGAGTTGACAACTGCAACGGGTGGACGTTCACATGGGCCATGGCTGCGCGTGGTGGCACCAACATCTGCATCCGGTCGCCCACAGCCTTGGAGATGTACCGCGCCATTGCTGTCCATTGTGTAGCTCACATCTGCGGTGTGCCGGTCCTCTTTACCGTTCTCCTAAATGCAGACCCATCTGAGCGCCGCCCAATCACCCGCCCAGTCCAGATGCTCAACGGTGGTGCGCCACCCGCTGCACCATTGCTTGAGAAGATCGAGAGGCTTGGCTTTCATGTGACACATGCCTATGGTATGACCGAGGCAACTGGGCTGGCGCTACTGTGCGAATGGCAATCGGATTGGGACAGCCTCCCACAGGACAAACAAGCCCAGCTCAACGCCTGACAAGGCATTAGAGTACGGCCAGACCATTACCATGATAGAAAACAACTCTGAAAAACTTGGGCCAAAACATCTTGCATTTTGACAATGAGTTATTTGTATGCTTTGCACACTACCTGTGGTAGATAAATGTGGTTCAATTGCAGGCATGCATTTTACTACTGCATTGGTCAATGCCCTTAAACTGGATAGGGGATTCTTTACCTGAAGTATTCTATAATCCCATTGTTCTTTAAAGTTTTTTCTTTTTTGACATGATAAGTAGACATAAAGGAATTTAACTCCAAAAGTTGATGCTTAAAACATTGAGTAACAATCAATATTGGAGATGAAGTTCTAAAACAATATGTATTGACCGAATAATAGGACTTTTTTGAACGCCATTGAATGTGAAACTTAATATTGATGAAGAAAGTGTCTGCTTGTCGTTTGGATCATTAAAATACTATTGCCCATGTATAAACACGACATCAATGCTATCACTTTTTCATTCTTTAATCATCCCCTTATAGAAAAAATAATAATATTGATGTAGTCTATAAGATGTCATCACACTTCAGTGGATTGGCATATGTTAATTTGGTACAAACATAGAGTCAGTAGAGATTCATTTCTATCTTGGCCAGCTCCAAATAATGGACACGTCACAGTTGAAAACCTAAAGAGCTGACGTTTCCAACTCCCTAACATTCGTGTTCTTTGTTGCACTTGTACAAATGAAGAATCCCGCATTCAGTTATTTTTTCAATGCAGCTACTCTAAGTTTGCCTGGATGGCTGGAAGTTTGTACTTCAGAAAAGTACCATTGTTGTGTTCGATTATGAGGGGGAACTGAAATGGATTCGGTCTTACCAGGCCCAATCCAACGTTAATGTAAGCACATCACACTCCTTGAAGGACACACAACCCAGGCAAGAATGGGAGTACAATGATTAGTGTGATCACCCCTCCGAGAGCTCCAATTGTAAATAGTCTTGCTCTAGATCGTTTAACAAGAAGAAAAAGAAAAAAAATTATTTGATTTTCTCTTATCTTTGTTTATCTGGCCTGGCTTTGACATCCTCCTAGGAGGAGTGTTTCTATTTTTCGCCTGGGGGTTCAGGGAAGGTTGCCCTCATATTGATGTATCTTGTTTGCCTTTTCCAGGCTGTGCTAATAAAATTTGTTAATTACCCGAAAACACTGAAATGGTTGATCAAGTTTATTCAAATTAACAAGTATGCCTGCTACTTGTTAATATCTATTTTTTTCAAGTTTACATCCTTCTTATTTGGCGAGCACGGAATCCCCACATTTTCGAGGATAAGAGGAGGTTTCCTTCTTCTACTGCCCGAGCTATCTTTACTCAAGTGCATGGCATTATGGATTCATTCTTCTTGAAACAGAAACTTCTCCAACATTGCTCCTTTCTTGAGGATTTTGGATAGATTAGTTTAGCCGTAATTTTGCTTTTCTATTTTGCGAGTGGCTTGATGCACTTTGAGTGCTTTTTTATGCTTTATAGCTTCTTTGGGGTTGGGCAGCCCTGCTTCTTAATGCTCTATTCTCTCCCATTTGAGTTTGATATATGTTTTAATTACCCAAAAAAAATTGATGGTGGGCGGCAAATGAATAACGCTAAATGTGGCAAAAACATACTTGGTAGTGCTTTTATTTGATTTTTTCAAATGAACTAATTTTAGTTAATTTGAGAAACCAAATAGAACAATTAAAATGGAATCGAGGGAGTACATTTGTCACATTTAATAAAAATATCATTTTATTTTACAATTTATATGATAAACATCAGCAGCAGTAGTTTTCAATCCTTTGCTAATTTGTAGTGAACCATTTCACTGTGGTGCCGAGACCTTTGCCAAGAAGTGTTCGGCGGCCGCCCGCCGCTGGAACTTTCCGCTCGCCGTCTTAGGAATGAAGTTGGTGACAAAAACCTTCTTGGGTACCTTAAAGGAAGCAATATTTTTCTTGCAATGCTCCAGCACTTCTTCCTCCGTCACACTTGAGCCGGCGTGTGGTATTACCGCACAATATATCTGAAATGTGACATAAACATACGAGTTTCTTATTAAGTGTGCAAAAGATTATTAATTTTGAAAAAAAATCAGTCATTATCAATATTGGCAACTTTGTCACACCTCTTCCCCATATTTTTCGTCTGGAACTCCAAATGCAGCTGCTTGGGCAATTGCAGGATGTGCCAACAGCACAGCATCCACCTCTATAGGAGATATCTTTTCACCTGATCATTAGCCAAATAATCAGTCAACTCATCAAGAATTGTCACACCACAAACTGCTAGATTGTCGAACTTGAACTGGACCATTTCATAAGTACCAATGCCTTATACAAGGAGATCAGATATGGCCTATCTGGATCCATCCCAGAGGCACTATGTATATCTGTTAGTACAGGTGCGCACAAGATATGAGGTAAGACTTGATAATTTGTGGCTATCAGTGGAAGAGAAAGAGAAAGGAACACTTGTATCCTCTACCAAAACCTAATATGTTCACATCAGTGTAAACACTTGTTTTCATGTCTGCCACAACTTTGAATGAAGCCTTGCTTGTAATGTGGTTCACATCTTCCTCTGATGTGATCATTTGAGCATGCTATATCTCTCCATTATGACAAGTTTTTGTGGTATTCAGCTGTAATTTAGTGCAAGTATTCTCTAAGGCGATGGAGTATAAATGAAGCCAGATTTTAATAATTTTTTTTATAACTGAGCAAGCTTTTAATAATTAGTTTTGTTTTATGGTTTCACTAGCCAAACTAAGATGATCAAAACAAACAAACATTAAGCAGAAGCATTTTCTATCCACCCCCATGACATCCGCCAGGATATCCTCCCTCAATACGAGCTCTCGATCATCAACGGCGCACATGAATGTACTGCACACTCCTGCAAAATGCTGCTTTTTTTCTGAACCACACAGTACATTCATGTGCACCGTCGATTCTGATGATCGACAGGTTCCATTTGAAGGCGGAAATATATCATTGAGGCGGATAAAATATGCTTATAACTAAGCCAAGCACCAAAAAGTACCTCCACGGTTGATGAGCTCTTTGATCCTGCCAACCAAATGTAGGTAGCCATCCTCGTCCATGAACCCTACATCACCTGTATGAAACCAACCAAATTTAAAGGCCTCCTCATTGGCCTCCGGATTGTTTTTGTAACCTTTTGTCACATTTGGACCCCTAATGCACACTTCTCCCGGGGTCCCATTTGGCTGGGGCACACCATTCTCATTTAGTATGGTCATCTCTTGTCCAACCGGCTTGCCCACCGAACTCGGCTTGTGCGGTCCGTCCTCCGGCAATGGATTCGACGCCATGAGGTGTGCCGCCTCCGTCATTGCGTAGGCCTCAAGCACCGGCGCGCCGAACTTCGACTCCATCTGCTCGAGCACCGCCGGTGGCAGTGATGCACTGCAGCTCCGGATGAACCGGAGTGTCGGGTAATCGGACTCGGGCTTGGACAAGTGCCGGTCCAAGAGGATCTGGTGGATGGTGGGGACAGCAGTGAACCATGTTGCACCATAGGCCCGTATGTCGGCCCAGAATGCCGAGGCAGAGAACCGGCCCGAAGCGGTCAAGGTGACAGCAGAGCCGGCTGCCAGGGAGCTCAGGAGGCCGGCCACAAGTCCATGGACATGGAACAGTGGGAGCACTAACAGGGTTGAGTCTGACTCGGTGAGTTTGTAGACCGATTTGATGTTCTGGACCGAGGAGGCCAGGTTGAGCTGGGTAAGTGGGACCCCCTTGGGTCGGCTAGTGGTGCCAGATGTGTGCAGGAAGAGTGACACATCCGAAGGTTCATTAACAATCTTAGATACCGAGCCTGCATCCAACTCGAGTAGTGAATCGGACTGAGTTAACAACAGAGAGATTGGTGCGTCGGGATCAGGGAGGATGGCCTTGCCGTAGGGGATATCGAGCTTCCTTGCAGCTGCTTCAGCCGCCGGATTGCCCTCCTTGGAGGTGAAGAGGAGTCTAGTCTCCGCATCTGAGAGGTAGAACTCGAACTCGTCCGAGGTGTGGACCGGGTTGAGTGGCACTGCCACGGCCCGAACTCGGAGCACAGCCAAGAACATAATGACCAACTACCCATATGAAAATACAAATAGCATTTCAATAAACATATCCTCTCCTGATTACCAAACAGAGAAAAGGCCCATTGATTCTAATTTAAGGAAATACTCTACTAGATACCATACCTCAGCCGTATTCCGAAAGATGAGTGCAATGGCATCGCCGGGTTTGACCCCTGTCGTGAGAAGTTTGATGGCAGCCTCTTCAATGTGTTGATTCAATTGTTTGTATGTTAGATCATACTTGCCGGAGACGGATAGAGCTCGACGGGAAGGGAATTCTCCGGCGGCCTTTTGTATAAGACCTGTCAATGTGAAGGTTTCCTCCATACTACTCTTACTATTGCCAATAAGTGACATTGGATGAGCGTTTTTCAAGAAACAGATGTTCAGATGTCTGTAGTTTAATGAGTTGAAGAGGAGAGAATTGGATTATATACTTACACTGGGGAGGGAAGAGGGGATTCGATTGCACCCATGTGGCAACATCTCACATGCAAAGTCTTAATCTGGAATAGTAGGTTCTGGTTGTGATTTCCATGGCAACACGTGCCCATTTGTTTATGACCACTCCTTTATGAGAGCGCTAAATAATGTCATGAGAGTTCATATCCAATTTGGCTTTTGCTCATGTCACTCATTTTAGAAAACCAAAATAAGACGTCTCATTTGAAAACCAAAATGAATACCAGCAACACCCTTGGTAGTGCGTCACATGAGTCCAGTGTCGCATGAGGGAAAAGCCCAACACTTTGTGTTCAAATCCCCGTTGTGAAGGGTGTGTGAGTTTTCACCCATTAAAGACGGAAATTACCCAAAAATATAGAAAAAAGGAATTAAATATCTAATTTTGGGGATAAGAATTAAATCACTAGTTGATTTAATTGGAGCCATAGTTGTTAGTGGAGCCACAGAAAAGGGGCAACACATGCAATAATTTGTGAACTTTGGAATAGTGCATTAATGACTTTGATTCTCATAGTGCCATGTGGATTTCGCATTATGCTAGTGGTGACATGATGGGCCCAGACAACTCCACCTAAGTAGTAAAGGTGAGAAACATGATTTTCTTTTCCTTTTTTTTCTTTTTTATGCTCGGTGAGAAGGCTGATTTTTTCTAGTGAGATCTGAAGTTTTCTAGAAGATTTTTGGGAAAATTGGTTTACATTTGAAAGAATATGTTTTTTCCAATTTTAAAATATATCTACTCTCTTATTGGTGCTATATATGCCCTTTTATAAATAAAATATTCATGAAGTTCTTCTTGGACACCCAAAACTACAATTATCGAACTTCCTCAAACCACTCATATTCATCATATTGATTTTAGAAACAAAAGGTAAAAATTTGTAAAATTTACTCCATTTTAACAGATGCAGTCAATTTTTAAATAAATTTTTTTTTTGTAAGGAAAAAATTTAAATGAGATCGTTATCATTTGGCTTATATGAGGTCAATTCCATTCGTAACCATTGGTTTTACTAGTAATTGATAAAAGCAAATGACTCCTACATTACAGTTTCTTCCTTGGCCCAACTTGTAGTGAGAGTAGAATAAAGACTGCTAACACGAATCATATAAACGCAAGCATGCGCAACACACTTTCTGGACACCCAATATTTTAATTAGAGTTTTTACTACCCCATTCCGCCTGCTCTAAACACTTTAGAAAAAACAAATCGGACTGTTAAAATGGAACAGAAATTTGCTCTTTAATGAATGTATATCAATTACTTGTTAGAAAATTAATTATCTCCTAGAGGCTAGGTGTTATTCATTTTTGCTTTTAACGAATAATCATATAGCCCAACATTATACGATTTCCATGCATGTATTTTTATGCTACAATATGCCGCCAGTAGTCAAGACTATGCAAAGAGAGAGGAGAATCTGACCCCAACATTGATTTTGATCTCAAAAAAAATGCATGGTCAGTCAAATTTATATCATAAAAAAAGTGCCTTCATTTTTTGAGAAATCTAGCTAAATGGACTAGGTGATCAAATTGTGCATTCGCAAAGACAACCACAACAATGCCACTTAAACTCAGTTTCCAGCAAAAGCCTAGCGACGGTAGAAAGAGCAAGAACACAGTGGACTTCTGGTTGGGGGAAAATTAATGAAAGATTAATTAATACCCATCAATTTTTAGTTACTCCCTCCGGTCACTTTTAATTAGGACAATTAGCAAGAATAGCATACCAAAATTAGATGATACTATTCTCTCTGCCTGCCCCGCAACAACCCTAGGTCGAGATCGAGAGGCCGCCACGATGAAAGATGACTTGTTCACTCAAAAGCCTAGGCTTTTACTATGGACTCCACATCTCAATAAAATTGACCAATTATTTGACTATCTCAATAAAAAGTGACCCCATGGAGTATTTTAGTTTATGGGTGTTGTTTATGGGGAAGATTAACCAAAGATTAAGTGAGAATTTGGATTAGTGAAAGAGAAAGTGGGCCACCGGTGGACCCCAATCTGGCGCTTGGGGGCATCTTCCCTTCTCTTACACTTAAAACTCCCACCCTTCTCCATTGAGAGGAGTTATTTGACTACCTCAATTAAAAGTGACCGGAGGGAGTACTTTGATTTATGCGTGTTGTTTATGGGGAAGATTAATGAAAGATTAAGTAAGAATTTAGATTAGTGGAAGAGAAAGTGGGGCAACCTTGGTGGGCCCCAAGCTGGCGCTTGGGGGGATCTTCCCTCATCCTCCAACAACTTAAAACTCCCACCCTTCTCCCATTGAGAGTCAAACACCCCTCAACCTCTTCTATGAAACATTATTTTCTGCCAGTATTGAGGATATTTGCGGCAGAGAATTGGAGAGCATAGGCGAAGTTGGAGGGGAGCGTGCGTGAAGAAGTCATCAATCGAGCAAGGAATATCCTATCGGATATTGGTAAAATATCGGTCGACCAAAGAGTCAAAATATCGGAGATATTGTGTAAAAAAATATCGGTGGTCTAAAACTAGTTTTTATTATATATTTTCACAATATAACTTCTAAAATGAGTGATACTCATTTAGACAAGCATAATTTTTTAAATATGCATTAAAAATGCGTATATAATTCAAAATATGTGTTTGCGTTTTAAACCCGTATCTTGCCATTTGGCACAAGATGGAAAACAAACGGGAAAGTTGATTTTAAAAAAAGAAATTAAATTGATTTTTTTTAAAAGCACCGATATATTAGGTCGAAACCGATATACCAGCGATATTTAAAAAAAAAACTAAAAATTGATATTATAGTGTATTGCTTTACCAGTTAAAGGCCAATATTGATATATTGGCGATATATCACCGATATAACATTCCATGCAATCGAGGTAGGATTTGCTAGAACGAAAATTAACTCGGATTGTTTATGCATTACACTTTGGAATTCATTTAAAAAGCTTGCATTACACTTTAACTTTCCCCCATTGTCAGTGCACATCGCTACTGGTCATGCCTCCAATGCGGCGTCAGGGAGCAGTGGGTAAGGCAAGGAGTCCCTAGGAGCGAGCACTGGCTCCTCAAAGGTGGCCTTACGAGAGGCGGAGATGCCACAGCGGCAGCCCTGCTGGTGCTTCTTTCTTTGTTTTTTTTTTGTTGTTGTCGTCAAGGGAGGGCTGACTTGGGCAGAGGGATGCACATGCTCCGATTGCTCCTGCAGGATCATCGGAGACAAACCAAACCTCAGGTGTCATTTTTTTAGCCATTGGCAGGCGAGGACCTCAGGTTGGGAGCTCAGTGAGGGTCATGAAATGTTATATCGGCGATATATCGATATCGGCCTTCAACCGGTAAAACGATACACTGTAATATTAAATTCAATTTTTTTAAAAATATAGCCGATATATATAGGCGATAGGTTAGGACCATATCAGAGTTTTAAAAAATAATTTTTAAAAAATCAACTTTCTATTTTGTTTCCCATCCTATACGGGTTTAAAACGTAAACATATATTTTAAATTATATATGTATTTTTAATATATATATATATTTTAAAATTTATGCTTGTCTAAATAAGTATCACTTATTTTAGAAGTTATATTATGAAAATATATGGTAAAAATTAATTTTAGACCACCGATATTTTTTTACATAATATCTCCGATATTTTATCTCTTTTGTCAACCTATATTTTATCATATCCGACATTCCTTGGTAGGGTTATTCGTGAACCCGACCCAGCAGTTAAAAAAATAGAGAACAACTAAACCGGCTACATTTGTCAGCTCAACTGTTATTCTTTTGAGATTGCTACTTCAAGAGTTTATGAAGCAGACAACAAAAAATCATGTGCGATAACTTTGAATCTCCAGGACAGCAACATGAATGACATAAATGGCAGAAGTTGGAATTGCGAAGTCTAATTACATGCTAAATTGTCTTTTTTGTTTCTCTTCTGATATTGTTTATAAATGAAATTTCATTTTTCATTAACCTAGGGATGAAAGATACTGTCAAGATCCTCGCTTACAACGAAATCACCACCTTCTGGAGATGTACCAGAACTGATTAAAGGCAAGTATTAGATGTTTTTAAAATTTTGATGTAATTTGGGTTGTAAATTGGTTTAATTGTAATGTCTTCTTCATATGTAAAACTGAATTTAAATCGTACTTGTACGAGTGTTGAAAAAAGGAATGAGTAATTTGTTTTTATTTAGTGCTTTATTACTAGTTGACAGAAAAGTCACTGGAGCAGTTCAGCTAATGTCTAAGGTTTGCATAGTGTAAAAAAAAGGTCTATGGTTTAACCGCAGAACATAAAGTTTAAATTTTGTCGCTGCCGACTTGAGTTGCTGGAAGATGACCTTTATGCTTTCGCTTCCAGTGAGTTCTTTCCACATTACCTGGCACCAACTATGGGGTTGGCGCCTGACCCGGAATCCTTTTTTCCTTCCATATGACCCAAAAAGTACCCAAAATACCAGGAAGAGGTATAAACGCCCACACTCTGCGTTTTTTCATATTACCCGGAATCTGAAGAGCCTTCAGGCGGAGAAGACGGCAGACGCGTCAGAGAAGTTCCGTCCGGCATCCCCGGCCATATCATCGCCGGCGCCGTCGAACTCGGGAGAGGTCATCTTCACGCCAAAAAGTGGGAAAATTAGCAGAAAAAACTGGGTACGCAAAAACAACTTCAACGGAGGCATCACACATCAAAAAATGGTACGTCAAGTTCAAATACTACGATTTTTATAATGAAAGTTGGTTCTAGAGATGAAAGTTAAAAACTTGCAAAGTTTTCAACTATTTACAATATCGTGTCTTCGACAACACGATTGTAACAATAGTCGTGTTGTATGTAACACGACTCATAGACGATGTTTTTCACTCATATACGGTTTTCAATATATCATGTTTTCCGGTTTGTTGACTTATTTTGGTATTTTAATGGCAGGTACTGATGGACAAGATACCTATGTGCTTACACTACGATGGAGTTTTTACAAATTCTGATGCGTATGTGGGCGGAAAATAAAGCTCATGCCCCTAAAAACATGAGTAAAGTACCTGGAACTATTGCAGCAAGTGGAAGAAAGATTACCGTTGAAGTCTACAGATGGTACATTATCTGTGTCATATTGTGTTGATTCTGAATCCCCATACATCCTTGAAGACGATAAAGACCTGGAGACAATGTTTCTCCTTCACAACAACAACCAAGGCACAAATGGACTACTCCACCTGTACTTGGAGTGGACTTGTACTGGCAATAACATGGAGACTTCCACTCTCAACAAGGAAATGAATTCTAGTGCAAATAAGGAGGAGGAGAGGATACCAGAGGCAGAAGTAAGGCCAGCCAGTAAGACACCGCCGGAGAAGCCGTCCAGCCCGGGAAATAAGACACCCGCATCAGCAGTTGAAGGAGGAAGAGATGAAAATTATTCAGTTGAAGCTGCGAGGTGAGACTTCTAAGGCACAGATACAAGCAAGTCGTGTACTATTATAGTCGACTATAATAGTACACGACTAAAAATTTGGTCGTGTCTTATGCAACATAACTATATAGATAGTCGTGTCATTTAGTACACGACTGACACGACTTGACTACTTCCAGCCGTGTTCTCAAGTCCATTCATACAAATTTTTTCACGCAGATTGGGAGATGGGGAAGAAGGTGAAGATGAAGATGAAGACCAAGATGAAGCTTCCAGTCCAGATGAAGAAGAATTATTCGATGAAGATGATTTACTGTGGTCTGCAGATGAGTGGGATGAGCTGCTAACACTACCAAATGTTCGCCAGGCAGATCCCACGGGAAGATACCACTCATCGCCTGATATAGAACTCCAACATGCAGCAATAGCATTGACTTCTAGAGTTCCCACGGTAGGAGACACATCTAAAGGGAAATCTGTCGTGTCGGAGCCGCAAGATTTAGAGGACGACAGTGACGGTGGTTGGGATTGGGGTACCTATTCACCACAGGCCGGTCCTTCAAAAAATTATGTGGAGGAGACGATGTTGACCGGCAGTTTGCAAGCAGACGACTATGAGGCACAACTTGCCTTCTGGGCTAGATTCGAAAGCGTGAAGCAGTTCAAGATTGTTCTAACTGATTTCGCAATCAAGAGGAAATTCATGTTCAAAGCTGCGGACGAGAACAAGGACACATTTGCAGCAAAGTGCAAGGTTAGAGGGTGCACGTGGTACATACGGGCTTCGAATCTACTTGACAGAGTCACCGTGACAAGGAGGGAAGGAAGACATAAATGCGACACGACTATATGTTCTAAAGATCATCCATTGGCCTCACACCTATGGATTGCACGGAAGTGTCATGGCCTCCACAAGGATTCAAACTCCATAAAAATGGCTAATCTGCAACAATACATTGAGAAACATTGGGGCATAAAAGTAAACTATAAAAGGGCATGGAGGGCGAAAGAGAAGTTGATTCGATTGATCGATGGCAACCCGGAAGACGCATATCGGATTTTGCCACATTACGGGAAGGAATTAGAGCGGTCTAATCCAGGTACACATGTGGTGATAGAAAGATCATCTGATATATCTGAAATTGAAATTGAGCATGCCAGATACGACTTCAGATGTGTCTTTTGGATGTTCGGCCCGGACGCAAGAGCATTCCAAAGATCACCGAGGCCGCTGCTCACTGTTGATGGAACATTCCTAAAAGGAAAGTACCTAGGAGTTTTATTAGTTGCAACAGCACTCGATGGAAACCAACAATTAATGTGCCTTGCATATGCAGTTGTCGAGAAAGAGACGATAAATACATGGTACGTATGCAAAATGCAGAAGATGAAGGAGATCGAACTGCAAAAAATGCAGAAGATGAAGGAGTCGTGTTGTTTCCGAGCTGCAAAATGCTTCAGGAGATCGGACTTCAATGAAATCATGCAGAAGATGAAGGAATATAATGAGGAGGCCTGGAAATATGTTGAGAAGATAGATAAACAAAATTGGGCGAACGTGGAATATCCGGGTAAAAGATATGACACTATCACTTTAAGCAGATCCGAAAGTGTAAATAATATGCTTTGGAAGACTAGATTTTGGCCAATAACTCGTTTGATCGAGCAAACCCGTACGACAACAACCTCCCATTTCAAGAGACGTCGCATGGAAGCAGAAGGGCTAACGACACCGTTAACAAAGTATGCACAGAATCATATCAACGAATTGAGGAACAAAGTGCTGGAATAGTCAGAGTGCAACCGCTATCATTACGGCAGTTTAAAGTGACATCTTTATACCATGTGGTATGAATTTTTATAATGTTAAAACCGTCCTACCGGAATAGTCATGTTAGGGGATATAGTCGTGTCTCTCGACAACACGACTATTCAAATAATTGAGTATTGCACAACACGACTATTCATATAGTTGTGATGCCAAAGACACGACTACTGATACTCTCCTTGTGTGTTGTTGTGATCTTTTTTTCCTCAGGATGTTGTTGACCTGACGAAGATAACTTGCACATGTGGCTTCTTCCAGAGCATGGGACTTTCGTGCAAGCATGCCATTGCATGTATCGATGAGAGGAGCTTCGACCCAGTAGAATACTATGAGAAGTGGTACTACGTAAGCCTGTACCGCACCACGTACGAAGAAGAAGTTTTCCCTACTTTAGACAGGAGTCAGTGGGGGGATTACGGGGTTTTATTCAAATGCGAACCGCCCAGGCTTGAAGCTCCAAAGAAGGGGAGGCAACAGACAAAGAGAAGAGAGTCACAGCCCGACCCGCCAGAAAGTTCGAGGTTGAAATGTGGAAATTGTCGACAAGTTGGTCACAACCGTAAAAGGTGTTCTAACCCAACTGTTGCAAAAGAACCAAGGAAGCGCAAAAATCAACGACTCCCACAACAAGGCAATCTTACTAGTAACGAGTCAATGCAGAGACGCCGCTTCGGCTTACCTAAGCCCCCACCATTCTTCACTTAGATTGTTGTGAAGTTTTTGTATAACAAATATTACCTTATACCGCAATGTATGCCTGTACAGAAAATATATTAGAAATGCAAAAAAATCTTTCGTGCATCATACATGTATCTCCATTATAGTAGTGAATCACGCATATAGTCGTGTTTTCGATGATAGGTAAATATAAAAAGAAGACATGACTATATATACAGTCGAATATTATAGTACACGACTAAATATATAGTTGCGTCTTATGCAACACGACTATATATGTAGTCGTATCGTTTAGTACGCGACTATATATAAAGTCGTGTTGCATGAGAGATGCATGTATACGTAGTCGTTTGTTGAAGTCGTGTTGCATGAAAAAAATGTATTCGAATTTACTAAAAGCCTATTGTATGTATATCAAAGAATCTTTGTCCAATAAAAGAGTGGTGGGTAGAATTCAATACACGCAAAAAATATGTACAAAGAAATTTAGTCTTCATCCGACATCCGCAGAAAACCCGCTAATACGACTTGCTATTTTTTGTCTCTAGTTAAATCGTTGTCAAACTCGTTGTCAATAACCCCGCGAATCATAGTTGTAGCAATGACTGGGTGCCACAAAAGTGTAATTTTGGATTAATCAAACTCGGGTGGATTGACATTGGATGCTAAATGCGTGACGTACATCATGATGAAGATGCCACATTCTTTTGAGTTCTCTTGCCAGGGCGCTTTGGCGATCTGAGTCCTCTTCTAGTCGAGCAAACCCATCTACCCCAGCTTGCTTGCCATCACCACATTCATGAACTGCGTGAATTTGTCAGCTGCTTTCCGGTGATGTGTGTACAACTGGGATTTACCAGACAGCGGGTTGTAGAAGTGCCATACACAGTGCAGGAAGTGTACAAAGACGAGGCAGAAATGAGAGCCGGTGCGGATTGGGAAAAAGGTGTAGAACATGTTCCTGTTTAAGCCTTCGAGCATCCGCGCAAGCTTTTTTATCAATTTCGCATTATTGTCTTCTTCTTTGTGTTCCTGCAAAGCCTCAAGAGAGTCAGATTATGATGCTGGGAACGTAAACTTATCGCTACTGATGCAGGGAACACTTACGCTGTCGAATATCTCTTTGAATGCGTGGCATCCAAAAAAACACCACGGATACTTCATCCGCTCTCTCTCATTGCGCTGCCGCAAGAGACTCAAAAACTCATCTATAACCTATAGAAAGCAGCTACAGGAGTCAGAACAGTCGAAGTAATGCAATATACAACTTTAATAATAGTCGTGTCTCCCGAAGACACGACTATGCGTAAAGTCATGTCTTCGAATACACGACTTCATGACTATGTAATATATACTTACATTGGTGTTTATTTCTGTTGTTTGCATGAGGGTTACGTATTCGTCATCCAATAGTGTTGGGATTGGATAAGCCCTCCTTGGATTGGCGATCCATCCATCTATTGCCACTCTATCCCGCTCTAACAAAACCCCCATGTCGAAGCAGAACTCCAAACCGGCATAGTTTTCTGGGAGTGCAATTGTAGCCTGAGCCTTTTTAGGGGTTTGGAGGAGATCGACGTCAACAGGCTGGGATGAGGTTAAACATGTGGCATCATTCGCCTCCTCGTCGTCCTTCACCTCCTCCTCCTCCTCCTCCTCCTCCTCCTTTGCCTCCTCCTCTTCCTTCACCTCCTCCTTCGCCTCCTCCTTCACTGCCTCCTTGGCCTCCTCCTCGACCTTCACCTCCTCCTCCTCCTTGGCCTCCTCCCCGTCCTTCACCTCCTCCTCCTCCTTCACCTCCCCCCTGGCCGTTTGGATATTCGGCTGCTGTAAAGAAGAGATCACCTCATCGATGATAGAGGTCGTTTGTCGATCGGATACAGTATCTTCAGAGTCAGCTTTCGGCTCTTCTGCCAAATTCTTCCTCGCCTCCTCCTCCGCCATTCTCCGTATATGGTCATGTTCCCTAATCCTCTGCAATTCCCTCGAGGAGACAGTCCTCATTCTCTTCCTTACCACTACACCAGGGGGGAATAAGTCCCGTCTGTACATAGGACGAGACTCGACTTCTGCACGCTCCATATGTTTGTCGAATTCTGGTTGGAGCTTCTTCAAAAACAACTTCACGAATGATCTCTTTGTAGCCCGTTCAATCTTCTCTTCCACATCCGCGCGCTTGATGGGAGCTAAAATGACAATGTTCAATATTAGCTAGTCGTGTAGAATACAACACGAAAAATTACATAGTTGTGTAGAATGCAATACGAAAACTTAAATAGTCGTGTAGAATGCAACACGAAAAATTAGCTAGTCGTGTAACCTCTAGCACAAGAAAATAAATAATCGTCTACAACTTACCTTTACCCCCATTTCAATGAATCGATATGTGACTTCCTTGCCAGCTCCCTTGTCCGCATACCCATCAGAGTTTTCTTCGTATGCTCCTTGTGATCGGGCCACTTCTTTGTCTCCTCAATGTGATGAACCGATGACTTCTTCATCCTCTCCTTCTGCTCTGATTCCTTGGACTCCTTTTTCGGCTCTTCAGTCTTCTCCTCTGTGGGATGCTTAAAGGTCTAACCCTCTAACAGCGTTGACGATGTGGCGGCCTTAGCCTTGATAGAGTGAAGAACCTCTCACAGAGGTCCGACACTCCTTCCCATCTCCTCATACAAAGACAGAGCGATCTCAATTAGTGACTGTATGCCTTGAAGCGAACCCTCCAATCGCCCCAGGGCAGTAGACTGAGTAGCCGTCCTCGAGGAAGAGGGGGTAGGTCGTTTGGGAGTCCTCTTCATTTCCGACCTCTCCGTCTTATGTCGTCTCGGAGGAGGGGCCACTGAGGAGGCGAAGGAATGAAAGATGCCTCTTCTGCCATGAGGATGATGATATCGACGACTTCTTCCCATACCTCTAGATTATCGAATATACCCTTCCAGTAGTCGGTCATACGGTGCTTCTTCTGTGCACCCTTCTTGACCTATGTAATTAGGGCCCCACTTCCTGGCCACCTTTTCGCCCTCGGACTGGTAGGGCCCACGATAGCATGGAAGATTGTCGTGTGCTCAAATAACCAAATCTGCATAGATAACAGATGAAAACATCAGAACGGGAGGCACGGATACAGGCAAGTCGTGTACTATTAAAGTTGACTATAATAGTACACGACTATATACTTAGTTGTGTCTTATGCAACACGACTATATACTTAGTCGTGTTGCATAATACACGACTATAAATATAGTCGTGTTGCATAATATACGAATATAAATTCTGCAAATGCTACATACCTGGAGGACATATGAGGCGCCGTTTAGGTATCCACCCCCCAGGCACCCTCCTTGAGATCTCGCACCCACTAGTCTGCTAGTGTGGGTTATACCAGAAACCAACATGTTATGCATAGCCCCAGCCCAATTGTATGAGCTCAATCTTGAGAGGTCTTCAATGTAACGGTACAAACAGGGATGCACCGCTCTAGTGCTGTGTAAAAACAGCACCGTGCAGAAGAGGATGCAGATGATCATCCTCGCCATGTCCTCCTCTACCATCTTCATTTCGCCCTCGCTAAGCTTGTTGATGATTTCATCAATGTGTGGAATATCCGGTCTCCTAACGGCGAAGTACTTTCTGAAGAATTGACCTTCCGGTCGGAGTGGCAAGGAGGGGACGACCTCAACTGTTTCGCCCTTTGCGGGCAATCCAGTGATAAGAGCAACTTCTTGCTCTGTGAAATGTAGCGTCCTGCCCTTGATATTGAAGACCTTCGCCGACTCATCCCAGTACCTGACCAAATGGTCGAGGAGGTTCCAAGAAACAATTACGTCCTCACCTTCAAAAATGACAGCGAAACCAGCTTCTCTGATCAGTTGGCCACATCTTTCGTGACGTCGTAGGAGGGCCGCACACTTTTTCATTGCGCCCGGTTGACAAAACGTTTTTAGCGCCGATCGCGCATTGTATGTTCTCTTTATTGATCAGTCCATCGGAGCCTTCCTCTTCCTGCCCCTCTATTTTCGCTGTCGAGGTGCCAACAAAAAATCCTGATCTTCCTCCTCTTCCAATGGTATTTCCTCTATAGAATCATCTCTTTTTGTATCAATCTGCAAGGAGATAGGTAGAGTGGTCAGTAGAAAATTTGTATCGGTGCAACATGAAAACATAAAAGTCATGTTGTCACGTACACGACTAAATATAAAGTTGTATATTTCAAATACGACTTTATAGTTCATAGTAAAAATTACAATTCCAAATTTCAGAGCGTCTGAAACTAAAATCTGTAAGGATTGTTGTAACTTACTGAGGTTTAGTAGTGTGTATTTGTGTATTTCATGGCAGGCGCCTTTCACACTCTTCCTCGCCGTAAAACGCAGCTCAATCGATCACTCCGCCGGTTGTATGAACGCGCAGGGAGCCGTGGGAGAAAATCAGCAATAGGAAGCTCCGAAATCCACGGAGTTATATGCTTCAAATCGCCGCCTTTACGCACTCTCTATCAGTCGTGTCGTCGAAATCCAGCAGGGGCATCTCCAAATCAAGCTGGGTGACGTGACAGGATCATCGAAATCCGCAAGGGTCGCCGGAGGAATCGCCGCTCGATATCGCCGGTACGCTGGTGGAGTCGCCGATGGAAATCGCCGGAGAACCCTTGTGTTTTTCGTGTTGTATGCAACACGCCTCTTCGCACAATATTAGAACGAAAAATATAGAAGAATGGCATTTTGGGTACTTCAGGTCCATATTCCATGCCATATGAGATTTCACGGGAAAAACCAGGTAATATGGGAATATGAAAGTTGGCGCCAGGTAATATGGAAAAAACTCGCTTCCAGTCTATACCTGTTTCAGCCCTATTTTAGAGGATTATATGGCCACACCTACGATTATTTTGTCTAGCTGTTGCCATATTAAGTTCTGTAGTCGTTAGAATAAATATATACAATGATTGTGCTATAGTACATCCTCAATGACTTGTTGTATCTAATGATGTTACTTGGCTGTTTAGGGCGTGATAAAAAGCAAAACATCTACAGTGGATGTTTCACTTCACTATTTATTTCTTATTTTTTTTACTTTCAGGACATGTTTCAGACATCTACAGTGAAAAATTCAGAAGTAAATAGTGAAAGTGGATTTTTCACTGTGGATGTTTTGGATTAATCACGAACCAAACGTTAGATTGTCGTACAAGATTTGCATTCTTTGTTCAAAAGTGATTTACTGTTCATTGCAGCTTTCATTTACAGGAAAACTGCTTCCTCTTACAGAGCTGGAAGCAAGGAAGAAGCGGCTACATGACTTGGAGAAGTTGTATGCAAACATGGCCTCGCAAAAAGAATTTGAGGTTTGCAAATCTTTTGATGCATCTTAAAATGCTTATGATAGTTTGATATGGAAAACCAGATTTAGCATTTGAAATAAAAAGGAAAAGCGGGAAGCGTTTGAAGATGAAATTTTTTCTCCAACTTTAAAACCTGATCCTGCTTCTCCACTTGTGACTACTGTTGACATACATGGCTTTCCACATCAAGGAAGGTCTCCCAGAATAAGTCATGTAAGATCTACACAGGTGTAAGAATCTGCACCGTGTGGATATTATTATGGTTATGGCTCTATTTTTATTTCAGGGGTGCAAATATGCATATGCCATGTCAGGGGGCGGCATCTTGTATATTGGACAAAAGGGAAGGGTTTACATGAGATCGTTCTCATATAAGGAGCATGAGGCCAATCTTTATAGCCATTGGATTCCGATCGGAGGATGGATATTAAATCAGTGGGTAGGTGAGTGTGTCACATCAGGGAGTGGGTGAGATCATTATGGCTATTTGTAGCCGTTAGATCAAGATCCAAGGGCTATGATTTAAAGTGGCCTCATATAAGCTATATGAGAGCGATCTCATATAAACTTTTCCCTCCAATAACCTATCCCATAAAATTAAGGCTTTGAGATACAAACAATTTCTTCCAATTAGCATCATTGACGCTCAAACGACTTTTGGAAGCTTCCCTCTTTTTCTTTTTGCTTATGGTTTATACACATTATGTTATAAGATCCCAGGCTAACACATGCCTGCGTGATGAGCTGAGATGATCTGCCCATTGGATTTTGAACCAATGGCGGGCTTTAATACAGGTGGCACACAGGTTTAAATCATTGCCTGCCCTGCACGCAGTCAGATCTCAATTCAACTACTAAGATCGTCTGGGCACACACCTACGTGCTTGAGCCGGGGCTCATATTAACTATTTTCATGTTCTAAAGATGATGATATTATATATCCAATGCTGCACAGCCAGTAATATACTCCCACCGTGTTGCTAAAAAAGCATTCATATTCTTACATAAGAAAGTTAGTAGTCGGCCTAAAGGCCAAAACAAAGGTATTCCCTCCAAATGTGGAAAGCATGTTAGATGGCATGACCTCGGCATTTTCTCCAGATGTTGATCTTAATTTTGTCAATTGCTTGGAGGCCACATCCTTTATTTATCTATTTCTTTTTCGAGGGGACATCCTTGATGGGATACACCATCTGCTTGGAATGTTAGTTTGAAAATAAATGGAAATTGGTGAGACATCCCATCAGCATTCTTTGATGATGATGCCACCCTTCGGTTGGTCCAGTGTCACAATGTTAGCCCCACCCGGGCAGTTAAACTGATAACTAAAAACCAGACCCGGCTTGGGTCTTGAGTATTTCATTTATTTTCTGAATCATAAAGGCTAAACAATTATCAAAAAAAAAAAAAGGCTAAACTCTAAAGCACATGTGACATGCTCACATGCCTGAGGAAATACACACTTGTCCGGTTAGGTTTAATTCTTGGACCAGACCCGGTTCAAAGGAAATATAGATCCTTTTTCTTCTGAAAAGCTATTTATTGAAGGGCAGTGATAACGCTACATCAGATTCCTATACATTTCCATACACAGCTGATGTGTATGGGAATGTGTAGAAAATCTGATGTACAAATATCGTTTCCTTTATTGAACACAAAACTAAAATGAACTGAATTTAGTTCATTTGGTTTTGTAATAAGGAAATTATTTTTGGATAGAAAGAGTATTAAAGTTACTAACTTATGGCAAGTTTTTTTCGTGTAACACACCAAAGGCTAAAATCTACTCCCTGTAACAAATGAAGCTCTTTTGGATTTGAAAAAAGAGGGTCCAACATTATATGGCTGGGTTTGCTCTCTCAAGACCAAAAACATGGAGAGATAGAGAGAAACCCTGGTTTGTTTTTAAGGATTTGGAGATCAGGCTGAATCCATACGTATAAATACAAAGAAGGATTCTACCCAGTGTATAATTTTGAGTTTTATGATAATGTAGTCAATTGTCCAATAACGTAGAATTATGAGACTATAGTACCAAAATTATAAATTTTTTTGTGTTCTTTAACTTTTTTGAATGTTTCACACTCTCTCTTTGCCTGATATGAAATTGCCCCTTTGTTTTAAACGGTCATAGTCTAATTAATTTCACTCATTTTGTAATATTTTGAACATAGGCAATAGTTCGGGTGCGTTTGGGAGGCAGATTTTATGAGGGAAAAGCCACTTTTTAAGTGTTTTTGGAAAAAATCTCGCATAGAAGGTAGCTTTTTGAAAAAAACAATTTTAAGCCAACAAAAGCTAATTTTACTTGGAAACTGGAGCTAAAGCCGCCTGAGGAGATTTTCTAAAAAAACGGCTTTTGTGTGTTAGAAATATCTAATGAGGAGGTGAAATTGACTGTATTTACCCTCCTAAATTTTGGAATTACTTTGTTCATGTCCTGAAATAAGGTTTCCCCTCATTTTAGGTTTTTCATTCCCGAACATGGGTTCCTCTTCTCTCTGCTGCCGAGCTTGTTCCCTTCCCTCTGCCGACGTCATCTCAGATCGGACAGCCGCTAAGATCGCCGCCGTGTAGCTCCAAGTCCATACCTCTCCCAACGTCGTCTCCGATCGAACACTCACCGTGATTTCCACCTTCTGCCACCGTCAGCTCTAAGTCGACTCCTCAATCACTGTCGTCGTCTCCGATCAGATAGCCACCTGAATCATGTCGTCTCTCCGATCAGACAATCTCAGTTTCCCACCGCCAATATCACCACCGAACTAATTCAACTGAGGCTCCCACATGGGCTTCAACTCGTCCAGCGGCGTCGACACGGCCAGATCGGCCAGGTACCTGTTGATGAAATCCTCGTACTCGTTCAGCCGGTCATCGTCGGAGTTGAAGCTGGGGAAGATGAAGTGCTTGTCCAAGTCCCTTATATTGTATCAAATTCACTGTCCAAATACACTCTCAATTACATTCCTCAAAAAATTTCACCATTTAAACATATTTTACATTCATTACTCTTTTACTATCCAAACAGCCCTAAGGGTAAAAGCATCACATGAGCCTTTTTTTTTAAATCTACCACATCCAAACAAACTTTAGGGGTGGCTTTTGACAAAAGAGCTTTCAGAGTAGGCGTTACCGTACAGGTCACGATTTAGCTTTACGTTAATGAAAATAATTTTGTTAAAAAACCATATTTTAAAAAATTAAAAGCGGTTGCCAAACTGTACAGAAGCTGTTTTTTTCTTATGTTTTGCCCTTTCATTCATGTTTTAGAGAGAGGCTGATTTTAGGGCTCAGTTTTGGACCATTAAAGGTGTCAGCTAGAAAACCACATTTTAAAAAATTAACAGCGGTTGCCAAACGGTACAGAAGCTGTTTTTTTCTTATGTTTTGCCCTTTCATTCATGTTTTAGAGAGAGGCTGATTTTAGGGCTCAGTTTTGGACCATTAAAGGTGTCAGCTAGACCTTCGGAGTCAGGAGTCGTCAGGAGTCAGGAGTCAGGAGTCAGGACCACTACCACCTAAAGTCATGGGCCTCATGGCCTCATTAACAATCTTAACGGCAGTTGGAGGCCGTCACCGTTACCAAAGTACCACTTGACTAGATGTATTGTGTGGGTAGTCGTAGAGCTGACGGCCTAGAAAATCGGATGGTACCTTCCCGGCTATGTCCACATCAGGCCCCACACGCCGATTGCCATCTATCCAAAATATGGTATTTTCGATATTCACCCAATTTCTATGGGGTAACAGGCTCGTTGGGAAAATCCTGTCCTCAAAATCTCTGTCGGCAGGCATTACGCAGAGGTCTAAAATGCCCATCCGATTTCAAATGATTTGATGATTAATACTTCCCCTCGTCCAATGAAGCATGTCTGCATACGAGAATAATGGGTTATTTATTAACAATGCTCGTACTTCAAAAAACAGAGTTTTTAAAGTGTTTTTGGTCGCAAAGTTAGCAAATAAGTAAAGTGGAATAAACTTCAAAGATGTATATCTCTCTCATTTATGATCAGTTTTTGTCCATTTTTTTATTCTTGCTTATATTTAGTGTTATTTCTAATTATGATGATATCATGAAGATGTTGAACCACTATATGCTATTTATCGTAGTTTTTATGATATTTTTTTAATAGGATATCAAGGTCATTAAGATATCATGATGATAAAAAAGAGCACTAAAAATAGGAAAGAATAAAAAAAAAGACAAAAATATATCAAAAATTAGAGAGATATACATCTTTGAAGTTTGTCCCAGTTCATTACACGATAGCTGTGTAATCGAAGTTATCGTGTAATGAACAGTAAAGTGGGATAAACTTTAAAGATGAGTATCTCTCTCATTTTTTATTCATTTTGCCCATTTTTTTTCTCTTTTTCTTATTTTTAGTGCTCTTTCTTATAATGATGATATCGTAAAGATGTTGAGCCACTGTATGCTATTTATAGTAGTTTTTGTAGTATTTTTTTCGATAGGATATCAAGATCATTATGATATCATGATGACCGAAAAGAGCATAAAAAATAAGGAATACCAAAAAATGGGTGAAAACGGATCAGAAATAAATGAGATATGAATCGTTAAAGTTTGTCCCATTAAAATGGGCGACTGCTATCGTGTAATCAAACACACGATAGCGAAGTTTGTCCCACTAAAAAGGTATCGTGTATTCGATTACACGATAGCCTCAGCTTTCTTATAATGATGATATCCTATTCCATTTAAATGAGATACTTAAATGTAATTTTTGGTTTTTGTAAGAAAAGAGGAGTAAGATGCAGAAATGAGGTAAAAAAGTGACTCTAATGTTTGAATCTTCATAACTTCGCTCACAGATCTCTGATTGGATTGATTCATAGCTCATGTTAAAGTTCAACAAGTCAGCTTTCCAACGCCACTGACCACACACAATTCGGAGTTAGGAGTAAAAAGTTATGACCATTTAAAAATCGGGTTGTAAAGACAAACCGAGAAAACGATTGATCGCGGGTCATCTCTTCCATTTTCAAAATTTCAAAAATCGAGACTCCATTAACACATCTTTAAAGCTTAATACATGCCTCAAATATTAACAAAAAACCATCAAACATTCCAGAACATATCCACATATCATTTTAAGATGAAACCCCAAGAAATTATAGCAAAAAATTAATATTTATTAAATCCACCACCATTCATGTATTTTTGAACATGGATCACGGCCGATAGATTCAGGAAGCCAAAAAACCCTCACTTGGATGCAATATGATGCGAGTTTGTAGAATATCTATCCGTTGATGGCTCCGGATTACTTCGCCGGTGAAAAAACCCACCTTTCTCGTTTTTTTCCCAAGAGTGTCACCTCCTACTCGCTGAAAAAACCTCCTTTTTGTTTTGCGCTGGAGGGGATTTTATGCTTCAATGGACGAGCATTACAAGTGACTTTTCGTCGGAAGGTCGTCCTGCTCGGCTCCCTCACACACACTAAATCCCTAAAGCCTGCCCGGGAGGGTAATTTGGGTGCTCCAAGTCCCATTTTTGGGTTATAATGCATTTCGGTAAAAATTCTAGGTAATATGGAATTTTGACCGGATTGACCAAGTAATGTGGAAAAATCTTTCGGAACCAAGGATCTATAATCGAGCTGTAGGGGGACCGGGAGAGTTCTGTACGACCAAAAAGCCAATGTGGAAAAATCTATGGGAATTGGGAACCAAGGATTGGAAAAATCTATGGGAATTGGGAACCAAGGATCTAGTAGGGCTGTAGGGGGAGTGCCGCATGGCCAAAAAGCATATTTACTAGAATATCCCACATATCTAGTGGTGTAAACGAGCCGAGCTGAGCCGAGCTTGGGCATGTCTCAGCTCGAGCTCGAAATTTTAAAATCGAGCTCGAGCTCGGCTCGGCTCGTTTACAGCTCGGTCCCTCCCAGCTCGAGCTCGGCTCGAGCAGGATTCTGGAGCTCGGCTCAAGCTCGAGCTCGAGTGCCTAATACAGGAAGGCAAGGACCAGGCTCGAGCTCGGCTCGCCGGCGCATCACCGGCCGAGGCACCGATGATGTTGTCGCAGGCCGTGACGGATCAGAAATCAGAATAAAAAAAAAAATTTAGTTGCCGGAAAAGAAGGAGATGGAACCTCACCTGACGGCCAGCCAAGGAATTCTATATCGGCGAAATTTCGCCGATATATCGATTTCGGGCCCCACCCGAGAAATCGAAATGACAAAATATCGGTTTTTAAAAAAATTTATAATATCGGCGAAATTTCGCCGAAATATCAGCGAAATTTCGGTTTCGGACCGAAATTTCGCTATTTCAAAAAAAAAACATTTCCAAAAAATAAAAATTTGGAAAAAAAATTTTTTTTTTTTAAAAAAGGGAAAAAATAACAACTTTTCCCTTGTTTCCAATCCTAATATGCATTTTTATGCATATTTTGAAATCTATGCTTTATCTAAATTAATATAACTCATTTTATAAGCTAAATTGTGAAAATATATGTCACGCCCCAAATTTCCAAGACCCAATTTACGCGGAATGTCACGCCCCAAATTTCCAAGACCCAATTTACGCGGAAGCGTCAATCCAATGATGGTTATAGGGTAGGAAACCTGGGACGGACCGAATACTCGAGTCTACGCTTATCCCATTTAAATATTATGGGACTTGCAGGATCGTTATGACTTAAATAACATTTACTTACAAAAAGTAGAATAACATAAAGGAAATCTAAATATCTATTACAATATCTGAAAATGTCTTAACAACCACAAACAGAGTTTAACATAAAGCAAATGGCACGCAGGCCGCAAGTTCAAATGTCAAAATATAGCAAAACATAAGAGATGAGTCTTCTAAGCTCCAACATCAAACCATGCCGCTGGAAAACATCACTTCTGCTCCACCTTAAATCCTGCATCAGAGGATGCGTGAGTATTCCATAGGAAATACCCAGTAGGATACAGAAAACCCACACCGGAAAAATAAGAGAAGACTCCAAAGATGAATGGTTTAACAGACTCAGGTTCAACAAGGACTAAGATCACTTACCTGGAACCAACTGCCATTCAAGACGCATTAAGGTCAAAGATACTTCAAAGACTTTTATAAAGTAGTGAAGGTAAGATAATAAGCATTGAACAACCAAAGTGTCAAAGTACAATTTCTGCTCTCAAATCTTCATCAATACCAGAACATCCTAGAGGTTCTTCAGAGGAACCTTGCCATGCGTCTAGGGATGCTGGCCCCATCGGTGCTTACGGGCACAATGGGCGGAGATTACAGACCTTCCGTAATGTCATACAATCTAAGCGCACGCGGTTGCCGTCATCGGCTGAACTACAGAGGTTCAATAAATCGGAGATCTCGCAAGATCTAGCAATGGCTTGTGAGCATACTATGATTCCGACTAAGAGCTTTAAATGCTACTTAGCGGAGAAACAATTCAACTAGCCCTATTGTCAAAAGGCTTAGAACAAGACTTTCTAAAGTTCCGACTCTTCATAGGAGTGAAAAGCATAATCCAAATCAAATTATGAATTAGTCTGGGAACTCAAGTGAGACCCGACTAAGAGAGACACACCACAAGATTTTCCAAAAGTTCAAGTTCGCTATCAACAAAGTTGTACCTAGCCCTAGAATTGATAATTCCCGACTTAGAATGACGCGTTTCAGGTAGACCACGTCAGAGACTTAGAATTCAAGCTTCGATTACTCTTGTGTCATAAATGGACCAAGAGAAGAACAAAGGGACTATTATTATAAGACACCTTATTTGGCTCTAAGACCTTAAGGTTACTGTTCTTAGAGTCTTATAAAATCATATTAGACTTGATTAGATTCTTAATTATCAATTATTCTCAAGCTTCTTAGGTTTATTATGATTTTAAGTCATTTAAAGTCAGAAACTGTGTTCTGTCCAAAACAGAACAGCTCTTTTTATCAGGTCACTACGATCTGAACAATTTGATTTAATCTATGAAATTTTTATCTTAGATAGCCTCTGATGTCTAGTTTCCAGATTGATAAAGAACTTAATTTTCTGATTACTGTATAATTAGTTATCATTTTTCTACTGAAGTCTGCCTGCGCAGGATTGCTCCTGGCCGAGACCAAGTTTCTATGTCATACATAATTTACTAATGTATAAAGTGTAGTAACTCCTTATTAGTCTTTTTTATACATTAATCTAGTCTTTCTTAAGATTTTTACAGTGCCTTTATAGTTCCAAAATCTCAGTTTATGATTCCACTTTTCGTAATCTTTACTACCCGATTACTACAACACTTTCTTATCTCATTATTTAAGTGATACTATCATATAATCCCGGACAACATTAGATCTCAAAACACGCTGACAATAAAACGAACTGAAATCTCAGAGACAAGATCTTACAAGAGATAATCTTATAGTTATCATTCATTATACAATTACCCATTTAGTTGATATTATACAAGTAGTAATAGCTATGATAATACATATAGAACACGAAATACGGAAATGCACCAAAGTGCCTAAAGATTAAATCTTTACTCAAGAGAGTGAGCATGGATATACAAATAGCATTATCACATGCGATCATGATTTAACATAGAAATCCAAATCCAATTTTCATTGGTCAACATACGTAGAAATGATTGAGTTCAAATACAATAGAGTTATGAATCAAGAGGGAATATCAATCTAGGATCGGCAATACAAATTCCAGAAATGAGTACTCAACATCAAGGCATCAACATTCAACAAATCATTTTATCAAAAAGAAGTGTAATGGGAAAAAGGCATCCTACTTGGTTGTAAATACCGAGACTTCCCGAGCACTCTTGAATTCGACAATGCCGCACCAACACCACGCCGGTCAACCTTGCTTGGACCACCACGAACCACCACGGACCACCGCCGGAGTTTTGCCACCGGCCAGATAATGAGAGAGAGAGAGAGAGAGAGAGAGAGAGAGAGAGAGAGAGAGAGAGAGAGAGAAATGCTCAAGGCTTTGAGCACTAAGCAAAACCACCCCCCTACTAGCCTATTTATAGATTTTTCAAATGAATCTCCACCCTTGATCAATCCTTAAACCAATGGCTTAGATTCAGTAGAAAATTCCAGATTTTACCACTTTCAAGATGACTCTTGGGTTTACAAGGAATGAGTTAATGGGGGTCAATTAATGTTATCCATCAACCACTTCCATTAACCCATCTCTCAACCACCTCCACTAAGGCTAACCCGACCCAAGCACAAATGGGTTTGGGTTTGGGTTTGGGTTTCTCTTTTAGAATTTCCATTAATCACTACTAACCCACTTAAGAAATATCTAATTCATAATTTTTGCTTAATCTCAAATTAATTCTATTCCCAAAAATAACACAAACTTCATACAAATACCTATCCAATATTCTTAGGTCAAATGAAGCCAAACCAACATGTAACGCCAATCATGAATCATATAATCCAATAAAATCTCCGATTAAGATCAATTCAAAAATCACAAATTTTACGGCGTTCGATCGATTCCGGCGGGAATTGAATTTTCAAAAGATTTTCGAAAATTTAAATAAATGCATACCGTTGAGCCAAGAAAATACTATAAAATTTACGGTCGTCACAATATATGACAAAAATTAATTTTTAACTACCGATATTTTTTTACAAATATCTCCGAAATATCTCCGAAATTTTATCTCTTAGGCCGACCGATATTTTACCGAAATCCGATACGGAATTCCTTGCGCCCAGCGCCGTCGCATCGCTCGGTGCCGCCGTCGCCTCACCAGCGTCGCACCCTCCCCCAGCTAGGGGCGGCCAGAGCCCCCCCCCCCCCCCCCCCCCCCCAACGCCGCCTCCACCCTGTTGAGCCCCTCGCCCGGCACCCCCGCCTCGCCAGAGACCCCCCTAAAAAAATTCACCTCGGCCCTCACCTCTCCAGCGCCGTTGTCGTTGCTGCGGGCCAGAGCCCCCCTCCTCTCGTCGTCGCCGTGCCAGAGACCCCCTAAAATTCCCTCAGCCCTCACCTCGCTGTCGTCGTGCGCCAGAGCCCCCCTCGCCGTCGCCGTCGTGCCAGAGCCCCCCAAAATCCCCTCGGCCCTCACCTCCCTGTCGTCGTGTGCCAGAGCCCCCCTCGCCGTCGCCGTCATGCCAAAGCCCCCCAAAATCCCCTCGGCCCTCACCTCGTCGTCGCCGTGCGCCAGAGCCCCCCTCGCCGTCGCCGTCGTGCCAGAGCCCCCCAAAATCCCCTCGGCCCTCACCTCGTCGTCGCCGTCGCCTCACGCCAGAGCCCCCCTCCTCTCGCCGTCGCCGCACCAGAGCCCCCCCCCCCTCTTTTTCTCCCTCCCCCTGTTCCGAGAGGAGTCGTGTCAATTCAATTTGTGGATCCTTTGTGGGCCATTATGACAAGTAGGCGAGTCATGTCAATCACATGGTGGTGAGCATGACTTTCTCCTAAGCGGCGCGTGCCTACTAATTTTTCCCGTGTTCGCTGTATTAGGGACACGCGTCAGGAAAATAGCCACGTGTAGAGAACACAAGAAAATAACATATATAAAATAGCCTACGTACAAAGGATACGCATGAGGAAAATAGCCTACGTCTAGTGGATTTCCTCTGCACATACGTGTAGCTGATCCTCTCCAAAGAAAGGGTATAATTACAAAATAAAGACAAATCACAAAATAGGAAAAGCCCACCAAAACTGTCCATTGGAGAAATGAGGGAATCATAAAAAAAATTGAAATTGAAAAATCCAAATAGGCATGTGATGAGGAGGAAGGGGGTCAATGTCACTCCAATGTTTACGAGATAGTTTTTGTCTGATTGAGAGGTTCTTTTCTTTTTATTCTCTCTCCCTCTTTTTTTGTAGGCAGTGTGAGCCTGAAGACTAGACTAAACAATGGGGCTCTGTAATCTGACGGTCTCTCAAAAATGACAAACCTTTCTATACCACTCACTCGCTCTCTGGTGCTTCTGTGCGCTTTGGCCAAGGATCCTGCGAATATATTGCGTGATATCAAACGGACAACATAGACATATGATGCAAGGCCAATACACGTACAACTCAAATGTCTGACAGTCTTTTGCTCTAACCCCTCCACCTTCCTCGAGGCCTCCACTCAAGGGAAGCCAAAAGAATTTCCTAATTGTCTTTTAAGCCTATAGACTGGCTCACTAAAATGAGTCAGGTAGATTTTAAATTCACTTGTATGGGCCCCATCAACCATGTCTAGCAGTAATTCTTGAATTTCAAGATACTTATAGAGTTGATTGTAAGAACAATCATCATATTTTAAAAAAATTATCAAACATCAGCTTTTCTAATTTATGATGAAGTGGAAAAAAATAAATTCAATGTTTAGTATAAGGCAAAATTTGTCTTAATAAAGACACTTAATTAGTAAGGAAATAGTAAAATAATTTAATTATCTCTAATTATTCCACATTTTTAATAAATGGTTCTAACTTCTAAGCACATATTGAGCTTGAAGCCTTTCTATTTCTCTTCTAAAACTTCATACCCAAGTAGTATGTACTATATCTTCCTGTGTGAACAAGAATGTGATTTTTTTCCTCTATTAACATCTTTATAAATAGATATTTATACATACTAATATTTTATATTTGTATATATATATATATATAAAATATAACGAGCCGAGCTCGAGCCGGCTCGCGAGCTTATTCAAGCCGAGTTTAAACGAGCCGAGCCGAGCCGAGTATCATTGGGCTCGGGCTCGGCTCATATTGAGACGAGCTCGAGCTGAGCCGAGCCGAGCCCAGCATGAGCTGAGCCTAAAGTCGAGCTGAGCTGAGCCGATCCGGAAAAGCTCGCGAGCCGGCTCGGTTCGTTTACACCCTTACACATATCCCAAAAGAGCTCCACTATGCTTTCTTAGTTAAAAGACAATATTACCCTTTTTGAATGGGACAGGAGAAAAAACCATGTCCATCGGAATGTTTTGATGCAAACTTCTAAGTGGTGTATACCAAAAAAAAGTAAAAACTTCTAAGTCGCGTGCATTGTAACAAGAAAAGCAAAATTGGCCTATCCCACCTAGTGAAAATCTACAAGAGCCATACTCCATGATCGAGTCCTTCTTTCAATTATATATGAGAAAAAAAAACATAAGTTTTGGAAAAGTACTCTTTTTTCAATTCTAAAAAAGAGTACTCCAAAAAACCTGATAATATTTAAAAATGAGTTAAATTTATTGGTTTGTAGGGCAAATTTATGCCGCCAGGGTTTTTTTTGGATCAGAGGTAGTATTATTTAGTGTCCATGCGTACTAAGCTTAGCTAATCAAATGTCCCATAATATTATTCCAACATAGAGTTGATAGCTACGGCCTACATGTCATTTGCAATTCAATTACAAGTACTTAATGGCATTGGCGAAATAGTAATAAAGATGATGACCTCTCTCCCAATCCCAACAACATAGATATTCCCCTCACCCACCTTGGTTCCCCGTAATTACACAACACCTTCAGGGACAATTCCGCCATATTAGAACCCCCCAGCCGCATTTTAATTTCAATTAATCCGTTGAAGAAGTAGAAGTAGAAGGCTAGAAGCAAATAATTGCCAAAAAAGAGAACTTATTACCTATTACCTGGATTTCATGCTCATCACCAATTAGTGATTGACACGAATTCAATTTAAGGGCCTCGGGTTAATCAGGGAAGTCGTATCATTCGTCCTTTGGTAGTGAGCATGAGTTTCCCGTTTGCCACTAGTAACCTAATTATTTCTCGCCCAAAAAGCTCCCCCCTTCCTCTCATTTTCTCTATTCTTTTTACCTCAAGATGCAATTACTTCAACATAAATTAGTTCAACTTGAAAATCAAACATGAATACTAATTTAGGACAAAAGAAGCAATAAAATAGAAAAATAAGAGCTTTGGGAAGCAAACAATTGAACAACAAACTCCCAAAATTCCATTTCTCCTTCCTTCTCTCTTCTTTTTTCCTTCATTTTAATTACATCAACTAAACTTGGTTCATACTCCATATAAAAAAATTAAAATTAGTTCATTTTGAAAATAAAATATTAATAATACTAATTTAGGACAAAGAGAGTATTAAAATACCAAAAATAAGAAGTGTCCTTCGTTAAAGACAATATATACAATCCACCCCATCCCCCCTTCCCTCGCTCTAACTCTTTGAGCTGAAGACCAGCTGAGAAGACCCAGTTCCTGCTTGTGGGTATCTCTTCATGTCCTTTTTTATGGAAAAAGGGAGCTTGAGATCTGCATAACTGAGGAGTTCAGTGTAAAGGTGAGGCTTTTCGCTGATTTTTGGAGTTTTATGTTTATAGATTGAGAGCTTGGTCTGTGAGCGAGTTTGGGGGTTTATGGTGTGTTTTATAGTGGTGATTGCAATTGTAAGTAGGTTTTGTGGTTAGTACTGAAGGGAATATCAGCAAAACGATGCCTTTTTATGCAGTATTTTTGAGTTTGGTGTTTGCATGTTTGTTTTTGAGAATCTGCTTTGAATCTTCGGTATCTGTGCTTGAGATCTGAGGAAATGAGAAAGTATTTGTGTTTTTGAGTGAATGGTAGCTGTGACAGGTTTCTTGTTGTGGTAGCTGTGACATGTTTCTTGTTGTGGTTGAAGGGGATGGGCTGCTGTAGTTGTAGACTGATTAGGCTAGGTTTTTTGGTTCTGGAATTTTGTGGTTTCTTAAGGAGTCTGATGGAGAAGTAAGGAGGCTGATAGAGTGATTGATATGCGTTTTGTCAGTTTGAAACGAATAGACAATTTGATCTGATATAGAACCTCTTGTTTTACAATTTTGCTGCAGGAACTGATAGATAGCTGTTATTAATAGTTCTTTTTAGATTTTTTATGCTTTGCTTCTTTGCTTACTTCATTTATTGGTTAATAACTGGTCATTATGTAAGTGCCAGTTTTCTGTTTCGGAGAGAAGGCTATAATAGTGTTGTAGAATTGAATGGGAAGCCTTCTTTTTGTGTATCTACACCCTGGTATTGAGCTTGAGGAATTTTTCTGGATGTTATGACTGCTGTTATAGCTGCCTTTCTGTAGAAGTCTGATGAACCGTTTCTAGCATGGATAACAATATGGTTATATACACAGCTAAGAAAGTTTCTATTTATTCTACACTTTTTTGTTTTCTATTTCCAGCATGTAATTGTCTCCCATGGTAAAGAAATTAAGAGTTATGTTTTCTACTTTTAGTCATAAACACTGATGGAAACAGAAACATTAGATTCTGAAATTAATGCCAATTTGTTGATTTGTCACTTAACTGATTACATGGTGTGTTTTGTATGTTACTATCCTCTTTCGTTTCTGGTCCTACCATTTTTTTGTTCTAGTATACACAATGTAGTCTCTGATCTTTTTTCCGTTCCTTTGAGTTTGGTCTTTGAACGTGAGTTGTCACATCCCTTCTTATAGGTTTTAAATATTTGGATCAATGCACTCTGAGTTTATTGGTTTTATGCATCTTCCCCCCCAACCACCAAAAGGCGGTATTTACAATATTTGTTTCGTGTCAAGTACATACCATTCAAATTTTAATTACATGATAAGTGAATCCATCTTTAAATCATTTTCACCTTTGGAAAATACTCTTTCTTTTCATTTGTTTCCATGAAGTTTTTTTTATGTGTGCATGAAGAATTCTGGTGTCTTTTAGAATGTCAATAGCCCCATGTTCCTATAAATAATCTTGAGCTTTGTCAACTATTGTTTTCTTCAAGGTGTCAGCAGAATACTACAAATTTTGGTTGTTTTTGCCACTGCACAAGTCTTTCACACTTTGTTTTTTCTGATCTGTTAGCAATTGACATGTGTTGTATACTGCAAACTGCCATAGCAAAAAGTCTCATGAGATTATTTCCAAAGAGATGTGGCTTAGTTTTCCACAGTTGGCATTTTAGCAATTTCCCATATTTGCTTCTCCAAAATGGATATGAGTGCTAAATACATTATTCTTAATTGTTTAGTTGTAAATTCGTTGCTATTAAGCCCTTACTTTTGAAAATGAAAAGTACACGCTTGGGAAAAATTTTAATGCCAAAGTCCATTTTTATGTTTTGTCCCAAGTGTGGACATGGATAGTGTTGTATGAGTGTTAAAGGACTAAACAGTTTTTGGATCATTGTGTCAAACCCTTCAAGGACTTCTAGATAGAGTTTGTAGTCACATAAGTTCATTCGAATGAACTGATTCGGTATGACCTCTAATATGTTTTGCATAAAGCAAATGCCCCTTCTGAGAGCAAGACAGGTCCTATAATTTAGGTTGATTTACGGTTGATATATGTCCACATGTCAATTGTGGACTTTTTGCCTTTTCTAAACAGAAGATGCTAATGAAGTGTTGTATTTTCAATAGCTGTTATGCTATGTCTACTTTTCTTGTACGTGGTACATGCTGCAGTTCTTGTGGTAAGGTGGTAAGAGTAACGCTTCATCTATTTCCTTCTACTTGTTTCTAAAATGTATCTGGACTATTGGTTTAAATTTTCTGTGGCCGGATCTATTAGGAACTGAGTCAAATTAAAATATCAGAGTGAAGTGCGTAAACTGTCAAAATAAATAGATGAAAGCAGAAAGTCATGTATACTCTGCAATGTTTGATTGTAATTTCATGATGACAGTATCTAATGCATCTTAGTAGTGAGAAGTCAGCTAAATCCCTTTTATTTGTTTTCTTGATCTAGTTATCATGAAAATCCTTGATGTTGTTAAGAATAAAGAAACTTAAGACCTGTCAATGCTGTCTACAAAATGCTGTGAATAAGAGCCAAAGTTTTTTTGGTTATCTGACTTAATGTTATGTATGCAATGTCCTTTGGAGAAGAGTAAATGCTTTTAGCTGCGTGATTGTGCATGATTGACTTCATAAAAATGGATCATAAATACATTGTTTCAATGATACTTTCTGCAGGTTACTCCAGGACAATAGGTAGCAAAGAGCAAAAAGGCATAATATTGGAGGTGCAATCATGAGTAACCTCAAATTGGGTGTGGAGGTGGCAAGTGCCCATGACCTCTTGCCCAAAGATGGCCAGGGTTCTTCCAGTGCATTTGTGGAACTGCATTTTGATGGCCAAAAATATAGAACTACAATAAAAGACAAAGACCTGAGCCCTGTTTGGAACGAACAGTTCTATTTTAACATCTCTGACCCCGCCAACCTTCATAATCTGTACCTTGATGCTTACGTGTACAACAACATAAAAGGAACTCACTCCAAATCCTTTCTCGGAAAAGTACGACTCACTGGGAATTCCTTCGTTCCTTATGCTGATGCGGTCGTCTTGCACTATCCTCTGGAAAAAAGAAGCATTTTCTCTCGTGTAAAGGGAGAACTTGGCCTTAAAGTCTATCTGACAGATGACCCCTCTGTTAGATCCTCATCCAATCCGCTGCCAGCTATGGACCCTTTCCCTTTATCAGATACTCCTCTGACCCAACACTTGCAGCAGTCACAGCCACAAGTTCAGAGCTCTGGTCCTTCCCCCACTTCATACACAGAAAGCAAAGGAGAAACTAGGCGCACATTTCATCACCTTCCAAAGCAAAATCACCAGCAACAGCAAACCCACCATTCTTTTGCTAGCATACCTGCGCAAGGAGTAAATTATGCTGGAAATGAAATGAAAGCTGAGCCCCCTAAACTCGTTCGCATGTATTCAGCTTCTGCACAGCAACCAGTAGATTATGCTTTGAAAGAGACAAGCCCGTTTCTCGGTGGAGGGCAGGTTGTGGGAGGCCGGGTAATTCGTGCAGATAAGCCTGCCAGTACTTATGACCTTGTTGAACAAATGCATTATCTATTTGTACGTGTTGTGAAGGCACGCGAACTTCCAGCAATGGATGTCACAGGAAGCCTTGACCCGTATGTTGAAGTGAGAATTGGGAACTATAAAGGAATCACTAAGCATTTTGAGAAGAAGCAAGATCCAGTCTGGAATGAGGTCTTTGCATTTTCACGAGAGCGGATGCAGGCCACCTACCTAGAGGTTGTGGTGAAGGACAAAGATCTTGTAAAGGATGATTTTGTGGGGATTGTGAGATTTGACCTCAATGAGGTCCCAACAAGGGTTCCACCTGACAGCCCCTTGGCTCCTCAGTGGTATCGGCTGGAGGACAAGAAGGGGGACAAAGCAAAAGGTGAGCTTATGCTTGCTGTTTGGATTGGGACACAAGCTGACGAAGCATTCCCAGATGCATGGCACTCTGATGCAGCTTCACCGGCTGTTGATGGATCTGTTGCAGCAGGAACTCACATAAGGTCGAAGGTCTACCATGCACCTAGGCTATGGTACGTACGAGTAAATGTCATTGAGGCACAAGACTTAATTGTGTCAGATAAAACTCGATTTCCCGATGTGTATGTGAAGGCCCAGATTGGCAACCAGCTCCTGAAGACCAAACCCATTCAGGCACGTACACTGAATCCAATGTGGAATGAGGACATGATTTTTGTTGCAGCTGAGCCTTTTGAAGATCATCTTATTCTTTCAGTGGAAGACCGTGTAGGACCTAACAAGGATGAGATCATAGGTCGAGTGATCATCCCCCTCAATGCCATACCAAAACGTGCAGATGACAGGCTCATAGATGCTAGATGGTTCCCTCTTGAGAAGCCTGTAGCTGTGGATGTTGACCAATTGAAGAAAGAGAAGTTTGCCAGTCGAATCCACCTCCGTCTTTGTCTAGATGGAGGGTACCACGTACTAGATGAGTCAACACATTACAGCAGTGACCTCCGTCCCACTGCGAAACAACTTTGGAAGTCATCCATAGGTATTCTAGAACTTGGAATCTTGAGTGCAGAAGGGCTGCAACCGATGAAAACCCGAGATGGAAGGGGTACATCTGACACCTACTGTGTAGCAAAATATGGTCACAAATGGGTTCGCACTCGAACAATTGTCAATAGCCTGAGCCCTAAATTCAATGAGCAGTATACTTGGGAGGTATATGATCCAGCTACAGTTCTAACTGTTGGTGTATTTGACAACTGCTTGATAGGTGAAAAAGGCCCCTCTGGGAACAAAGACATTAAGATTGGGAAAGTCCGGATCCGTCTATCTACACTTGAGACGGGTCGCGTCTATACCCATTCTTACCCACTGCTAGTTCTGCATCCTTCAGGTGTCAAAAAGATGGGGGAGCTGCACTTGGCCATTCGATTCTCGTGTACATCACTAGTGAATATGCTGCATATATACTCTCGCCCACTCCTGCCAAAAATGCACTATGTGCGACCACTTTCGGTGATTCAGCTTGATCACTTAAGGTTCCAGGCTGTGAACATTGTGGCTGCAAGACTGAGCAGGGCAGAGCCGCCATTGCGAAAGGAGGTTGTGGAATATATGACTGATGTGAATTCTCACTTATGGAGTATGAGGAAGAGTAAGGCGAACTTCTTCCGCTTGATGTCAGTTTTTTCAGGCCTGTTTGCTGTGGGTAAATGGTTTGGAGATGTTTGTGCATGGAAGAACCCTGTTACAACTGTTCTGGTTCATGTGCTCTTTGTGATGCTTGTTTGCTTCCCTGAACTGATTCTCCCGACCATATTCTTGTACATGTTCTTGATTGGGATATGGAACTATAGGTACAGGCCAAGGTACCCTCCGCACATGAACACTCGAATTTCTCATGCAGACTCAGTTCACCCCGATGAGCTAGATGAAGAATTTGATACTTTTCCGACTTCGAAAAGCCCAGAACTTGTCCGAATGAGGTATGACAGGCTGAGGAGTGTTGCAGGCCGAATACAAACAGTGGTTGGTGATATAGCGACTCAAGGGGAGCGGGTTCAATCATTATTGAGCTGGAGGGATCCTCGAGCAACTGCAATGTTTGTAATCTTCTGTCTGCTTACGGCAATGGTGTTATATATTACACCATTCCAGGTAATTGCAGTCATTGCAGGATTTTATTTGATGAGGCACCCTAGATTCCGCCACAAATTACCATCTGTTCCTGTGAACTTTTTCCGGAGGCTTCCAGCGAGGACTGATAGTATGCTCTAGATAGTGATCATTGTGCTGTGTAACTACAATCAACATCAGTCTGCCGTCGGTGCCTCTAAACTTGGGAGTTAGCTCCTCTTTTAGTCTGTATCTTCATTATGTGAATTGCTTGCTCTAGCAGTTTGTCTAAACATGTTAGAAATTGGAGATAATTTCTTGTTATATCCTATGACCTAAGCATTATTCAGGAGGTTTTTGGAAATTATTCCACAAAATCATATGGAAGTGTGATTAGAATGTACATCCTTGATGGCTAACGATTCCAGGATGTGAAGAAGCCAGGAGCAAACATGCTATATGGTGATCACTTGTCTCTCCAGGTGATGCCTCACCGAATTGAACTGGGCCGAATGGTTTAATTTAGTTGTCCACATGAATCCTGCGTTTTATATTGAGATCTGATATTGCCTGGAGATGGAAACTGTGAATCCTGCATTCTATATTGTGATATTTGTTTGGTCGAATTGAATCCTACTAAAAGAAAAAGGAAGTACCCTTAAATCATAATTGCAAATCCACCTGCTCTGTTTTTGCAATTATCTGGTACTTTGATTCATCCTCAGCGGAGTGGTTATAGCATTTTATTTCTTCCGAAAGGGACACAGCATGCAGGGATCAGTCTGTTGCCCCTTTCGTTTATTCCTTTTTTTGTTATGCACTTTGCTCCTGAATTTTACTTAGCTTTTTCTGTAGGTTGGATCAATTTAGGTTTGGATCAGGTCATTCTGCATTGGCCAATTCCTTACCTGCATCATTTTCACACTATGAAAGAGGGGGTCCAAGATTGCGGGAACTGGCCTCACGGGATACCCGCCACTTAGAGATTTTTAGTGGTTCCACTATCACATATGTTTGTGAAGAGGCTTACTCAAATCAGTGCATCGGGAAACAGCAAACCTGAACCAATTTCGCTCCTAGCAGATTATGGGCTAGGACTTTCAATCTTCAGAGAGAGGGTGCTTCCCAACTTAGAATTTTCACTACCCTGCTCCTCATAAATTGTCACCTTTGCGAATTATACATCCTCGCTGTTACCGGCATCATTTCGACATTATGGAAGGGTCCAAGACCGCGAGGACTGGCCTCAGTGGATACTTGCCAGTTAAGAGATCTAGCGGTCCCACTATCCCAAGATCTACGGTTGCACATCCGTGCGCGAATTTATCTACTACTCTCTCCGTTCCAAAATACTGTGTACATGTAGAAAATTCTTATTTTTATTGAACATGAAGCCCACAAGGAAGTCACATGACTTCTTCCTGTCCAACTTGTATGCTCACGAATCAAGTTCAAGTCAATCTTTCCAAGTCTCCTCCAATTTTGGAAAGAGGAAGTCACGTGATTTGGTAAAATATACAGTGAATATTTCTAAATGTACATAATATTTTGGAACGAAAGAAGTACAATATAACTACTAGTTGAAATTAAAACCATTATTTCTGTGTCAGAACATATTATTCTTATGTTTACGTTTCAACAAAATTGCTTCTGCTTCTCTTTGTTGATAATGGATGTGGAAGAACGGGTATCTGGGTATTTTTTTCCCATATGTGCTACACAAAGAATTTATTTTAAATAATATGTGTAATTATTATTATCTTTTTGATATACAAAATGTGTAATTATGCTCTGATAAGATCTGTAGTTATTATGTATTTCTCCTCCTCTTTTATCTAGTCCAGTTTCTAATGTATGCGGAAAGTTGGTATCCGGTCCTTCTCTTGCCTAAAAAACCAAATGAGACTATTAACCGTCGATCGAAGAAGTAATTAAAAAATCTGCAATCCTTTTGGGGGCTCAGAGCTGCCAAAAAGTAAAAATTAGAAGAGTGTCCGTAAGAAGAGCCTGTAATTTTTACACAACATAGCCATTTACATTCTTCAAATATTTGGCCAGATATTTTTTTTTCCGGTTACAACTGCCCAAGGTATTGGACGACTCACACACACAACACCTAAGTATTCTAAGATGACAAGCCAATGCGTTTCTAGGCATTTGGTACCCACTTATCGCCTTTACTTTTATCTTGTCTATGATCCAAATTTGTGCACAATGAATTTCTTTTCTAAATGGATAAAAGTAAGTATTACCTCTTGCAACCTAATGGAGAGAGTAGCTCTCCAATCAAGTTTATTAGGGACCATGAGATCATTATCCAGCTGCTATTACTAATTTGACCGCAACCATCTTTAACCCAATATTAATCTGAAACGAAACAATACTCTTCACTATCATGTCGGCTCAGACTGACCCTCACCCTCCCTGCTGGACGCCGGCCATACATCTCTAATTATGAGTTGCCGTGACCGCTCCTTTCTCCGGCACTGGCGAACATACCAGCGGAGACCTCTATGCTTACACCTTTGATAATAAGAGGGGACCCAATTCATTTTTACCATTGATCATTGGGAATTCATCATAGCCAAGCGCATAGTTGTCATCCACTCGACCGGAGAAAGGGTCACTACACTCGGTCCGAGAGTACCTTTTGCCAATAAAAATATTCCATCCACTCCAAATCAATAACTGGCAATGTGGATTTAGACGTTGTAATTTTAAGAATCACGTGATTTGTCTAAATTTTGCGTTTAACAACTCTTTTTTGTGTACAATTTAATTTTTCTCTAAAATCTCACCCTAGATTCTGATTATAACTCAAAAGAGGGTCGCCCTTTGCCAAATCACATGAGATTCGTGATTCTAAGAATCACACCTCTAAATCCAAATCAAGGTTACCAAACGCACCTTTATTTTATTTTTCAAATTAACTAATAGCAGCATTTAAAAATGAGTTAAATTTTTTGTTCTATATGGGCCACAAGACTTCAGGGCTCCGCTTACCCATGCACATGCAAGTGATCTATTCGCATATAAGGCAAATCCAGTCACCTAAGGTAATATGAGAAATATAGCCAGGTTTTTGTGGACGGAGGGAGTATTTTTGTATTCTAAAAATCTAAATAAGACTCTTGAGGGAACGTCCACCCTCCTTCATCAAGTGGGACCTCTCATTCGGCACGTATACAAGGACAAAATCCAGGAGGTAGCACGTGTGACTCAAACATCGTCCCTCCCTCCACGTCACCCTCTCTAAACCACTACTCGCACAGCACAATCACCGCCCAAAGCATTGCGACACGCACTAGGCCCTCAACGCAAGCGCCACGTAAGAAAAACCCCAGATTCGCTCTCTCTTTTATACTCGCGCGATTAGTACTAGTTCATCAAACGACTCTTCCCCGACTCGGACCGCCGTCAAAATCGTTCATAACCCGGTCCGAGTCAATGCTGTCTGGCAGCCGGAGCTTCCGAGTCGCCGGAATCTTCCGCCGTCTGAATGGACTTTCTGATCAAGTCCCTTTTTTGATGAAAACCCATTTCGTTTCTGGCCGAAGCTCGTCTCCTTTCCCCTTCTCATGTGCTCCCCAGCTCTCTCTTGCACCGCCTCTGACTCGGTTTCTGGCCCGGCCGGCGTCGGGAACGGCGGGTGGTTCCTCCTCGAAGGAACATGGGTCCGTTCATGACTTCACTGTCAAGGTCAGTGGGTTGCTGTGTTTGGTGTGAGATGGTGTAGTTAGTTCTGTTTGTGTTGGTTTATATTTTTGTTTTTTTATGGTTTTCCTTTGTTGAGGTGAATGTGATTGGATTGGCTTCTTGGATAAATGGATTATCATGTTGTTTATTTGCCTAGACGGGTGTTCCTTTTTTATGTGGAAATGTTGGAGTATGTTCAGTTGTATATTGATATAGTTTGATGTGAATTTAGTATTTGTTTGGAATGTTCTTTTATGATCCCTCTGTCCCACATTAATTGTCTATATTAGGAATAATGAAATATGTTCAGTTGTATGTTAGTGTAGTTTGACCCAAATTTAGTACTTTCAATGATATAAACAAAGAAAATGTAAAATATACGGAAAGGATCGCCGAGAACTTGCATAGGGAAGATATGCGAACCTTTTAATTATAGTCCCGCAGGAATTTCACAGATGCAAGACCAATTGGATTAGGAAGGGGGACTTTAAATGGAGGCACACCAATTTGATGTCATTCAGATGCGTGCTTTCATCTGGGCATGTAAATTGAGGCAGCCATTGATTTCTTCAGTGACACATTAACTATTTGTTTTGTAGCATCAATTTCTGGTGTGCTAAATTGATGTAGTTTGTAGCTCGTTATAAGAACTTCAACTTCTGTCAATCTGTGGAAGTATTGCAGAGCTGAGGTTGCAATGTGTTTAGTCTTGTATCTCCTTTTTCAGATTCTCTATTTCCTTAAAAGTCTTTCTACCGACAAATTATAGCCAGTGATGTTTTCCTGACTACAGTGTTCTTTCTGTAACGGTGGCAGTTAAACTTGATAGGTTAGCCTTAACTTCCATATATTTTTTTAAAGTAATGTGCTAGGTGTGAAGCAGCCATTTTACTGTGCTTACCAAAACATCATTCTCTATTACGATATTGTGCTATTATATTGTTATTGTCTCATGTGAAATGGACCAAATGAGGTACTTTCCATCATGCAATTCATCTGGCCGATTGTAGGCATCTGGTTTTAGTAATTGTTCTCTGCATCATCTAATAAACTGTTATGATCCTATTCTAATTAGGATTAGGATTAGTTTCCTTAATTAGTTGTATTCCTAGGACTAGATCAATTAGGATTAATACTCCTATATCAAGTAGGAATATAGTTTAGAGTCTATCCTATGTCAATTAGGATTATGGCTTAAGAGCCTATAAATATGTAAAGGGGTCTTCTCTAATCCATAATCAAAGATCAATGGAATAGTTTATTTATTAGTTTATGTTAGTTTCTTAGCCTTAATCTTACTCTTTCTCCCCTTTATGTCAATTAGGATTATGGCTTAAGAGCCTATAAATATGTAAAGGGGTCTTCCCTAATCCATAATCAAAGATCAATGGAATAGTTTATTTACTAGTTTATGTTAGTTTCTTAGCCTTAATCTTAATCTTTCTCCCCTTTCTCCTATGATGGATTCTCATGTAGATTATGGTCTACATCATAAACATAAGTAGATCAGCCTCGAGTCCAGTTGATACATTGGGGCGTTGCAGCCTTGAGCATGGTCACCAGATTCCATTCATTTCTAAAATCTGATTTTTGTTCTGGACCTTGATGAGATTTGTTTGATGTCAGTGAAATGGCTCGAAGATGTGCAACTAGGACGATTCTGTGTCAATTTCGTCCACATGAAGGTGCACACATAGACCCCATAAGCCATGTGTGCATCCAGGCTCGAATGCAGTGCACTTTGGTTTGCATAGTTTATATATAGTATCAATCTTACCTCCTATGGCTCCTTGGCGCAGCTTATTGATGTTACTCATTGAAATTTTTGTGGGCATCCAATTCTCCACTTCTTCCAACAATTAGACCTTCTCCTTCTTCGTCTTCATTCTTCTTTTATTTTTTTTGTATTTCATTTTTATTGGGGTCACACCTTTTGGCGTGGTTGGCTAAGAACCCCTAGCTGAGGCTAGGGGGATATTTTAGCATCTCAATAAGGTTCTTTTCATGTACTCAGTCTACTTTAATTGCAAGTATTAGTTAACTGAAGTTCTATTTTGCACTTTCATTCTACTTGACCCTCTATTATCTGTACATTAAATGATTAAGGTTTTGTTTTTTTATTTATTGTGACTTTGATATAGTGAGTTCTTGTAAGTTGTTAAGAATTGCCTTGATTTGTGGTGATTTATATACTTCTAAGTGCTCGGTAGAACCCTACAAATTGATGAGGTTATTGTGTATTTCTTTAGTTATTTAATCATCTTTTTAATTTTACTTTTGCTTTCAGCCTGGATAGAGCGAGTCACCATTATACTCGACCTGAGATAAGATGAGACATGAAGGAACATTATTATTTTATCGAATTTATCTACTTTATTTTGTTCTTAATTTTTTTTCTCTTACTTTATTATCAGATTTCGTAATCACACTGGTCAATCCTTGAGGATCGACCTTGTAATACTACAATTGCAAGTAAAAAAATACTTTGACGTTATTATTCAATTTAATGAGTAACTGGTCTTGGTTATCTTTTTACTTGCAATTTAGCATTGCAAAGTCGATCATCAGGGATTGTTCGGTGTGATTACAAAATCTGGTTACAATATAACAGACGACTGACGAGAGCAAAATAAAGTAGAGAAATTCCATAAAATAGAACACTAAGGCATCAGGGGATGTGTAACACCTAATAATGTTCCTCATGTCTCAACTTATCTCTGGTAGATTTGAATGATGATGCACTCTATTTGGATGATTTGATCATTGAAAGCAAAATTAAATAAAAAAGACAATCAGATAACTAAAGAAATATACACACTATCTCATCAATTTGTAGGGTTTTATCTAGCACTTGAAGTACATAGATCACTACAAGTCAAGGTAATTCATCACACTTAACAAGCACTCACTATATCAAAATCACAATAAATCAAAAGGGCAAAGCTTTAAGCATTTAATGTATTAAGATAATAGAGAGTCAAGTAGAACAAAAATATAATTTTAGTTAACTAATATTTGCAATTAAAATAGATCGAGTACATGAAAAGAATTTTATTGGGATGCTACAATATCCCCTAGCCTTAGCTAGAGATGCTTAGTCAGCCATGTCAAATGGTATGCACCCAATAAAAATGAAATACAAAAAAATAAAAGTAGGATGAAGAAAGAGAAGGTCTGATTGTTGGAATAGGTGGAGAATTGGATGCACACTAAAGTTATTCATTGAAACTTTAATAGCCATTATTGCACAAGTATTCCCTTAATCTACTATGAAACAACACTAGAATCAGGGAGTTTAGGAAGAAGGAGAAGGTCTGATTGTTGGAAGAGGTGGAGAATTGGATGCCGACTAAAGTTGTTTATTGAAACTTTAATAGCCATTATTGCGCAAGTATTCTACTTACCCCTTAATCTACTAGGAAACAACACTAGAATCAGGGAGTTTAGGACATTTTAATATAACATAGTTTGAGCACATCATCAGATATTTTGTCATGAGTAGGACTGACAGCTTTGAGATAAAATGTATTTGCTGAGTCTCCGGATAAATCTTTTCTTCAAATGTTTTTTTTCCTAGCATCTGGTGTTATGTTAGAATCGATCCATTTTAGATCTTCTTGGCTCTATTTCATTTGAAAGCTGCTTGAAGGTATAATGTCCTTATTGATCTAATTTTGAAATTTTTTATAAGCAATTTGCTTCTCACATATTCCTGGAGCGTCTTTTTAGCGTGAACTGATTTGGAAGTGCAAAATTTCAATTGTTCTATTCGTTGTTGATCCAGGATGCAAGGGGAAATGACGTGGACCTTGGCATGTACAAGGGCAACGTTCTCTTGATTGTCAATGTCGCATCTAAGTGGTGAGAATTCTCTTGCTAGTGGTTTTTTGATTGTTAGTTTGTTCAGAAATAGGCGTAGGCCCTTCCATTGCATCAGGCAACCATACATGAAGGGGGAATTGTGCAGATTTCGCAACTGCACCAAGAAATAATAGAGAAGCACACAGCTCATTACTAAACTTGTCGAAGAGATGAAATATAACCAAGGGATAGGTTCCCTATGGGATTCCCCCCCTTAAAAGTCGGACGTGAAGGTTTCCTCTCATCCGGCTCAAGTAGTTACATCAAATAAAGAAAGGGCTTTTTACTTTTAAATTTTTTCAATTGAAGCCCAAAGAAGTTCATATGGTACCCAAATAACGCATTTGTTCTCAATGGATATACTTTGATGACTCCCTATCAGCTGTTTTTATATTGTGAAGTGATATTGTTTTTCATTCTTCCCCGAATAATTTTTCTTTGCCTATTTTAGCGGCTTGACTGAATCAAATTACACTGAGTTAAACCAGCTTTATGACAAGTACAGAGGTCAAGGTGTGGGACTTGCTTCTCTCTCAAGCTATATATCAGATTCAATTTTAACATGCTTTTGCTTAGATTGCGTTTCATGGAAGTAAAACAAGGAGCTTAGTAGTAATTGAATTGCGTCTACTAAACAATATGGTCCTATGGTATAGAAGAGTTCAGTGACTTAATTATCTTTTCTCAGGCCACTCAAGATTATAAGGTAGGGACATCATTATAGATGAAAATGGAAACTTTCAATGGTGGTGCAGGTCTTGAAATACTGGTCTTTCCTTGTAATCAATTTGGTGGAGAGGAGCCAGGGACCAATGAGGAAATCCTAGAATTTGCCTGTACACGATACAAAGCTGAGTATCCCGTCTTTGACAAGGTAGACTATGTTTGCTATAATTGTGCAAGTGTCATGTTGAGCATACTTTCCTACAAGGCTGTTGCACCACACCCATCGGAAAACAATGAAGTTCTATCTGAACTGCACATGTACAAAATATAGTCATTTCAAAATGAATTAATTCAGGTTGATGTTAATGGAGATAATGCTGCCCCACTGTACAAATTCTTGAAATCAAGCAGAATGGGCTTATTTGGAGAAAGCATAAAGTGGAACTTCGCCAAGTTCTTGGTGAACAAAAACGGTCATGTGGTTGACCGGTTTGCTCCCACCACTTCTCCTCTCAGCATCGAGGTGACTAACTACTTATCTCGGAGTTTAAATTATATACTCGCCTTCCACTGTTATCTTTTTGCGGCAGTTAGCACTTAGGATCACAAGTCGTTAAAGCCTGCTGTTATTGATGCATATCCAATTTAAAACAAATTCGTGAATGGCTGGATCCCTCAGATCACATTTTTCTTTTGTTGTCATGCTATTGCAGGATAATATTAAGAGTCTTTTGGAGGTCTCTTAATTTGGTACTTGCACATGTACATAAATAAGTATCTAGGACTCAGTTGAAGCTTTCCACCTCTGCCAAAGGACGATGAAGTCTTATCTAGTGGCCAAGAATTTGCGTGCTACAAATGGGTTTAGTAAAAAAGTGAATGAGCTGTCTACTGTGGTTTAAAGGTATTCCTTTGTTCTTGTAGTCTTGTACCTTCGTTGTTTAAGGATTCCAAAGCTAAACCTTCTGTGCATAGTGCCAGGTCCTTGCATAGTCTTAAATATATGTATGTGGAGTCGTGTGTCATCTACCCACAAAACGAAAATGGTATTTAATGACTTTTTTGGTGCTCTAATGCTAGTAAGGTTTTCCAGTCAGGCATTTGGGATGAACTTATTATCTTTGATTAGTGAAAATATGATCTTTACGTCGTTCTTAGATAATTCCTTTGCAACTCACCTTGTCATCTTCTACATTAAAATTGAACCTTTTTGAACAAACTCAAGATATAGAGTCTATAAATACAATTGTGCAAGGCTTTACTTCAAAATCCCTGCCTAAAATAGGGTATCTCATGGTGCATTGTCTTGGGAGGAATGAGAAATTTTTAGGAAAGAATGACGACCTTTGGTTATTCAATCAATCTCCTAGCGTAACATTCTTCATCATTGACCTAGATATTGTGGGCCTGACACAGTTCAGGTTGATTTGATGTGATCCTAGTGTAATGCGTACGTTTGCCCATGTCATTTTTTTCTTCAATATTTTTTTTATTTTCATTCTTTTTCGTTTGTGTATGTGTAATGTACTGCTGATGGACACCCACAACCGGTGGACCATCTGCTAGGTGGATGGAGCAGTAAATA